>CM053577.1:9625879-9926720 GCA_028646485.1 Cryptoprocta ferox | reverse complement strand
TCTCTCTGCCCCTCTCCGACTCACTCTGTCTCAAAAAAGTAACTAAATGTTTAAAAAAATTTAAAAAAATAATAAAGCACACAGTCCAGTGGCTTTTAATGTATTCAGAGCTGTGCATTCATTACTGCTATCTAATTTTAGAACATTTGCATCACCCCCAAAAGGAACCCCATACCCCAGGTCCCACCTACTCCAGTCCTAGGGAACCACGAATCTGCTTTCTGTCCCTATAGATTTGCCTATTCTGGACATTTTGTATGAATGGAATAATATAACTTGTGACCTTTTATGTCTGGCTTCTCTCATTGAGCATACATTTGATTTTTTAATTAAAAAAAATTTTTTTTTAATTTTAATTTTAGAGCACAAGCAGGAGAGAGGGGCAGAGGGAGAGAGAGAATCCCAAGCAAGCTCCACACTCAGTGCAGAGCTGGACGCTGGGCTTGATCCTACGATGCTGGGATCATGACCTGAGCCCAAATCAAGAGTTGGATGTTTAACCAGCTGAGCCACCCAGGCGCCCCGAGCATAGCATTTTAAAGGTTCATCCGTGTTGTAGCATGTATCGGTATTTCTTTTTTTTATAAGTTTATGTTTTTTTTTAATTTTTTAACGTTTATTTATTTTTGAGAGAGAGAGACAGAATGTGAGTGGGGGAGGGGCAGAGAGAGGGAGGCACAGAATCTGAAGCAGGCTTCAGACTCTAAGCTGTCAGCACAGAGCCTGACGCGGGGCTCGAACCCACAGACTGTGAGATCGTGACCTGAGCCGAAGTCGGATGCTTAGCCGACTGAACCACCCAAGTGCCCCTATTTATGTTTTTTGAAGCGGGGAGGAGCAGAGCGAGAAAAAGAGAGAATCCCAGGTAGGCTCCACACTGCTAGCACAGAGCCCAACACAGGGCTCAAACTCACAAACCGTGCGTGACCTGAGCCGAAATCAAGAGTTGGACACTTAACCAACTGAGCCACCCAGGCGCACCTGGTATTTCTTCCTTTTTGTGGCTGCATAATACTCTGTCGTCTGGATAGACCACATTGTGTTTATTCATCAGCTGATGGACATTTGGGGTGTTTGCATTTTTTGGCGGTTACAAATAACACTATCAGAAGATTGTCAGACCCACTAAATAACTGTGTGCTGTGTAGCACATCAGGGATGAGAGGGAGAAAGTTCACATCAAAAAAACAAGGTCGGGTTATCAACATACCAGAAAGTTTGGAAAATCACTACCGGAGGAAGGAAAAATACAACACGGCAGCTCCTGAGTTCTAGATGGCAGAGGGCTGGCCAGGGAAAGCATGCCAGTGCCGGCAGAGTGGGGGCCGGAGGGGCAGGGGCAGCGAGGAGCCTACTCTCCCCAGGGGGATGTGACTCTCTCTGGGGGGGCGTGCTCCGTGGGAGGGCCCCGAGGCAGAGCGCCCCCTGCAGAAGCCTCTCTGAGCTAAGTCACCCAGAGAAGCGCGTCTGGGCTCCGGACACTGGGGTGGCAGCACAGCACAGTCCCAGACGACCATTGATTGTCATCCTGTCGCTCTCCTTCCCGTCCCTTGCGGGGCTGCCAGCTGAAAGGACTCGTACACACAGCAGGAGCCTTCAGCTGCCAGTTCTGCACCTCAGCTCTCGGGGGCCTGCCCAGGTAGGTTTTCCTCGAAGCCTGCAAGCCACGTGGCACGGATGCTGGCCACTAAAGCAAATAATGCCGCCCTCAAACAGTTACCCTGGTGACAAGAGGCTCCCTTTATCTCAGCTGCCCCAAAAGATGAAGCACGTTTTCAGAACAATTGTCTAAGTTGAAGATAAGTGGATCGCAGGAGGCCTTGCCCTCCCATGACGTCATTTTGCTGAACTCCCCGGAGGATTCTGCCACTTTTCCTGTTTTATGTAGAGGGTGAGCGTGAGATACTTGCTCTATAACAAAAACAATAAGTTCAATTTATTGATGACCTGCTACGTGATTAGTCCGTTCTTCCTCTTTTCATTAGCTGAGCATCTTAGGAAGATGTTTTTATTCCCATTTACTGGATGAGAAATTTGAGGCTCAGATACAGCAAAGAACACAAGGTCATTTGCTGGCGAGTGGCAGAGCTCATATCTGGGCCCTGGACAGAGGCTCAGAACCCCAGGGCTCTCTTCCCCTGAGCCGATCTTTCCAGGAGGTGGTATTTTGGGGAGGGAAGAGGTCTCACTCTGAATGACAGATCACATCTTTCCGGGGCAGGATGGCCCAAAGGCAAACTTGTTTGGTAGGCGAGTCTGGCAACAGGGCCTGGTCCCCTTTGGCCCACGTGCCAGAACTGTCCTCTGCGGGAGCCTGAGCCTGTCCTCTCTCCAGCCAGCACTCCCGACTCTACGCCTTCCTCCATCCCCCCCCCCCCAGTACTGCCCCCTGGAGCGCGCCCTCCCTGTGGGGAGCTGAGGAGCCTGTGTCTGTAAAGGTGTGAGTGACGAGAGCGTGGCACACCGTGTTACCATCCGGACGAGACTCCTTCTCAGTCAGTATTTCAGGCTCTTTTTGTCTCAGGCAGGATGAGCTAGGTTATGCTAAGGTAACAAACAGTTTCAAAATCTTAGTGACTTAGGACAACAAGAGGGAATTTCTTGCTCAAGCTTTACGACCACTGATGTCCACTGTGGATTCTGCCCTAAGCGTCGCCTCACTGTGGGACCCCGGCTGATGGGGCAACAGTCACCTCACGTGCTGACACACTGTGGCGGATCTCACACCATCAGTGAGACGTTCTGGCCTGGAGGTGACACCTTACTGCCACTCACAACCATCAGCTCTCCCCAACCACAGGGGCCAGAAGCACAGGTGCCTGAAAACAGGGACAGATGGAAATGACGGACAAACAGCACTGATAGCCACCACAGACATCTTGGCCCCCTCCTCCCTGGCCCCGCACCCCCATCCTCTCTCTAGCCATGAATTACAACAGGGATGGGCCTTGGGCAGAGATACCCGGGCCCCCACTCACTACTGTGTGACCTTGGGCATGTCATCTCTGTACAGTGGAGACTAATATTACTATTAAGTGTGTTAAGAGGATTACATGTGCCTGGCACATAGTAGGTGTTCCGTAAATGATAACTTGCGAGGTGCTACTTATGAAAAGTTGTGGTTTCTCAGTAGCCAAAAAAATGTCTGATATGCCACTGTCTTTCAATTCCGTTTTCCCTAAATAAGCCAATGTCTGGGATTTTATTCTAAGGTCAGGGAATAAATACAGTTTAAAGCGATATTATTTATACATTTGAAGAACTGGTAGGAACCAAAATTAAATGTCCAACCATAGGAGAATGAGTACTTCATGAAATGTAATATAACCACAAAAAACAAGGAAATACATATAACATAGGAATAACAAGGAAACTTATATCACAACACATAAAATGCTCAGGATAATATATTGGTTGAAAGCATGTTACAATGTTGTAGATATTCTTTGACCACAAGTATGTTCAAATAAGTGCAGATGAAAAGGGATTGGAAATGAAAATACCAGAAATGACAGTATTAGAGTTGTAGAATTAATGAACTGAATTAAATGACAGTGGTAAAATTGTAGAATTAGGAATATTTTTCAGTGTTACTTATGTAGTTTTAAAAAGTATTATTTTACAGATAGAAAAACTTCAGAAAAACATCCTAAATGCATTTGTTGATACACTGAGAAACTGTTAAGAAATTTTAAAGGTATGTACATTCAGGGGCACCTGGGTGGCTCAGTCCATTAAGCATCCAACTTTGGCTCAGGTCATGATTTCATGGTTCATGAGTTCAAGCCCTGCATCAGGCTCTCTGTTGTCAGCACAGAGCTTGTTTCGCATCCTCTGTCTGCCCCCTTTCTCTCTGCCTTTCCCCTGCTGGTTCGTTCTCTCTCTCTCTCTCTCTTTCTCTCTCTCTCTCTCTCTCTCTCAAAAAAAAAAAAAACTTAAAAACAAAAGTCAGATATATTCATACTCTAGTGGACAGAGATGAAATACTACATAGATTACTGCTGGTTCACAGGCCCAAGGAAGAAATTGGGCCCAAGGTAAAAGAAAATGTTTTTAGAAAGCAAAAATAATAGAACATAACAGTGAAGTGTGTGCACACACGTATTATGCCTTCCAGATGTGAGTAGAGCTGGTAAGGTGTGCAACCTGCAGAATTCTTTAGGAGTAGAAGACTCATCAGCCCGTACCCGGAGAGCTGGTTTAGTAGCCGATCACTTGCCTTCGGTCGTTAGTGGCGCGTGGCCATGTCAGCCTCCCCCGGGCATGTGAAGGCCTTGTGTGTCAGAAGGGTGTCCTTTCGATCTCTGTAATTCTTGGGTCTGGTCCAGCACCTGACCCAGGGTAGCTCCATGGTCTTCAGAATCTCCAGGACCCTGTTGAAAGCTCAGGTTCCTGTATCCCCACCCCCAGGACTTTGATCCTGAAGGTCTGGAGTGGGGTCTGGGTATCTGCTTATATGCCCTCCTGGGGTTTCCGCCTAGGTGCGTGAGGATGTGTTTGCAAGATGAACAAACTAATAAGACTCGTGAGGAATTTGGCTTTTAATGCAAGCTGGTGGTCTCTAATTCTCTCATTTTCCTAGTGATTCCTATGTCAATGGACTCCTAGCCTCTAAGCCTTTCCTGCCTGGGAGCCCCCCACCCCCACCCCACCACCTGCTTCTCCCCTGGGGCTCCCTGAGGAAATGGGTTTATATTGCACAACTGGCCTCCAGAGAAAATTCCAACATATGTTCAGAAGTGGTTTGTGTTGGTTAATGCCATCTTCTATGAGAAGGAAGAGATTATCACAGGAGGGAGCTCTCTAAAATTAAGACTTTGTAGGCTTGAAATAGCTGGGAAAATGGCTGCTTTTGTGTAGAAAACTGAGCCTGTTTTGCTGAGCACAGTGGTTATTAAGCACCCGGGGAGAGAAGATGGTCTTGGAAGCCGGAAAAGAAGGAATGAAACAAAAGTTTAATTGTTTCAGCTTTGAGAATGGCCTCTCCGAGCCGGCGCTGCTGACGTTCTGTGGCCAGATGCAGGAGAGCTCGTGTTGAAGATACTCAAGGGAGCCTCGGTGTGCATTCCCCTCAGCTGGAAAGTGGGCTTTACGGTGGGGTCTCCTTCATGGCTTGGCATAAGGGCCAAATGAGATGCTGTAGAAAAAGCACTGAGGGCAGTGCTATTTTTGTCTTTTTCCTTTTCTTTTTAATTTTTGTTTATTTTTGAGAGAGAGACAGCACAAGTGGGAGAGAGGGGCAGAGGGAAAGAGAGCGATTCTCAAGCAGGCTCCACGCTCAGCACAGAGCCCGATGCGGGGCTCGATCCCAGACCCTGGGATCACGACCTGAGCCAAAATTCAGAGTCAGAGGCTCAACTGGCTGAGCCACCCAGGTGCCCCTGGGCTGTTTTTCTTGTCTGATTAGAGAACGCATGTGGCACTCCTGCAGGCCGGGGTGGTCTCCCTCTTCGAAGAGGGATGAGCACTCTGCCACCAGCAAAGGGAGCCTCTGGGCAGGACAACTCCATTCTGCAGCCAGGGTGGAGGGGTGGGGCCTGAGGAGGCGGGACAGACTGAGTGCCCCCTGGGGAGGCGTGGGGAGGTTAATGCAGGCCTTGAAATCAGCTTGCCTTCAACTGGGCACATCGAGCATGGGTAGGGGGCCAAGTTGGGCCTTACACAGAGAGATAAGGTTTATTCAATCAGTGCATGTTGGGGGCTCCCGGGTGGCTCAGTCTACTTCGAGTGTCCGACTTTGGCTCAGTTCGTGATCTGGCAGTTTGTGGGTTCGAGTCTCGTGTTGGGCTCTGTGCTGACAGCTCGGAGCCTGGAGCCTGCTTAGGATTCTGTGTCTCTCTCTGCCCCTCCCCTGCTTGTGTTCACTCTTGCTCGTGCTCTCTCTCTCAAAAATAAACTTAAAAAGAAAATCAGCGCGTGAGTTTCCAGGACCAAGAGCTGTGATTCCTGTTTTGACCTCAGACTATACTCCCTGGCCCATCAAACAGGTGCTCCTGGGAATGGAAAACACAGCTTTAACGCCTGACTAATGCACATTTACTATGTGAATTAAAAAAAAAAAATCAATTTAGAGGTGATTTTCTCCTTTTGTCATTGCTGGTACTTTTCTGTGAAAGACCGTTGTAAACACGTGTTCGGGCAGGAGCCCGTTTCACAGACTTCTTACGGGAAAGTGACGCAGGCTCTCACTGGACATGTGCTTACCTGGCTCTTACAGGTGCATAGAGAGGGTGGCGTGGCTCTTAGGAACTTTGCAAGTTTTCCAGCCCTTACAGAACCAGATGCAGATAAAACGATGCCACGTTTGTACCTGGCAGCATTGACTGGGGGCTCTGTGCTGGACCATGTCATGCTGTGTGCCGCTTTTCCAAATAAAATGAATATTTGGGGGCTACTGTGCTTTGAAAAGTAAAGATAAGATAATTGATGCTTTTGAAAATCTGTGGCTCATTTTAAACATTGGATTCACTTTTGATGTTTGAATATAATCCCCTGAATCCATCAATGCAGAAATACCCCCAAACACGAGTGTTTTGTTTTCCTTGGTCTCTGTTGGAAACGTTTCTTCTCTTTTTTTCAACACGTATATGTCTTTTTGTTTTGTTTTTTATTTCTTTTAATTTTTTTTTTACATTTATTTATTTTTGAGAGACAGAGAGAGACAGAGCACAAGTGGGGGAGGGATAGAGAGAGAAGGAGACACAGAATCCGAAGCAGGCTCCAGGCTCTGCACTGTCAGCACAGAGCTAAATGCAGGGCTCGAACTCACAAACCGTGAGATCATGAACTGAGCCGAAGTCGGACACTTAACTGACTGAGCCACCCAGGCGCCCCTGTCTTTTTGTTTTAAATTTGTCCTGATCATAAGAAAAATTGATTTGGCTAAACGGTTCTTATGAGGCCTCCATTGACAAAGATCGGTTACAATAAAGATAACATTCCAAATAATTATTTGACATTTTTCTGTGTTTCAGTCCTGTGTGGAACCACGCCATAGCCCTGGCTTACACGGCTGTACTGTTTATTTACACGTAGGAAGTCATAACACTGTCTTTTGTCTCTGGGATTTTTGTCATTTGTTTATGTGGCAGGAACTAAAAAGTAACAAAGGCTTTTTCCACTGTTTTCATTAATATGTTAGGGGTTTTATCATATTGTTGAATGAATGAGGTTACCTTTCTTTAGACACATGCAAAATGATTAGCAGTTTCCTGTTGTGTTTTAGTGCTGGGATTTTTATCCAGGTAGGCCTTAATTAAATGCCCTTTGCCGTTCAGTTAATAAGTCTGTCTATTTAAATCAATTTGACTTTAACACAGAGCTACTAGGTAATTAAACAGTTCAATGCCACATCCTGGATTAAAGAGACGGCCCCAATTTAGGAGCACAGCGTTGGAGAACTTTGCGTTCGAGTGTGCCCAGGGGTTTGCAATGTAGCAAGTTTTCAGTAACATCCATGAAGCGATCATGATTAAGAAAAGTTGGATAATTATGGAGTCTTGTGTTATTATGTGTTATTTGATAACGTCTATGTAAGTTATGAAGCAAGGTAATACAGTGAACACTCCTAATCCACCAGGCAAATTTAAGCACTAGAACATGACTCACTCTTATATGTCTCTCTTACGGCATCTCACAAACTTATCTTCTTTCCTATCCCCACACTGACTGCAATACTAATTTTATGTTTTTTTTAGTTTTTATTATTTTTAAGAAATTGCAGTGTTTAACATTTTTTCTTTTTTTAAGTTTATTTATTTATTTTGAGAGGGAGAACAAGCAGGGGGAGGGGCAGAGACAGTGGGGGAGCAGAAGATTCGAAGTCGAAGGCGGCCCTGTGCTGACAGCAGAGAGCCCGACGCAGGGCTTGAACTCACGAACCGTGAGATCATGACCTGAGCCGAAGTCGGATGCTTAACGACTGAGCCACCCAGGCACCCCTGATGTTTTGTTTTTTGTTTTTTGGGGTTTTTTTTTTGTTTTTAAAGAAGAAGGTAATTGAAGATTCAGGTCTGAGTCTTCTGTTTTCACATTTCATTCCCCCTACTTCTGAATCATTTTGCTGAAAGTGACTTTCCGTGAAGTCATTGATGTATACATTGATCAGGCTGGTTTTTCCTCGCCTTGCACACATGCAAGATGGCCAGAAGGGTCCCTTAACTGTGTCTAGGGAGGCTCCATGAAGGACAATCAGTGCAGTTGTAGTGAAGTCCCGATTTACTGACGTCTGCTGTTAGTAACTCGCGGAGTATCGGGACCACTAGAAAATTTATCTTTGTATCCCGAACTCTTAGAACTCAGTAAATGCTCAGCAAATGTCCATTATGTTTAATAATTTAGTAAGTGCCTGTAGGAAAAATTCGGGTAGAAGATCATTTCAATACCATTTCATTTAAGATCAGTTTTAACATGTGAAATCAAATATATATTTATTTTATACTTTATATATATTTATATACATCAAGACATATATATATATATATATAATATATGTCTTGTGTATATATCCTTGCCCTAAGTTTCCCTCAGGCTCTTTCAGGAAGGATCTCTCAGACTTTACATTGATTTTTAGCCACTGCTTTCGCCTAAGGCTCCTTGAGCTCATAGGAGACCGGTTTTCGTTCTGGCGTAAACACAAGTGGCCAGAAGATGTTTACCTTTGAACCTGAGCACCTCATTCTGAGGGCACATATGCCAGAGAGAGACTTCCCTCAGTGCCACATGTATGTTAGGGAGGTTACACCGGCCGTGCCTCCCCGGGCACCTCAGGGTTCCCCTCCCAGGCCAGAGGAGAGCTGGAAGGCAGCGGAGGGGTGGCGATGGAGAAATTTCTGTGATTTCGACATGAATCTGATAGGCTCCGCCCCTCCACGAGCCAGAGCACGCAGGCCCTTATCAGGTTGGCCGTGCTCGCGAGAGGAGAGGGAAGGAGAAGCTGCCCCGTCTCTTGACGGCGGGGCACAAGGGACTTCGGTTTGCTGACGGCTGCGGAGGGCCGCCGGGCAGGAGCAGCCCGGCTCCCGGGCGCCGGAAGTGGCGAGACGTGGCAGCCGGAAGGTTCCCGTGCCCCGCCCTGCCCCCCTGGGGCCGCACCCCCCCCCCCCCCGCCGGAGTCCCAGGAGCGCCCTGCGCCACCAGTCAGTAGACAGGCGGCAGGTGTCGTGGGACAAGCCAGGGGCTGCCTGGAGCCCCAGCTCTCACATGCTCAGGCCCGGCCTGCGGAGGAAGCGTCTGGGAGCTTGTGCTTCAGAAAAATGGGGTTCGTTCTGACGCTGCCTCCTCTGCCTCTGACACAGGTTGCAGGGAAGAGCAATGAACTCTTTGAGACGTGATGGGCTCCGAGGTCCCTGGTGTACCAAGGCGGGGCGTTGGGCGAGGTCTCGAGGAAGGGCAGACGTTGCCACGGCCACTTGGTCGAGTTGCCCGCACGCGGTGCTGCGAGCCCGCGGACAGACTTTCGCGTGGGTTTAGGATTGACGTTAGATTTCTCTCCGAGGGTGAGCCTGCCTGTGGCCTCACTCCCGTGAGGCCTGAGAGGTTTGTGAACCTTGGTCGCCACTGTTGGGCTCAGCTGCTCTGGAAGGGCCCCCTAAGGACGATTCTTTAAGGTTTATTGTTATTTTTGAGAGAGGGCACATGTGCGCATGAGCAGGAAAGGGGAGGGGAAGAGAGAGAGGGAAAGAGAGAATCCCAAGCAGGTACCACACTGTCAGTGCAGAGAGAGCCCTTCACGGGGCTTGATCTCCTGAACTGTGAGATTTGATTTTCTGAACCAAAATCCAGAATTGGGCCCTTCAGCAACTGAGCCACCCAGGCGCCCCAGGATGATTTTTTTTTTTTAAGTTTTAATTTATTTTTGACAAAGAGAGAACGAGTGAGCATGAGCTGGGGAGGGGCAGAGAGAGAGGAGACACAGAATCCGAAGCAGGCTCCAGGCTCCGGGCTGTCAGCACAGAGCCCGATGCGGGGCTCGAACTCACAAACAGTGAGATCATGACCTGGGCCGAAGTCGGCCACTTAACCGACTGAGCCCCCAGGCGCCCCAGGACGATGGTTGTAAGGAAAGCCCTCTGGGAGGGTAGTTGTGCAGTCATCGGACACATCAGCCCCCCTCCGAATGTAAACAGCACTCAGTGTTCCTGATTCTGCGGGGAGGTGCTCAGATAAAGACGTTTCGAGCAGGCTTCCCCATCACTTTCATGAGATAAAATAGACAATTTTCATATTACAAGAAAAAAGGTATAAATATTACATATTTCCTATTCTCAATCTTGAAAATAAAAATTTTCTAGGAGTTTTAAAAACTTTTGGTTTGCATTGTTTATTTTTACCAGTTACGTTGTTAGGAGAGAAGATTGTGAAATTAGCTGCGGAGGTTGCAGCAGGCTGATGAGGGCGGTGTGCACCCCAGAGCATTATTTTCTGTCTCAGCCTGCAGCTCACCCCTGTCCTCACCAAACCCGTCTCCTCTCTGAAGTGGTGTGTGGACATACTGTCTCCCTACTCCCACTAACTCTTCCCATGTAAATCGTGGGGAGAGGGTTTATATTTTTATTGTGTTTTTGGAAATGTGAGGCAGTACTTTCTGTAGACGAGCAGCTCATGTCTCTTAAGGTAGTGTTTTTTTCTTATTTTTTTCCTCCCTATTTTGGAGAATCTGCTTAGAAAATGGACGGTCAGCTAGAGAGAGGGTGAGCGGTTACAAGCGAATTGTTTCCGCGTGTGGGGTGGCCACTTACACAGTGAAGTGCTGGTCGGGACAGGGCCCCACATGCCTCCTGACCTCTCCTGCACCCCTGCAGACCCCAGTGTGAACACCCTCACCTTCCCAGCTTAGCGCACGCTCTTCCTACACTTGGAATCATTTCTTCTATTCCTTTTCTTTTCCCGTTCCTGCCCCAACCCTCCTAAGTTAGCTCCACCTGCAGAAATTTGCCTCTAGTAATTATACCTAAGACAAATGTCACTTCTTCCAGGAAGTTCTCACTGCTTACTCCAATTGGGAGTGAGTGAACTTGACCCAGTCTTGATACTCCTTTATTACCTATTGTTTTTATTATTTATTTTTGAGAGAGGGAGACACAGAATCCGGAGCAGGCTCCAGGCTCCGAGCTGTCAGCCGAGAGCCCGACGTGGGGCTCAGACTTACAAACTGTGAGATCATGACCTGAGCCAAAGTCGGATGCTTAACCGACTGAGCCGCCCAGGTGCCCCTTTTACTACCTATTTTTTTTTTTGCACCATTCCTAAAATGTTGAGAGTCCCCGATGCCTGAAACTATTATTATCAATCCATCTGTCATCTATATCTGTTTTCTCTATGTCTGTCTCTCTTATTAGATCATAAGCACCGAGAGGGGCATAGCGTGGTCCTGAAAAGAGATAGGGGCAGGTGCCCAGTCTGAGGGATCCTGAGGGAGGTGCTGCTGGCTTATACTCTAAGATAAAAGCACCAGAACCTACCGAGACCCTGGGGGACAGGCAGGCAGAACCCAAAGTACACAGGGCATGGAGTGAACTGGGCTGTGGTTGGTAGCCACACCCAGGTAGGGAAAAAGGAGTCATGCCAGGGGTCAGGATGATTTGGGGTGGCCTCAGCAGGTGTCAGCCTCTGTGGCTTTCCTCTTGGGGCACCTTGGGGTGTTGCAGGCCCCCCTCCACCATACCCGACCAGTGCACCTTCTGCCCCTGTGCCTGCCCTCTCAGCTGGCACCTAGCGGCAGGGCTCCTTGCTCTGGCTGAGTGAGGGCTCTTGGGTCTCAGCCGAGGTCTCGGTGTCCAGCTCTCTGCCCTCACGGGCGGCTGGGTGTTGGGAGAGCCCAGCTGCCCTGCTCCTCTTCCCATCCCTCGGTAGCCTCCGGCACAGTTCCTTGTCCCTGGTAGGAGTTCAGCCAGTAGTGTCCTGTCATTGCACTTGTTTGCTGGACGAGCCCGTTTGTGTCTGAGGTGTGTCTCCGATTCTGGTAACCAAGACCGCTCGTCACCACAATACTTAGTTTGCAGTTACAACCCTGAGCCACCTTGTCTAGGAAGAAGCAGTTTTCATTCCTGTTGCTTCTCTCCTGTTTGTTTAGCTATTCACTTGTTTTCATACACAATCATGGTCCCGGTTGGGTTGGGGGGGTGCAAAGATGAATAAATGCAATATGGTCCCTGACAGCCCCTTGAGCACCGCCCAGCAAGTGGCTTTACCCTCTATTGGGGTTTGTCTCTGGGTCCCTTCTTGTACTGCTGGGAGGCCCTCACTGTGAACCTCTGCTCTGAGGACACGGCAGTCCCCTAAAGCCGGACGACAGATTGCAGGGATGTGTCCGGAGTGCTGCCCCCAGTTTAAAGCCACTGGGCTGGAGAACCTCTAGAGTGTTCTCTCCCCACTGGAGCCGTGTGGCTCTTGATAGGTTGTGGGTGAACCCTTTCTGCTGTGTCTTTTTGTATGAAATGAAATACATTTTGAAGGCTGATGGTGGCCTTTTGGGTAATGACGGTGGCCACCAGCACAGGTGGTGACTGTCTCTCCAGGACAGGCGGTGGGACTTTGAGGCTCATTTGGTTTCCTGACCTTGAGTTCCAGTAGAACCATTTGCTCTTCCGATGCTGACTGAGGGCACGTGTTCCTGTACTGCTGCGGTTCTCTGCCCTTGAACTTGGCACCATGGTTCCTTATGGTACCATACATTTCTGCACGTCCTTGATGCTCTTGGTTACGTTGATGTGTCTTTCGCACAGTGTTATTTTGACTGTGTGATTCAAGTTGCTTTTAATTAATCTCATTGTTTAGAAATAGCAGTGGCAAAAAAGATCACGTTCATGAGTTCGGCATGAGGTTTGGGTGGCTCGTAGAAGTTAGGACTGACCATCTCTTGGCATTCTCCTGCCTTTTTAATTTCACCCTGCATGCGTTGGTTACTCCTAGTAATTTCCATCATTATGATTGAACTAGTCCACTAGTTCATTTATTGAAACCCTGTGAGGGCAAGGGCTTATCTTATTCATTGTTTCATTGCCAGTCCTTAGGACTGTGTCTAGTGCATGGTGGGGGCTCACTAAATATTAAGTGACTACATGTATAAACGAGTTGGCCATGAACAGGATGCACTTTCATTCACAAGGGAAGTGATGCCCTATTTTCTGTAATTCTCATGTCTGTATCACAGATTCTGGCAAAGCTTTATGCAAAGGGTGCTGGTCAGGAGGGACATCATAAAGAGATATCATGGAAACTGCATTTAATGACTACGACTTTTCCACTGTCCACCAGCATCCCGGGATCAGGCATCAGTGTGTGTATGGGCAGAGAAGATTTGAGTTCGGAGAATGAATCACAATGAATGAAGGCAAACTTTTTCTCGTAACCTGACCAGTTTCCGCCACATGACATTCCCATTGATACTACTTCCCATAGAGAACGCTCCCCCAGAAAGTGATATCGTGATCTTCTTCAGGTTCTGGAAGTTGAGCTTTTCTGGGAAATCATGGCAACATATAAACTTGGCCTCTGCTAGTAGCCATGTGGAAATGTCTGGTTCGAATACCTGAACTAGAGTGAGGACACGTAAGCAATGGAAGACATTCAAATGTCTGGATTCCATTTGCTGTTTCTCCCTTAAAATAATCTACCTTACGTTCAAGCTAATCAACACGCTCTTCACAGCTCTTCAGCACCCCAGCTTAATTGGCCTGAATTGTTGCTCTCAGTGTGAACAGTTTGCTCTATTCTCAAGGCTGGATTTGATGACATCTAATTATCCTCAAAGCGCAGCCAGGCAAGACGAGACGGAGCGAGTGAACGGCCGCAGCCGGCTGCCATAAACGCACTGATTGCGTGTGCAATCATCCTGTGCTCTCCGGGCAGCATTTCCGGTGGGATGCGCTTGCAGAGCTCACTGTCCTGAGATTACAGCGTGTTGTTGCAGAGACCATGTTGGCAAACCGTGCCATCTCAGCCCTACTTTAATCAACTCAGTTTTAGAAATACTGCTTTTCCACCTGCCGAAGCTCTGTAAGCATGTCAGTGCGAGCCTCATTCTTTGCAGGGGGTTTTGCCTAACAAAACACTGGTTCTTATACACGGCGTCTGACTGGGAGCCTTGGTGGGTGGTGCTTTATTTGTAGTGCGTTATCTTCATAGGAGAATGGCCCTTCAAACCGGATGAAATGTGATCTTCAAACTTTATTTTTTCCTTTTGAAGTGACAGCTCGCTTTCTTTTATACAAAATCGCAGTGGGAAAATGTCAAAGAGAACGGAGCTCACTGTGATCATAGTGACGCTGGGACCTTGACTGAGATGTCATGCAACCCTTCAGACCATCTCATGATTGTTACTGGCTAATTCCTGGAATTCCTTCTGTTGTAAGGCGATTATTGTTGTTCCTGCCGGAGTGACCTGTGAGAAGAGTGGGTCGGGGGGGTAGGCTGCAGCTGAAGCCTCGTGCATCTCGTTCCACCGGCACGTTGTGTGTGTGTGACATCCCGGCTGCACTAGGAGGCCAGGCTTCTTTATGCGGAAAGATTTTAAGATGCATGACTCAGTGTTCTCTTTATTTATTTCTGTTTGTAATCTGCTGCAGTCTTTCTGTGGAATGACAAATATGAAGGCATCCAAGGACTTTGGGAGGGGGGTACCAACACAACTGAACAAAACTGTGACCAGAAACCCTCCCTTTGAAAATTTCCCACAACGTGATGATTAGGGATAGTGAGGCCGATAGAACGGGAGGATTTGGTTCACTTTAAAGTAATACAGAGGTTGGAATCATAGACTCTCAGACCCCGCAGTGAACTTGAGGCCCTAACGCCTGACCGATTATGAACTTGTTCCACGGCGTCCAGAGGTTTGGACCGGGGCAGACCCGCGGTATTTCAGCATGACCTGCTTCGGGATCCACCTTCTGTGGGGGCTTCCCTTCCTGTGAAACTCCCCAGACCCACCCCAGGGAGACAGTTTTGTTTGTACAAGGGTTTCCATGAGGAAGGATGGGAGCAAGAAAGTTTGGAATATAATTTCCCTTGTCCTGCTGGTATCTTTCCTTTTATTTAAAATTTTCCTTTCTGAACCTTGGCCAAAATGTTATTTCTTTATATTTTTCTCATTTGTTTGTGTGGTCGGGTTTTTTGTTTTTGTTTTTGTTCTGCTTTTCTGGCTCTCCCTGGCCTGTCCTGAACTGCAAAGCATGCTTTTCCCACATCGATTTTGTGTCTCTGGCTTTGATGTGCAGAACTCCAGTGACTGAATATTAAAAAGCCAAACCTTTTTAAAAATTATGATATAATATCGACACCTGTATCTCTCCCCTATTCCTGAGTATTTTCCCCATTTGGGCAGTTAGGAAATGGGGTGTCTATATTTATATTCTAGTCAGTGGTATTTATTACTTGATTCTGTCAGTTACGTGAGTGGCCCCGAGTCTCTGTGTGACTAAATCTTAGCATGTTCTTGGTGTAACTGAAAGGGAACAAACCTCTTCTGGGTAAGAGAGTCATTACATCATCATATCCAGTGATGTCACCGAGCTCACAGCCCACGGCCACATGATGATACTCAACTGTTACTTGAGTATTCCATGTCCTTGGACTTGGACTTGGAACTTGCAGGGCTGGGCGTCTCCCACATGTGTTACCTTGGGTAGCCGACAAACTGTGGTGACACATCTTCACATCAAATGAAGGCAAAGGACAAGATGAATATGCATATTCCTTGCTGCTTTGAAATCATTTAATTTTGATTGTTGCTCCTGTGTTTTCCAGTTCTCCGAGTGAGATCTTGAGTCACTTATATAAATTTCCATTCTCGCTTCAACAAGCACATAGAGTGTGCCTACGAAGTGCTGGGAACTGGTGCCCAGAGATGGAAGGTGCCCACTGCACTCTCAAGGAACACAGTCTGGCGGAGGACATAGGAACAAAAACCCCTCTGGAATAGGGACATACAGTGTTGGGATAGCAACATGCAGTGGACACTCTGGGATTCACAGGGAGCTGGAGGGAAACCCATCACAGAGAAGGTCATGCGGGAGGGGAATCTGGAAAGAGAAATATGATTTAACCCCATAGAGGGTAGTGCAGGGATGGAAAGGATGGGTGAGGCTCAAGGGACAGGATGGATAAATCGGAGAAAACAGGAAGCGTGCTGTGCTGGGGAGGTGTCTCGTGAGTCAGAGTGAGGTGGCCATGGGTCAGTGGCAGCAGATGGGGCTGGGAGGTCGTTAGCACAGTGGCTGCTATTTACTGCACTCCTCGGCTGAGTTAAATGGTGTCAGCATCATTTTGCAAGCGAAGACGTTGAGGCTGAGTAACTTCCAGAAGGCCATGTAAGTAGGAGTAAAAGAGCAAAATGTGGACTTGAGTCATTGTCAGACCAAACGTGAAGCTCTTTCCTCCACACAAACTTCTCTGTTGCTCTGTCTGATGGGGGACAGCAAAACAGCCCTTCGCTCCCTGCCCCCGCTGCCTTGCTGGAGAGTGTGCGTTTCATCCTAGAGGTGATGGGGCTGAGCTCAGAAGGATTTCAGGCAGGAGCACAACAAATTAGGTAGGGAGGTTGGCAGGAAAATGGCAGCTGAGGGCACCTGAGTGGCTCAGTCGGTTAAGTGTCTGATTTGAGCTCAGGTCATGATCTTATGGTCTGTGAGTTCGAGCCCCTTGTCGGGCTCTGTGCTGACGGCGCAGAGCCTGGAGCCTGCTTCTGATTCTGTGTCTCCCTCTCTCTCTGCCCCTCCCCCACTCAAGCTCTGTCTCTCAAAAATGAATAAACATAAAAAAAGGTTTTTTTTTTAGAAAATGGCAGCTGATCTGGGTCAACTTGTCCATTGTGCTGGTTGAACTCAGTTCCAGCACCTCCCTGGGATAGCATGAGTGGTGTTTGGAGTCCCACAGACCTGGTCTTCTGTCTCGCATCTGTTATTAGCCTTTCTTGTGACACTGGACCTAAGTTTCTTTGCAAACCTGTGAGGATTAAGGAAAATCCAAAGTGAAAAAAAAAAGTAATATCAACTTGTAGTCACTGAACCTTTGCTACATGTCTTTGCTGAGCATCACGCCACTTAATCCTTATAAAGCCCCGTGAAGCAGGAACCATTAGCATCCTCGGTGCACAGACAGACATGGACTCACCTAAGGCCACATAGTTTGTAAGTGGTGGAGATGGGGACACACCCCGATCAGAGTATTTAACCTTTACACCCCCTGCTTTCTAGGAGCACAGTGCCTGGTGCATAGTTGGGAGTCAGAGCTTTTCCCTGGGAGCTGAAGGAAGATGGCAGAACCCAGGCGGGCAGCCTTGGGACTCCGGCCACAGTTTTTTCTCTTTCCCTGGGCCCCTCCCACCCAGGCTGGCTCACAGGAACTGCTTTCCCCACCGCATGCCAGCTCTCAGAGGCTCTCACAGGCATGTGGAGCAGAGCTGGGATGTGCCTGTGTTGTACCATCTCACTGGAGCCATTTCCATTGGCAGCGGGGTTCCCTGGGTCTCAGCCACCCCATCCCTTCTCGGGGGAACGCAGCTAGCCCCCACTGCGCACCCCCTCCCACTTCTGGGAGCCCTTAGCACCCAATTCTGTCTTTCTGGCCAGACCCCGCCTGGCATTTGCAGCTGACTTGCAGCATAATTTCTGGGGAGAGGAGTGTGGAAGAGGGTTTGCTTTGGGACAAAATGTTCCCCGATCTCTACTTTAGTGGGATTGGACTTTAGGACTGGGAGTCTCCTACCGCACAGCCCTCGGCGCCGGGCTCCTCCTTGACTTGAACTCCAGGATTTCAGGACATTTGCTTCTGAAATCCACTTCCCCTGTGGTCCAAACAAACAAACACTACCCGCCCCCCCCCAAAAAAACAACCCTGACTTTGTGTTGATTCTAGGAGAGGGTATGGAACACGCCAAATTTATTTAATAGGTGCTGTCATCTTGTAAACAAAGCCAGAAGATTTTCTCTGAAACTCAACATGTCAGAATAACATACCCTTTTTTAGGGCTATTTAAGAGCTTTACTTTCAAATCCCATGTAGTCACAAACCTTCTTTCCTTGCAGTGTGTAGGTTGGCTCTGCAGAGAACCACATTTCTGCTGGTCGTCTTCTGTCAGGGCCCAGGGCCGTTACATGTCATTTCTGTATTCACCGTGGCTGGTAATTACCTGTCTTTAGGTAGGTAGAAACAGCTGTCTACAAGGCTCACTGCACATGGGGAACTGTCTGGAGGGTTCTTTCATTACATGGGTTGTGCTTTAAAAATAGCACACACGTGTGCCTGGACAGGCTTATCTGCCTGGCTCAGGGCACCCCCTCCTCTGCCTGGGAGCTTGCATTCTGAGCATCCATGTGGTGGTGCCTCTGCTGGGCTGGTGCGTCCGGGTGGTGGGGCCTCCGTGTGGCTGGTGCGTCCAGGTGGAGGTGCGTCCGCGTGGCTGGTGCATCTGCGTGGTGGGGCCTCCGTGTGGCTGGTGCATCCAGGTGGAGGTGCGTCCAGGTGGAGGTGCCTCTGCGTGGCTGCTGCATCCGCGTGGTGGGGGCCTCCGTGTGGCTGGTGCGTCCAGGTGGAGGTGCGTCCGCGTAGCTGGTGCGTCCAGGTGGAGGTGCATCCGCATGGCTGGTGCATCTGCGTGGCTGGTGCATCTGCGTGGTGGGGCCTCCGTGTGGCTGGTGCATCCAGGTGGAGGTGCGTCCGAGTGGCTGGTGCGTCCAGGTGGAGGTGCGTCCGCGTGGCTGGTGCCTCCAGGTGGAGGTGCCTCTGCGTGGCTGGTGCATCCAGGTGGAGGTGCGTTCGCGTGGCTGGTGCATCTGCGTGGCTGGTGCATCTGCGTGGTGGGGCCTCCGTGTGGCTGGTGCATCCAGGTGGAGGTGCGTCGGCGTGGCTGGTGCCTCCAGGTGAAGGTGCCTCTGCGTGGCTGGTGCATCCGAGTGGTGGGGCCTCCGTGTGGCTGGTTCGTCTGCAATCATGCCACATATTTAATTTCCGTAAATTGAGGATGTGTGTTTTGTGAGCGTGAGGAGAGTTGTTGCTTGTTTCTTATGGGTTTACAAGCGAACCGGACGCTATGTTCTGTTTCCTGGAGTAGCTCTGTGGTGGTTTGTACAAGAGAATGGACTTGCCGTGTGCAGAAGTCTGTTTCGAATGGTACAAATGTTTACAAACGCAGGCTGCCTCATGCGATTACCAACTATTTCTGCAAACTCAGACGGAATCTCGGATTGCTCGTTTTAGTTTAATTCTTGCTCTTCTCAACGAGGAATATTTAAAGTTGAAATTTTTAGAAAAAGAAAATGTTGCTGGAGACAAATTGTAACATTAACCTGCCACATATAACAAGCTCATGTGTGAATGCTCTTTCTTTATAAAAGTTGTCATAGCGTAAAGCTGCACCAAAGAAAATCCCCTGATAAGAAGTGCTGGTGTTTAAGATTTGCCAGAAAAAAATGGGACAGTTTTTTAAACACCCTTTTCCCCCTTTTTAATTGCTCTTGTCGAACGGTTAAGGTTGTAACACTATTCTCGTTTCTTAGACGTTTTACATTTAATTTTATTTTTATTTTTCTTAAATGTTTATTTTTGAGACTGAATGGGGAAGGGGTGGAGAGAGAGAGGAAGAGAGAGAACCTGAAGCAGACTCCGCACTTTGGCACAGAGCCCGACGTGGGGCTCAATCCCATGAACCGTGAGATCATGACCAGAGCTGAAATCAAGAGTTGGATGTTTAACCGACTGAGCCACCCAGGTGCCCGAGGCTTTTTAAATTTTAAAAGTATTCTCAGGGTCAATCCTGTTAAGACATCTGGATTTTGAAATAGGGCATAGTGGTTATTCATATGGAGGGGGCTAAATTTGGTAAGACTAGAACCCACAGCGCTGCCTGACTAAGCGAGACTCCGTGGGGCACACGAGAGTATTTTGCTATGTTGAGGCAGTACGTATTTCCAAGCCATGTCACAGACAGCTTTTCTTCAGTCCTTACAACATCCTTGAGAGGCTGACAGAGCAGATGTTTCTGATCCTGTATGTATTGAATCTCTGGCTCAAAGAGGCCATATTACTTGCTTAAACTCCCCAGCCTGGAAAGTCACAGAGCTCGGGTGTCCTGGTGCCCTTTCCATGTTCACTCAACCAACATTTATGGGGCATTTTGTGTGCTGGGAACTATGCCTATAAATAAAATGGGGGGGTCTGTCTTATAAATAAGTAATTCAGGCACCTGGGTGACTCCATTGGTTGAGCGTCCAACTTTGGCTCAGGTCATGACCTCATGGTTCATGAGTTCAAGCCCCACGTCGGGCTCCCTGCTATTAGCACAGAGCCCATTTCTGATCAGCTGTCCCTCTCTTTCTCTGCCCTGCCCCCACTTGCACACTCTCTCTCTCATAAGTAAACATTTTAAAAAATGTATAAATAAATAAGTCACAGGGATGAAAAGTCCAGCACAGGGAGCGTGGTCAATGATATCGTAATAACGTGCGGTGCCAGGTGGTGACTGCACATATCGCGATGCGCATCGCATAGCCTACAGAACTGTCGAATCACTATGTTGTACACTTGAAACTAATAGAGCATTGTAAGTCAACTATACTTCAATAATTAAAGAAAAAAAAAAGAAAAGGGATCTTCCTAAAATTGGGCTTGGAGCTTACAGTCTGGTGAGACATGTATACTGTGCAAGTAAGCCAACACAAGGCCAGATCGTGAGGAAGGAAGTTCCCTGGGCATTGAGATAGAGAAAAGCGTGTGATTGAGGGGTGGGGGGACCCACCTCAGATAGTCGATGGGAAGGGCCAGAAGCCCACAGGGGGAGGAGGGGCTGGGCGAGGTGTGGCTGGCTGGCCAGAGGTAGGAGCGAGTGCTGCTGGGGCCCTGACGGCAGAGAGATGCCCACCTGACCTGACACGAACAGAGTGGCCGGATCTGGGACGTGGGTCTCTCCAGATGTCGGTGGGATGGGATGTCAGCGGGAGTGAAAGAAAGGGAGGCGACAAGGGTGCACCTGGGCTTTTGGATAGAGAAACAATGGGAGGGTATCCTGTGTACTGAGATGCAGAAGTGAGTGGGGAGAGAGGAAATATCTTTTTTGGCCATTGAGTGTGGGGGTGGGGCAGGGGGAGGAGATGAAAATTTAGGAGGGTCTCAAAAATTACTCTCAGAGTTTCTGTCATCATTATTTATTCAGCTTTCTAATTCTGTTTTAAATACTTGAATTAGAAAATCACTTGGGTAATTTTATCCACTTACTTCTAAGCAAGCATGTATTCTGTCTCTGGGCATGTGTCCCTATTCAGGGGTCTGGGGTTTGTGGGTAATAAAGAAGCAGCAGATAGAGTCCTTGGCCTTAAAACACTTTTAATCCAATTAGGAAGTCAAGGTGTAGCTACATGAGACCAACAAGTAATTATTGCTTATAATTATCTAGAAAATTCTAAAGGCAGCATATAATCAAGTGCATAATGTAACATGAGTTATCTATAAAATGTTGAGAGAACACACACCGGGGACAGTTTGGGGCGCATTCATTAAGTCCCAGAGAGAGTCTCCTGGGGAAGGCGAGTCATGAGTTGGACCCTGAAGGAAGTGTTGGCTATTGTCTTGTAGAGAGGACAAGAGAGATAACACCCTTGTGTGGAGGGAATCGAAAGTGCACAGATAAAACCACAGAGGAAAGGAACAGCGGAAGGGAGGGTAGGAATGATAAAAGTAATAGTAATAACTACCAGTTATTGAATGCCTAGAAATACCGAGCACTTTGGTAGGAGCTTTATAAAAATTATCTTTTTTAAAAAATTTATTAAACGTTTATTTATTTTGTGAGAGAGAGAGAAAAAGCATGAGTGAGGGAGGGGCAGAGAGAAAGAGAGAATCCCAAGCAGGCTCCGAGCTGTCAGTGCAGAGCCCGATGTAGGGATCTGTCTCAGGAACCGTGAGATCATGACCTGAGCCAAAATCAAGAGGCAGATGCTTAACCAACTGAGCCACCCAGGTGCCCCCCAAATTATCTTATTTAAATCTTAATATTGCAAGGGAAGTATCCCTATTTTACATACAAGAAAAACAATTCTTAGAGAAATAAATTATTCAGGGTCATACAGCAAGTTCTGGAAGGAAGGGGCAGTTCTGTTGCGGGGGGAACCCCCCCAATAGCTAGTTTGAGATTTGAGTTTGGAGTTGATTTACTGAGTAATTTGAAAACTTCTGGTTTCCTAAGCAGGACAATAAAACAATGACTTTGTGACCAGTGACGTCCACAGAGATCGAGTGATAGAAATACAGGCTGGGTGACCACGCAGGTGGATTCCAAAGGTTTCGAACACAGCCATCCTCCTTACTGTTGAGACATTCTCAATAAATTTAAGAGTAAGACACAGATGTTCCCTTGAGCAGTGTCACTTAAAATTCTTCTGGAAGTGACGGCCAATTCACTTTGATAAGGAAACAAAAGATATGATGTAGTGGAAAGAAAGAGGCAAAATTATTATTTGCCAACATATGATTATCCACTTTTTTCCAGGAAGAGGATGAAAACCCAGGAGAACCAAAAGTATTAGAAATGATGTAAGAGACATCTCAGATGGTGTGTTACAGATTTTTGAAAACTGCTTCCTCAGTTTAATGACCAACTAAAAATATAATAAAAATCATTGAAAAATTTAACCCAATATGTAAGTAGTTTACACGTAGGAATAAATTTTAAGGAAATGTTCAGCACCCACAGTGGGAAAAAAACTATAAGACTGAGAGATACAAAAGCATATTTGAATAAATGGAGAATTATATTAAATATCTAGAGAGAAAATTCAATATAGTAAAGATGTCTGGCCTCTCCAAAATTAGATTATAAATTTAACACAATTCCAGCTGAATGATAGCATGGTTTTGGGGGGAGAAAATTTTGAAATAATTCTTGAGTCAACTGAAGGAAAAAGTATGTGTATATTTGGAAAAACTCAGAAAAGTAAGTAATGAGGGATCAGAGGATGGGGCATTCTTGTTTATAAATAATTAAATTATTAATTTAATAATAATTAATGCTGTGTGTGGTTCTGATCCCAGGATAGAGAAGTTAATGACACAGAATAAGACCTAAGACTGTGTAAGAATTTAATGTATTATAAACTCATATGGATTTATGAGAAACTATACACCAAAGGTAGATAGATTAATAGTATTTTACTCAATAAATTAGACTGTAAAGGCAGTAGAAAAAATGTCAGCAACCATATAAAATCAAGTGAAGAAGGCACTCACAGGCATCACACGAAAGCCAGGGAAGTTTGGTAGATTCCACTACATAAATTTAAAATTTGGGTCAAAACGAACTGTCTTTCATTTAAAGACCACAAAGGTGGAAAAGTATTTGCAAGGTACAAAATATTAACAAAAAGACAAAAGATTAATATGGAGTAAAAGATAAAAACATTGACTCAGTAGAAAGACAAGTTTGAGAATATGTATGGATGATTCTCCAAAAAGAGAAATACAAATGATAAACATGGCAGAAACTGGCTTACCTCATTAGCATTCAAAAAATGGAAAAAGAGGGCTCATTTTTCACCTGTTGGATTAGCAGGTAACCATTTAATCATAACCATTGCTGAGAGTATGAGATGGGCCCTTATGTATCTGTATATAAGCAGTTCAGCAATGGAAATTTTAAAAAAGTTCTAAAACAAACAAAAAACCCAGCATCTCCTTAACCGTAATGCCCTATTCCAGGAATTTATCCTTAGAAAATGCTGTAATTCAACAAGTGAGCAAAGAGATAAAGACAAGGCTTCTCCCTGAACTATTGTTTATAAGAGTAAAGCTGCCCAAATAGTTCAGATGCTTGTCTGGCGTTTAAATTACAAGTCCCAGAGCAATATAGACAGTGTGACCCGCTTTGACTTCGTCCACCTTTCCAGACGCCTTTGCCTGGTGCCACCTCTATTCCTCAGCCCCCAGCAAAGTACCTGCACGGGACAGCCCTCTGCAAATGTCATTTGAGCAAACCCTGCTTTGGCCAGGCAGGCCCTTCTGTGCCAGGCACTGAATGTAGCCTGCTGCTTGAAATCCTGTTTATGCTTGTGGCGTGCCTGCCGCACCCTGCCTCCCTTCTCCTGCCTGAATTTTCCTGGAACCTTCCCTGCTTTATCATCCCACAACAATGGCCGGCTCCCCCAAAGTCTTTGAGCACTTTGTCTCAATCTGCCTTGCTCGGTGTGAAAGAGATGGATGGGTGAGGCAGAAATCAGGTATTTGTGAGGTCAGTAGATTCAGAGTGGTTGGGGCTGGAGAAAGTGGTGAGGGGATGGGCAAGAGGAGGCAGGGGTTGGGAGAGGGGAAGGGCATCCCATGCCGGTGTGTCCGGAGGGTCAGAGCCATTGCTGGTGATGGTCATGGTCATACGTGGTTAAGGGTGCTGCCTTCCACACTGGGAGCACTTTGTATTGCCCCTCTGGATGGTATCCCCATGGGCACGCCAATTCTGCGCTATTCAGAGCTGTGTGCCCACCCTGCAGGGGGGACGTGTGAATGAAAGGAGAGGCACACAGAAGGTCCTGTCACCTCTTCTTGGTGAGGTTTTATCTTGTGGTGCGGCTAGAGCCCACGTTTGCAGCTTTATCTGTATTCCTAGAGTCCCGGACGGAAAACACATTTATTCTCTGCTCCCCCACAGCACCTGGCCTGTTACTTTGCATATAGTAGGTTTTCAATAAATATTTATGCAGTGGCTGGTTGGACTAGGTTAGTGTCCCTGGAAATAGAAAGAAAGAAGATGAATTGAGAAGCTTTGTAAATGGAAAGAGTAGGACGTGATGAATACATGATGATGAGATCATATAGATTTCCTCTTTAACTTTTTCCAATCAGCTTCTGTGAATGAGCTGAATGTGAATTTCTGCATTAAAATGTAATTTGTTAAACTGAGAAATCATAAGGCTCGAAGCAACCATTTTGGTTGGAAGGCCCCGGGCCTCAGGCTCCATCCTCTGGCTCAAGCCTGGTAATAAGGCGCTTTATAGACCTGTGGCCTCGCCTGTCACCCCATTAACAGCTCTGGCTCCATAAACTGGCAGCTAAAAGGGAGTTGGATGGACGGGGTATAGACTGAGAGTGATTGTAATGATAGAGTCTGTAAGTGGCCAGCATTCCAATTGTAATCCGGAGCACTAATTATTTTGATTATCGAATTATCTCTTGTACTGATTTGCCATTTTCAGAAGCGCTCAGAGCTCACCCACTGGAGCAAGTGCAGAGCCCTCTGGTTTCACCACAGTGGCTGGCTCAGGGAAGCGGGGTGCTCCTCTCTGCAGGGGTGCTCCTCCCTGCTAGGGCGCTCCTCCTGCCAGGGGCTCTCCTCCCTGCAGGGGTGCTCCTCCCTGCCAGGGGCACTCCTTCCTGCAGGGGTGCTCCTCCCTGCAGGGGTGCTCCTCCCTGCCAGGGGCACTCCTTCCTGCAGGGGTGCTCCTCCCTGCAGAGGTGCTCCTCCCTGCCAGGGGCACTCCTTCCTGCAGGGGTGCGCCTCCCTTCTGGGGTGCTTCTCCCTGCCAGGGCCTCCTACTGTAGGGGCGCTCCTCCCTGCAGGGATGCTCCTCCCTGCTGGGGCCCTCCTCCCTGCTGGAGTGCTCCTCCCTGCCAGGGCACTCCTCCCTGCTGGAGGCCCTCCTCCTGTAGGGGCGCTCCTCCCTGCCGGGGTGCTCCTCCCTGCCGGGGCACTCCTCCCTGCCAGGGCACTCCTCTCTTCTGGGGCGCTCCTCCCTGCCAGGGATGCTCCTCTCTTCTGGGGCGCTCCTCCCTGCCAGAACCACCTTCCCCTTAATCGTGACATCAGCCCCCAGCAGTAACCGCACGCCAGGCTGGGTGCCCCTCCCTTACCCCCGTCCCACTTCACCCCTCGCTGATGTCCTTGCCTACCACCTACATCTAAACCTCCAGCACCTCCTTCCAAGCGCAAGTGCCCCCACATCCCCTCTGGGGCCAGGCAGTTCCTTTCCACTTCAAGCCCTATCCATCATCTCCCTCCTCAGAACTACTCCTCTTCTTCCTTCCCTCCCCTCCTCCTCTTCCCTCCTCTTCCTCCTCTCCTCCTCTTCTGCCTCTCCTCCTCTTCCTCCCCTCCCCCTCCCCTTCTCCTCCATTCTCTTCCTCCTCTTCCTCACCTGCTTTCTCCTCCCCCTCCCCCTCCTCCTTCATGGCCTGGCATTGTCTCTAGTGCCCAGCAGTGTTAGGCACACAGTAGGAATGCAACATGTGCATGCACGCATGCATGAATGAGTGAAGCCAAAAGAGGTTAAGAATGTCACCCAAGTCACATAGCTGGTAAGTGGTTTTTGATCCCACTCTTCACCCAAGGAGCTCCCCCCCGCAACCCCCTCCCGGCCAGGGGCAGCACAAGCAGTGGGACCTTTACATTGCACAAATACTCTCTTCTCTGTCCCCTGTTCCCTCATCCCCTCCCCCTCCTTTCTCTCCCTCTGCACCTCCCCTCCCTCCCCACCCCCCATGTTATTTTCTGGAACTCTGAAGGCCTTCTGGGGGCAGTGTTTGTTTTCGTGTGTCACCTCATGACGTGGGATTGCTCTCTGCTTTCAGGAAATCTGCCACATGTGTTCTGTGCCCCATCAGGGTCATAGTCTAAATTAGAGCTTCCAGCTGTGTTTGGGTTTCAAGCACATTTGTGGCTCCTTCTGTTCCCTTCGCTCCATGATAGAGACAGGAATTGGCCTTCCTGAGCCCTCGGTGCATGGGCCTTTCCGTTTGTCCTCCTCGTCCGAGGGCATGGCGGCCCCACGGTGGGGGTGTGAACACCCACCATCAGTGGAAGTTTCCACACACAAGCTCACTAATGGGGGCGAGTTACATAGCCCACAGCCTAGACCTCGCAGTTGGAGGTAGTGGGAGGTGGCATCGCAGCCTGTGGTGAGGACCAGTGAGCAGGCAGAGTCCCCTCGACCATCGCTGAATGGAGAGGACAGTCTGAGTCATCTTGCTGGGACCTGCTCCGGGTCAAGAGAGAATGGAATCGGGCCTGTGAGCCCCAGGGGGTGAGGGGCTCTGTGGCGGCCAGGAGCTCTGCTCTGCGGCCACAGTGGTACCATTCTCTGCTGGCCACTCATTGCCTCAAAAATCCCTGAAGCCAAAAGCATGCCAAGCAAGCACGTTTCCTGGGGAAAACAGTCAGCAGACATGGTCCAGGAGAGCTTCGGCCGTGAACATGACTTGGAGCCAGAGGACACCGTCAGGAGGAGCTCTGCGTGGCTGCGGCTCCGGGAGTTCATGGCGTTCTGTCAGGGAACTTCGCTTCCGGTTCCGTGACATTGTCCTTTGGGTCTTGGGCCTTTGGGGTGGAGAACCTCTCCCTGGGGGCGGCCACCACCGTCACAGCTGTGCAGACCAGCACACACAGGTGACATGCGTCCGTCCTCGAGCTGGTGGCTTTTGCAAGCTGTCCTCATCCGTGGTCACCACGTCTCTCTGTGACTTCAGTGGCTTCTCTTCACCAGCTGTAGCAACCCACTTAGGTATCAAAGCTTTAAGGCCCAAAAAGAGTGGAATTGAGGGTTTTTTTTAATGTGGTTTTGTATGTCCTTGTTGTAAAGAAGTGTGGCTCCCCCAGAGCCCTGCAGGGTCCTGGCTCCGCCACTGACTCTTGGGCATTTCCTTAGTTGCTTCAGCTTCACAACAGGTCGTCTATTGTGACCTTGAGTTGGACTGTCTGTAGGTTGGACTGTCATCTCTAAGGTACTGTTGAGTCCCTAAATTTTTTGAATGGTCGAGGCGAGAGGGAGGTCACGGTCAGACCATTTGGCTGTGGAGTGCTGGGGCCTGCCTTCGAGCCGTTGATGTGAGGTGGGGGGTGGGGGGGCACCTGTCCTTGGATGCGTCCATCCCCCGCCCCCACTGTGGCCTCTCCTGCACCCTCTGCGGGGACTCTGCAAGCCTTCAGTCCAGACCCCCTGACAGCAGTGACAACAGTGAAAGAGATGCACTCTCTCATCTGAACCTCTCAATCTGGAGAGGTGGGCAGGGCATTTGTTATTATTTGCATTGTTCAGGTGCTGACCTGGGGGGTTAGAGGGGACAGCCAGCAAGCATGTGGACCAGACCCCAGGGCTCCTGCAGTGCCTTCCAAGTCCATGCACAGGGCGAAGGCCTGTAGGCAGATTTGTATAAAGAAGAACATGACTTCCTTTCCTTGTAGACTGTGGCCCTTTGGAGGACACCCATTCTCATAAAATCTTCCATTCCAGTGCAGTTTGCTTTGTTTCATTAAGGCAGTTTAAAAGGAAATAACTCTGTAAAAATCTAATAAATTCAAAGAGAGAAAATGTTAAATTGCATTTTGTAGACTCTAAGGTCTCAAATCCATTTCATTTCCTGAATGCGTAATCTCAAATCCATTTCATATCCTGAATACATATTCTACATTTAAGCAATAGCAGGGACAGCCCAGCCAATAGGCAAGCGATCAAATGCTCATTGACAACTTGAAAGTTTCTTCTTGTCTTCTTGGTCATAAACAGACTGTAGTTTTCTATCTCATGGTTCCCTAGAAATGATGCAACTTGGAATTGGGGTCTCAGCTCTTTGTTATAGCTGCGTCACACTATGAAATGGGGCTAGGGCCTCCGAGAGCACCTGTTTGGGCTTGTTTTTTGTCCTTTTAACCTAGATAGAGAAAAGCCTACCCTGAGGAACCGAGAGTTTTTGCAAACCCCTCCTCTCAAAGCTTCCATTTGTACGTCCCTTGCCAAGCACTGAAGACATGCAGACTTCCATATTTTGGAGCATTTAAATAAGCTCTAATTTTGTTGTCCTGTGTAGCTATGTGATTTTTTTTAAGCAGTCCAAAATTGGAATGGAATACAAAGCCTTCTGCGCTTACTGTTTCATTCACTTAACCAACAGTGTATGATGTCCATCCAAACACGTGTTTGGGGAAGGAGGCAGAGTGGATGCGTGTGCTGAGGGGACACCAGATTTTATCAGGAGAAGGAAGCAGAAATGAGCATCGGCGATAAAGGTATAGAAGGAGACTTTGCAGAGCGATTTGGAAAAACGTTGAGAGGTTATGCCTTAATTATGTGGGCCATAGTGGAAAGCAAGTGGGGCATAAGAAAAGCCAAAGAATCGGTGCCTTCCAGGCAGGTGGGGAGCAGTTAGAGGTTTTTGAGCAACGATCCTGGGCATTAGTGAGAAAAATATGGTTCCAATCCTGAACTTTGCCCAGGCCATGAGTTTTCTGCTGCCAGGACCAGACCCGAGGGAGAGGGGTTCAGGGTGAACCCAGGGTGTAGGGCTCAGCTGAGCCAGCTGTAAGGGGTTGCTGAGGTCAAAGAAACAAGAATGTGGTAAGAAGAGACAAGATAATGGAGCAGAGATATTGATAAAGGCAGGATCCAAAGGACAAGGAGAGAATGGGTAGGGATGCTGGGTGGTGAGGCTCTGGCAGGGCTGAGGAGGTAGGGTGAGGAGGTGGAAGGCACTGGAGGAGCAGGTCGGATCAAGGTGCAGATACGAGGCTGCAGACATCAGCAGTAGATTCACTAAACGCTGAGCCTCCTAGGATGGGGACCGAATGTGTGTGGCCTTTGAATGGCCGGCCCCTGCGTCCATGCTTGCCTAGGGCAGGGGCTCAGGACGTGGTGCTGCGTGGAGCTCTCCTCCGATTCCATGCCTATTGTGTCCGTGGTGGCACAGGCAGCATAAGGGCTGGACAGGGAGCACCTCCCTGGGTGCTATCCTTTAGCAAAGTCCTCTTTAATGTTGCATCTTAGTCCTTGTGGGCTGCTGTGACGAAAGAGCCATAGCCTGGGTGGCTCACAAACAACAGGAATTTATCTCCCACTGTTTGGAGGCAGGATGTCCAAGATCAAGGCCATAGCAGATCAGTGTCTGGCCAGTGCCCACCTCCTGGTTCATAGACAGCTGTCTGCCCACTGTCTCCTCACGTGGCAGAAGTGGCAGGACACTTGGTGGTCTTTAGTGAGGGCGCGAATCTCATTCCTGAGGCTCTGTCCTCATGACCTAATCCCCTCCCAAAGACACCACCTCCAAATGCCATCACACTGAAGGTTGGGTTTCAACACCTGAATGTTGAGGGCAGAAAGATGTGCATTCTGTAGCATGTTACATGGTGGATGGGCTTGTAGATTGTTAAACGAGGTAGGCTTTTCTGAAAAATAGCACTCTGTAACTTTAACGCGGTGATTTCACTAGGGAAAAACAGAAGGGCTTTCAACATAAAACATCGACAAAAGAGAAGCCTGAATTCTTGCTATTCATGATGACCCATGTGTCCAAAAATAAAACTAATTATTAAAAGCTAAAATTATATGTTTTCTTACTCTACACTCAAAGTATACCTTGAATTAATTTTAAATGCTCAGATTCTCAACAATCCTTTTTGTAGACATTTTGAAGTGGGTCGCCATTTCGTGCATAGCTGCTGGACATAGAACTCTAGAATGGCCTTAGACAAGTATATGCTAATGTTTCAGTTGTTTTAAAGGAAGGATCAGAGAGCCTTTAGAAATGTTTTGTTTAGGGACGCCTGGGTGGCTCAGTTGGTTGGGCAGCTGACGTAGGCTCAGGTCATGATTTCACGGTCCGTGGGTTTGAGCCCTATGTCGGGCTCTGTGCTGACAGTTCAGAGCCTGGAGCCTGCTTCAGATTCTGTGTCTCCTTGTCTCTCTGCCTCTCCCCCATTTGCATTCTTTCTCTCTCAAAAAAATAAACATTAAAAAAATTTCTTTAAATGTTTTGTTTAGAGTGAGCCCTAAGTTTGCATTATTGTTATACACTTTCTATCATGAATCCACAAAGCAGTGTTTAGATGGCTTCATCTTCATTTAAGTATGGTGGCTGGATATGCAATAGATGTTTATTGACTGTTTTGATATGAGGTATTTTAAGAACAAATTACATTTATCAGCATTTTTTCAAGAAGCTTGCATGAACTCAGCAAATAAAATAACAAACATTCTTATTATTAACAACTATAATATTCTTATGCTAGTAAAGGCCACACTTTGAGAAGACCAAACAAGTTGGGGCTTTCTTCTTGCCGCTTTTTTCACTCTTTCAGTAAAGGATAAAAGAACGAAATGCCATTTTGACGATCCCCCACCAGTCAGGCAGTGTGTGGGTGGAGGATGTTTTAAACATTCTTACTCACAGCAGAGAGTGTCTGTGAGGGGAAGAAATGCACAGATCGTCATGATGCCTTGCTGACCTCGAAGTGGTCCAGTCAGGCACAGGGTAGGACCCCTTCACTAAGAAGGCAGGAGCAAACAGTTCGACCAGGCCAAAGATAAGGACACGGGAAAAGCATTTGTGGCCCTCTTGTGCATAAAGCACATATCTTTATGTACACTGTCCCCAGTGGCACACCTTTCATGGCCAGGAATGCCTTTTCTCCTGATAAAGCCGACTCCTCCTCCTGCTATATTCTTTCTTAGCGCCAAGAATCACAGACCTTCTGGGATTTCCAGGACTCCAGCTCTATCTCCTCAGTGTACTTCGGAAGGAAGTAAGGTCGAGTCAAGCACAGGGGCCACATTGGCTCACCCAGGACTACGTGTGGGGCCCTGTGTCAGTAGGCCTTGTGTGGCTCATACGGTGTGCGGGTGTAAGGGTTCCATCAAGGAGGGCTGGTCCACTCCCATATTGGAAAGTAAGTCACCCCTTCCCATGCTCTTAAGGTTGAGTTATGTCCCTACTCCACAAACATATATTGAAGTTCTAACTCTCAGAACATAATCTTATTTGGAAATAGGGTTTTTACAGAGATAATCAAGTTAAAATGAGGACATTAGCATGGGCCCTAATCCAATGTGATTGGTGTCACACAAAGGGGACATTTGGACAGAGACACAAACACACGGAGGTAGACCAGGTGAAGTCATTCAAGGTAGCAATTCCTGTGCTGAAATCCCAGTGCCCAATGTGATGGTAATGGGGGGGAGGGGCTTTGGGAGGTATGAGGGACATGAAGGTGGAATGTTCATGGACAGGATTAGTACCCTCGTAAAAGAGGCTCCAGAGAACTCCCGAGTCCCTTCCACCATGTGAAGACACAGCAAGAAGGTGCCAGCCAAGAACCAGGAAGTGGGTGCTCACTAGAATGTGCCCATGCTGGCACCTTGATCTTGGACTTCCCAGCCTTCAGTACTGTGAGAAAGAAATTTCTGTTGTTTATAAGCTGCTTTTGTTATAGCGTCCCAAAGGGACTGCAAGAGGTGGGGAGATGTCATTTGACTGTAGTGACACATGTACAAGCCAAGGAAACCCAAGCATTGCTGGCAAACACCAGAAGATAAAAGAGACAAGAGGGGATTCTCCCCCCAGAACCTTCAGAGAGAGCCTGGCCCTGCTGGCACCTTAATTGCAGACTTCCGGTCTCCAGAACTGTCAGACCACACATTTCTGGTTTCTGTGTCACCTCTTTGTTGTGGCAGCCCAGGAAACTACTACACACGCCAACTTGCACAATAAGCCTTCAAAGGGGTTCCTTTTACACCAGTCACAGAAACCAGACTCATTATTTCCGTCCTCCATCACCTCCTTTTTATCTTTTCTTCTTATCCGCCCTTCTTGGGAACACAGTGACAAAACATTTTGTGGGTATAGAGGGAGGGCGGGGTAGCAAGGCAGAGATCTCGAAGTTATTCTGTCTGCCCTGAGTAGGATGGATTAGGGAAAAGGGAGAAGGTTGCTGAAAGCCTGTGCCTAAGAGAGACCAGGCACCAGGAGCTTTGGCAGGTGGAGGGGGGACGGAAGAAGCCGGGCACCTGGCTGGAGTAGGACAAGGGAGGAGACTGAGGTGAAATACAAAATGACGTCAAGATTTTGAACTTCACGGCTCTCAGATTTTGAGAATTATCCCTTGCTTTGGAGAGAGATTGTGAGGCAGTAATGAGACAAGGAGGAAGGAATTTCCATTTTAGGGACATTTGTGGGTCCCATGGCCAACATGGTTAACTCCAGTAATTGGAAAAAGTGGAGGTTTTTGCTTTAAAAAATTGATTTATTTGAGGGGGAGAAAGAGTGCACATTTGAGGAGGGATGGAGGGAGAGAGTGAGAGAATCTCAAGAATCCACGCCCCGCAGGAGCCTGATGGGGGGCTCGATCTCACTACTGTGAGTTCATGACCTGAGCTGAAATCAACAGACACTTAACCAACAGAGGCACCCAGGTGCCCTGGAAAAGGTGGAGCTTTTAGGGAGTCTCTAGAAGTTCAGTAGTTATAGAGAGCTTGAATAGATGGTGGAATTTTGGCATTCACGGATTCGGACTAAGTTTGTACTATCCTGTGAGTACTCCCCAAGGGCTGGGGTCTAAACCAAGTGATAGTGGGTCTAAGGACACTACCTCATGCTGAGTGTGAGCAGCATTACGTGTGTAATGTGTGTACCACAATGTGAATCCCATGAGGATTTGGTTCCAGGGGATACACCGCAGCCCAGAACCTCTATCACATTTCCAAGAGTACTTGAATTTGGGGATTTGACAACTTGAGATTTGTGAAGATAGCATGATGATAGTGCCAGAAGGAGTCAGCCAAGGAGAAGCAATGCCTGTGAGCATGCAGTTCACGGATTCTAGGATCAGAGTTAGTGCCAGCTTTCAACCCAACCCCCTCATTTCAGCAGTTGAGGAATCAAGATCTCAGTGACTTGCCACCAATCGGACACCTGAAGATAGTGAGTCAGAACCAGAATCCCTTTCTCCATGGCTCTTTCTACCATCCTAGTCAGGAAGTATTTTAATTACTGTATTGCCAGCTCTGTGAGACCCTCCTTCTCCTTCTCATAGCCTACAACCTAATCAAAGAGGTGAAGCCAATATCCCAGCATTCTTAGGTGAAACAGTAAAGGACAGTGGGAGGCAGCAGGGCCTCTTGTGGATCCTTTAATTCTGAATACTCCCCTTTTCTTCATCCATGTCCTGGACTAATAATAATAATAATAGTATTGGTCTTCTGAACTAGTTATGTGAAATATTTTCAAAACTGTAAAATGCAATACGAATGGAGTGTTATTAGCAATGAGGAATTCAGAGACATAAGAGACCAATGTAGACTTGAAGAGGGGAAGACTGAACGCAGCCCCAGTCGTGGGTAGAATGTTGACGAAGGTGCTGGTGCGTGTCCCAGAAGAAGGAGCATGAGCAGGGGTGGGAAAGTGTGCGCTGGAACGCAGATTGATCACACTGGCTGGGATGGGGACTTATTGTGCCTCTTCCAGCCAATTTTTGGGATCAAGTCCAAATCAGGGTGACTTAAGGGATTTGGTGTGGGAAAGTATCAATATAGATATCATCATGGTGCAGGTATTGTTATTTTTATTTTTGGAAGGCCTTTGAGGCACGTTCTCTCTGGAATCTTTTAGCAAACGTCCATCCCATTGAGCAGGGAGGAAAAGAATCTTACTGAAACAGATGTTAACACTTTATTCATTCTCCTTCTTGTCCTATTTGGTTTATGTCTTTTGCATGTATAAAAGTTAAAATAAAAAATAGCAGATTCAGATGAAGGTGGTAGTAAGACTTTAGTCTTGGGACTTTAGTAATAGATGAAAGCTACTCATCACTTCTATCTGTATTTACTTTACATTGACTTTCATGGCCATTACGCAGGGAGAGCAGAGCAGATTTCGACCCCATATGCTTAACACTAATTCTATTCATATGGGTTCCTAATGGCTTTGGTAAAGTAGAACTGTGTTTGTCACTGTTTTTGTTTGGGGTTAGAGGATATATTCAGTTCTGAACTTGAAAAAAAAAAAGAAACAGAAAATGCTGACAGCCTGCCTGGTTTTAATCCCACTCGTCTTCTGCAGCTCATAAAACTCTTACAGCTAAGCTTCCGCAGGGCATCAGAGAACATATTTGGTGTGTGGGCACTGCTATGGTGTCCTTCGCCATAGAGCGGCATTTGGTCTTAATCCATCAGTCCAGACCTACCTCACTAGGAGGAGTAAGCTATTGACATTTCCCAAGGACATCTTTGAGACAGACTCACGGGATGAGAGCGACAGGAAGGTTGTGTGCCATGTCATATGATGCACTGGTTTTGCTACTTGGATAATCCTAAGCATACAAATGACCACCTGCTTATAATTATGGTATAATATTTAAGAAGCAGGGATTTGTTTGGATTTTGTACCTCTTAGCTCTGCAGCTTTTAGGAGACCAATACATTCATTCATTTCTTCATTCAACAAATATTTAGTGAGGACTGGGCATTGTTCTAGCAATGAACAAGAAAAAGTCCCCACCTTCAATGAACCGACATTCTCGTAGGGGTAACAGACCACAAAGAAATCCACAAATACATGTGTAATGTAATATCACATGATAATTCTGACTGTTGGGGGAAAACTGAAGGCAGTAGATTTGGGGCGATTATGCTGGTTTTATTTTATTTTTTAATTTGAGTATAATAGCACACAATGTTATGCTAGTTTCAGGTGTAAAACTTAGTGGTTTGACAATCTATGCTGTGTTCACCACAAGTATAGCTACCATCTGTCCCATTACATTGCTATTACCATACCATTGTATTCCTTACGCTCTGCTTTCATTCCAGTGACTTACTCATTCCGAACTGGAGGCCCCCTCCCCTCCACCCATTTGGCTCAACCTCCTCTCCCTTCCATTCTGGCAACCATTAGTTTGTCCTCTGTATTTATAGTTCTGACCCTGCTTTTTGTTTGTTTATGGAGATTGTTTGTCTTTTTGGTGTTGAGTTGTATAAGTTCTTTATATATTTTGGGTATTAACCCCTTATTGGTTATGTCATTTGCAAATATTGTCTTTCATTCAGTAGGTTGTCTTTTTGTTTTCTTGATAGTTTCCTTTGCTGTGCAAAAGCCTTTTATTTTTGATGTAGTCTCAACAGTTTATTTTTCCTTTTGTTCCCCTTGAGACCTATCTAGAAGAATGTTGCTACAGCCAATATCAGAGAAATTACTGCCTGTGCTCTCTTCTAGGAATTTAATGGTTTCAGGTCTTATGTGTAGGTCTTTAATCCATTTTGAGTTTATTTTCATGGATGGTATTAGAAAGTGGTCCAGTTTCTTTTGCATGTAGCTGTCCAGTTTTCCTAGAAAAGACTGTCTTTTCCCCATTTTAAATTCTTGCCTCCTTTGTCATAGATTAATTGACCATATAATATGGGTTTATTTCTGGGCTCTCTATTCTGTTCTGTTGATCTGTGTGTCTGTTTTTGTGCCAGTACCATACTGTTTTGATTACTACAGCTTTGTAGTAGATCTTGGAATGTGGGATTGTGGTACCTCTAGTTTTGTTCTTTCTCAGGATTGCTTTGGCTATTTGGGGTCTTCTGTGTTTCTATAAAATTTTAGTATTAATTTTTCTAGTTTGTTGGTATTTTGATAGGAATTTCATTGAATCTGTATGTTGCTTTGGGTAATACGGACATTTTGACAATGTTAATTCTTCCCGTCCATGAGCATGGAATATCTTTCCATTTTTTGTGTTACCTTCAATTTCTTTCATCAGTGTTTTATAGTTTTCAGAGTACAAGACTTTTGCTTCTTTGGTTAAGTTTTTTCCTAGGTATTGAGATTAGGCTGTTTTAGATGGAATATTCAGGAAAGGCATCTTTGAAGAGGTGATACCTCTTTCTGCTTTGAAGAGCAGAATTATGAACAGAGTATGAAATTGAGACTTCTGAGTATCTAGTAAAGGGCATTCAAGGGGGAGGGAATGTCTAGTGCAAAGGCTCTGCAGTAGGGTGGAATTGGTATATTTCAGGGAGGGTAAGAAGTTTAGTGTGACTGGAATGCATTGAACAAGGGGGAAAGTGGGATGGCTAGGTACCAGATCAGGCAGAGCCTCATAGACTGTAGTGAGGATATTAGATTGTGTTCTAAGAATAATAGGAATTCACTTTTACATAATCACTCTTGCAGCAATGTTGAGAGAGGAGTGTAGGAACATGGGAGCAAAGGGAGAAATGCAGAAGTCATTGCAAGATACAGATGACAGACTAAGTGTGGATCTCATTGGGGCCATTAATGGAGACATAGGAAGCAACTAGGATGAAGAGTATCTTGACAGTTGATGTGATTTGCTAATGGGTGAATTTGGGGTGTGGTTATCAGGGGAACAGCCCTGTTCTAGTTTTCCTGTTAGAGATGCCCACGGGTCACAGTCGCTAACCCCAACCCCAACCCCATTGCCCCCGAAAGAATATGACCCATGGCAGCTGAATCTATGGCCCCTTCACGAAGGTGAAGAATGATCAAACTCTTAAATGGCTTTCATAATTTAAAATACAAGTTTAAATTGTAAATGTGATGCATTTTGGGTGAAGAATAGAATAAAGATGTTGCTTGCTTTGTATCACCTTTTTTTAAACCTTTCCTTAGCAACCTTTCAAAACCACAGCAGATGTTCCTTAGAAAAATAAACCAAATTGCAATTTCCAGGAAAAAGAGACCCATTATCATGGGCTCATTACGAGCTTCATTATTTAGCGTATTGGAAGGATCGGGCTTAATTTACAGTTTCTTTTGCAGGAGGAATCCTAGACAGAATCAGTATGGTTCAAAAGGAGGCAAACAAAAAAAAAATTCAGATTTTCCTCTCTTGAGTGTTGGTATTTGAAATTTTTACTGATTTCCTTGTAGAAATAATACTCAGCGATGGGTAGACTCATTTTCAGTTTTCTATTTGCTTTCCTTTTGTTCTGATATTATTTCCTCCTTCATTTAAGGCTGTTTATCAGATTTTTTTCCCCTGCAAAAAATAGTTTGACATACTCTATATGACTTCTAATTTTTCCTGAGACAACTATGTTATTGCAACTAGGATATTATTGTAAAAAAATTGTGCAAAATCAAAATAATGTAATTTTTGGGGGGGTATCAACCATTTCTTGATCTTTTCCTGAATGAATAATTATCCAGGAATCTGTTCTACTCTAAATTAGCTGTATCACTGAATGTTTTCTTGTTCTTTGAGGTTACATTTATAGCCTGGGATTAGGTATATTTCATTGCACTGAAATTTAAAATTTGATATTAAAACTGTGTCAACTCTTATTTTGTATCTATGAACACATAAAGTTATTAAAAAGCACATTCATGTTCAGAGTGTTTCTACATTTCTAAAGTCAATACTGTTTTAATGTTGGAATACAAAGACAAGACTGATTTTCACATATGAAAGTTTAACATTTCACTGATTCCTGGAGCTGGTAGCTTTGCCTATAGCAAGGTATCAATGGTTGGTTTTATGATTTGAGAATAAGATCGTCATTCTTCAGTTGACACAATTTGCTCAGATTCTTCTTTATTGATAAAGATATAATAATGTTTTACTTCTCCCAAAAAAGAGTTTTCTAGATTCTTTAGGATATAGAACCCTATGTCCTGGGCTGGAAGAGATTCTGAGGCTAAAATTCACCTTTTTTTTTTTTAAGTTTATTTATTTAATTTGAGAGAGACAGAGACAACATGAGTGGGGGAGGGGTAGAGAGGGAGAGAGGGAGAGAGAGAATCCCAAGCAGGCTCCACACTGTCAGTGCAGACAGAGCACGGCATGGGGCTCGAACTTAGAAAACCACAAGAACATGATGAGCCAAAACCAAGAGTTGGATGCTTAACTGACTGAGCCACCCAGATGCCCTTGAAATTCACCTTTTGACCACACCTAGCCACCCCGAACATTGGGCGTTCATACACTTCCTCAACAGCATTAAAGGGTAATGACAGCCATTCCTTAACCAAGTGGTATGGATTGTAATCCATTCAACAGTCTTGCAGTGTTGCTTTTATAACAAAGAAAGAAATTGAGATCCTAGATGGCTGTCTCGGGGCCTGCAGGAGTTGACAGCAGAACCAATGCTCACACTGGTGACAGGGAGGCTACAAAGTGGAGACAATGTAACACTTTCCTTCAGGGTGTGTACACACTAGAAGGGAAAACCAAGAAGGTAATTATGTGAAACAGTAAGAAGACTCTATAGAAGGAGGAGCACCCTGACTCTGAGCTGACTGCTTCACATGAGTGTGAGAGAGTGGGGCAGAGAGCCACTTTGGGGGCATGTGTCAGCTCGTTGAGGAGATGCCTTGAGGGGAATTTAATTAATAGCAACTATTCTGAATGATCCTATTCATGGGTGCCAAAACCTGTCTTGGCAATAAAGCTTGTGCTCCCAAACCCAGATTTCTGCATACTGTCCCTGCTGCCTGATTCCCTACCCCTCACCACTCACCCATCCTCCAGCATGGAAGGTTCGTCTATAAGCTTCGCTTCTTGCTCTTGGCCAGCCCCTCTACAAGTGTCAGGAATGCTATTCATGGCGTATAGTTTTTTGTTGCTTTACTTGGTTTTTAAGCCACATAACCAACCACATAACCTCGATCAGGAGGCTTTTGGTTGAAGTAACAGAAAGCCAGGTGCAAATGGGTTTAAACAATAAGGAAATTTATTGGTTGACATAAATTGATGCCCTGAGACAGAGTGGATCAGTGTTGGTTCACCTAGCAGGTGAGCGGTATGATCAGGGACCCGGGTTGTTTTCATCTCTCTGCTCTGCCTTTCACAATGACAACTTCATTCCATGATGGTTCTCCTTGTAGGCTCCGGATGGCTGCTACATGTGGACCTGCCTGCTTCCTCTTTAGGATCATCTAGAGTTAGACATATCCTGGCTTCCTGTCACTGCTTGTAAGAATAAGGGACTTTCCCAGAAGCCTCCAGTGGTCCTCTCTTGTATCTCTTTAGACAGATGTGGTTCACACTTCCATTCCTGAACCACTTATTGGCAGGAGAGGATTCCCTTAGATCATGCATGCCTACCTTTTTTTTTCAATATATTTTTTAACTTTATTTTGAGAAAGACACAGTGCAAGTGAGGGAGGGGCAGAGAGAGAGGGAGAGAGAATCCCAAGCAGGCTGTGCACTACCAACACAAAGCCCTATGTGGAGCTCGAACATATAAAACCATGAGATTATGACCTGAACTGAAACCAAGAGTCAGGTGCTTAACCCACTGAGCCACCCAGGCACCCCCACATGCCTACCTTTTAAGCTGAGCTCAAGTCTCCAAGCCACAAGACTGTTATTTAGTATGGATGGAATAATTGCAGAGTCAAGGGTAGTATCCATTACACAAGTTTCAGAGCCACCAGTGTTTTGTAGGACATGCGTGTCTTATTTTCCATCCTCCTAAGCAGGATTTGGGTTGATGAATAGTTTGATACGCAGTGCTACAAAATGAATTGCCTAAAATTATTAGAAGCCAGGTGGTAGACAATTTGAAAACATGAAAACATGCTCAGCCTTATTAGTAATCAGGGAAATGTAAATTTGAATCACAGTGACATACTAGTCTACTCCCACTAAATTGGCAAGGGTCACGAACTCTGACAATACAAAGTGTCAGGGGTGATGTGCGTGTGGAAACAGCACCTCACAGGTGCTGCTAGTGGCAGTGTAATTTGGTATCACTGCTTTGGAAAAAAAGTTGGTATTATCTTCTAAAGCAGAACATGCATATACCCTTCAACTTAACAAAAACATATATTGTGTCCCAGAACAGGAGAACAAACCATCTAAGTGTCCCAGAACAGGAGAACAAATAAATGCACCATGGTGCATTCACACAATGGACTGTCATACAGAAGTGGTAATGAAGAAAATACAGCCACGTGCAATCACATGGCTGCATCTTAAAAATTTTAACATTCGATTTAAAAAAGTGAGTTCCCAAAGACTATTATATACAGTAAAATACCATGTTTGTAAAACTCAGCAGCAAGTATATGTAAGCAATATATTGTTAGGATACATCCATATGTGGTAAAACTATGTTTAAAAGCAGGGGTGGTTATCTAGGGAGGGGTAGTTTGGAACTCAGGATCCAGGAAAAGCACCAAGTTGACTCCAATGCTAATTGGTAATGAGATCTAATCTTTAGTTGGGTGGTAGGATTGGGGGTGTTTATTTTCTTTGGGGCATGATTCATAACCTCCTGTCTATCCATCCATCATCCATATCAAAGACCACATAGTAATTTTTAAAGTATAGGCTCACCTAGCTCTTAGTAAATGTGACTCATTGCCAGTGGGTGATAAAGTAACAGGATTCTTATAAGAGGAAGGAAGCCATTTCTGATGGATTAATTAATATCCCATCAGGGAACAAATCATCATGTGGTTGGGGGAACCAGTGGCTGGAATCTATTTAGACCTTGAAAAAGTCTCTGATTGACTCTTTCTGGCTGGGGAAAATATTTACTCATATATAGGGAGACAACCATCGGAAATAATAAATAAAGAAGTGTAGAAGTGTAAGCTTTTCATTTCTATAGTGATCAGTCAACATTTGCCTCATAGTGTATTTTTAATGAATGATTTGAAAGAGGAGCACACAGCCAAGAGAATTGATAGAGGGAACGCAGGGTGCAGCCAGGTGGTGAAACGCTGAGCAAATGAGATTGAAGCTCAAGATGAGGGCTTGTTTCGTCAGGAATAAGGCCGATGAGCTTTAGTGTAGACAGCACACCTTTTGGTAGTTTCCGCTTCTGGTTAAATTCCCCCTTGAGCCTTGACGCATGGTTGGAGGACACTTGTAGCTCTGGTGGTTAAGGGCTTTTGCCAACTGAGCCTGTAATAGAATCTCTCAATGGTTAAATAACACGTTCCATTTCTGGTGAAGGTGGGACTTCTGGTGTCATTCACTTGATTCAGCACGACCTTTTAATCCTCCCACTAGACACTTTCCGTGTCTCACTCAAAATGTACAGACAGACGGAGCCAAGTGTTCAAGTCACTCCCTAACCCCCCAGTGACTACATTGAACAATTGTGACTTTGTCAACCTCTTTCTGTTTCCCCTTTAGTAACAGGAAAAGGATTGAACTAAATGATTTCTGATGCCTCTTTCAGATCCAGTGTCCTTTGTAAAGAACCACATGTCCTCCCCACCCCTCCTGGAGTCAGCAGAGGCTAATGGCGGCCTGCCCTCTTGCTCACACTGTTATTTGTGCTTCAGATAATGCAGACCTCTGTAATTCTCCACATCATTTCTCGGTTGTATTAATTATGTTCCAGGCACCTCTTCCCAAACCATGCAAATGATAGTAAACTTAGCAATGACAAGCCAGAACTTTCTGGAATCTTTCCAGAGCATATTGGCTACAGAACTTACATGGTGTGTGAAAAAGCCCGTTGACTTTAGAGAGCCTTCATAGGCTCCCTTATGCAAAACTTATCCATAGATAAGTTTTATAAATGTTAGCGTGAGCTGTTGTCTACAGAGAAAGGAGAACCGTCTCTCTGGATGTTGGGTAGTAGATACCACTGTGCTTGCCCAAAGCTTCCTAAACATCTGGATCCTTAGACCCAGAGTGAATGAGGCCATTGATAAGTGGCACCAGGGACAGTAAGGTGGCACCAGGGACAGTAAGGGTCTGGTTTGTCCTGGTCTTCCTACTCTTAAAAGGTCCCCTTTCCTCAGTGTCCAAAGTCCCTCAGGTACAAACATAAATACATGCACACAGGCACATATCTGTTGCATTAGTTTTCTGTTGAGCTCTGTTCACCCGCCTCAGGATACCGCTCAGCCACATATAATTTAATCCCTTGGCACTCGACAGTACGGACACTGCTGTCTCCCAGAACTTTCTCCCCCTTGAGTTTTTGCTCTCTTGGAGTCTCTTCCTACTTTCTGACTATTCTTTTGTAGTCCTGTTCCTGATTTTTCATTCTGCACCTGCCTTCCAAAGTTTGCTATTCCCAGAGTTCTGCCACTGGCCCTCTTTGCAGTCTGCAAGAGGAGAAGCAAATGCAGTTGTTCACATGGGCCTCGCAGGAAGCCGGGTGAGCGAGGCGGCAGGGTTTCCGGGGATGCTGGCCCTGCGCGGCCGGGGCTGGTCTGCCCGGATGTTTCTCATCCACCATGTGAGGCCACGCTTTGCCAGGAGGCCCCACCCATCCGTGGACCGGACGTGGTCACCAGACCCTGACACTTTACTGGCTTCCGCCATCACACCTAGGCTGCTGCTTGCTGCCCATGTTTTGCCATTTCCTTTAAAACTTTCTTTTTTGTATTTAAAAAAATGATACAAATAATATAAATTTTTTTCATCAAAATTTACTTTTGTGCTTTAGAAGTAGAATCATGGAAAGTCATTGTCCCTGGTTCCACCTTTGCCAGTTCATCTCTACCACAGCACCAAGGCCTCTTACCTCTTAATGCAGAGTTGTCTAAATCTGCTTCTTTCTTTTTTTTTAAGTTTATTTCTTTATTTTGAGAGAGAATAAGAACACAAGCATGAGTGGGGGAGGGGCAGAGAGAAAGAGAGAGAGAGAGAGAGAGAGAGAATCCCAAGCAGGCTCCCTGCTGCCAGTGAAGAGCCTGATGCGGAGCTCAAACTCACAAACCATGAGATCATGACCTGAGCTAAAATCAAGAGTCAGTCGCTTAACGAACTGAGCCACCAGGCGCCCCGGATCTGTTTCTAAAGTTCAGATATTTTGTGTGTGAGTTCCAGAGCCACACTGTGGAGGCAAAAGGCCCCTTACTTATCTCATGTTTCTACCCGGATGCTGGTTCCCAGCATTGCTGGATCAGAAAGGATTTCAAGGTGTGAAGCAGGAAAACGAATCACCCTGTGCCAGATACTTGTCTCAGTATAGTTGCTTCCTGGTGTCATCGTCTGTGAAATACAGCTAGCCATTGTGCGTAGGGTGGAGTGGCTGTGTGGAGTGTAATAGAGGAGGTGAGACACCTGAGAAGAGAATTTGTGGACATTGTCACTGCTCAGAATATTTCATTTCCATGTTGGCTTCATGCATGTTCTGAGTGTTATCATTTCTTTTTTTTTATTTTTTTCAATATTTATTTATTTTTGAGAGAGAGACAGTGAGCGTGAGTAGGGGAGGGGCAGAGAGAGAGGAGACACAGAATCTGAAGCAGGCTCCAGGCTCTGAGCTGTCAGCATAAACCCCGTTGTGGGGCTTGAACCCATGAACCGTGAGATCATGACCTGAGCCAAAGTTGGACACTTTACTGACTGAGCCACCGAGGCATCCCTGAGTGTTATAATTTCTTTACATACTGTGAGTTTCTAGAGGACTCGTGTGTGTGTGTGTGTGTGCGTGTGTGTGCGCGCGTGTGTGTTTAGTGTAGCACCTAGCACAATGGCGTAAGCAAGCGATATTTACCAAGCTTGTGCCATTGACTGGATCACAGTAGCTGGTAGCGAAGGTGTCAGTTGTGCCTTTTAGTCTTCATTTATTAGAAACAGATGTACAGACCACGTGCTCTAGATTGGGAAGTGATGAACTGGAGCATTTCAAAAGGTAATAATAACCTACCTTGAGTAAGAGAGTGATGGGCACTATCTCAAGGGCATCATATGTGTTAAATAAGCCACATACACATATACAGCTCCCTCCCTGCAGTTGGTCCGGTTATTATCTCAGAGTTGAGGAGACTCAAACAGGAGGTTAAGTAACTGAAGTCACATAGCAAGTAAGCATGGAGCAGGGTTTTCATGCAGTCATCCTGATGCAGGGTCCCCCCAGCTGCCAGCTGTCTCAGGTGGGCTCCCTGCCAGCCCACCTTGCCCACCCCACAGCCCTCGCCATAGCTCACAGCCGCCTATGCCTCTTGAATGTCAGCGTCTCTGCCCCTGATCTGGTCATTTCCTCCCTGAGGATTTTTGGGATCCGTCTTTCAAGGATGACGGTGCAATATGTCTACACTCCGTAGATCACATCCTGCTCTTCCCAACATGCCCAAGCGTGTATGCACCATAAACTTCTTTTGGGAAAGAGAGCAATACCAAATAAATTGCTTATTTAGAAGTGGGGGAGCTTTTTGGAACAGATCAAAACATATCTGTTTTTGAGTATTTGTATTTTTCTAATTTCTACACTCATCAGAATTTAGGATATGGCGACACTAACCATTATTAAAGTGTTTTTCTCATCCTTAGTGAGGAATGAAATATTTTGCATAGTCCAGGTAAATATTTTTCCTATAACCTCAGGAAAAGCCTGTGTTGCTGCCTTTGTGTGCAGTTAGTTATTTCATTATGAATGACAGGAAGTTCAAAAGACCCCAGAAAAGAAACAAGATCCTAGCATTGGGGAACCCTGAACTAGACACGTGTGTACCTGTCATTTCAATGTCCTAAAATTGTTTCTGCAGTACTTTGTTAAGTAAAGCATCCACTTCTAGATAAAGTAGAGTCGGTGCTGTTATTCTTAAGGACATTTTTTAGCTGAGGACGCCAGGAGAGATGGCCCCAGCTGGTTGGTTATGTCTTGCTCTTAAGCACAGATTGCTCTTAATAGCTCACTGTTCTCTGTAAGATGTAAACAAAATTGACTATTCAGCACCATTCTCCTCTCTTACTGTCATTAGCTTCCATAAATGTGCACTAAAACCTCAGGAGTTGTCATTGATGTGCCTACAGACAAGACGTTTCCCAGCTCTGAATGTGGGGGTAAGCCTCCCATATCTGCGAGTGAAGCCAGCGCTCGTCATTTCAAGAGTCAGGGTCAGATCTGATGGTAATTCGGTTGTTTCTGAACATTTCACACCCTTACCTAAGCTTGTTACTGCTGCTCATTGCGGTTTGTGTCTCATTGGGGATTCCGTCGGTGGAAACACAGACTCGTGGCTCTTTTTACCTTTTGCTGATTATTATTCACACTGCAAGGGGCACCTGACTAAATGCTGCCTATCCGTTTACTTCATTTACATTACTATTATTATTGTTGTTGTATTTATGTATTATATGCCATATTATCATTATTTATGGTTGTTATTAAGTGTTGATCATTACTTTTCTTTTACAAATTAAGATTACAGAGGTTCAGAGAGGTGGGGTAACTTACTGAGTCACACAGCTAGTGATGGAATTAGCCATCAGAATCCAGGCCTTTTCTGATCTGATGATGAGGCTCCTTACCCACTCATCGTGGATCTTGAAGGCAACTTAGCAAATGGTGATTTCCAGCCCCTCATTTTGTGGTTGAGCAAGAAAGGAGGAGTGATGTGCCCAGGGTCTCACTTCTGTCAGTGGTCTTGGGACCACCATGCTCCTCCCGGTACCCAGTCCTCACCCTTTCTCCCGAACAGTGGCCAATCACTCCCACAGGTCAGCCTGAATGAGTTGACTTCCTGCAGTTGGTTCTGTTATGGAAACAAAATGAGTGGGGTTTTCATTAACAAGTGTGAAAACGTACCTTCAGAGATTAAAAGAAAAAGACATGTTGAAGGCAAATGGGTATAAATTCTGGGCTCACCAATTCCTTTTGGAATGAGCAAACCAGCAAGCTCATGGCCAAGCACTGCCTGCAGCTGTCCGCCCCCCCCAACCAACGCTTGTTCTCGAGGTGCGACATGGGATCCCTGCCCATGTGCAAGGGGGTACTCCTGCCGTGTCCTGGAGGGGTTTCCATTTCTACATCCAGAAGTCTGGTATGACATGAGTTTTCCTCTCTCCACATCTGTTGTCATTCTAACTTGTGCTCAGTCTGCTGTGCCCAGAGCAGGCCCCGATGTTCCCCTGTGGGCTCCAGACTCTGGGTTTCCAATGAAGGAGCAGGGTTGGAAGACTCTGCTGGAGGGGACCAAATATCCTCTGATAAGGATAGCAAAATATATCCCCCAATGAGATTGTGGTTGTTTAGTATTCAGGTCTCACCAAGAAGTCAGATTGGAAAGGGTCCCCAGGGTCCCCAATGTATACAGTAGTCCCTCCCTTATCTGCAGTTTCAGTTAACTCACAGTCAACTGGGGTCCAGAATGCAGATGATCATCAGAAGGACGATCAGCAGGTTGGCAGGTCAACATAGCCTAATGCTACATCACGATGCTTGCATCAGTCACCTCCCTTCACGTCACTGTGCGGGCATGTTGACATCTCCCATCATCATCGTGAGGAGAGAACAGGACAGTAAGATATTTTGAGAGACCATGTTCAAATAACCTCTGTTACAGTATATTGTTATAATTATTCTATTTTATTACTGTTGTTAGTCTCTTAACAGTGCCTAATTTATAAATTAAACTTTGTCATAGGTGCGTATACGGGAGAACATAGTATATGCTGGGTTCAGGACTGTCCACGGTTTCAGGCATCCCCTGGGGGGTCTTGGAAGGTGTCCCCTCGCAGATAAAGGGGCACTACTATACTTTAGTTTCGGTGTTTATTAGTGGGCAGCGGGACAGAGAGGAACAAGTTATGACAATTGTCACACAACTCGAAGGAACCCTTGAGACAAGGGACAGACCCCTGACTCCAACTGAGCCCTGAAGCCTCTTGACCACTGGAAAGTCTTGCTGGTCTTGACTTCAGGGAGGCTGACTCGCCTCTCTTCCTGCATGTGCGTGCGAAGTGGCCGCCTATGATACAGGCAATGAAGACACACCTGAGTAGCCCATTCCCAGAACACGAGAGGGGCTGGGGCTGTGGTTCCGGGGAGCTGTGCTTTGGGAATAACTCCACAGTTCAAGTTCTGGTTCTTGACTGGGCAGGTGCTGGGGCTCAATGTTGTCCCAGCGTTTTCAGAAGTGTCTATAGCAGAGCCCTTGCAGGTGTCTATAGTATCAAAAGGATACAATTGATTTAGTGCAGCCCTTTTATAGCAATCGGAATTTTTTTTTTTTTTTTTTTTTTGCCTCTCCAGCGTGTCCTGTTCTAGAGAAATTGGATTTGTGGTTGGAAGGTTGTTGATGAGCGGGGAACAAGAGGATGAAGGGAGAAATGGCCTTAAATGACATGTCATTTGAGAGTGGCGAGACCTGATGAATCAACCACAATTGAGTGTATCCCTGCCTTCCTGACAGAGCCCCTCTCTGAGGGACGGTCAGGACAGACACGACAAACTTCTCCCTCGCCAAATCTTTTTCACTATCTTTCGAGGGGGGAGCACAGGATAACTGACTGCATTGTGACTTACATTACTTACATTCAGACCTTCTTTTCTGACCTTATGCCAGATCATGCATGATGAACTGGGAGCATCCCAAGTTTCTTTAGCTGCACATTTTCAGACATCTCTTGTGTTACCTCCAGAGCTGCCTACTAGCACCAACTGCATACACACACACACACACACACACACACATATATGTAAATATTTTATTGATATATACTATACATACAGAAAAATGTATAAGTTTTCTCAAAGTTGATCAATTTTCACAAAGTTATTGGAGTCATGGAACCCGCACTCAGAGCAAGAAGTAGAGCACAGCCCACACCCCACAAGCCCTCTTTAAGCCACTACCCCATCTAGAGGAACTGCTGTCTTCTAACATCATGGGTTTAACTTTGTTTATGAGCTTCCTATAAATGAAACTCACCATGCACTTTTTAGTCCACGCTATATTTGAAAGCCACGTCTGTGTTATGTGCAGCAAATAGTGCGTTGATATCATTGCTGTATAATATTCCATTATAACAATATATAATTTATTAGTACATTCTACTCATGATGGACATTCAAGTTGTTTTCAGTTTTGCGCTATTATCCATAGCGTTGATATGAACATCTTGTATGCGTCCTTAGAGTGAATTGGCTATATCTTGACTCTCCCTAGGTTTGCTCTCTTAGGATAGTTTTCTCTCAGAGTTCTGGGGAATGCTGTTGTCACTCCCTGGACCGGTGATAGGACCCTGTGTGCCTTTTCTGCCATACCGTGATGCCATTGGTGGAGCTGGCCCATCTTCCCCAGCCAGATTGTAAACCCGTATCCTAAGTAATCCGTATTTATTAGTTGAATGAATGTTGTGATGAGGGGCTGGAAACTAAAATACTGGGTCTCAGTGCAACATGAAATTGTGCAAGGAGGGACAAGTTAAGGAGAAAGAAGGTCAAGTCTGAGATGCAATCAAACAAGAGAACCCAAGGGCTAGTAAAACGGGGACCCTCCGTAGTCCTTTGTGGGGGTGCGTTTGTCACGAGAACCAATGAGATGCATTAAGCTAATAATATGTAACCACTCCAGCTGCATCTGTCATTTTCCAGAAGACACCTGTGCCCACTGTACTCAGCCGATCGACAGTACAAGCGCTCCACAACATGGCAGTGCCAGGGCAGGGAGGGCCAGCAGCACGGTTTCTTTATTTTTCCTTTTGGTAAGTTCTAGCAATGTAGTGAAAGTGAGTACTGAGAGTTCCAAGGGCAGGGTCACGGGATTGTTGGCACCCAGGAGGCAGGCATCCCGGGCATCTGACAGTAACACCGAAGTGAATTTCACGCCCGTAGAGATCTTTGTCGTCTTGAGCACTGCTCCACTGAAACCTTCCTCAGGAGTTGTGAGCCGTGAACTGTTCCCAGAGGTGAGGAGCTGGCTTTCCCAGTGGGATTGGCTGCTTTCTATAGTGTCTTAGGGGAGGGGTGTGCCCCAAAGACTCATCCACCCTCAAGTATCTCCTGAGCAGTCAGCCACATGGTGCATCTGAAAACTTCTGTAGATACACCCAAACCCCAACTCGTGTCTTCTGATCCTGAGCTGAGACATCAGGGTTCAGACCTGAACAGGGTCCCATTGGAAGGTGTCTGCCCTACTTCATACCGATCCTTTGTCCACATGGCTGCTGATGGTCTTGGCACTTAATACATTTCAGAAGCAGTGCTGGAATTTACTTTTCCTTTTTTATTTTTCAAGAAGATAATGTCGTCACTTAAACACTTTTTAACGTGTTGCTGTAGACAATGCCTGTGTTCTTTATCAAAGCCCCACATTGGCCACAGTTTGAACTGGTAACTAAGATAGGGTCAGTTGGGAAAGTCATCATAGGATTGCCCGTGGACAACTTAAAAGGCTGTGTGCGTGTGTGTACATGTATGTGTGCGAGCATATGTGTATATTGTGTGTATGCACTTCTGTGCATGTGTGTGAACACGCATGAGTGCACCTGTGTGTGCGTGCATGTGTGATGTGTGTATGTGTGTGTGCACGTGTCTGTGCACATTCCCAAGCACTCATGGCTGGGGACACCGTCTGGCAGGAGGACCGAAGGGGCAATGACACTGTTGGTTTCTTTACACACAGCAGGCTGCCTGCAGCTCTGTTTATTTTCCTGGAGTTGAGGCTCCATTCCCTGCATGGAAGGCCTGTTGGGACCAAGACCACCCACCTGCCATTGCTTTTCTTTCCTTTTGTTTTTGGTGAGTTATTATTATTATTTTTTAATCTCTGGCAGTCCTGAGTCTAGTCGTGCTTCAGTGTTAAGGGATTGGCACTTGCTAGCACTTGCTAGATCTTCATCAAGCCACTGATATTCGCCACTAGCTACATTTGGGACTCAAGACACAAGCAAGTGGTTCCTAATGGTAGTCAGTTACGGCCTCAAAGGGCCACGTATGTGGCCATCGAGCTTCTCAGGACGGCAGGGAGATGGTGGGGGGGTGGTATTTGACAGACACCCTGAAACAAGTGGTTGCTGGGCTCGGTGCCTGTTAGGCTGGCAAAGCTCTAACGAGGAATGAGTTACAATTCACAGAGGACGTAAAAGGAATTAGAATCATCTCAGTCGCTGAGAGCCCACTTCGGTGTGTGACGTTGCCTGGCCCACCAGCTGCCACAGCTCTTCAAACCTGTCCCCTACCTCTCCTGCTGTTCCTATTATCAGTGAGATAATTTTCTAAAAGGCACAGGTTTGATTGGTCTAGAAGTGTAACTGCCTTTACACAGATTCTGGAAGCAGTGTAAACTTCCCACTGACGGTTCAGAACCACCCGTGTCCCAGGCGACCAGCAGGTAAAGGCCTTGGAGCCAGTAGACTTGAGTCCCAGTCTCAGCTCTGGCCCTCAGGAGCTGAGTGGCCCTGGGCAAGCCCCTTCCCCCTCGGCTCTTCCCCTGCAAGAGGAAAGAGTTCAGCTGCTTTGCTTCACCAGACAGACAGCTAAGAGTGCCCACTGGAGCCTGTCGCTCTGCTAGGTCCTGGGAATAAAAAGCTGACCGACTGGTCACTGCCCCCAAGGAACATGGTGTCCTGTTGAGTAAGAGGAATAACAAAACCAGCAATTAGAGTGCAGCGGAAAGTGAACGGTTGTCTGGGGTGCTGTGGTGGCACCGAGGTGGGCACTGAAGAAATGGGAGTGTCCTTCAGACAGGATTTCTTACAGTGAGTGGCACTTGGGCCACGTTGAGGGGAAGGGCAGGGCATTTGCAGGACAAGAGATGATTTCCAAGGTCGCTTCCAGGTCTGAAATGTTGAGTCTAATCGAAGTGTGTGATCTTTGCAGAACTCTGGCCAGGTGCGTTTCCCTTTCCATCCCAGCTGTGTCCTGGCCTGGAGCGCTGGCCCTTGAGAGTCCCTTCCCCATCCTAACTGGATGGAGGAACCCGCAGGAAGGCTCAGCTGTCATTCCCCCTGGATTCCTGCCGTGTGCGCTTTGGCTGTCCATGCTTATAGGTCTTTCTTCTCCAGCTGTCATGGCATAGACGTTCTTCTGGAACATATCTAGTTAGAGATTACCTGGTAGTCTTAGTTTATGCAAGGAATGAGTTCCAGAAGATCTCATTCAATTTAAAACTCACATAATTTGAGACTAGTTTTTCCATGGAAATAAGTGTATAGAAAGGGGGATGTGGTCTTCAAAGACATAAATCCACAACCCTTAAAGGATATTTTTGCTTGTTTTGGGCAAAATGTTTGAAAAGCATAATAATACACACATAATAAGAGTGTTTTACAATCTCTAACTTGCTTGCCAAAATGATTAAATTTCTAGTGTTTTCCAACATCAACCTCTTAATGATTGTGTAAATGATATTTCTACAGGATGTTTTTAAAAGGTTTTAAATTATTATAGCGGTAGATATTTAAATGGCAACCCAATAGTCACTAAAATCACTTCCATGTGTTCTGAGATATGAAAGGAAGGTGTTGGCCATTAGGAAGCTGATACAAAGGAGAAACCTGGTGTTTCCATTTACCTGGGAGAGTAGCTCTGAATATAGTACTTAAGAGAAATGGGACAATAGTGTAACGTTGTTGACCATTCACTTCCTGCCAACTTTGAAACAATCTGGTTCTTTAACTTTTTTAATGTTTATTTATTTTTGAGAGAGAGAGAGAGAGAGAGAGAGTGAGTGAGAGAGTACGAGCAGGGGAGGGGCAGAGAGAGAGGGAGACACAGGATCTGAAGCAGGCTCCAGGCTCCGAGCTGTCAGCACAGAGCCCAACGCAGGGCTCAAACTCACGAACTGTGAGATCATGACCTGAGCTGAAGTCAGACGCTTCACTGACTGAGCCATCCAGGTGCCCTATGAAATGATCTGGTTCTTGATTAATTTTTTCATTTAGATGTTTGCACCTAAAATGAAGCTTTATTAATATGTCTATAACCTTACTATTTCAAATTCACATAAATTCAAGTCTACATAAAATGTACTTGCATTCTGTTTGCCAATATGTCTGTGAATCAGTGGAGGAGAGTAAGACAAAAGGGGGCGCCTGGGTGGCTCAGTCAGTTAAGTGTCCCACTTGGACTCAGGTCATGATCTTGCGGGTCGTGGGTTTGAGCCCCACGTCAGGCTCTATACTGACAGCTGGGAGCCTAGAGCCTGCTTCAGATTCTCTCTCTCTCTCTCTCTCTCTCTCTCTCTCTCTCTCTGACTCTCCTCCACTCGCACTATGTCTCTCTCTCTCAACAATAAATATACATTAAAAAAAGACAAAATTTACACACAGATATATATTTCAAACCATGGAATGTTGAACTGAAAGGCTCATCTGGGGAGGACAGCCAGTCCAACTTCATCTATAGATGGAGAAGTAGGGACCCAGGTACATAGAGTCAAGAGCTCAGATAGTGAGTCAGATCTTTTTTGTTTGGGTTTATGGATTGGAGTCAGGCATTTTAACTAACTCTGAAGTTGCAGTAGTCTAGCTCAGTGCCCATCGTGTAGTATAGCTCAGAAAATTCTGACGATCAGCCTTGAGTAAGACACTGCCGTGTTTTCCACTCTGAACCTTAGCTTTAGAGTAAGAGACTTCTTAGGCGTAAGGAGAGGCTAGTCTGCTTCCTGTAAAGATGGAAATCAGGAGCAGCAGGGGAAGGAAGGTGCAGACCCTGAAATCTTCAGCCACACCTCTCCCCTCCCCCTAGCACTGGAGCAGCTCTGACTCTTCCACTGAAGGTTGACCACATCAGGCTTCCCAATCCGTAGTGAGGTTTGCTTGTTTCAGAAACCAGTAGCCCCAGAATAAAGAGGCAGCCTTTGAGATGGTTGACTTAATTAACCTAATTAAGCTGTAAATTGCCAGAGTATATAACAAATTGTATTTGAAAAGCCACAAAGTTGGCTGCACAAAGATACTCACCTTTGGCATGAATTAGTCGTAGGTTTGCCCTTTGCACACTCACTACCTAGATGACCTTTGACAAGTTGCTTATTGGCTCCATTTCTGCATCTAGTGCAATACCTACCACAGGATTGTTGTGAAAAGTCAATGCAGGCTTTGTTTCAGGTGCCTGGACCTAACCATTCAGTACATTCCTTCCAGCCCTTATAAATGCTAATATTATGACAAAAGCCAAACAGATAAAAATGGCTTTCACAACTAAAAATGAGAAATTCCACCATCAGATAAAGTTTAGTCTTGATACCTAATCTCACGTTGAATTCAAACGTTATTGAGAAACTGGTAAATGTGTGTTCACAAACAGGAATGGATTTGACAACGTGAGACTGGTTTTCACACCAGATCTTTCATTAAATGTGTGAGAGGGAGTGAGATCTGATTTATGGGCCTTGTTGGCCCCCACTCCCAGCCCCCCATTTTTCTCTGATCTTAGGGAAATAACTGGCATAGGAAATCCAGGAGTGTACTTCCTGATGGTTTGGATTTTAAGGAAATTATTTCTTTTCTGGTCTCAAAGAAAAAGTTACCAAAACCATTTTTAATGAGCTTTTTTTAGTATCTAAAAAGTAATTTTTTAATGATTTTCAGAAATCTGCTCACCGTAAATTGTGTTTCTCTTTTCTTCACTATTTCCTTTCCTTTCCTCCACCCACCTGCTTCCTTCTCTCCATACAGAATAGGTTAAAAAAAGGAAGAGGCCTTCTCCCATCAGGCTCTGGGGACCGGTGTCCAGACTGCTGCCTCAGGGGAGGCACTGCTGTCTGTCCTTCCAAGAGCAGGCTGGAAAACAGTTTCCTCTCTCTCTCCCAGTCTCTCTCTCTCTCTCTCTCTCTCTCTCTCTCTCTAGCCTTGGGGGTTATTTGTCAATGTGACTCTACATATGGTATTTTCAAGTTGCCTTTCTTTGATTGCTAGTGAGGTTGATGCCGTTTTAATTTCCTCTGTGTTAAGGTCCTTCCCTGCCCCTTGGGGGGCCATCTGCTTTGTTTTGTTTTATGGTTTATGTAATCAGTGATGTGTGATCTAAAAATGCCTTTCTCAGTTCATCTGTATCCACAGTATATTAATGGAAGCCCTTGGACTTTGGCTGGTGGTGTCCCTTTCAGTCTTCATTGCCATTGACATTCTTTCTTCTTTTGGTGTCATTGTGAGGGTTCTGACGGGGGGAGGGGGGTCTAGGAAGAGGTTAGATCCCACGTGTCTCATCAGCAGCTGTGCAGACCCCACCAAAAAGACTTTTTTGACTTTTATGCCTCTCACAGAAATATCAAACCACAGGAGCGTACAAGTTGGCATAGGCTGATTCCAGAGAGAATGTTCTTTAAACTCATTAAAAAACAAAGACTCACTGGTAAATGTTTATCTCTTACGATTTTATCTAAAAGGTGGAAATTTTTCCTTAGGAAACAAAAAGGAGGGAAACGAGATGTTTGGTAGCGCATAGCACACCATTAGCGAAACGCAGGGGGTAAATACGCAGATTTAAGAGGACCGTTAGGCGAGTGGTTTATTTGTGCTCACTTCACAAACTTCACTTCTGTTCATTTGGAACCTCTTACTAGGTACCAGTTTTCCAGCTCCTTGGCTGAATTTTTAAGGTCTCTTCTGTGGCATATGGTCATACATAAACATATGTCTTCCCTTTCCATAGTTATTCTCTATATCTTTTTTTACATGTTGAGAAGTCAGATCTGGGGGGTCATTGCTTTTGTAAAATGTTCACATCCCCTTGAACACAGTCAATTAGATCATGAAGTGCTAACTCAAGCTTTAGTTAGTGATCGAATCCAACTAATTAATTTGTAAGTTCTCCCTGCCCTCCAGAGCGATCCCCATATACCACTCGGCTAGTCAGTCAACATCACAAGTAGAAAGGATGTTCAGGATTTATTCCATTAAGTGATTCTGTTAGGAAGAAGAATATTCCATTTTATTTGGCAGATGTAATTTCCGAATGTACTGGGTGCCTAAGGGAGCCACGTGTGGTAGTGAGCTATTGCTCTATAACAATTACCCCCAGAATTTAGTAGCTTAGAGCAACAAGCATTTATTCTCTTGTAGTGTCTGGGGCAGTAATCCAGTGCGGCTTAGCCATGTCCTCTGACTCAGGGTGTCCCATGGGGCTGCAGTCATCTCAAGGCTTAACTGGGGGAGGATCTGCGTCTAAGCTCACTCACATGCCCATTGGCCAGAGGCCACCTTCGCGAACCTTGTCCCAGGAGCCTGTCTGTTGATGGTTCAGCACGGCCTCCCAGCAAGAGTGCAAGAGAAAGTGAGCAAGAAGTTGTGATCTTTTTTGTAACCTAATCTTGGAAGTGATAACCCATTGCTTTTGCCATTTTCTAGAAGTCACCAGGGCCAGCCTCCACTCAAGCTGGGTCTGAATACCAGGGGGCAGGGATCACTGGAGCCATCCAGTATGGCTACCTCTCATACTGTGAAAGGACTTGTTTCCATGGTGTTTCAATTAAAATGATTCGGGGCATCAGAAGGCATGACCATAGTGTGTCCTCTAGTCCCAGTGCTGCTGAGTGGCTGTGGGCGGAATGGCGTTTCCTGCCAGCTAAACCCACGGGGCCGGTTACTGGTTTCACGCTGCTGCCCCTTTCTCCACCACACTCCTTTCTTTCACAGATGGCTCACTCACTCTCTCTTCCAGTGGCTTCCAATCACTTTTCTTCTGGGGTTCCTCTCTGAGCTTTGAAGCCAAACTTCTTCCCAACTCACTGGCCTCTGAAACAAACACACAACTCTTGTGGGCTTTTCCTTTAAACTGCAGGGAAGCCACGGAACTCAACTGAAACAAGGAACCACAGGGAAGGGTGGAAAAGTACAGAAATCCACACAAGTGCAGGACTAGCTCTTATAGGAAAGGAATAATATTTAGGGAGTACCGAATGTATACTCAGAGACTTTGCTAAAGGTCTTCCAAATATTAACTCATCAGTTCTCAAACCAACACTACAACGGGGCTGTCATTACCTATAATCGACCATTGTTCCAATTCAAAACACAGGGAAACTAAAACTCAGCAAGAATAAGTAACTTCTTCAAGTTCATAGAGTAAGTGCCAGGGTTAAGATTTGGAGCCAGTTGGTTTGAGTCCAGTGCCTATGGCCTTCCCACATGCCATGGAACTTGTCAGGTGGCCCATTGGACCCACTCCCCAGATTCTGGTGTGGAAGTGAGTCAGGTTCTTGTTTTAACTGTCAGTCTACTTGGTCTTGTCAGGGGGAAGTTCTCAGACTCCAGACAAGGCTAGGGATAAGGTGGTACCCTCCACAGTCTCTTCCAGTATCTTCTTCACACTCTTGCATTTGCCCTGGGCTATTTTTCTTCTTCACAGAGGAGGTATTTTATCATTTAGGAGTCTGGCCCACCCTCAGCTTCATGAATGAGAAAGGAGCTTCACTACCTGCTCCCACATCCGCACGAGTCTTGAAGTGGCCCCCTTTCCTCCTCCCTACTTCAGAATGGGTGAACCCATCTTCCACTAGACTAAGGCATATGCACGAATTGTTTGTTGGGAAGGTTGGTTCCACTCTTCAGACCTACCGGCAGAGCTGAGAGCCGAATTATTGAACAACTGCTGGAGCAAGGACTTGGGGGCCTCAAACCTGGGCAGATGTTAGCTTAACTCCTGGATCATGGAGAGGTCCATAGGTATGGGGAGGGACTGGGGCAGGGAATGGTGGTTGGGGAACACTGAGGCACTTGGACACCATGCTTGGCGCCACAGAAATGTACTTCTGTGTAGTTACGTGGCTCTGTATTTCTCTTCCTGAAAGTAGTAGTTCATAATACTTTTGGGACACGAACCATTTAAAGAATCTGTGCATCTTCTCCCAGTAGACTGGGAACCCCATAAACTCCAGATTAAGACATGGCTTAAAGTAAGGCTTGGCCTCTTCTCTCATTGCTGGGAGCCTGCTGGAGCCTCAGCCCACCCAGCTGGGTGACCTGAAGGCAGGTTCCCATCAGCAGGGCTGGCTGCCTTAGAGCCCCAACCCCCTCCCAGACTTGTGGCTCCTCTTGTCTACTCTTATTTTTTTAAGTTTATTTATTTATTTTGAGAGAGAGAGAGAGAGAGAGCGCTCATGCAAGTGGGGTTAGAGAGACAGGGAGAGAGAGAGAATCCCAAACAGATTCTGCCCTGTCAGCTTAGAGCCTTACTTGGGGCTCGATCTCACAACCCTCGAGATCCTGAGTCAAAATCCAGAGTTGAGACATTTAGCCAACTGAGCCACCCACGTGCCCCTCTTATCTACTCATAAGGAGAGGCTGACTTCTCAACTCATTTGTACAACAGCAGTGATCAATACTCCTTGGTTTGGTTTACCCATTTTCCTAGCTTCTGACCCACATGTCCTACTCAATAACTCTTCCCTTTGACAAAGCATTTTTGCAAAGCTTGCCGCTATATTTAGCCAACGTCAAAATCCTGTCCTCTTGCTCAGGGCAAACACATTCCACTGAGGGAAGAAAGGAGGGGCAAAACCCTAACTGATGGAAACTATTGCTGGAAAAAGTCTTCAAGAACTGTCCAGAATGAGCCACAAAATATTGCCACTGAGCACTTAGGCACAGCTAGAGCATTAAGGGCCAGCTCAGTGGACCTCTGTGGCTCGACATCACAGGGTCTCACAGAGCTGAAGACATGAACAGTGGTGTTCCCTGGCAGTCACGTGACCCCTCTCTCAGGCAGTTGTCTCTGGATCCTGCGTAGAGCTTGGCGTAGAGCTTGGCGGTTCTTTTGGACTCCACACATTCTACTGACTGTTTAAACCAGCTGGATGACGGCTGGCAGGAGCCCCAGATGAATGATGACTTAGTCCTGTGGGAGGCGCCGTCTGATCTTTCCCCCTGTCTGTCCATTGTATCGTTCTCCAGCTTTCCTACTTGACTCTCTGGCTTTGCCATCTGCTTGGCAAAATTCGGGAAACGCGCGGCAGTCCTTGATTTATTGTGCTTTCCATGACAGTAACATCTTCCAAACATTCCATCCGGATAGCCAGGCATGACTTCCTTTGCCTAACCCCCTGTTGTTGGGCTCTCATCAAATATGCTTTTCCCAGATGTCGCTCCACCATATCCCGTAAGGTGATTTTCATGATTTTCCCTAGAACTAATGAACGCTATTTATCTTTTGACCTCCTCCTTTAGGAAATTAATAGTCATGTTTGCCACTGGGCAGTGCTCAGGAACTTGTTTATGTAAAAATGAGCTGAAAAGATCTTTATCTCAGAAGTGTGTGGCTTAAAGGAAAACTCAAGTAAAGAGACAGTCTGAAAGTTTAGCCACAAGAGGCGCCTGGGTGGCTCAGTTGGTTAAGTGAAAGTTTAGCCGCAGAGGAATAGACTTGGAAAAGCACAAGTAGATGAGTGGGCTGGCCAAGGTATTAATTGGTCAGCATGGTATTTTTCAGTTTTTTTTTCAAAGAGTTTCTTAAAAAGCATATCACTGTATCCAGTAGTATCTTGTAAAAATACCCCCCAGGCTTCTAGATGTTACCTGGCACCTTCCACCTGTTCTCATGTGAGGTTCTCCGTCTCTCCTGCTTGACAGGAATGTAAATCAGAGCAGCATTTTCAGTTACTGAGGCTTCTGTTGAAGTGGGGGCTTTGGACTTTCCACACCCCACCCTCTTCTCATGAAAAGCGAGTTTTTCCTTGAGAATGGCCTGGGAATTTTAGGAAGCGTCTCTTTTTTTCATAAATGAGAGTCTTGCTTCAGGATTGTACTCATCAGGAGCCCCAGAAGCAAGACTAACCAATGTCACGGTTGTATGGCATAACTACCTTTAGAAATGGCAGGAGCGGTCTTCACCGCTCAGTGTCAAAGCTCGTTTAACTGGGACTCTGGAGACACAAGCACTGTTCTGTGTAGAAACTATGGAGCTGGTCATTTCTCAAATGGAATTGAGAAGCAGAAGCTGAGAGCAGCCTTCTTGACCTTGGAGCACGAAGGTATTCTCCCTCATTAGTCTTCACTGAAGCTCAGGGTGTAGGCTAAGCAGTTAAGGCTCTGTGTGTCCCTGGAGGCTCAGAAACCAAAATGTGGCCTGCACCCCTTTGCTGTGTCCCATGCGTTAGGGGCTCTGGCTCTCCACCCTTCACAGCCGCCCCACGCCGTTCCTTGGACGCATCTTTGCAGGGCTTCACCCCGCAGGTCGGGACTCCAGCCCGCGCTCACAGCAGTTGGGACCCTGTACTTAGCTGTCTTTCTGGCACATCTATGAATCGTTCCCTTTCCTGCCCATCTGCTGGTGATCCATCATTGAAGGTGCCGTGTTTCGTGACTCCTGGGCCTGTCTTCTCCCCAAACTGGGCCAGGCACCTTCAGGCGAAATCAAGTTTCAGGTTTTCTAGGCATTCTTAATTACATAGAATGAGGGTAACTGACATCATTATAAAAAGGTGGAAACATGGGGTGCCGGGGTGGCTCAGTCGGTTAAGCGGTCGACTTCGGCTTAGGTCATGATCTCACAGTTCATGGGTTCAAGCCCCACGTCAGGCTCTGTGCTGACAGCTCAGAGCCTGGAACCTGCTTTGGATTCTGTGTCTCCCTCTGTCTCTGCCCCTCCCTGGCTCGTGCTCTCTCTCTTTCTCAAAAATAAATAAACATAAAAAAAGGTGAAAACAGGTACAACTGTTACTATAATTTACTAAGAAAATGTAGAGGGTGCAGATCAGAACTCATGATTGCCAGGGGTTTGGGGGGGGGATGGGTGAATTAGGTGAAGGGGATTAAGAGGTGCCATCTTCCAGTTATATAATAAATAAGACATGGACATGTAATGTACAGAATATGGAATATAGTCAATATTCCGACAATTTTGGTGACACATGGTAACTAGACTCGTGGAGATCATTTTGTAATATATATAAATATCAAATCGCTATGTTTTATACCTGAAATGAATATAATATTGAATGTCAATAATTCTTTGATTAAAAAAAAAAGAAATGCAGACCTCACTGTGGTATAATTGAGAGAATGTGCCGAGAGCACAAGGGCTTTGAAGATGGCCACATCTGATTTGAATTCTCATTCTGGATCCGTCATACCTGGATGTCTTTAGTCAAATTAGTGAACCTTGTATGACTTAGTTTCCTCATCTGTAAAATGGTCTCATTAATAATGCCAAGGTTATCAACTTTTTGTTGAGAGCTCATGAAATATACTACATGAAACTGCTTGAAGTGTAGATTTTTGATCAACAACTGGAAATTTCTATCCTCCCTGCAATCTACCTGTCTACTGCCTGTTACTTTAAAAAAATTTTAATGTTTATTTTATTTTGGGAGAGAGAGAGAGAAAGAGAGCATGAGCATGGGAGGGGCAGAGGGAGAGGGAGACACAGCATCAGAAGCAGGCTCCAGGCTCTGAACTTCCAGCACAGAGCCTGACACGGGTCTGGAAATCACAAACCACAAGATCATGACCTGAGCCAAAGTTGGCACTTAACCAACTGAGCCACCCAGGCGCCCCACTGCCTATTACTTTACAAACTGTGTGACCACATCTATGTACCTTGCAAGGGCAGTCTTTCCCTCTTTATCTGTCTGATTTGACCTTGCCTTCTAATGGGCTGGATAATTACATGGTAGGAGTCCTCCCCACCATCAGGGAAGAGAAATGCCTTTGTTTTATTTTATTTTTTTTTAGTGCAAAAGCACTGTGAAAATAGAATAGTCAATGGCATGGGCGGTGTTTAAGGGAGTAAAAGGAATCATCTGTTAATGAACAGTAAGTGATGCCCCTTTAGACATTTCATTTTGTTCATTTTTAATTTCATTTTGTTTTTATTTCTACCAAATACGCGCTTCTGGAGCTGTCCTTACCCGATGGCCACCAACCTGATGTCAGAGGGTTCACACGCTTGTTAATTTGCTCACCTTATTTTGTTTTTGTTCCTGTCCTTTTGGGAATTAGATTTTTTTTTTCCTTTAAATACATGTGTAGCGTTTTTATTCTCTACTTAAAAACACCATATTTCCATTTTGTGTAAGTTATCATATTACTATTTTTCAAATAATGGTGTCTCTGCCATTGCAAATGACATTGTCCTGTGAGTTTATGAATGAAGTAGCTTAGCCATCCAAACTCACATGCATCTGTGTCCGAACAATCAGCTACTATCATCCACGTCTAAGATGTTTATGATGATGGGTATATGAAAAACCAAATCTTCAACTCCTCATCAATCTTAGAGAAATATTATAAAGGAAATTTACCTGGTAATTCCTCCTCTGCAAAAGGAGGTGGGTGGCCCTGCTTCTCCCCCAGGAAGAGGGGGAAAGCAACCACAATGTCTGGGTGAGGAGAGCTTTATTTAGCAGGGCAGGAGAGAGCTGTCAGCAGAAGTAGGGAGTACGCTGCGATGAGGGTCTACTCACATTCATGCCCGGTTTCTTTAACTTTTCAACTGCATGATGGTCTTTGCTATAAATCACCTTGCAGCTCACCACCCACAGTGTGGACCCACATCTCTCAGGTCTGCTCTGAGGATTCTATTTCGTGCAATTCAGTAAATATGTGGAGTGCCGGCCCTGCAGCAGGAAGTGTCTGGGGGTGCTGGGGATACAGCAGTGGCTCAGTGACCTGCAAAGACCCCTTCCTGCTGGCCTTGCCCTTGCAGTGGAGTCCAGTCTAGGTAGGTCTGAGAAGGCGCCACCTTATCACTTGGCAGTCAACCAAGGAAGGCCTGGACACAGTAAGTACAATGAAGGGTTTTTGTGGCCCTGTGTTCTTGCTGATGCCATTCCTCTTTGCTGGTCTAACTTTTGCTTAGCCATCAATACTGTTTCCAGGAAGCCTTCTCTGATCCCATCCAGGCTAACGAAGCTGGTCCCCTTCAGCGTTTGCTCAGTACACTCTCTGTATCCCTGTCACCAAACTTGCTATTGTGTTTGTAGTTAACTGCTTTGGGGTCTGTCACTCCTATTAGAATGTGAGCCCCTTGAGGGGTGCCTAGGTGGCTCAGCAGGTTAGGCGTCTGACTTCAGCTCAGGCCATGATCTCATGGTTCATGAGTCGAAGCCCCGAGTTGGGCCCTGTGCTGACAGCTCAAAGCCTGGAGCCTGTTTCGGATTCTGTGTTTCCCTCTCTCTGCCCCTCTCCTGCTCATTCTCTCTCTCTCTCTCTCTCTCCCTCCCTCCCTCAAAAAAGGAATAAACAATAAAAAAAAAGTGAGCCCCTTGAGAGCAATGATCTTGTCTTCATCTTCTTGTATCCCTGGCATTCCGCCTAGTGTGTTGGCATGTAGTACATGCTCAGTAAGAGTGTGAAGAGCAATTGGATGAAGGAAGGAATGATGCTTGGTGACCCCAGACATCCACACTATCCATAGTACCTTCTCTCCATCTGTAAAAACTTTCCAAACCTCACACAAAGGCCAAACGTTTCTGAGGTCATCTTCTTCATAACACCCAAGACCACTTTTTCATAGCACTAGCTTCTGGACACTGAAGGGAGAGGACTTTGCCCAGTGTGATGGGTCGGGGCAGGGAGCACGCTCTGCAAGAGAGACCTCAGTTATTATGTGTAAAACTGTGTTCACTGCTTGAACAAACCTAGGAGAGCAGACAGAGGCCCTGGGGGTGGGGTCGCTGAAAGCCAAAACACTGGGAACAACAGCTAGCAGGAGGGAGGAGACCATGGAAACAACAATTATATGCTGAGTGGGACCAGCAGCACCCCGCCCACACAGGACCACATCCCAGCAGAGAGCCTGATGTCCGCCCGTGTCTTGGGACAGAGGAGAAGGCTCATTGATGTTGAGTGTGCAGTCTAAAACAAGGCAGAGAATTTTCATCCCCAAAAGATTTTCCTGAACATATAATGATTAAATTAATTTGTACTTAGTTGAGAATGTCTCTGCATTGAATAGTCCATTCGGCCATGATGCTTATCACGGAGCTGTCCAGCACTCAGGTTCAACGCCAGGAACATGGCCAGTGTTTGAGAAGTTTAATTTGTGCAGCTTTTCATCCTGAAGGCCTCCTTCCCCATCCGGCCATCCTTGGACCCAGCCCCAACCCAAGGAAAGGAAAAGAGACCCTAAATGAGTCTGAGACCCCAGATCTCCATGAGGGTGCCCATGTCTTGGCGCGTGTGGCCATGCACCTCGGGCCTCCTTCTCAGCTGTCTCCTTGGGGTTGGCTTTGCTTTTAATTGTGACATAGGAGCACCAGGGTACAGTTGTCTTTGCTCTTAATATCTAAACGTCCAGTTTAAGATGGAAACCCACAAGGGTGGCTAAAGGAGAACTTTCTTCCATCACATGCCTGTGAGAAAATGTGCAGACCAGAGATAGGAGATAACTTGAGTTTTGTGTCTTTAAATATATGATACTCTCACCTCGCCACATGCCGATCTGATTACAGGCACCTGCAGAAATCCAGGGCTTTAACCCTCTGAGGTTTCGCTCTAACCTGGAACATGCCTTATTGTCAAGCATCTTCTTTATTGATACTTGATTTTTTTGAAAACAGAGACAGATTTTAATATTTGGCAATCCCTTCCCCCCTTTTTTGGTTCAATGAGAATCTATGCATTTATTTTTAATCCTATATTTTCCACTGCAAAAATAAGCTATGTTTAATTAAGAAAATTTAGAAACTACCGAAAAGGACATATGCTCCACAAAATCACCCTTATATCTTTCACCATGGATAATGAGGTAATGTTTTAGGACATATACTTTCCTTTGTGAATATAAATGTGCGTCTGAAACAAAAACAGAATCGTCTCATGTCTCATTTGTAGCCCATGTGTTTTAGATGCCTGTTCAGTTTATGCGACAAATATTTATTCAAGGCCTGCTACGTGCTGGACTCAATTGTAGGCACTGTGGGTTACGTCTGGGAACCAAGTAGGCAAAATTCCTCGTGGCTTTGAGTCTTTCTCTAGTGGGAGAGTCAGACCGTGAGGAAGTGAGTATGTACAGTACGTGGGCCAAGCGGGGTTCTGTGATAAGAGGGAGGATAAAGCCCGGAAAGGGCCAGGAGTGCGGGAGGGTTGGTGGTAGGCGGGCTGGGAGTTTACCCAGTGTGGTCAGAGAAGGTTCTGCTGAGAAAGTGATATTTGAGCAAAGACTTGGAGGAGGTGGAACAGCTCTGTGGCTCTCTGTGGGATGGCTTCTAGGCGGAGGGCACTGCACAGGCGAGAGCCCAGGCGGGCAGGGCTGGAGGGCTGCAAGAACCGCCAAGGGATGTGAGGAGGGGGCAGAGTGTGAAACAGGCGGGGAGGAGATGAGGTGGAAAGTAACGAGGCAGGTGCAGTAGATGCCAGAGGGGCAACAGGACCCGACAGCTTTCACAGCGTGGCTCTTGCTGATGGGATAGACTGTGGGGGATGGGCATGGAAGTGGGGTAGGGGGCCGGGAATACGTCTGGAAAGTGTTACTTGGTAGCCGTCAGAATGATACTGGGCCCCAAACCTCAGACCCCTCAGAGTAAAAAAGCAACTCAGAAAAGTGTGACGATGTGTTAGGATTCCTTCACCAGCTTATTTCATTCACATTAAAAAAAAATAGCACAATAGTGATACATGATTTTAAAACTGCTATCAAGGGGGCGCCTGGGCGGCTCAGTCTTAAGGTTAAGCATCTGACTTCGGCTCACGGTTCGCGGGTTCGAGTCCCGCATTGGGCTCTGTGCTGACAACTCAGAGCCTGGAGCCTGCTTCAGATTCTGTGTCTCCCTTTCTCTGCCCTTCCCCCACTCGCACTCTGTTTCTCTCTCTCAAAAATAAATAAACATTAAAAAAAAAACCCTGCTATCTAAGTCTAAAATAGCTTTCTCAATACCTGTACAATACAGGTTCCAAGTGATTAGAGCATATTGTCTTATTTGGCACATTTTTTCCTCAATGAGTCATCTTAAAATGTTGGCACCTTAGGTTTGATGAAATACAGAATTATGAATAGAGCCTTAGTCCTGCTGAGACTTCTGTACAGAGTTGCCAAAATGGACTTGGAGCAGACACCTTTTCATGTGTGACACACGGTCTGAGCAACCACACTTAACATTCTATTTAGGGCTGGGGCGAATTCGGTCTCTCCTCCTGCCACTCTGGTGGAGCCCCCACCCCCAGTCTCAGCAAGTCCCAGGGACGGGGGCCTTTCTGCAGGGGCCTCTCTGGTCCTGCCATTTCTTTTGGGTCTGAGATGCACTGAAAGCAGTGACGGCCCTACCGTGGCCAAATAGCTCAACAGCCACACTCCATCCGAAAATGAAATAGTCATCTGAGTTAGACTCTAATGGAAAATCTGGGATGTATGGTTGCCATGCCTAAGTAATCACATAAGGTCATTAAAGAGCCAGTCCTGGGGCAGAGAAATACTGGCTTTCCTCCCTGTGATTCACACAGTAGCCTGAAGCCTTTGGCTTCCTGGAATTTTCAATCAAATTCAAAAATCACTTGGCAAAAACTTTGAAATGCAACCATCCTCCTAACCAGCTCTCGTACTTTCTCAGCAGTGGATGGGTATGTTGGGCTGTTTACGCGCTGTGAATTGAAAGCTGTATTTTTAAGTCCAGATTCCCAGGTTCTGTGGTTATCATCATTGGACCTATCTGGGTGGTCTGGGAGGCCCCGAGTTTAGAATAATGACACTTGATTTTGTCACACAGGAGCTGTACAGGCTTCAGGCAAGACTGTGCTGTTTGGGGACATGGGAGAAACCAGATTCCTTAGCAACTGTCCCCTCCTGAGTCCGTGAGCTTCGCCTGCCCCCGAACAGTTTACAAATGTCTGTGGAGATCTCTCACCCAGCAGGACTTTCTCTCTGGGTTTGAGTTTTCCTCCCAGTTTTCTTTTGATCTATTTCCCCCTCTTTCCCTGGATCCATTTATTTAAATTCCTTCCTTCCAGGGGCGCCTAAGCAGCCCACTCTTGATCTCGGGTCAGGTCATGATCTTAAGATTCGTGAGTTCGGGCCCTGCATCAGGCTCTGGGCTGACAGTGCGGAGCCTGCTTGGGATTCTCTCCCCTTCTCTCCCTCAATCTCTCTCTGCCCCTCCCCTACTTGTGCTCACTCTCTCTCTCACTCTCTCTTTCAAAATAAATAAATAAAATACAAGTTAAAAAAAATTCCTCCTTCCAGATCATATTCATAGATTCATCATTACGGTCAGTTAGTAAGAAGGGGCTTTTCAGACTCTGGAGGTGTCTTACAGGGAAATGGTACTCTTGGGAGCTTTATGAAATCATCGTTGCTTCCCCCCATTCTAGAGCTGTGAGTGGACATTATTTCTGAATCTACTTTTTCTCTATTTGTCTCTAGGTAATGTGCACTTATCTTTGGCCTGTAGCGGTACATTTATTTCTAAGTGTGTGATTAAGGGACAAATCATACAATTAATGGTGTTTATGTCCCTGCCTATAAATGAAAAATACATTTATTTTACAATGACTCATATGAAAAGGAGAAAGATCATTTTTATTATAACCCTCACAACTTCTACTCCTCACAAGGCTACTCTGTTATTATTTCAGACATGTGAGTCATTGGCTTAGATTATTTCGTTTTATGATCATTTGCCTTAACTATCTATTACCGAAAGACATTGTGACCAAGATTCTGGAATTTAAAATAATAGGTTAACTTTGTGATTTCTGAAACACAGAAACGTCTTTTGTTAGGGTACAGCATCACGGAAGTGAGGCCACCTCCCCCTCCGGTAGAAACTTCAAGTGCATGACTTGTTTCTGAGTGTAAAGAATCTGGTGTTTATACTTCCGGGTGTACGGGACAGAACATGAAGATCAGATGTGGGCCATGTTGTGGCCAGGGGTCATGAACCGCAATTAACAGGATTTTTCTCTGTATGTGTATCCATTTACAGGCAAAAAAAAATTTAAAAGATGATATGAATTGTTTTGAGATGGGAAAAGATTCTCTACTCTTTGTTCCAAACGCCACTTGGTTTTAATGTCTCTGCTACATCTTGTTAATGTTTTGTTTTGTTTTTCATTTTAAGTAAAGCTAATCTTCCCCCAAAGAATGTCCTGTGGAAAAACAGAGAGACCTGGCTACCCAATAATGAAATCCAGATTTCCTATCTGAAATGTTTCAGAAATTAATTTAGTCCAAGGAGTCTCATCCAAGGAATCAGTTTTATGTCAGATTCTAACCTATGAACCAGTCTCTAAATATGAATGCAGAATTAATGATGGTTTTGATTCTGGGATGTTGGTATCTGTTTAATGTTAAAAAAAAAAAGTCATAATTAATGACAAAACCCACTGATTACAGTCTCAGATAACCTAGCATCCAGACAATAGTTCCACCCTTCACGGATAAACATCAAAACAGAATTAATTATTTTTTATAAAGTTTTGGGAAGACTGCTAGTAGAAGTGAAAATATTCCTCCTAATCTTTTTGGCAGTGCCACATTTTCTAATCTTTACCCGGAAGGCGGCGACAGTTCCTGCTGGGTATTCAGTCATCACACCCAGAGCCTAAGAGCCCCCACTGACATGCACTGTGGGGAGGGGGGGCACCGTAATGGCTTTTTATCATGTTAGCATTTCCTTTGTCTGGAGCTAAATTAGCTCATTTCTTTCATGTTATGAAAATGCATGCTTTCAGATTATTTTTTTCCCCTCCTGCCCCTCTCCCATTGAGCTTTATGAAGATTAAGATGCTCGTAGCCTGTTTTCCACAGGCCCTGGGTTGTATGTAGGTCACAAGTCTTCAGATGGAAAAAGACTCCATTTGGTGTTTATATCTTTGACAGCTGCATCATCATCTTGTATCACATCCAGGCCCTCGGGGGAAGGAGTCTTCCTCCTCACAGATGGCGCTCAGAATTGGAGATCCCAGCCGCAGTTGCTCAGAAATGTGGAGGAGCCATTTTCAAGTTGTCTGAGCTCGGGCTAAGAATCTGCTTGGCCGCTTGCAGTGCTTGGGCTGGGAAGCCATGCCGGTTGCTGGGGCGCGGCTGGGGTTTCCCATTAGTCTTGCCTCCTTCCGGAGGTCTAGTGATCACTGTTGTGAGCAGGGTCTTTACCAGAAGGACCACAGGTGTTCTCTGCTTTCTCTGAGCAGCCGTTTGAAGGTGCTTGTGTAGCACTGATCTCATCGTTTGCTTAGGGGCGTGAATTCTGCTGCTGTGTATAAAGAGCATTGTCCAAGATTTCAAAGACAAACTAGACATTGTTCTTTGTCCCACAGAGGCTGGTTGGACAGGGGGACTGTCACGAGCACCTAGTATTGTACAAAGTCGTTCCAACATAAGGCGCTTTATCTGCTAGGACTTTAGGGCATGGCGGGGGGAGGTTAGAGGTTCTAGCTAATGCTCACGGGATGCGTACATATTGCACACTCAACTCATTGAACCAGGGAGAATCTACTCCTTCTCTTGGCCAGAGAAGCCTCCTGGACAGGGCATATGCTTAGCACCTGTTTGAAGGAAGTTTCCGCCAGCTCCCCTAAGCTTCTACCTAGCAGGCTTAGAAGATAGAAAAATGAGTTCTAAACATAAGATGCATTGTTGATGTTGAGAGTGTGGCTGATTTGACTTTCCTCCTCTTTTGCATGTTACTGTAAAATTCAGTTGAACAGAGCTCATTCATTCAGTCACTTAGCAAGTATTTTCCAGGCACCTGCCCTACGTGAAGCATTGTGCTGTGTGTTGTGAAGGACCCAGCAATGAGCAGGGTCAAGTCTTGCCCTCCACGACCTCCAGTCCAGTCAGGTGCATGGGGCATGTCCACCAACACTACACGTACCACAGAGAGGAACAAACAAAATATTACAGAGGCGCAGAGAAAGAAGCCATCACTTCTGCTTGGGGTTGAGCCAAGAAAAAATTTTCACAAAGTCTTTATAGGAACTTGAATGTTGGGTGTCAGGGCATTCCAGCCACAAGGGCTGGGTGAGCAGATGCCTGTTTGGGAAGACCAAGAGGTCATGGACACCTGAGAAGGAACATGAACTTAACTTAGCAGGAATAGGGGAGTCATTACAGGCTTTGGGGCAGAGGTGCGTGGTCTAGAGCCGACAGATGGTTAGGGCAGATTCAAGTAGGGGCCTGACAGGCAGAGGGCTGAGTCGGCGTTCCAGCTGTCCCCCATGCCAGAGAAGCCGAGGAGTACAGTGTGTGCGAGTTACTCCATGAGGTGCCTGCAAGGATGGAGAGGGGCAAAGGGAGGCAGAAGAGGGAGCTTTGGGCAGGAGGAAGGCTGCCTTCTCTCTAGGAAGAGGGAGGGATCAAACAGTGCCCATGGGCCAGTGCACTGGGGTTCCCATGGGGGCTTCTGAGAAACTCACAGACTCAAGAGAGAGCCAGGTTAAACATTTGGGGGACCCAGAAGTGCAAAGCCACCTTGCAACAGGGCTTTTCAAACCAACACTTCCCAGTCCCCCTTCCTGCCCCTCGTCCTTTCATCTCCAGCCACCAGTGGCTAGAAATGGCCCTTGGCCAAGTTAGAGGTCTCCACCATTAACTGGGATTGCCACATTTTTAATTACTTAAATGAGACCGTTTGCCACTTACAGTGACCAAAGGACTTCCTGTCACCTTCATCTCATGGCCAGAAAAGTCAAGGAACCAGCCTGAGTTTTTACCCAGGGGAAGGAGCAGGCGCAAGTTTCAAGGAAGACCAAAAAAGTTGTATTTCAGATTCACGTGTGTGATCCCTCACAGTTAGCAGAAGCCCTGGCGGGTAGTCGCCATTCACTTGTCAACTGGATTCTCCCCATTCCTCCTTTCCTGGGAAGGTCGTAAATAACCTACACTCAAGTGCAAATAACTCAAACCACAATGTACTGTCTCTGGGATGAGAATGTGCCAGGGGACAGAATACTCAAGTTAAAGACAATGATCTCTCATTGTCACATATTAGCAAATTAGGGCCGTGGACATCCTTGGTGGGAGATGGGGAGAAGCAGGTGGAGGCTTTGGGAGACTCCGGAACGGTCAGCCTAGAGAAATGGGTGGCCCTTGAAGATAACAGCCCCACATGCAGTGGACTTGGGACAACACGAAGCTGTTTAGGACGTGGCATACTCATTGACTAGATCTTGTTCTGTGGAGGCAACCTCTGGAACTTTGAGTAGGCATCCTTTGAGGTCAACCAAGTAACAGTTCAGACCTAAAAGGGAAAGACAGACACGCCATAACCTAAGATCTACTAAACCACCTCCACAAGGGGTTTCTGACAGCACTGAAGTACCCTTCATCCCTGGAGAAGCCAGATGGAACTAAATAAATCACAGCCCACAATATCCATGGTGGGTCACATCCTACTGAGAGGTCTGCCCCGTCATATTGCCCTGCCGTGCCCTGGGTGCTGCTGTGTAACAGCTCTTCCAACTGGTTCTTATTCAAGCTCATTAATAACAAGAAAGAGGAGAAACGTTGACCTGTTTTATTCTCTGCCATTACTCAAATAGGCATCCTTCTGTAGAATTTGGAACTTAAATTATGGAAAATCATATTCTACACAATCATTTTCCTAACCATTTTGTAACAAGAATATATACAGGGCACCTGGGTGGCTCAGTTGGTTAAGCATCTGACTCTTGATTTCGGCTCAGGTCATGATCTCATAATTTGTGGGCTTGAGCCCCATGTCAGGCTCTGTGCTGACAGCACACAGCTTGCTTGAGATTCTCTCTCTCTCTCTCTCTCTCTCTCTGCCCCTCCCCTGCTCGCTCTCTCTCTCAAAATAAATAAATAAACATTAAAAAAAAGAATACATACACACACAGACCACCTAGAACACATTCTTTTATACTAAAAAAAAATTTTAGGACTACAGATTCAGAGGGGCACATGCACCTCAATGTTTACAGCAACATTATCAACAATAGCCAAATTATAGAACAAGCCCAAATGTTGTGATGAATGGACAAAGAAGAAGTGGTATACACACACACACACACACACACACACACACACACACACGTATATATGGAATATTACTTAACCATAAAAAAGAACGAAATATTGCCATTTGCAATGATATGGATGGAGCTAGACTGTGTTATGCCAAGTGAAATAAGTCAGTCAGAGAAAGACAAATACCATATGATATTCATTCATATGTGGACTTTAAGAAACAAAACAGGTGAATATAGGGGAAGGAGGGGAAAAAAAGAGAGGGAAGCAAACAATAAGAGACTCTTAACTATAGAGAACAAACTGAGGGTTGCTGGAGGGGAGGTGGGAAGGGAGATGGGCTAAAGGGGAGATGGGCACTAAGGAGGGCTCTTGTTATGATGAGCATTGGTGTTATATGTAAGTGATGAAACACTAAATTCTACTCCTGAAACCAATATGATCATATATGTTAACTAACTAGAATTTAAATAAAAACTTGAAAGAAAAAATAAATAAATATTTTAGGGCTAATGTACATAAATTGAAATCTATTAGTACCAGGGTCAGTTTTATGCCTTTGACATGGACTGTGTTTATTTCTGATTGTGGTACACCAACACATTTTCAAGGCTTAATACAATGGTAAGGTGGTTTTTTATGTGACAATAAGTATAACCAAGATAATGTCATACTTTATGACACAAATACCTTTTAATGACCCTCTAGAGTTTGAGTTCCTTGCTCTTAACTCCAGGATGGTATCACAGTCAGAGATTTAATCAATAGACATGCCGTAATCGATCTTTATTCCCAGCTCTTCATAGAAGTTCCCTGTCGCTGTCCAAATGTGGACTTACAGTCTAAACAACGTAATAGACATGCCCTGAGGGGCACCTATCCCCAAAGCCCACCTCCCCATCATGTCACAGAGCTGGGGTTCAGCCCCATATGAACATTTGGATTCCAAGTTTGATTCAGTAGTAAATGTGCTTTTGATTGTCACTTTATATTGAATCTGAGCGGGGCCATCTTTTAAAATCTTCTAATTGTCTAATTCCTATTGCAAGAAAATGTTCCCTTTATGAATCCAGGAGTATGTAGTAAGTTCTATTTACCAGATTATGGTATCCCCAGTCTCTTAAATGTTTGTTTATTTAACTTGAAGCTTTTCACAATTTTTTAGAAAAACAGGAATACTCGTTAAAGGGTATTAATTATGTTAGTATTTGCCAGAAAACACTCGAGGAAAGCAATGATTTTTCTTTAACGTAGAACAAAATCAGTTGAATTTAAAAAGTCCTTTCCATAATTTAACTGAATCCTTTCACAAAGTGCTTATCTTTAGGTTTGACAGTCTTGTGTTCCTTTTATCCACGCTCTTTGTATCTTCTGGCTCTCTCTGCCAAATTCACTGTCCTAAAGAATCTCTGAGGTTGTTCAGAAAGGCTCTAAGTGTCTGGAAGTTTGGGCAGGGTCACATTGACAAAACATTGAACAGGTTTTTTATGGTTTCCCATGAGTCCCATGAAAAGAAGTCACAACTGACAATCCAACGAGTGAAATGTGACGTGAGAGACTGGTGATGGTTGTTTCATTCCATTTCTGCAGGGCAGTTGGTATGGGAAGAATGAAGGAGATGTTAGAAATGTCATATATTGTTGTGTCTGTAAATCAGGTGTTTCTCTTGGAGACCACAGGCTGCCTGTCTGCAGGCCATGCCTCCCAGTCGTGTTGGGGGTCACTCATCCACCTTCTTGAAGTTGTTGGAAAATCAACTTTACTGTGACCTAGTCTTCAGGTCTCTGTCTCATTCACCATGCCTCTTGAAGACCAGACGTTCAAACATGCCTGATGCTCGCCTCAGCAGAGGGGATCATTCCCCATGCCTTGAGGCCTGGACTCTTGCCGGGATCCCCTTGCCATCCCACCAGAGACCTCACTGTGTCCTCTGCAAGCACTGCACAGGAATGGGGTGCTGGTCCCTAACATTCCAGGACTGAGCCCCCGTCCACCTCCTTGTCTTGAACAAAGCTTTCCTCTCCAGCTCCCTCTCTTTGTTTTGGCTTAAATATCTGCAAGAGTATCCCCTGATGGGTGGACCACCTAGGAGGTGCTTTCCATCCCAGATTCCACGATTCTGTGATTCCCTGTTGTGTTCCTTGATGATGCCCATGATGTAACTGAATGTGGTGACAACAGCCTGACCATGGTCATTGCAGATCCCACCCTTACTCAGCTCCTGGCATTGAGCTAGTTCCACTCTGCCACTCGCCACCTCCATGGGGTCAAGGGACAGCAATAGTGGGCCAGGGGGCGGTGCTTAAAGCTGCTCTGGTGCCTGGATCCCCAGAGCCCAGCTGGCATATACTTGAGTCTCCCTGACTCCTCACAGTCCTCACTGCCTTTCAGTTCTAGAACTGAACTGAATAAAAACTTTATTTTTTTTTTCAGTTCAGTTCAGTTTTTTCAGTTCTAGAACTGAAAGGCAGTGAAGAGGTTTCGTAGAATTGAGTTGGGCCATGCTCTTCAATCGGTAGCTCAGGTGGCCTCTAGAAAGCAGGAGTTTGTTATATTCCAGCTGCCTAAGTGCCTTTAATCCTCTTCAGAAACTGGCTTGCAAGTTCATTTCCATAGCTCATTAACCTCTTTTGGATAGATTAGCTCCAAAATGTTGAAAAATGCTTTCTTGCCTTTTAAGGGTGCATGAAGATGTTCGACTCAGGAAGGAAAGCCTGGGTCTGGGGAAGATGGTTCTAAGCCGGCGTCTTCCTTTCTTGTGCAGTTGCAGGGAAGGCTGGCAAGATCGCACAGATTCCCGAGCTGTATTGTCAGCGCAGAGGGTACAAGCTCTGTACATCTCGCATCGATTGTGCAAGCGGGATGATTTTCTCTCGTCTGCCGGTGTCTTTCCTGAGCAGCACTGTGGGAGCGGAGGGCCTGGGTTTCTGTGGCTCGGAGGGAAGGGTTAAGCTGTCCACAAGAGAGAATTGCAGACCTCCCCAAATGTAAATGCTTAACATAGATGAATTTTTAATGGAAATCAATTTTGCCCCTCCGAAGAAGCTTTTGGCTTCTTGGAAGATACAGACTGCTCACTGTTGATTACTGACATTATATTTCCTTTCTTTTTCCCCCTCCCCTCCTGCCTTCCCAACCTGTTGGCAGCTGCCCGTATCTAGCAGTGAAAATCACCCCTGCCATCCCCGTGGTTGGTGGCGTTCTGTTCTTCTTTGTGATGGGGACCCTGCTTCGCACCAGCTTCAGTGACCCGGGAGTCCTTCCACGAGCCACGCCCGATGAAGCCGCCGACCTGGAAAGGCAAATAGGTAACCCTGAAGGTCTGCCCTTAGCCTCGGGTCCCTTCCCACCTGGGCTCGGCCACAGTGTGGGAGGACAGGCCCAGGTGCCCGTGCAGGAGGGGCAGGCAGGGCACTGGACAGTGACGCGTGGCCGGGGAGGAGTCCCGGAAGCCTTCGTTCCGGCCGCAGCAGGATGACCTGAGTAGAGGTGGGATGTAAAGTGGTTGGAGGTAAGGCCCAGGGGCTGGCGTGCTGGAGGCGGGCTGGCAATGCCATCAAGTAAGGACCGCCACCAAGTTCTGTTTCCCGATGCTTCTTTGAAACCCAAGCTCCTCTGAGAAGGAGCCTTTATTATGAAAGACCCATAGTTTTAAGTGGCTGCTTTCTGCTCCCTTTATAATCATCACGCTTCATGCTGGTTTCTGTAACAGAGACCTGGAGAGGTTACATCTGGGTGACCTAGGTCACCCAGCCTAGGACGCAGAACTTGCTTTATGAAGCCATGGCCAAGATACGTATTTGTGATATATATTGAGATGAATAGCTTTGGTCATCCTTAGCTATTGAAATCCTAGGATAAAAAGTTTACAGCAATGCACTTTGAAACATATATTAAAACAAATCCTGATCCCTCCCAGAGCAAACTTTTAAAGCTGTATTTTTGGTTTAAAAAAAGAGAGCTGCTTGTTGCTCTTAAAAATTTGCATTCGTGCACGTGTGGCTTGGCGCTGGTGCGGTGATGATCTGACAGGAATAGCAGAGGGGCTGTGATCGCTCCGTGTGAACATAGCATGATTGCTCCATGGTTTTTTAGCACGAAAACCCACCTGGCAGTTCCCTTCCACTGTTCCCCCTACGCCATGGGCTTCCCTTCCCAGAGGCTCCCTCAACCAAAAGGCCCCACACTTTGCAGTGTAAAGAAATACAAGCGTGGGTTTTGAGAGGCAGCACCTGCTGTGGTCGGCCGTCCCCAAGTACCAAAGCATGACTGCGTCCTTGGAGCATCTGCCTACATCCCTGTAATCCAAGATGGGGGCAGCAAATGCTGGGAGTGTTAATGGTGGGAGTGTTTGGTGGCGGTCTGCTGGGCCACAGCCTTCTTGTGTCCTGACGCAGGGAAGCCAGAAGGAAGGGTCATCAGTGGAGAGACCGTCTCTCTCTTAGTCACCCCATCTTGGGATTTCAAGACATTAATTATAAATTAATTCATAATTTAAAGCCTTACATTTATAGCATGTGAATCATTTGTAAAGACTATGCATGGCTATTGCTGAATTTGATCATATCCAAGCAAGTTTGGGAGGCAGACTTTATTATTACATCCATCTTACAAGTAAGGAGGCTAAATGAGAGAAAGTGGCAGAGTCAGAGCCTTGAACCCAAGTCTCCTGGGTCTCAGCCCTTATTCTTTCCAGGGCATCATGTCACAGGGGAGAGACAGGCCCAGTTTCTTCAGGAACAGAACTGGGTATAAGGAAACTGCATAGTCTGTACCCACATCACATTAACACGCAGCTTGAAAATCCTCGACTCAAGCAGTGTGCAAAGAGCCCAGCTCTTCACGCTGGCCTTGAAGCATTTTCCTGCTGTGATCCTATTTTCTATCCCACCTCTTGGTTAGTGCAAGGAGCATCTGCAAAATCAACAAGATTAGGAACCGGGGGTGATAAAGCGTGCCCCTGGAATTCCCTACTACAAATGGAGATTCTAAGAAGCACAGAGTTTCCGTTCTTCCTTGTTAATATTGAGGAGGTTGAGTGATTCACTGAAGTGCTTTTTTTTTTTTTTTGATAACCTAAGAGCAGTATTTTTCAACATGAGCATTTTTAAAACCAGCTCTACCCCATTCTTTCAGAGACACAGAATCTATGAGAGAACTAGATGGGGTGGAGGATGAAACTGAATCTTGTTTCCTGTGAGGGAGAGCAGAGGGGCTTTAGAGATAGGTGAGTATGGCAGACATGAGTTGGCTCTGCACATCCCTCCCCCAAGAAGCAACAAAAAAAAATTGGAAAAAATAGTCATAATCATTTCATGGCCCTAAAATTCAACTGTATTGAGGAGCCGTTATTCATGAAAAACTATTGGACTTGGGGTAAGTAGAGTGGGTGTCTATGACATTCTACCTGGAGCTGCCCCGATCCCCACCCTAATTCCAAAGGTGATGGAGTTCTACCTGGACAGGGCGAGCTCTGAAAACCGGCAGCTTCTCTGTCCAAGGGGACAGTTTGCTTTGGAGTGAAGTACGGGAAAAAATCAGTAACTGAAACTTTCACCTTAAGAAACTAGAAAAAGGGCAAACCAAACTCAAAGCGAGCTATAGTAAGGCAGTATTAAAGATGACAGTGGAAATCAAAGAAATAGAATACAGAAAACAACAGGATAAATCAAGGAGACCAACAGTTAGTTCTTCAAGAAGACTAACAAAATTGACACACCCTTAACTGTACTATCCCCCACCTCTTTCAAAAATAGACACAGAGAAGGTACAGATTACCAAAATCAGGAATGAAAGCAGAGGACTCATCATTGACCCTACAGATATTAAAAGGATTTTAACTTTATGCCACAAATTAGACAACTGAGATGAATGGACAAAGTCTTAGAAAGCCACAGTTACCAAAAGAATGACTCAAAAAGAAATAGAAAAGCTGAAGAAACCCATAACAAGTAATCCTTACTTCATCCCATACACAGTTTAATTCAAAATGATCATAGACCTAAACTGAAGAGCTAAGACTCTAAACTTCTGAAAGAAACATAGAGAAAATTTTCATGACCTTTGGTTAGGAAAAGGCTTCTTACGTAGACACCAAAAGCATGATCTGTAAAGAAAGTAAAAGATAATAAATTGGAGTTCATCAAATTAAAAATTTTTGTGCTTCAAAAGACACCTTCAAGGGGCACCTGGGTGGCTTAGTTGGTTGAGTGTTTGGCTCTTGATTTTGGCTCAGGTCATGATCTCATGGTTTGTGGGATCCAGCCCCATGTTGGGCTCTGAGCTGACCATGAAAAGCCTGCTTTGGATTCTCTCTCCCTCTCTTTCTGCCCCTCCTCTGCTTGATTCCTTTCTTTCTCTCAGAATAAATAAACATTTTAAAAAGATACCATTAGGAGCACCTATGTGGCTCAGTTGGTTAAGCGTCTGACTTCCGCTCAGGTCATGATCTTGTGGTTCACAAATTTGAACCCCGCGTTGGGCTCTGTGCTGACAGCTCAGAGCCTGGAGGCTGCTTCAGGTTCTGTATCTCCCTCTCTCTCTGCCCCTCCCTTGCTCATGCTTTCTCTCTCTCTCTCTCTCTCTCTCTCTCTCTGTCTCTCTCTCTCAAAATAAATATTAAAATTTTTTATAAGATACCATTAAGAAAACAGAAAGACAAGCCAGAGACTGGAGAAAATATTTGCAAATCATATATCTTATACTTGTATCCAGAATATATTAAGATCTCTTACAACTCAATAATAAGACAAACAACCCAATTAAAAATGAGCAAAGGATTTGAACATTTTTCCAAAGAAGATATATGAATAGCTAAAGAACACATGAAAAGATGATCAATATCACTAGTTAAAAGGGAAATGCAAATCAAAACCACAGTGAGGTATCACTTCACACCCACTAGAATGGCTCTCATCCAAAAGATTTGACGGTACCAAATGATGGTGAAGATACGGAGAAATTGGAACCCTCACGCAGTACTGGTGGGGATGTAAAATGGTGCAGCCACTTTGGAAAAGATTTCCTTAAAATTCCTCAGGAAGTCAAGCATAGATTATCATACAACCCATATTATCACACAACAAGCCTATTTTTAGGTATATATCCAAGAGGAGTGACAACATATGTCTCTGGTGTGCATTGTACCTAAAACCCCAAAACTGGAAACAACACAAATGTCCATCAAGTGGGCAAACTGATGAATAACATGTGGTATATCCACACAGTGGAATAATGTAAAGCTATAAAAACAAGCCCAGTGTTGACACATGCTACAATATGGATAAACCTTAAAAACACACTAAGCAGGGGGCACCTGGGTGGCTCAGTCAGTTGAGCATCTGACTCTTGATTTGGCCTCAGGTCATGATCACACAGTTCATGGGATCGAGCCCCACATTGGGCTCTGCACTGACAGTGAGGAGTCTGTTTGGGATTCTCTCTCTGCCTTTCTCTCTGCCCCTCCCCCTGCTCACACACTCTCTCTCTCAAAATAAATAAACATAAAAAAAAAAACACTCTAAGTGGAAGAAGTCAGATCAGAAGGCTACCTATTGTGTAGTTCCATGTGTATGAAGTTACCAGAAAGGGCAAATCTTTAGAGACAGAAAGCAGATGAGTGATTGCCGGGGGTGGGGGCAGGAGTGAAGGTCCCCACACTTGGACTTGAGAAAACTTTCTGGAAATGGCCTAAACTTGGGCTGTGGTGCTGGGGTTGCACAATCCAGCACATTTATTAAAGGTCATGACATTGTATACTTCCAAAGGCTAGAAGTTAGGTTTGTGAGTTACAGCACAATAAAGCTGTTGGAAAAAGAGGAAGAGAGGAAGGGGAGAGGAGGACCATGCAAGCAGAAGAGGAAGGAGGACCCCCTCACCTCTAGTTGTGTGACGTTAGGCTAGTTGCAAAATGGGAGTAGTGATGCATATCCTATAAGGTTCTTCTCAGGATCACCTTAGAGCTTGTTTGGAGGTTCTAGCAGGGGAGCACAGCTACTCATATACCCTTGACCGAAGAATGGTCCTCCTCTATCGGGGAAGGTCGTCCTCTTTGACCAAGCACGCAGCCTCCGGAGAGATTCACATGGAGCAGTGAGGGAGGAAGGGGACACCCACCTAGCCAGCCAGATCAGCCGAATCAACCCTGGCGATCAATGGGGTGACAGATGTCACAGCCAGATCGCCCTCACATCCTCAGGATCAGCTTAGAAAATGGTTGGGTTTTTTGGGGGGGGTTCGTATTTATTTTTGTCTCTTAAGAAAAATAGAAAAATTCTCTTCTCCCACCCAGTTCCTTCCTTACCTTCCACATACGTAGATTCTCATAAAAGAATTCTCGACCCACAATGTGGTAGGAATAAATGGCACAGTTGGTCTAATTCTTTATAAGGAGTCCTCCCTCCCCTGTATTACTTGGGTATGGAGAATAAGATTCTGTTTCCATGAAATCTTAGCACATTTATTTTGTGCTTTCTTTTTTTTTTAATTTTTTAACGTTTATTTATTTTTGAGAGAAAGAGACACAGAGTGTGAGCGGGGAGGGGCAGAGAGAGAGGGAGACACAGAATCAGAAGCACGCTCCAGGCTCTGAGCTGTCAGCAGAGAGCCTGACACAGGGCTCGAACCCACAAACTGTGAAATCATGACCTGAGCTGAAGTTGGCCGCGTAACCGACTGAGCCACCCAGGCGCCCCTATTTTGTGCTTCTAACGAAAGAAGGAGAAATGAAAATGAGATTTGGAAACATCTTATTATTATTAGTCCTAATTATCTGTAGTAGATGTCTCCTTATAGAAGCCCAGGACAGCCACTCGAAACCAGCCATGTGAGTAATTGATGGAAGCTGTGGGTGGAGGACAGGAACGGCTCCCCTGCTTTCAGATTTCTGCAGGGGAGTAGGTGGAGAGGAGGAGGAGGCTGTGTGTCTCAGAGTCTGTTACAAGTCTCCCGAAATGCCTTACACTTCTTTTTTCTGAAACACATCTCCTGATGAGTTACACTGCAGCTAAAAATACATCCTAGAATGGCAGCAGGGGTGCAGGGAGGTCTCGCTGGGGTCCCTGGAGTCCCTGCTTGGAAAAGTGACCCTTTGGAGACTCAGCTTTTTCAGTTCACTTGGGGATGATAAGATACTAAGCAACTGATACGGAGTTAGAAAAAAAATAATAATGGGAGGGGCGCCTGGGTGGCTCAGTCAGTTGAGTGTCTGACTCTTGATTTCAGCTCAGGTCATGATCCCAGGGCCATGGGATCGAGCCCTGCATCCACACTTAGTGTGGAGCCTACTTGGGATTCTCTCTCACCTTCCCTCTGCTCCCCTTTCCCGCTCGTGCACTCGCTCTCTCTCTCTCTCTCTTCTCTCTCTCCCTCCCTCTCTCTAAAATAAAAAAAAATACTATAAAAAATCTTTAAAAAGGAAAAAAATATGAGATATTGCATTATAAATCACAGGATCAAAGCATTTCATTTCAAATAGGGATAAACCTTTATAGGGATCAAACTGGGGGAAAGTGGTGGGTCTGCCTCTCTGCTTTTCATTATGCGTGTGGTCACTTCCCGCCCCCACTGGTCCTGAGGATGCCAAGAGAGGGAGTCCAGGAGGAGCTGGAATGTGAACTCAGCTTGTTGGACTCCAAAAGCAAGGCTAGTTATTTAGGAAACTCTCTCCCTGTGTCACGGTAACCCTGACACCACAGAGTTCTAGCAGGATCCATAAAAGAAAAAGATGGTAAATTGATCAAAGATCAGATGGTTGCTTGGTGAGGGCGGAATTAAAGCAAAGGAAGTAGGGCGGTCTTTAAAAACCTCACCTATGCTGTGGCAATGGCAGAATCTGAAGAATTATTGCCTCCACTCTGCAACTTGTACTGGGTAGCTGGAACACCACTCTGCTAGACATGGTGCGTCTCCTTCACTGTCTCCTTCTGTCCTTTTCCCTCCCTCTCTCCTTTCCTCTCTACCTCCTCCCTTTCTTCCTTCCTCTGTCTCTCCTACTCTCCCTCCTCCTCCTCCCTCTCCTCCCCCTCCTCCTCCCTTCTTCCACTCCCTCCTCCTCTGCCTCGTCTTCTTCTTCCTCCCTCCTCCTCCCTCTCCTTTTCCTCCCCCTCGTCCTCTCCCTCCTTCTCTCGTCCCTCCTCTTCCTTATTCTCCCCCCTCCTCCCCTCTTCCTCCTCCTCCCCCTCGACTTCCTCCCCCCTCCTCCTCTCCCTCCTCCTTCCCCTATTTCTCTGTCTCCCCCTTCTCCTCCCCCTACTTCCCCTCCTCTTCCTCTTCCTCTTTTTCATCCTCTACCCCCAACTCTTTTGGTCATATTCTCATCAATCTCTTTTCTTGAAGTACACAAAACCAATCACCATTTCTAAGACAAAAGTTTATCTTTTCTTATTTCCTAAATTAGTCCCTTGTACTGGACATCCTCTAGAAGAGATGTTCAGGAAGCACGGCTGTTTCCTGATCCTGAGGAAACACTGGCCAACCAGCCGCGGTTCTGCACCATCCTACGTGGCAAATTCCTGGGAAGAGTTCCATGGGAGCAGGATGTTTTCATCCGCCAATTTGACTTGCTAGAGTTTTTTTTCCCTAGAGACATCTTAATTCTGTGTTTAAGAGTAGAAACATTTTAATTGGAATTTTAACAACACTGATGGATTCTTGTTGAAAAAATACTTTATGAGAATACTCTAAGTCATTTTAAGACCTTAGTCAATTTTCTCTATTGTAAAGCTATACCATTTCCAATTTTTCCCATTCCTGTTTTTATTTTACTAAAATTATTTTGATTGGAGTAATTTCTGCATAAAATTTAAAACTAAGGGTTTTTTATTAATCAGGTTTTCTTGTGTTGTGAAAGTTGTCATTATGAATTTTCTTATGGAACTATTATTTCTACTAAGACAGATTTTCCTGGCAACTTAATTTTTTAAGTCAATACTGGTTTCTTTTTGTGTTGGTTATTTCTACTGATAATATTCACCATAAAATTGCTTTAAAATATGATAGTTTCATTTATTTTGGGCCTCGTGGTTAGTCTGTTGTCTGTGATTGATCTGTGATTAAACCTTCCTTACACTTTGAGTCACTCTGTGAACTATACGCTAGGCACCACAGGGTAGAACATACAAAAAGACAAAGGGCAGGGTCATTGGTGGTTAATTTGACTGGCTTTTGCCGGTTTTCTTTTCAGAAGGTGCTATTTTCTGACCCTTTCCCCCAATTCTTGTTTGCATTTCCCTGCTCACCTCCAAAATTGGCATTTCATGAACAGTCGGCCAGGCCCCCGGAACTCTATTCGAACTTTAATTACGCGTGCCTGTGTGGGATTCCTTCCATCGTTGCCATCCTCTCCGCCCGGCTTCTTGCTTCCTGCCCCCTTCCTTACAGAGTAACAATGATGCCATTTCATCAGCTCATGCACCATCAGCATTTACCTGTGTCCATTTACATATTCTTTGTGCTTTTCCTGGAAAGCATTGGTTTGTTGGTCCACGATGAAAGGTCGAATATTAATGGCTACTTTTCACTGAATGCTTCTTTCGTGCCAGGTATCATGCTCAGCTCTGTCTGTGTATGACTTCCTTTATACCCACAACATCCACTCCATGGTGTTTAGACACTATTGTCCCTATTTTAGTCATAAGTAAGCCAGTGCTCAGAAAGGAAAGTGATTGGCCAAAGGTCATTTGGCCAGAGCTGGGAACATAGGCCCATCCTCCATCACCCTCGGTGCTTCAAACCACTGCCCATGGTCTAGTTGCTCTGGGGAGGTGGGCTCTGAGCAAGAGGTTTCTGGTCTTACTGGAGCAAGTAGCACTTCCTATTTTCCCTAAGTTGTTTTCTCTCCCCCAGACCGTGGGCATCATCCAACTTTCCCATCCTGTTGGCTGACTCCTCCGTCATATCCATGGCTCAGAAATAGAGAACCATGCCCAGCACATCATGGCTACAGGGCCTGGTTCTCTAATCCTGGGCCCATTTGGGTGGAGAAAGTGGAACTGCCAGGAAAGTCCAGACAATCTGATGCCTCTCTTGAAACTGACTGCCTTTTGTCCTTTGGGACTTTTGTCCTTTGGGACTCTCACTGATGCCCAGATGCCCTGTGGTGCTTGTGAAGGAGTTAAGGGAAGGGGGGAGCAGGGTGTCCTGCCATGTCTAAAATACCTTCTGGAAGAGACAAGGCCTTTGAAGAAAATGGCATCCTAGGAATAAAAAAAAGAAGAGGAAGAAGATTCCTTGTTTAAGGGAAAATACTGGAAACATCTAGTGTGCACTAATGCCAAGAAAGGGTGGGCAGTGATTCTCCCATACCAATGCAGGGTGGCAACTCAGAATGTCAGAATTCCTCATCGTCTCTTTAAAAAAAAAAGTCTAGCCTGGGAGAGCTGGGAACCAGATGTCACAATTCGAAATTGTGGTATTTGGGGAAATACCACAAGATTTTGAAAACTCTAGTTCTGAGGGAAGAAAGGAGCCAGAGATTTTGTTTTTCCAAAGGATTTAGGAAGATGGGTGTTTTTCATCCAGGATGTTCATTAAAGTCTATATTATTTCTTCCTGTAGAAATCCAAACTTGTGGGAATATACCATGTGTTGGAACCGAGGCCAGTTTCTGATGTAAATATATTCACTGGTTTGCGAGGTTAGGACATTTCACTGTCATGGTTGGGGTGGAGAATTATAAGGACAGAGAAGAGCGCCCTGCAGCTCCCACCCCTAGATGCCCTTTACAGAGCAGTCCTCCAGAGAGCCTTGTGGGTGGCAAGTGGGATTTTCCTCCTTTTCACAAGAAGAGAAACTGAGACAAGGGCACTGTTTCACTTACCGAGATCACGCTTTCTTGTCCCCATTGCACTGAGCCTATGAATCTGAATTCCTAAATCCACTGTGGTATTTTGGTGACCACTGTACTTCCCATCCTGAATCCACTGGGTGTCTCTTTTAACACGATAAGTTTTAATAAGTTGAAGGTTGGATTTACAGAAGTGTACCAATGTACACATTTGGAATCTCCTCTGAAGAATTAATGAACCCACCCTGGAAACAAAGGGATCACTTAATTTCAGATGGCTCTCTTACCACACCAATATTGCATTCTTTGGAGTCTGTTAAATCAGCAAAAAGAGCAATGTTGACATGCTTTGCCAAAAGAAAGAAAGGAATAAAGGAAGGAAGTGAGGGAGGAAAGAGAGAGAGAGAGAGAGAGAAGAAATGTACTGTAATTATAATCAGTTCTCATATACAAGGCCAGGGAAGGGGGAAGGTTTATACACTAACCAGGGTGAAGAAAGGTCAGCTGTGAGTGAGCAGAGGAAGCCAGAAGCTGCAAGGAGGGGGAAGGACAGGCTCAGGTGGCATGAAAGGGATGGAAAAATTAGGACCACGTGTCTCAAGAATATAGCCAAAGGAAAGAGCAAGGGTCTGGTGCCAGTTCATGGAAAATAGAGGCCCACCCTTCCCAAACCAGGGACACTGAGATGCACAGATCCCATCGATGAAAGAGCTTGGGAGCCCACCTCCCTGACTAGTTGCCAGCAATGCTCTGAGTCATAAAAAATTCCAGCTTAAAGGGACCTCAGTGGCTGTGGAGATCATCCTGGAAAGCACCCTCATTTTGCAGACAAGTAAGCTGAGGCTCAGGGAGAAACAGGTGCAAACACCTATCCCTTGATTTTTTGGGTCTAAAACCGAATCCCTAAATCGTTGCTACACAAAGAGGGGTCCATGGAGCAGCAACATCAACGTCTCCTGGGAGCTTGTTAGAAATGCAGAACTTCATCTTAGCCTCAGTAATCAGACAACACAAAGAAATAAAAGGCATCCAAATTGGACAGGAGGAGGTCAAACTTTCACTCTTCACAGATGACATGATATTCTATATGGAAAACCCAAAAGATTCCACCAAAAAACCGCTAGAACTGATCCATGAATTCAGCAAAGTAGCAGGATATAAAATCAATGCACAGAAATCAGTTGCATTTCTATACACTAATAATGAAGCAGCAGAAAGAGAAATCAAGGCATCTATCCCATTTACAATTGCACCAAAAGCCCTAAAATACCAAGGAATAAACTTAACCAAAGAGGTGAAATATTTATACACTGAAAACTATAGGAAGTTTATGAAAGAAATTGAAGAAGGCACACACAAAAAAGGAAAAACATCCCATGTTCATGGATAGGAAGAACAAATATTGTTAAAATCTCAATACTATCCAAAGCAATCTACATATTCAATGCAATACTTATAAAAATAACACCAGCATTCTTCACAGAACTAGAACAAACAATCCAAAAATTTTATGGAACCAGAAAAGACCCTGAATAGCCAAAGCAATCTTGAAAAAGAAAACCAAAGCTGGCGGCATTACAATCCCAGACTTCAAGATATATTACAAAGCTGTAATCATCAAGACAGTATGGTACTGGCACAAAAACAGACACTCAGATCAATGGAACAGAAGAGAGAACCCAGAAACGGACCCATTAATGTATGGCCAACTAATCTTGGACAAAGCAGGAAAGAATATCCAACGGAATAAAGACAGTCCTTCAGCAAATGGTGCTAGGAAAACTGGACAGCAACATGCAGAAAAATGAACCTGGACTACTTTCTTACACCATACACAAAAATAAACTCAAAATGGATGAAAGACCTAAACGTAAGACAGGAAGTCATCAAAATCCTAGAGGAGAAAGCAGGCAAAAACCTCTTTGACCTCGGCTGCAGCAACTTCTTACTCAACACGTCTCCAGAGGCAAGGGAAACCAAAGCAAAAAATAATTATTGGGACCTCATCAAAATAAAAAGCATCTGCACAGTGAAGGAAACAATCAGCAAAACTTAAAGGCAACCAACGGAATGGGAGAAGATATTTGCAAACAACATATCAGATAAAGTGTTAGTATCCAAAATCTATAGAGAACTTATCAAACTCAACACCCAAAAAACAAATAATCCAGTGAAGAAATGGGCAAAAGACATGAATAGACACTCAAAGAAGACATCCAGATGGCCAATCGACACATGAAACAATGCGCAACATCACTCATCATCAGGGAAATACAAATCAAAACCACATTGAGATACCACCTCACACCTGTCAGAATGGCTAACATTGACAACTCAGGCAACAACAGATGTTGGTGAGGATGTGGAGAAAGGATCTCTTTTGCACTGCTAGTAGGAATGCAAACTGGTGCAGCCACTCTGGAAAACAGTATGGAGGTTCCTCAAAAAATTAAAAATAGAACTACCTACAACCCAGCAATTGCACTACTAGGTATATATCCAAGGGTTATAGGTATGCTGTTTCACAGGGGCACATGCACCCCAATGTTTTTAGCAGCACTATCGACAGTAGCCAAAGTATGGAAAGAGACCAAATGTCCATCAATGGGTGAATGGATAAAGAAGATGTGGTGTATATATATATACATACACACACACACACACACACACACACACACACAATGGAGTATTACTTGGCAATCAAAAAGAATGAAATCTTGCCATTTGCAACTACATGGATGGAACTGGAGGGTATTATGCTAAGCAAAATTAGTCAGAGAAAGACAAATATCATATGACTTCACTCATATGAGGACTTTAAGATATAAAACAGATGAACATAAGGGAAAGGAAGCAAAAATAATATAAAAACAGGGAGGGGGACAAAACATAAGAGACTCTTAAATATAGAGAACAAACAGAGGGATGCTGGAGAGGTTGTAGGAGAGGGGATGGGCTAAATGGGTAAGGGACTTAAGGAATCTACTCTTGAAATCATTGTTGCACCACGTGCTAACTAACTTGGATGTGAATTATAAAAAATAAATTATTAGACAAAAAAAAAAAAAAGAACTTCAGGCCCCAGTCCTCATCCTGACTGAGAATCTGCATTTTTAACAGGACCCAGGAAAGCCGAGAAGCACAGCCCTGATATCTCTCCATTCCCACCTGTGAAGGGGAACCACCCTGTGTCTGCCTTCTCCACCAGGGTTTGCTTCCTCTCCTCTCCAGTCCTCAGGACCGTCAGGTTTTCAGGCCATTGGCTAACTACCAGTTCATTTACCCGGAGCATTCAGTGTAATGACCTCCTTGCAGTGCCTATAAGCAGGATCTTTTTCCTTATTATTAGTTATAATGGTAACCGTATTGATAAATACCTTCTCTTTTGCTAGTGCTTTACAGATTCCAAGGTCCCTATACGTTTTTATTAGGAGTAAAGTATCTGGTGATGAGCGCAGGCTGTAGAGCTAGGCTGGCTGAGCCTGCATCCCAACTCTTCCACTTGCTGTGTGACCCTGTGTGTTTTAACATCTCTGAGTCTCAATCTGAGTGCCAATAAAATTGACTCACTGAGTGCAAAGATCCATTCCAGTGTTATCATCGCAGAGTCTAGAAATAAATCCTTCCTCCTTTGCTTGACCTTGAAAATCCAGGAGCCTAAATACTTCAGAAGGTTTTTTAGCCTGTTCAACTACTTACACAAAAAGAGTGACATATTCTGACTCGTATTTCCCCAATAATAAGTGATATTGAGCATCTTTTCATGTGTCTGTTAGCTATCTGGATGTCTTTTTTGGGAAACTGTCTATTCATGTCTTCTGCCCTTTTCTTCATTGGATATTTATTTTTTGGGTGTTGATTTGATAGGTTCTTTATAGATTTTGGATACTAACCCTTTATCAGATATGTCTTTTGCAAATATCGTCTCCCATTCCGTCAGTTGCCTTTTAGTTTTGTTGTTTTCCTTGCTGTGGAGAAGCTTTTTATCTTGATGAGGTCCCAGTAGTTCATTTTTGCTTTTGTTTCCCTGGCCCCCAGAGACATGTCTAATAAAAAGTTGCTGCAGCCGAGGTCAAGGAGGTTGCTGCCTGTTTTCTCCTGTAGGATTTTGATAGTTTTCTGTCTTACATTTAGGTCTTTCATCCATTCTGAGTTTATTTTTGTGTATGGTGTAAGAAAGTGGTCCGATTTCATTCTTCTGCATGTCACTGTCCAGTTCTCCCAGCACCCTTTGCTGAAGAGACTGTCTTTTTTCTACTGGATACTCTTTCCTGCTTTATACAAGATTAGTTGGCCATACATTTGTGGGTCCATTTCTGGGTTCTCTCTTCTGTTCCATTGATCTGTGTGTCTGTTTTTGTGCCAGTACCATACTGTCTTGATGATTACAGCTTTGTAATACAGCTTGGAGGGCTAAATGGGTGATGGGCTTTAAGGAGGACACTTGTTGGGATGAGCACTGGGTGTTCTACATAAGTGATGAAACACTGGGCTCTACTCCTGAAACCAATACTACACTGCATGTTAACTCACTTGAATTTAAATAAATAAATAAGAACTACCAAGAAAATTAAAAGACCATATAAAAAAAAAAAGAATGACATATTCTGTGAATCATGTTAGAATGCAAAACTGCACACAAACCCAAGTAAATCCAACAAGTAAACTACAGGTGCTGCAAAATAAGAGATATTTAAATGACTCACTGGAATATTACTGTCCTTGTTACTAACTGCTGTACTCGGGATGATAAAGCAAGATGATGGAACAACAGCTCTTCTGCGTGAGGGAATGAGTTAGTCGAAAGGGTTTAGAGGGAAGTCAAAGATAAGACATCCTCGAATGGGCAGGGCGTGTTCAGCCAAACCCGCTCTGGAGCAGCCGCAGGTCCACAGCAGCCAGCGTGCTGGGCATGGGGAAGAAGGGAGGCGAGAACAGCTTTTCAGGAAAGAAATCCCGCTGGAGGAGGTTAATCGGAAGAGTGGGCAGGCTCTTTGTGCCTGGCATTTTCCTATTACAAGTGTAGAGTAGCATGAAAGGCCTCTCAGGAATAAAAGGAAACAAAGCACTGGGTGAGGAGAGAGGAAAGGGACCAGGGCGAGGAGGCGTGGTGGGGCGGGGCTGGGAGGAGAGGGAGGGTAGGCTGAGCAGGTGCAGGTGGAGGGGGGGGGGGGAAGGATTAGCGGCCCGCGGAGCAGGAGTGATTTAGAGAAAGCGCTATGGTCAAAGAAGCAATGGGAGCTCCCTGAAGATTTCTTGGGAAAAGTTTGGGTTTTTTCGGGGTTTTTTGGTTTTGTTTTGTTTTGGGTTTTTTTGGCAGTCTAGGGCACCATCCTTCATTCCGCTTCATAAAACATCTGCCTGTTTTGAGTGTTTTGTGTCTGGAGGCTACACTAGGGATCCAACTTTACGGAGAGCCACTTGCCAAATAACCTACTCTCAGGGTCTCTGCTTATCCCTTACCTGTCGTTGACACCCCTATGTCATTTATGTGCCTGCATACTCTCTGAGATCAGTGGGGTCTGTGATATCAATGAAACTATGCCCAAATAACCACTGTCTGGAACTTTGTTATAATCAAACCAACTCATTGCTGGCTCTTCAAGTGGCCTTTCTCTCTCCTCCTTTAGAATTTAATGCTATAGTGTCATGCTAAGCGAAATAAGTCAGGCAGAGAAGGACAGATACCATATGTTTTCACTCATAAGTGTAACAGGAGAAACTTAGCAGAGGACCATGGGGGAGGGGAAGGGGGGAAATAATTGGGGAGAGGGAGGGAAGCAAACCATGAGAGACTCTTGAATACTGAGAACAAACTGAGGGCTGATGGGGGAGGGGGAAGGGGAAGAGGGGTGATGGGCATGGAGGAGGGCACTTGTCGAATTGAGCACTGGGTGTTACATGGAAACCAACTTGACAATAAACTATAAAAGAAAAAAAAGAATTTCATGCTATAGAGTCGGGTTTTACAGCCAGTTTTGGGAATGGGGTGTGCTCTGTCTTGCTTCCCTTCTGTGCCCTGGAACACTTAAGACTAAGTCATGCGAGGCAGATCAACTGTTATTTTGTGTTTCTGGTGGACAAGTTCTGAGGTTAAGAATCATTGCCTAAGACTATAATGGATTAATACCCGCCATGTAGTGTCGAGTCTGAGATGGGCATCAGGACTCACTGCAGCCAGCACTCAACAGCTAGAAGGTGCATGTGAGAGAAGCCAGTCAAGGTGGCCCTACTGGGGAGAATGGTGGGCCCTCCAAGCTCTTCCTGCCATCATGTTGGGTAAGGAAAAACCTCCTCATATTTTTCGTTTATCCAAATTGACCTCCGAGGCCCCTGGAAGAAAACTTTAACTTACACAGGTGCACAGAAGTAAAGACCATTTGTTTGGACATTGTAGCTTGAACACCATCTAGGAGAAAACGGAAGTACAAGTAGACGAGTCCCATATGACATACCATCAAAATTTGGAGTGTGCACTCTAAACAAATCTCTTTATTTTCTTTGAAGGATGGAAACTTGAAGCCCAAGGGTCCTTGAGTGTGCGATGGATGGGCTGCTCCTTATACTCAAGAGAAAGCAGTAGAGTAGAAATGGACAAAAATCTCCCTGTGGCTCTCACACAACTAAAAGTAACACAGTGGGGGAGTTACTGAGCAGCACACCCCATGGAAAGATAATGCAAGCCATGTGTGTTAGTGTAAATTTTCTCGTAGTGACATTAAAAAATGAAAAGGGACAGGTAAAATTAATTATAATAATATATTCTATTTAGCCCAATGTGTCCAAAATATTATCATTTCAACATGCATTCAGTAATAAGAAGGACTAATGAAATACTTTACATTCTTTTTATTTTTGGTATTGAATCTTGCCAGTGCATGTTTTGCATGTAACAGCACGTTGAGTGCAGACTCCTCCAGATGCTCAGTAGACACATATATCTAGTGGCTGGCATAGTGGACAGCACAGATTTAAAGACAAAGAATTGGACCTAAATAGTTATTAGGATCTCTCAGAGTTATTGGTATGGTTTTATCTTGCTTTGGATCACTTCAGAGAAAAGCTTGGGAGAACAGCATTTAATTTCATCATTTTTTGAAGGACTTCATACATTCATTCATTTTTCACACATTCAGCAAATCCTTGAGTGTATGTTCAGTACCAGGCACTATAATAATGCAAAGTATACTCTTGACAGATTTTTGTTTCTATTGATGTGATTATAAAGCTATAAACACTGGAATCCTCTGGAATACCCAAACAGAATCATTTTTGGCTTACTATGGTCAAATTCCGTGCTACTGATTAGGCCACTGGTTCTTAAACCTGAACATACACCAAGATCTTCAGAAGGGTCTGTTCAAACAGAGGTCTCAGCCTCCATCCAGAGTTTCCAAGTCGGGGGTCTGGGGTGGAGCCCACTAATTTGCATTTTTGACAAGCTCCCAGGAGTTGCTGATGATGCTGGTCTGGAGGCCACACTTTGAGAACCACTGGATCAGAGATATAGTTTCTCCTTTAAGATCCTTCACCTTTTGTGTATCCCACACACCTGAAGGTAGAGCTGAGCATTTCTGGAAAGTTCAACAACCACAAGATTCGTGCGTCCCAGACGAATTTGTTGGGGAATGGGTGGATCTCTTTCCTGCAGCCTGTTTTCTAAGAGACAGATGTAATGACCCAAATGGGAGACTTGAGACCAACACCCGGGACTGAATGGTCTGGTGTGCACTCATCTAAGCGAAGCTGCCGCGTGGATGTTTTGGGGACCAGCATTACAGATTGTGCCCCAATTGGCCCTCTCTGCACGGTCCTCATGGGTAGCTCTTTTAACCCTTGCCACTATTTCCAGAGGTCTCACATGGGGTGGGATGGGAGTTGGGGCTGAGAAGAGTTTCCCAGGGTTACCAAAGCCTTTGAGCACCACGTACTAGCAAAAGAACATTGCAGACTTTGCTTTCTGTGCCTCACAGGAGAAGTTTGTCTTTCACCTCCTATCAAAGGATTGCCGATACCAGCTGGAGCTGCTATCTGTCCCCACCATGTAGGACTGCCCTCCTCGTGTGCGTTTTTGTCCAGGGAGGCTCCAGAGACAAAAATCCTCCTAGCTGGAGGGCACGCGGGGGCACACATTTCATATGATGTAAATCTTGCACACTCACTCAGGTATAATGGATCCAACTGGGAGGGTGAGAGCTGGCCCATGCCAAGCGTCAGTGAGACCAAACCTTTCGGACTGGATCTGGCAACTTTTCCTATGTCATACGGTTGATACAAATTTTGAAAGGACCCAGAAAAAAGCCCACTCTCTCTCTTTTCTTTTTAATGTTTTATTTATTTTTGAGACAGAGCATGAGAGGGGGAGGGGCAGAGAGACAGGGAGACACAGAATCCGAAGCAGGCTCCAGGCTCTGAGCTGTCAGCACAGAGCCTGAAGTCGGAGGCTTAACTGACTGAGCCACCCAGGCGCCCCTTGACACCAATTTTAGATCACTGGCATGCCTTCCTCACTGCCACTTGCATTCTAGAAAAAAGACATATTTTCTCTTAATTTGGATGACCAGATTTTGCTGTTCTTACATGATATTAATCCCATTAATACCAACCAAAAGGTCAAGTTCCTAGATAAGAACACAGATATGAAATTGGGCACGAACAGGTCGCCTGTGTAACTGTGTCTGATGTTGACTATTGGGGGAGGGGTTGTCTGACTCCCTGAGACCTCCTGTCATTGGACAGACTTTCGCTTGGTAGCTACAGACTTCTGTATTTTGCTCTCAACCAGCACAGGATGTTTCAAACATTTATGCGGCTATTTTTCATCTTGTGATGACATATCCCAGACATTTGATGAAAAATATTCCTGGCTGGCTGTTTAGTTAGAAAATTAATCATTATCAATTAATCAATCTATTTTCAGCACAGGACTGTTTTAAGTGCTGTGGATGAATCTGAAGAAATCTAGCTGGAGCCTGGCATGCACAAGTGAAACCACTGAAGGCTTTCTTTGAAACAACAGAAATTTATTTTTTCACAGTTCTGCAGGCTAGCAGCCCAAGTCTAGGTATTTCCAGGTTGGGTTTCTCCTGAGGCTTCTCTCATTGGCTTGCAGATGCCCAAGAAAGTTTGTCGTTGTCATTGTCGTTGTGGTTGTTGTTAAAGGGAACCTCAATAAGGACAGGTGACTGTAATGCAGGGTTTACAGCCTACACTATCGACAGTTTGAGCCAGACGATTCTTTGTGGGGTGGGGGTGGGGGCTGTGCTGTGTTTGCAGGACATTTAGCAGCATCCCTCTCCTTAACCCTCTAGATGCCACTCCCCATGTTTAGCACCCCTCGACCCCAATAAAATTGTCTCCTGACAGTGCCAAATGTCCCTGGGGGAGTGGCAGAAGTCACCCGGGTGGAGAGCCACTGATGTAATGTAACCTGAATTTGTGAGGACGGAGGGAACCATGAGCCTAGGAGAGAATCAAGGGAGATTTTTCTTGCAGAAAACAAGTCTGAGCTGGATTTCAAAAGACAGGAGGACATGAATTGCCGGAGGAGATGGTGGGTGGAGGGGCAGGGGGGGTTGTTATTTCAGAAACTAATGACTGTAAAGGGAAAGAGGGACACAAGCTACCTTCCTTTGACTGGCATGGGTGGTGTGTAGAGTAAGGAGGGATAATTAATGAATTTGGTCAGCAGCAGGTATCCCGTGCTCGGGACAGGTTTCAACAGGCCAGAAAACAGAACCAGGGAAGAATGAGAATGGCTAACACATGTTTAGCACATACAGTAGCCCAGGCGCTGTTGCTGTGGATTCCACATGTTCATTCCCTTCTCCGCAATAGTACCTCTCAGGTGCTACTGTTATTCCCATTTTACAACTGGAGAAACTGAGTCTTGAAAAGGCCAGTAACTTCCCAAAGTCTCTCAACAAGTAAATAGCAGAGCCACGATGTAACCCCTGCCTGGTTGCTGAGCCCCTGTGCTCACCCACGGAGCTGGGGCATGGGTTAGTTGAGGCACGGCCCGGGTGATGGAGTTCTCCAGGTTGTCAAGCAAGGTTTGAAAGGAGTAAAAAAAATTCGCCCGAGTTTACAGAGACATCAGGAATTTGCATGAGGGGTCAAATAGAGGCTCAGATTTCAAAGGAAAGCTACAGAGGAAGAGTCCAGGCGTAGAGGTCAGTTCCGTCAGCCCCAAGAATGGGGACAGTGGGTGCCAGGCTGATAATGGAGCAGGGTTTTTGAGCAGGAGGTGAGTCCCCGACGTCTTCGGGCACGTCTGGGCTTGGCGGAGGGTGTTGGGAGAAGGCTGCCCCCCAGGGGGAACAAGAGTGGACCCAGCTGCACTGCAGCCAGCAGGAGGCGGGGTGCCAGGAGGGAAGTTGAGGGGTGGGAGGCCTGAACTGGAGACGAGGCTGGTCTGTGTCAGGAAATTGGGTGTGGAGGGACTGCGACAAGAGAGACATGAAGGAGAGCCACACAGAAAGGTGGCCTGGACCCCGACACTGCCACTGATCTGGGCTGACTGCTCAGCCCTCTGGCCTTGGAGGTCCCCTTGTCTGGAACAGGGACGGAACAGTACTGCCTGTCCCGCGGATGAGGGCAGAGCCGAAGGAGATGCTGTGCGTGTGGGGCCTAGTGTGCTTCGTGTACACCGTAGCAGCGTGCGCAGAAATTCTCCAGTGGCGAGCCAGCAGGTGGGTCGGAGAAGGGGAGCCAGATACACTCGGGGAGGCTGCGGCAGTTACAGAGGCGAGGGGTGAGGGTTGGACCGGGGTTCTGGGAGAGAACCAGGGGGCTGTTAGAGTTCACAGGGGCTGTTCTGACAGACAACAAAAGAAACTTGACTTTTGCCATGTTAGGATTTTAGTCTCTAATGAATCATCCGATACGTAAGGGTCTTTAAGTCAATAGACAGAACAGAGCGGTCAGGGCTGAAGAGTCAATGTTCACATTTGACAGAGGTGCGTGGTTAGATGTGCAGCCAGTACTGTGATAGGCTGAAGAACGGGGAAAAAAACAAAATATTCTTCCGGGAGCAGGGCTTGGTTGTTCTTATTTAGAATTTAGGTCTAAAAATAACTTCAGCATCAAGACACTTAAAGGGTTTGTGGTATACACTCTTGTGAGCTGGGCCCATCTCTGCAGACTTCCTAATTTCATTCCCACACCGCCGAGGAAAGCGAGAACAATAGACGGCTCTGAGAGCAAATAGACTGAAAAAGAAATGAAGGATCCGTACCAGCGTGAGGCCTTGTGCTGTGTACATCTGGGCAGAGTCCGGGGACCGACCCTTCCCACTGCCACCCTAATAAATAATATAGAGAGATTTTCCAGCAATGTCCAATGGATGTTTTTGACTGCCTAAACCAGCACTGTTTTTACTGTGAGCTACAAATGCAAGCACATCAATTTAAATGTTCTGGTAGCCACTTTATAGTAGTAAAAAAAAAAAAAAACAGGTGAAATTGATTTTTATAATTTTTATGCCACCCAATTCTTCAACATATTCACATTTGAAATGTAATCAATATTTGGAGAGTATTGAGATGTTTTATATTCTCCTTTTTGTGCTAAATCTTTCAAATCTGTTCTGTGTTTTACACTTGCAAAAAATCCCAATTCAGACTAGCCACATTTTGAGCACTTAAGAGCCACAAGTGGTGGTGGCCACCATATTGGACAACAGGGTTCTAAACTGCCCAACTGCAGTGCCACCATTGCAGAAAAAGGCTGGTAATCAATTATTCTGGGCTTGGTGACATCTATGTCACTCTTGTTCCTGTAAGACTGATGCATACATAGTGTGCAAGAATGCAAGTTTGTGGTTCGTTTTGTACCTCAGATAGTTTGCATTACCAGAGGGAAACTGTTTAAGAGACATCCATCACCCAGAGAGCCCCAGATGGGCCATTTAGTGACAAGAGCGGCCCATCCACAGGGCTCCCATCCAGCGGTTACCAATTCCAGAGGAAAACAAAACTAATACCTTTGGTGCTGAAATGGAATCCAAGTTTGTGGGAAGGAGGAATTTCTAATATAAGAAAGGCAACAGCCCATCAATAAAGAAAGATTGGATTCAGACTAAAGCAATGAAAGACTCAGAATTGTGTTTTTGGTTTTATTTCTTCTGTCTAAGGTCCTCATTTCAGGTCATTATGATTCCATTTTTTCTGCTTGACAGGGCACAGGGTGGTTCTAGGGAGTCATTACTAAAATAAAAATTATTGGTATGGCATTTTGCAAAAATCACCAAGTGAACTTCGGGGGTATAAAACAATACACCAGAATTCAAATAATGTGGAAGAGAGATTTCTTTGCTGGAGGCCCCTTTTCTTTCTTGGACAAACATATACCAGAATTAAAACATCTGGAAATGTGACGTTCAGGGAGGGCCGCCCAGCCCCCTTCCCCAGACGCTGGATTTCCCCTCCAACTCTCTGAGAGAAATGCAGGTGGGCACTTCTGATTCTAATCATACTTCAAAATTATTACAGCTCAAAACACACAAACAGTGTGATAGATGGAGAGGGTTTTCAGGGTTCCTGTTGAGCTCTGCTGAGATAAAAGCAATTAACAACCACTATTCTGTGATGATAAATGGTTGTTGGTTTTCTTTCTTCAATATTTTAATAACTATTTGCATTATTTTGGTAATGATGGACACGGAGAGTCTGATGGTGATCACAGAAGCAGATTGCAGAGGTGATTCACCGGACACAGTTGGCCATGAGAGGCAACACCATCTCTCTGTGACAGGGGGGTTGCAGCCCAGGCACCTGCTGCCTGGCAGCCTTTAGAAGCAGGTGTACTGATAGCCTTCAGTGCAGGGCAGCTGATGTGACACCAGTTGGCTGCCTTCCCCTCTGATGTTCTTTTCTCCAAGACAGCTCAGCTCCCCAGCAAGGGCACTGGGAAACCCCACACCAGCCCTTGCCTCTTTCTGTAGGTGTGACTGGCCGTTGGATTCAGAGCTGCTTTGGGAGTCATTCCGTGGCTCTGCTGGCAGAAGGAATCTGACAAAGTAGGATTCTACAAAACCTGTAGGATCTTACAAGCCCCTCTGCCACCTTAGAACGAACATTTTTAGAAGGAAAGTGGTGTTCGTGTTTCATGGGCGCTTCCTAATTTCTCAGCAAAGTACTACTCAAATAATTTATTTCACTCTGCTGTCTTTCCTCATCTCAAGCTCCAGGTTGTCATGAATATGATCTTGTAGTAGACCAGTTATTAACGTTTTGTCCAGAAAAGAGTCTGGGAGAAAAATTTCAAAGACCTTGAATTTGTAGAAGGAGCATTAAGAGCTGTCTTTCCACTTTGTATCAAGTTTTAGAAATTAATGTAAGAACCAAAATAACAAAATGATGGAAAGAATCCAATATGAAAGGAAAACGAAATAGGTACCCGCTTCATAGAGCTTCAAGGAGCAAAATTTAAACCTTACTTGAAAAATAAATATGAAGATGTTCATTGCAGAGTTATTTATAATAGTGTAAAAAATTAGGAGCAATTTAAATATATAATAGTACCAAAATGGATGAGTGAACAATTATATACTTCTGTAATTAGTGTTAGGAAGGAAGTCATCAAAATGCTGATTTCAAAAATATGTAATGTAATGACTTATGAAAATGATCTTGATATAGCATCGAATGAAAATATGCAAAATGCAAAAATGCATGTAAATTATAATTATTATATGCATCAGTTTAGAAAAATGACTGGAAAGAAACAAAGAGGTTTTTCTTTGTGGTTAGATTGACAAGTGTTTTTAACTTTTCTCTTTGTAAATTCTGATATCCCTCATTCCCTATGATGACCACATCATAGGAAATGGGATCATTAGTTTTATAATCAGAAAAAAAGCAGTAGGGGTGCCTAGGTGGCTCAGTCAGTTGGGTGTCTGACTTCAGCCCACGTCATGATCTCCTCGTTTGTGGGTTTGAGCCCCATGTCAGGCTCTGTGCTGACAGCTCAGAGCCTGGAGACTGCTTCAGATTCTGTGTTTCCCTTTCTCTCTGCCCCTCCCCTGCTCACGCTCTGTCTCTCTGTCTCTCTCTCTCAAAAATAAATAAACATTAAAAAATTTTAAAAAAAGAAAAAAGCAGTAAATATCATTATATAAACTCTAATAGATATCCTCACAACAAACATTTATTTTAACAAGCAATACTACCTACTAGTTGCCTAGACTCGGCAAATCCATTCCTTGGTGCTTCATTTCCTCCTGGATAATGGGATCCAGTGGCCTCGTCTGACACCAAGTGGGGTGAGGAACGGACGCATTAACCTGCAGAAACTGAAAGCGGCCGCTCCTTTCACAAGCAGGATGTGTAACACTGTGTTGGATACCGCGTCTACTAGTAAATCTACTAGAACATAAGATGGAAGAAATTGAACAAGCTTTATTGACAGGTTTGGAATCGAAGCCCCTAAGAAACTAAAACTGAAAAGTGGCCAGCACAGGGACACACAGCAGGAAGTCGTTTTAGGGGAGCCCGGGTCCTCAGAGCTTGGATGTGTTAGCTGGCCCAGTGCGAGGACCGTGTGTTCCAGGACCCACTTTAGAGCTGTTACTGACGGTGACTCTCGCAGCTGCCCCGTGAGGTTGGTATCCACTCTGCTTCACTCAGAGCAACATGGCCCTGAATGGGAGAAGCGTGCCATGGATGGATGGGGACAGGGAGGGCACACGATTGAGAAGGACTTGTTGCTCGAGTTTTCATCAAATACCTACAAAGTGGTCATCAGGTCCCAAGGGTAGCCTAAGCTCAGAGTTTCCATCATCAGTGCAGATTAGAATCCCTGTGGGGGGTTTAAATTTTTACATGATACTTTTTTTTAACCATATGTGTATTACTTTTCGATTATAAAATGCATTTATACACATCAGAGACTTCTGGAGGTTCTGACTCAGCAGTCAGGTTTCCCACCGGACACATGCATGTCTGAAAGTCCCAAATGTGAGACCCACGATCCTACTGGAGCATAAATATGGGGGATGCATATGACAAAGCGGCCGCCCTCGGTTGATAATCCAATAGCTCTTGAGCTGTTGAGTTGATGTAAAAGTTAAACATGTGCTGTGTAGAGATTCTTGGAGTCTTTTCTTCTCTTAGCATCTGAGGGTTTTGTGGGGGTAAGTGAGAAACAGGGGTGTAGCAAAGAAATAATTTTGCTTCTTCAGCTCAGAGGGCTTCTTGCAGGGGAGGGAAAGGAAGGTTCAGTTTGAAGAGGTCCCAAAGGTGTGTGGGCCATGAGGTGGTGGGCCTGCTGCTGGGGCACTAGAGTTTGAAGTGTGCAGCTAACGGCCACACGAGAGCGTGTGAGTCCACAACTGATCACAAAACCTCCATGTCTGGGCAGTGAGGGAAGGAAGCAGGGTCCAGGACCCCCTAAGCGTGAGAACCGTGAGAAGGGCCAGTAGGGCTTCCAACTAGTAAAGACCGGAAGCCCTCTGAGGAGGTGCTCTGCCCTTATTCACTCTGTGCAGGCCCCTGGTTTCCTGTCAGCAGCTCTGGTGGGAGACGGCAGGAGCCCCCGCTCCCCATGCAGCGTCTCTAGGGAGATGTGGGGGGTGGAGGGTCCCCAGAGAGAGTCTGCGGAAGCTGTGTCCCTTACCTAGTGGGCAGGAGGAGGAGTCCTTGAGTCACCATCTGTCACCCTGAGGTCTGCAGACCCGTCATTAAAATGCACCTAAACCCACAGATCAGCAACTCTAGGAAGTAGGGCCTGGCAGTCTCCTTCTAGCACATTCCCCCAAGGTGATCCTTTTACACAGTAATGCTTGAGACTCACTGCCTTTAAATGTCACCAAATGCATATGGAGCATTTTATGTGCTGCAGGTATAGACAGCACCATGATGATTTGATTTGACCTCAGAGAATGAAGGTGAAGTAGGCTGGGAAGGTCAGTAGGCTGGTCAAATCAGAGATGATTTGACCTCAGAGAATCGAGGTGAAGTAGGCTGGGAAGCTGTCGCGGCGAATTCCTATCCTTTATCCCCTCCCCCCTTCCCAGCTCCCTACATGTACCCACTCTGCCATTCAGGGCCAAGACCAGAAACCCTTCAGGAGCTCTTCGTTAATGCAGGAGGCTTCCCAGGAGGTAAAAAGGAGTGAGGCAGGGCAGTCCGATGCTGGGACCTCTCAGACTGGAGGCTCAGTGGTCTCAGGACCTGCTGGCTGCAGAAGGACCCATTGAGTGTCTCCCAGGTGCCAAGCATGGGCCTGGCCCCCAGGATTTCTAGGAGAATAGGGCAGAGTCCTTGCCCCGGCTATCAGCCTAGAGTCTGGAGGAAAAGCCAGGGAGCTGATCTAGGACCTGAATGGGGGACCTCCACACTCCCCGGGGAACAACATGGAGGAACCCAGAAGTGCTTCCTGGGAAAGTCCTGCCCCAGCTCCCAGGCTTCAAGCTAGAGGAGGAGCTGGGGCAGGTCTGGGTGGCATGAGGTCACCCAGAAGTGGCTGGTTTCTGCACTGCTCTGCTCTGTGTATGGTGGGGTGGGGCAGGGGGGTGTTCCCTCCCCAAACCCCCAGCAGAATCTCTTCTGTCTGAAGGGGGAGCATATGCTCTTCTTGTCTTGTTTCGTACCTGGTTCCCAGAAGATACTTATGAGAGAGACAGATGTCCAGGCGGAACCTCTCCATTTATCAGTGCTGTGTGTCCAGAAAAAATCTGGTCACTTCTTTCCTGTGCATACAGAAACATGGGTAGGGGTTGACCCGCCTCCGGCCAGCAGAGGCAGGCTGATGGACACTGTCTGGGTCTGAGTGCTAATAAGGACACGGAGGCTCAGGCCAAAAATCGCTGTCATCCAGATGCATGGGAAAGGACGTGGGCAGCAGGTGGGGGGAATGTTTCAAAAGCAAGCAGCTAAGGGCCTCTGAAGGCCATGCTTCCAGATTAGCCCAGACTGTGGGCTGCATTGCAGTGCTGAGACTTCTAGAAGCTGGAACAAAAGTGAAACACAAGATACTTTGGTGGGCTGAACGGGGCTGTTCCGAGCAGCCCTGTTGGGTGGAACCCATTAGTCTGCTGGGCCCAGAAGGGAAAGAATGTCAGGAAATATCAGATATCTAAGAATATCGGGGTCCTCGCACAGAGCAAACTGGGCTGCAAACTCAAAGAATTTCTCAGTCATATTTCTTCCAGGTTAATTGACAAAAGAATTGAGAACTCCTACCTGACAAGATAATTTCATTAAAAAAATCAAACATCACATTCTTTATGGTTAAAACTGTTCTCTTGTGGTGGTCTCAGTTGACCTCTGCTGGCTGTCACATGATGGGGATGGGCCTTACTTGGGTAATCAGAAGCAAAAGGCATAAAGACGCAGATTTCTAATTCACTCTTATGCCAACCAAGCTTGGGACCTGAGCAAGCCACTTTATTTGCCAGAAGGGAGGAAAAATCATAATCACATTCAGAAGTATCAATATGTCTATATGGCTAGACAGAATTGTAGGCATTTGGGAATTGCCTTTTATATTATGCATATATGTTTTTCAAAAATATGTAGACGTTGGTAACCAATACCTGCTCATCTCAAGAATCGGAAACTCAGATTTCTTCTCCTGTTGACTATCATCACCTCAAGTCACGTTGCAAGCACTGGAAAGAACAAAAGAAAAATGGAATTGTTTTGTTTTGGTCAAAATCTGGACCACGCTGCTATTGATCACAAGGTGCTTGCTGTGAAATAATTTATCTGGATTCTGTTCCACCCTTCCTTACACATTCTTATTCACAGCACTTACAGTGCTTTATTAAAGTACCAGTGAGCACTAGTAAGGGCAGACAAAATCACTTTTGCTAACCTTACAAGGAAGTTTAGATGAAACTCATTCTTGCCTGATTTGCCACAGCTTTGGCTTTTTTTCAGACCTGGTGCCAGGAAACTCACAGGTCAGGGACTCTGAGGGCTGCAGTGGACCCATTAAGGCAAGTGTGGGGCCCTGGGGGTGAGATGCTGGAGATGCACTGGGGACTCTCCCATGCTGTTTTGTTAGGAAGAAACATGTCCTCGGTGGTACAATCAGAAACAAGAGTATTTGAATTATTTCATTTAATTGCTGTAAGCAGAAAGGTGTCACATTGAGGTTATTGCTTTAATGGAGGATTGGTTAATGAGCATTTATTAAGTCCTTACCTTCAGTGGGCCTTCAACCCATTTGCCATCCACTTGTGGGAAGAAAGCAAAAATACAAGAAAAGAGTTCATGGAGGACATAGGCATGTTTTTCAGTGTTACTCAGATTTAGTCACATGTACAATGAAGAGCACAGAGCCAAGTGGAGTCAGAAAGCTGAGGGGCCCAAGCCTATATAGAATCCTACACCCAGAAAGTCAGGAGCCGCATGGCCCAACTCTCCAGCCCCGTGTCACACAGATCTGGTGGTGCCAGTGTGGACAATATAACTTGGTCTCCTGACTCCCTGGAAAATTCTCCATTCCCCTTGCCTTTTCACGGCGCAAAATCTGGACAATATGGTGGCAGATGAAAGAATGCCGTGCCAAGTAGCATGAAAGGCATTGTTTCTAGAGATAAATGTTATGCTGAGATAATCTGCGTTAAGTGAGCTAATTGTGTGACTTGGCCCCAACTACCACCATGGGCTGCCAGAGAGCCAGGAGGAGGATTACAATTCCAAGAGCTACAAGTGGACCCGATGAGTCAAGCAAACCCCTTCTCCTATCGTTTCAGGAATGAAAAAAGAATCTAAAAAACGTCTGAAGCGCAACCAGTCTTTAGGGGAGGTAGAGAGGAAATCTTTCTAAAATTATTGATGAATGTCACCTCTGCTCACATCCTTTTATTGTCTATTCCTCCTGTACAAAATATAAGTCGCCCAAGAACAGAGTTCTTTGTATATTTTGCTCGTTGCTTTATCCTTAGTGCCTAGAAAGTTCCCTGTGCATAGTAAATGCTCAACAGTCACTAAGTGAAAATAAAATAAAATAAAATAATTGCTGAAATCTATGAAGTTAAAAGTATTTTGCGAAACAGCAGAGATATTTCCATTGATATCTAAGCTTATGAATTATAGGGAGCCCAGACTGTCACAACCCTTTTTGTAAATGTTTTATGCCTCTTCCAAGCTGTTCTAAAAGTAACGTTTTTTGTTCATTGCAAACTAATATACAGTAAAACCTGGGTTTGCGAGCATAATTCATTCCAGAAACATGTTTATAATCCAAAGCACTTGTTTATCAAAACAAATTTCCCCATAAGAAATAATGGAAGCTCAGATGATATGTTTTACAACCCAAAAATATTCATATAAAAATGATTACAGTATTGTAATATAATACAACTTAATAAAGAAAATACAAAATATAAAGAAAAATGAACAAATTAACCTACACGTACCCTTGAAAACCTTTGTGGCTGGTGTGAGGGAGACAAGAGAGAGAAGGATGATTGTGTAGGACGACTTTCACTATCACTAACAGAATCACTGCTATCTATTGGCTCAATGGAATCTTTCTTTGCATGGGGGCCATTGTATACACTTGCACTGAGGTTGACTACAGTACAGTGTTAATGAACTCTTGTCATATACTGTATTTAATGTAGCTGGAAATAAGGCAGCAGAGGAAAGAGTCTCTATCTGCAGGCAGCCTGACCTAGAATGAAGCAAAGCATTCCTAAGCTTACTTTCATATGGAAAAGCAAAAGACTGTCCATAGTTGCTTGGAAGTGACCAAAAAATACACTAGCTCCAGTTATGGGCACCTTCCAATGTTCTGAAAAATCACTGATATCAGCCAAACACCATGGCCTGAGACTGAGCATCCGAGCATGGGAGACAATCACCCGCAATCCCACAGCAAGAGAGAGACGAAGAGAAGAACCATTGGCTCAGCTGTGATCATGTGACATTCAGCATCACGTACTACTCATATTGTAAGACATCGCTCGTTTATTAAGTCAAAACTTATTAGAAATGTTTGCTGGTCTTGCAGAACACTTGCAGAACAAGTTACTCTCAACCCAAGCTTTTACTTGTATATTGATTATGGAAACCCTGAGAAGCATAAAGAACTTATTTAAGTATTTTTAACTAATTAACTTATTTAATTAATCCTACTAACCAGAGATATCCATGGTTAACATTCTAATGTAGCCTTTCAGTACTTTTTCTCTGCGTAATGTATTTTTACACAAATATGGGCTCACATCATACATTACTATTTTGCAAAAAGATTTTTTCCCCTGCTCTATACTATGAACCATTCCACTGCATCTTTAATAGGTATATGGTTGCCCCATTATATGATCATATAGCACAATCCATTTAACCAATTCCCTTTTATTGACATTTTAGTTTTTAATACTAAAAAACAGTGTCACAATCAATATTGACGACTGTTTCCTGAGGTCAGATGTCTAAAGGTGTTCTTGCTCAGCCAAAGACATATAGGCTGTTAATGTTTTGAGATATATGGCCACTTGTTCCTCAAAAGGTTACATTAATTTATATTCTCACCAACAGTACCAGAACATGGCTCTTCTCCCTGCTCTGAACAAAATACTAAATAATTATCACTTAAAATTAACCTTTGACTTTGCTTGGAATTGGGGGCAGTAAATCACAAACTTTTTCAATATATTTACTGACCTATTTTTCCCTTTGCATGTGAGTTGCCTGTTCATCTCTCTTACCCATAGTCTTATTAGAGTACGTTTCTTTTTCTTAATCATTTATAAGAGCTCTTTAAAGATACTACTCTTTGTTATGGTAACAGATGTTTCTATTTTGTCATTTGCATTTTATGTAGTTTTTGACATATAAGTTTTCAAATTTTTGTGTAGTCAGAATTACCCATTTTTTCTTTATGTATGCTGCCTTGTCATATATATATAGAAAGGGCTTCCATACCCCCCAGACTCTTAAGTTTATGTACATTTTTCTAGTTCTTCTGTGTTTTACATTTGTGTATTTTCATATAAGATACAGCTCTAACTTTTGGGTTTTTTCATTCTAGATGGTTACCCGTTTATCCCAATTCCATTTATTGAATAATTCTTGCTTTCCCCATCGATTTGAAAAGCTGTATTTATCCAATACCGAATCTTACAGAATTTGCATCTATTTGGGAATGTTCTATTCTGTATCAATGTTTCATCTTTTTTCCTGGGACAATTATTTCTCCTCATTTTTTTTTTAATTTTTGCAAATCTTCTCACCTGTTTATTCTTCCAAAGGAAGTTTAGAATCATTTTTTCCACTTTGTCAAAATCACATTGGAATTTTGATTGGCATTGTAATAGATGCATAATTAATCTGAGAACTGACATATTTAAAATACAGAATCTTGCACTCCAGGATGTGAAATGCAACTCCATGTTTTTCAAAACCTCCTTAAAGTCTTTATGTTGTTTTATAGGGTTCTGATTTGAAACCTATCAACCATTCTTTGATTTTTTTGGGGGTGGGGTTAGGTTTATTCCTCGAGTTTTGTGATTTCTTCTTCTGTAGTAAATGGGATTTTTCTCTTTATAGTTTCCAACTGGTTATTAATAATATTACATATATATGTATATGTATATAAGCTTTCGAAGTTTAGATAGATAACATAGATACCCATGTATAGATTTATGCTAGTGATCCTACTGAAGATTCTTATTAATTTTCCCAATCAGTGTTGATTAGAGGCAAAAGAGACAACAGTACAGAACCAACATAGGTGGGCATATTTTCCATTAAAGTATATAGTGCATTTCTAAATAGCATTCACTAGTGCTGCTGTGGCATCTTTAATTCTCTTTTTCTTGGTGCTAAAGATAAAATCTTATTACTGTACAGAATGAGATCTAAGCTGGTCCTTGCTAATTCCCTCATATTAGTGCCACTCAAACCCCAATAAAAGCATACCAGGTTTTCCTAGGGATAATGAAGAAGGGCAGCCCTGCCCTTGCATGGGCTGCACTTTTTACCTTGTTCTCACCCCCCTTTTTACCTCCCTTTTTACCTCATTCTCACTTCCGCGGGGTAAAAGTGGGGTAAAAGGGAGTAAAAGTACCCCCCTTTTTACCTCATTCTCACGTTCTTGTCATATAATACTGCAAACACTGAAACCTAGACTGAGCTCTATCACCGTACAGTGTTTCGTAGTTCCTGACAACACAGAAGCTGTGCCCCATGGAGTGGAAACTCACACGAGTATTTCTACCTTTGACCTTCAGTTAAAGAACTGATACTCATTTATGCAGTACAGCAGGTGGGTGTGTGTGGGTGTGTGTGGGTGGGTGGGTAGGTGGGTGCGCACGCGCACGCTCAGAGAACTTAGACAAAAATCTGAGAGAAATTGAAACTTGGCAAGGACAAAGTGACCTTTATTGCTTTCACATTTAAGGGCAAGGGTTTGGCATCTGTGCGGGAAAAAAAAAAGTATGGCAAAAAATAAGATAGTCATTAATTTTCATTTTACTATAAGCATGTTTTGTATTAACTCAGTTAAACTAAAAAGGTCATAGGCTACTAAGCACTTTCTTTTTCTTGTGTCTTTAACTGCATTAATTAGTGATACAGTTATAGATATAGATAATATTGCCCTAGAGGATCTGGGCAGGCCCCCAAAAGAGAAGTTTTGATAGCTCTGAACTGATATCATAGCTTCTGACAGTTCAAGGTCCTTTAATGAATTACGATGTCCCTGAACTATGGGTGTTCAAATTATCATAGTTTATTTATTTTTATTTTTTTATGTTTATTTATTATGGAGACAGAGAGAAATGGAGCATAAGTGGGGGGTAGGCAGAGAGAGAGGAAAACACAGAATCTGAAGCAGGCTCCAGGCTCTGAGCTGTCAGCACAGAGCCCGACTCGGGGCTTGAACCCACAGACTGTGAGATCACGACCTGAGCTGAAGTCGGACGCTTAACCGACTGAGCCACCCAGGCGCCCCTCAAATTGTCATAGTTTAAATGTGGAGAAACTGAGGCCTGTTTTCTCCACCAGATAAAAAAAATCGCCAGTGCCATCCTATGTTCCTATTTTCTGGAACATGTGCTTCAGAACTATGTTTAGGAATATTTGGGCTTACACTCATGGAATTACTTTCGCAACAGGATGAAGATTGATGTTTACCACTCCTTGACCACAGTTACAATTCACACTCACAGCCATCTCCTTAACTCTATGAGAGCATACAGATGTGGACAGGATCTCTGTTTTAATTTACCAGGGCCTTACCTACCTAAAATTGGCTTCCACTCCAGGCTATAACTGTTGTCCTTCATGATATTTTTCAAACTGTGTCCCCTGGGACGAGAGCATGAAACAAGCAGGGCCCATCCATGTAATCCAGAGTCACTTCATTCTTGCCTGGTTGGGATATTCCAGTTCTTTTAGGATTGTCTTCGAACAAAAAGTTACACTGTTATAAATACAAGAAAAATGGGCGGTTTGGAAACCTGGCCTGGCCTTTTCATCAGGCTGACTTTCCATTTCCATAACTAACGAGATAGCGTCAGCTCTTTGAGTAACATTAGCATCTTTATAAATGGCACATATCTCTCTCTCCAGCATCCCTGGGCCGGCTGCTGAGATTTTCAGCCAGTGATACAAAAACTCATGCTGAGGGTTTAGCTCTTACCCGTGTCATGCTTGCCACGAATCCCAGGCCTCACCATCAGATATGCACAGGGAGCTTTTTTAGAAGAAATGATTCTCAGACCCTACCCTGTGGGCCTCAGAATCTTCAGAAGTAAGGAATCTCTGCATTTTCATAGCCTTCCAAGTAAGTAAGCAAACGGTCACAGGTGATGCTTGTCAGAGCACCTAACGTGCAAGCAGGGACTCCACTGGGCTTTTGTCCTGCTTGCTAACAAGGGTTTGCATCTCAGCGATGCTTCTCAAACTGTCACGTGCATCCAAACCGGCTGGGATTATTCCTTTTTAATGAGCTTCGCAGAGATGCTGATACTGCTGGTCCATGAAACACACTTTGAGTAGCAAGGCCCCAGGCCAAGGCTTCCCATCCTTGACACTGATATCTTGGACTGGGTAATTCTTTGCTGTGGGGGCTCTCCTGTGCATTATGGGATGTTTAGCAGCATCTCTGGGCTTAACTTATTCCCTCCGGCCATCTTTAGACATTTTTGACTTAGACCCAAAATCACCCCTGTTTGAGAATCACGGTCTTAGCTGACCTTGATCATCAGCCCTATTTAAGATCTGTTATTAAATGTGATTTGTTTGTACTCTGACAGATCCATACTCTGGGCTTATCTGCCCTTTCTAGAGTGTAAGCCATGGAAGGACAGAGGACTTATCTTAGTCACCACTTCATCCAGGGCACCTAGAACACTGCTTAGCACATGGTAGATGCCTAACAGATATCTGAAAAGAAGAATGAATGAATGAATGAATGAATGAAGCTAGCACTGAGTAGCACTCGGCCCTGTTTCTCTGAGGTTTCCTTCTTCTACGCTCTATTAAGCACACAGAGAAAGGTTGCCTGGCCCAATTCTCTACAAATACTTCATCGTGTTTTTCTCAGTTCTTGGTTAAAGCCTTAAGCAGTAACGTTCTCATGTGGCCGAAAAGAACCTGTTCAAGTTCTCATCTGACAAATGCTTTCTCCTTGATCAAGTTTTCTCCTAAAGGAGCTCCATCCTATGAGCCCCTTAATGACCACATGCAGAGTGAGCCCAAAGCCTCTGTGGTCTCTAAGTGAAATGACCGCCTATGACCAAACCTAGCTGCGCATGCAAGAGACGCAAGGTCAAGCCTGAGCCACTTTGTCTCCATGCACTATTTCCCCCTTTCTGCCACTATTCCCTGCCCTTTAATTGTTCCCACCACTTAAGATGCTGGTGAGGAGCTCAGGGCAGACCTGCGAGTGAGAACCACGCACATGCATCACCCCCATCAGAGCCAGAACATGTCCCTTTCCGGTCCTCCTCCTGAGCATTTCCTAGGCTGCCGAGGTCCCCACACCAGACCTCTCCCCCCTGCTTTGTTCATGAAGGCAGGACCATGGGGGGCTGGGGGTTGAGACTCAGTGGGAAAAAGTGCCCCGTCTGCACCCCCCACGCCTCCAGCAAGGGCAGCAGCCTAATCTCTCTATGTGGGGTATGCCCCAGGTCCTTCTCCAGGTCCCCACCCCCAGGAGTCTGTAGCAGTTCCCCCACCACTGCCCTCCCCATCCCTGCAGGAAGGCTCCCTCTCCAGGTCTCTGCATCCTTCCATGATTCTACCCATTTGAGGGCAAGCCAGCAGACACACCACGCCTAGCCCCGTGCCTTTCCATCTCTGTGCACGCAGTCCAGCCATTGGGGCGTGGTGGCATCATCCCTTCGCCCGCCGCCCATCCTGGCTGAGCTTTGTTTCCAGCATTTCCCTCCAGCCCCGAAAGAGTGCGGTTCCTTCCGGCCCCACCCCAGCATCCACTCCGACCACAGTCACAGCCGTGTCATCCCCTGTGTTCAGAGGAAACCCCGATTGCCCCGCCAGCATCCTCCTTCTACACCAGCATATTCCATGCTAGGGGGCCACAGGACGTTCCTTGTCCCATAGGATGGGAGTATCCTTGGAAGGTTTGAGGACTAAGTTCATTGAGGAAACCCTGGGTTTCCTTTGCACTTTTTTATTCCCAGCACATTTGCTGTGCTGATGCACCAGTAAGTCTCCCAGAGGGAATCCAGTGTCGGGGTTTTCCAGATGTGTTCAAAGCAGGCTATGTGACTCAGTGACACTGTGCCCTCCTTCTGCCTCTCCAGTGCTCCTTGCTTCTAAGCGTAGGAGTGCCTTGGGGCTCAGCCCTTGGCCCTGCACCTTCTGATGACTTCAGAAGCCAAGGGACATTTATCTCCAGCCTAGGCCCTTCCTCTCAGGTCCTGCTCTGTATGTGCACATGCCCGCAAGGTATTTACTCACACTCGATACCAGCAGGCAATCTCCTCCCTCCCCTTCTTCCCCCACTACACCTTCGCAAGAACAAGCCAGCGCCACCCTCTGCCTCAGGGTGCTGCCACAGTGCCCCCTTGCACCATCCAGAGCCTGAGACTCAGCCTGGGCACCCACCCGTGTCTCGTTTCCCACATCCACTAATCACTGATGTTACCATTTTTACGTTTCCGGAATGTGTCTACACCTTTTCATCGCCACAGCCAGCACTCTGTTTCGAGCTCATGTCCTCTCTGGCGTGTATTCCAAATCCCTGCGAACTGGCCATCTTGCTTGCCTCTGTCCCCAGCCTATCTCTGAGACTGCAGTCCATGTGATACTTCACATGTTACCTATATTTATATTACACACATATATTTAACCCTTCTTGGCTTCTGTTAGGGTTCTCCAGAGAAAAAGAACCAACAAGAGTACATGGATTTATTTTTAAGGAATTGGTTCATGGAATTGTAGGAGCTGGCAAGTTTGAGATTTGTGGGATAGGCCAACAAGCTGGAAAATCGGGCAAGAGTTGATGTCAAAGTCTTAAGTCCAAATTTTCACAGGCAGAATATCTATGTTGCAGTCTCGAAGAGAATTTCTTCTACTTCGGAGAATCTCAATCTTTCCTCTTAAGGCCTTCAACTAATTGGATGAGGCCCACCCACCTTGTGAACCATCATCTGCTTTACTCCAAGTCTGATTTAAATGTTAACCTCATCTAAAACACCTCAGCATGGGGCACCTGGGTGGCTCAGTCACTTAAGCATCCAACTTCAGCTCAGTCGTGACCTCACAGTTTGTAGGTTTGAGCCCCGCGTCCAGCTCTGTGCTGACAGCTCAGAGCCTGGAGCCTGCTTCAGATTCTGTGTCTCCCTCTCTCTCTGCCCTCCCCTGCTCCTTCTCTCTCTCTCTCCCTCTCTCTCTTTCTCTCTCTCTCTCTGTTTCTCAAAAATAAACATTAAAATTTTTTTAAAATAAATAAAAACACCTCGGCAGCATCTCTAGTGGTGTTTGGTTACATGCCTTAGCCACGGTCACATATAAAATTAACAATCAAGCTTCCTCTTGCACTGAGGATGAAGGCTCAAACATGACTACAAGGCTCTGTGTGGTCTGGTCCCTGCCTTCTCCCTCTCTGACCATCTCCCAGTCACTGTGTCCTGGTCACTCTAACCTGCCTGCAATTCTTGAATATACCATCCGCTTCCTGCCCTGGGGCCAGGACACACGTTATTCCCTCTGTCTGAAATGCCTTGCTCCTCACTCCCAGCGTGCATGCACGCTTACACACGCACGCACAGGCATTGCCCAAGGAAGCCCTACTCCATCATCTTCCAGATGCTGGTTCAGATGTGCTTTCTTCGGGGAAGAGTCCTCACACCAAGCAGACAGAGTTCCCTGCTTCTCTGACTCAAAGTGACACAATGCATAATGACGCATTTAGTTGCATGTTTACTTAATTAGTATCTGTCTCCTCCACTAAACTGTAAACTCCCTGAAAGCAGGAGTTAGGTCTGCGTTGTCTACCAGCGCACCTCCAACACTCATAGCTGTTGCATTAGTGAGTGAAGGAACTGGGAAAGACTGGCTGGGCCCTGAATGCCTTAGGTCTTCCATTCCTAGTAGGATTCCTTCCGTCTCAAGTGGGGCCCACGCTTGCCTATGGCTTCCCCGCATCTGCTTTCCTTGCTCACTCGCTCCTGGCTCCTGCCCCTCTCTGGTCCTCCTTCACACGTGCCCCTCTAAGCAGAGGGGCCTCCCCTGTCTGCCCGTCTGTGTGACTCAGGCTTAAAATCGCCTGCATGGCCCTCACCTCAGGCATCAGTTTCAGTCCTTGAAGACAAACATGTAAGACAAACTGACAGAGCAAAGCTTCTAGCCTGTGGGAGAGGGCTGGGGACTGTCACCCCTTTGTGAGCCCTCAAAAGCACATTTGTATATAAGCATTTATAGAGGCAAAGCTACTGCCATCCAACATATTGGTGAGAAAATATTCACATTTTTACCCTCGAGTGGAAACCTAACCAATGTCTGTGGACAGATCAGAATTTGCTCTGCTTTTCACCCCTAACAGTTTAATAGTTGCGTTGTCTATGATTTCATCATCTTAATATTTTCTTATGGGGTTAGAAGTTTACAGACTGTTAGCCAAGAGCCTGTGTTAATTGGCTCTTAGCCATTTTCCGTCACGAGAGGTAACCATTTCAAGGCTGGGTAGTCTGTGTCCCAAAGGCTGCAAAGCACCAATGAAACAAGCCTAAGAAGTTTCAGATGCATTTGAACTAACAGCTGTCATCCAGCCACGCAATGGACATGGTCGTGAAGACCTGAGTGTAAAGCAAATCTCACTTCCCTACGACTTGTATCCTAGTGCAGAGAAGCTTTACCCTCGTTCCGGTTCAACATTGATTAGTAGAGGTTCCAAAGGGAGGACACTGTTAGTGTTCAATGCACTAGGAAATCCCACTGTCCCAAATCCTTGTGGTAAAGGAAAAGAATCTTAACGTACATCATTCATAAGTTTGGATATTTCCCTTTGCTTTTTAAGAAAGGAAAGTTCAGTTGCTTCATATGGTGAAGTTCAGGAGTTTTAAAAGTTCGACAGTTTCCTCCCAGAATTTGGATCGGGAATCAATATGGTGGTAGACAATTGGGTCTCTCAGGAAGTGGGTGCCCTATTTATTATTCCTTCAAGCAAAAAGCAAGACTTGTTCGGAGAGTGGCTTTCAACTAGGCATGTGTTAACAAACAACTTACTAGAGACCTCTGGTGAGCTCGGGACTTCTCTCTGAGTGAAAAACTTAGTCAACAGGCAGTTTTGTATCCCAGGACTCACACCGCAGGCCCCTCCCCCACTCCCCTGAGCCCCTCATTCTTTACTGATTGTGAGGCTCATGCCAGTTGGAGATTCTGTTACTCCTTCTTCCTTCTGCCTCCACACCAACAGCTACCAACAATTTGCAAGGAGGGGGGACTGTATAAAGAAAAAGACCATTTCAGGCTCTGAAGTTTGCTTTCAAAATGCTTGTGTATAAAAACGTCCTTAAGCAATACTGACTCATATAAACTTGCAGTACTGTTAAGAGGTTCCCCCTCCCAAATTCTGGTGTTCTTTAAACCGTTAGATATTGCAGACTTCAATTATCCTTTCTCAGTGTCTGTACTTAAACCACAAAGAGCAGCCCTCGGAAGCGGAGGGCACAATTGTTGCCAACAACAATGACCAAAACCAAAAACACAGGGTAACGGAGGATTAGAACAGGAGCGCCACTTTCTGTGCCCTGTGACGTGGGCCACGGGTGTTCGTCATCTCCAGGGATGAGGAACAGATTTTATAACCAGCCATTGGCGTCAGTCTGCATGTTGAGGAGAAACTTTCTTTGTGCTCAGGTGGGTATTTGAAGCCCTGGATTCCAAGGCCCAATCATTCACATCTACCCTGGGCGCAGGCATACACAAAAGCTGCTGGCTGGAGTGGCTGTTGAATTTATTATGTGAAAGAAACTTTGGGGTGCCCTGAGGTATTCAGCTGCCCGTGTTGACCAGCCCCCTCTGAGGGCGCATATGCAGACTAGCTGTGTGAGATGGGTCACTGGACCAGCAGCGGCAGTGGACGTGTTTAAGAGGAGCAGCAGCCTCGGGAAGATCTTGAAAGAAGCATTCCCAGGGAGGTAGGACTCACTGGCTCAGAAGACAGTGGGCAGTGGGCCTCTGGCTGACGCATGGGTGTGGAGGACACCAGGCCCTTGCATCCAGGCATCCTTCGTTCCCACCTGCCGGGACTACTGGCCTTCCATTGAGCATACACCTCTTGAAGACCTACTATGTGCTAGAACCTCTGCTGGACAGTGGGAACAAGAAGGAGGGTAGGGCGTGGTCCCTGTGCTCCAGCAGCCCCTGGGCGAAGACACAAAAGCAGATCCTTGTGCTGGCTGCACCAGCGAGGTCCCAGGTCTTCCCTCCAGCCTGTGAACATCACCAGAAGAGTCTCCCCCTGCTCCCAGTACAGGACGGGTACCTAACAGCACAACATGATCTAGCGATTGAATATAATATACACATCAACAAATTGTATGGTGAAAGTCCACAGGAGGAAACAGCTCAGCTTCCAAAGTGTTTCTGCAAGAGAAGCTTCGACTGGTCCTTAAACACTGAAGGGTATCTACGCAGACAGCATGAAAGGGAGGCCCAAGGGGAGACTTTGTGCCTGGAAGTACAAAGCAGCAGCCTGTTCAGGGGACACAAGGAGGCCACTGTGCTTTGAGCACAGGCTCTGTGTAAAACCGTGTGGCAAGAGAAGGGTCAGGTGCATGGAGGACCATGTGTGGCCCATTGGGAGGCCCATGGGAGGCCCATGGCAGGTTTCTGTTAGACTTCCATCTAGAAAGCTGGCCCTGAGAGAATGGGGTGACCAGACTGGCCAGGAGATTCACTGCCCAGCAGACAGCCCAGTAAGACTTCTTGCTGACTTCTCCCCTTGTCTCTGTTCATTTATGGGTCCTCCATGGCCTCTGGCCCAGTATTTTACTTAGAGTAAATGCAGTTGACCCTCAAACAAGACAGGTTTGCACGGCACAGGGCCACTTATACATGCAGGTTTTTACAAAAAATACAGAACAGTACTGTACATGTATTCTTCTTCATTATCATTTTCTGAATAACATTTTCTTTTCTCTAGCTTGCTTTATTGTAAGAAGACTGTATACAATGCATATAACACACAAAATATGTCTTAATCAACTCTATGTTACTGGTAAGGCTTCTGGTCAACAATAGGCTAATAATACTTACGTTTTGGGGAGAGTCGAAAGTTATACTTGGATTTTCAACGGTGCTAGGGGTCAGTCCCCCAACCCCAACACCATTCAAGGGTAAACTGTAGGTTCTAAGTATCAGTTGACTTTTTTTTTTTTTCAGTTATGTGGATCTTCAGTCACTTGATAATGGCACAGTTGTGTCCTGAATCCAGGTCTTCTGATTCTTCCATTACTTTGACATTAAAAGTTCTCCAGATGTTTATAGTCAAAGAGTTTTCAGCTTAATTCTTAAGCTTCAATTTATCATGTCTGTTGGATTCTAACCTTCAGTTTATGTCATATCAAATTTTTAACCTTTCAAATAATATACTTTGGAACAACAGGATCACTAGCGTTTGTCTTAACGAGTGCTAGCAGATACTTTTCCAAGTCACTGCTACTCAGACTAGGCTATTTTAGAAGTTTGAGTGTGGATAAGATGGTCATCCCTGATTTTTAAGACACTTTCTGTGACAATTCAGTTTTTAGACTTTTCTGATTAAATTAACACAAATTTTGCTGATTGGATTATTATTTCCATTTTTGTTCTTTTAATTTTTTATTAAAAAATTTTAATGTTTATTTTTGAGAGAGAGAGAGAAAGAGACAGAACGTGAGCAGGGGAGGGGCAGAGAGAGAGGGAGACAGAGAATCTGAAGCAGGCTCCAGGCTCTGAGCTGTGAGCATAGAACCGGACGTGGAGCTCAAACTCATGAACCGCAAGATCATGACCTGAGCTGAAGTTGGACGTTTAAACTGCTGAGCCACCCAGGAGCCCCTGGATTATTATTTTTAGACATATATCTGGCTTTCTGGTTTTTCTACCCATGTTTGCAAGAGCTAAATGATACAGTAGATGTCATGGCTGACATAAGGCTAGTGATGCACCAAGTCATAATTAATTTAGGCCTCCGTGGCACCCAGTTGGCACAGTCTCTAGAGAGCTGACCTTATCTTTGAGGTATTCAAAGCAAGTTATTTTTACCCTGATGGTTAGGGAAGTACACAGCCATGCTATCTCTTTGTTTTCTCCTTATTACAGATAGGGCAGCCACTGGGGTGCCAGGACAGTGGGGCACATGCCAAGAGAGGGTATCCTGCTTGGCAAGGCCACCCAGGGTCCTTGGGATGGCTCCGTGCCTGTTTAATTATTCTAAGTAGAAGAGTTGTCCTCAGCAAAGAGGTGAAGTGGAAGGCTGCTCCTTACTCTTCCCATTTCCATGCCGTCCACACTGCCTTCTCTCCCTCGGGTGTTCTTGAACTCTGTCCTTTCCTTCTAGAACCTGCTTGTAGACCTTTAATTTTCCATGAATAGAAAATGGGTGATAACCACTCACAATGCTCCCTCTACCACTTGGGTTGGTATTTTTACAAATAGCAAACTTAGGCCAAAGGGCAAGGGGCAGATTTTCAGGCCTCTGTTCTCCTCTTAAAGAAGATTGGGGCAAAGGGTGAAGGGCCCCTGAACCCATGACTCGTGAGTGGTGGATTCTGTCAGAGCAGGGGGGCGGGAAGGGAGTGTGGTTCTGCAAATATCACCCTACCTGGAGTGTTTTTACAACCCTGATGCCAGACTGTACCCCCACCAATGAAATCAGACTCTCTGAGGGCAGGCTGGAAATATCGGGAGTCTTGGAAACTCTTCCTGTAACTCCGGCCCAGGCTGTTTGTGGGGGCCTCCATGGGTGTTGGGACTCACTCCTACCACCTGGGAAACTTATCAAATGTTCCAACTATTGCTGTCTTGATAGTGTGTCCTTTCAGTGTGTATGAAGTCAAATGGACAGCTACCTTTAATGCTACCAGCTCTGTTCGGAGAACACCAGGAACTTTCCCAAGATTTCCTCCGGCCCGTAGGGTCTGCTCTCTCTGTTTATCCGCTGCAGTCTCTGCCCAAGCCCTTAGATAGTCTTGCTACTCTCCATCCCCCCCATGGCCTCCCGTGCTTGGCTGCATAGGTAGCTGCCTCAAATTCTTCCTGACAGGCCTAGAGGAGAATAAAACTGGTTGTTTTCTCTTCCTGTAGAGCAGGGGTTCTCAACCCTGCAGCACATTAGAATCACCCCCGGGCTCGATTCTGATTTAATGGGTCTTTGGCAGGGTCCATCCATTAGGGGAATTTAAAAAGCTCCCTCGATGATCCTAATGTGAACTCAGAGACAAGAACCAGATCTGTAAGATACAATGAAACTTAAAAAATATATACATATTTGTATTTTTTTCAACATTTAAAAAACTAGTTGTAGAAGATAATGAAAGATGCTGGTCAGACAAGAAAAATATAGAGGTTATTTTTTAAATATACATTTAAATATATCTATTTTCAAAAATACACACACACGTATATATATTCTATATTCCCCCCATCCAACACCTGATGTTTTTGAGCAGGCCAGTGTGCAAGATGGGCGATTCTTAAGCTGGACTTGGAACGTACCGTCGGAGAAAGATCCTGATGTCAGTATCACCCACTGTATTAATTAGGGCAGCACTAGCTGCTGAAACAAATAAAACCCAGACCTTCAGCAATTTAACACTGGGAATTTGGTGTCCATGTAGCAGTATGGAGGGTGAAGAGATCAGAGAGGCCGCCCTCCTCTCTGCACATTCAGGGTCCCCAGTATTTGGTTCCACAGCGGCGCTGCGGGGAGAGGAGACTGTGGGCGGGGCTCCACGGGGAGGGACCCATTGGCTGGGCCTGGGCCTGTGTGCTCGAACCTCATTGGCCAGAGCTCAGTCACGTGACCACTGCCAGTGTGAACTATTTTGGGCAGCCGCAGGCGCTGGCAGGGGCCGGCCTTCTGCACCCCCCGCACCTTTGCGTGTCTGGCGTCAGGTGCCTGCCGGAAAGGCCTGGTGTGGCCGCTGTCCTTGGAAATGCAGACTCCAGGCCTCCGGGGTGCGAGAGCCTGCAGAGGATACGTGATTATATTAAGGGCTGTGCTCTTTTTCTTCTTTTCTCCACAGATATCGCAAACGGCGCCAGTTCAGGGGGGTACCGCCCACCTCCCAGAACCAAAGAAGTCATCATTAATGGCCAGACTGTGAAACTTAAATATTGTTTCACCTGCAAGATTTTCCGGCCCCCTCGTGCCTCTCATTGTAGCCTTTGCGATAACTGCGTAGGTGAGTAGAAGCAGAAATCGCCTCTGTTCCGCCGGTCGTGCGTGTGGTAAGGTGTCTGTCGCCGACGGGGTAGCTGACTTCCCTGGTGTCGACTGTGCTAAAGAGCGTTGGCATGGATGTCTCTTTAATCCTCCGAAGCTGAGCAGCTCAGTAATAGTTAATATTTCAAGCGCCTCCCGCCACGGATCCCATTCACCAAGCCCAGGGTTCCCAAGTCTCTATCTTTTCTTCTAACACCCTGCAGCACCCCCCCCTCCACTCCCCCGCTGTGGGTGCTGCGCCCTAGGCCGGCTCCTCCAGGCGCGCACACACCCGAGTGGGGGTTCTTTGTTCCCTGGAGCTGCCAGATCAGCAGGCAGTAGACATCATTTTACCCCTAGGTCCCTCCATTGCCCAGAGGGCTGGCCGCACATGGAGCCGGATGTGCTTTGTGAAGCTCTTCCAACTCCTCGGAGGGGCACTGGGCTGGGGAGATGGAGGCATTCCAGGCCCAAGGGGAGAAGAAGAGGCAGAGGCCAGAAGACTTCCAGGCTTAAGTTAGGATCCTTGCTCTTCCCAGAGACCACCAAGACCTTCCCTCTCTGTCCACTGGCTTTCTCCAGGACAGACTAGAGAGAAACAGGCAGAGGGAATCAGTGGCACAGAGGTCAGCAGTTGTAAGACTTGGCTCTTCGGCTGTGCCACCGCTGGCCCAGGACAGGATTTTACAACTGCCCTGGGTCCCAGCCCCTTGCAATTAGTTGGCAAGCACTTCCTGTCACTTCAAACTGAGAGCCACGCGCCACACCCACAGACCATGTTCTTTCCTGGGCTGGAGCTTCTTAGAGATGAAGTTGGCAAGGAGATGGTAGAAGACCCAAGTCACAGGAAGGGTGACTGCACAAAGGCTCTGCCCACGGGGAAAGACCCTCATTTCTCCAGTCCCATAGCCTGCCTCTAATAGAAATGACCAACGGTAATTCTGAGTTTTGGGCACCAGAATCTTTGGTTAGCTCAGAACAAACCTGTTTCCCTCAGTATCGTCAACGGCCAACACTCTATCTGAGTCTATTAGAATTTGTAGTCTCAATTCTTGAGGAAAATAGAATGTTATAATGTACTTCCTGCTGTGCAAAGCTGTTTTCCTTTTGTCTGAAATTCACTTCATCCTAACTTTAAAAATCTACAATTTGGTAGAAAGTCCATGTTTTCCCCATCAGGCCCTGTCTTGGTTTTATTAACTTAGATGAATTACTTTCCCCCAGCAGAACAGAATGGAGTGTCATTCAGTCTTTTCCCATTTTGCATGTAGCCTGAGTTAAGAGCTGGAAGTCTGGAACGAGATGGCCTGGGTACAGATACTAGCTTCGCATCAACTTAAACTCTCTATGCCCCAGTTTTCTCATCTGTACAATAGGGTTGATAAGAGTAACTACTTCATGGGATGGTTGAGGGATTAAATAAATCAACACAAGAAAAACACTTAGAATAGTGCCCGGTGTAGAGGTTCTATAATTGTTGCTACTATTCTGTTATTGCATCTGCTCCTCTGATATTTTTGTTTGGCTTTCTCTGGAGAATTTCTTGATATACTGTAGCCCTCTGTGGGGGTGAGGACCAAAAATACACCTGGTCATCTATGTGGGGGTACACCAGGGTTCCCACAAAGACACATGACAGCCTTTGTTAGGTTTCTGATATGCTTGCTGGTGACGTCAGCCAGCTCTTGCCCATCTTGAGGACACTTTTAAGCTGGAGCATCGCGGTGGCTTAAGTGTCTGCAGGGAATAATCTGTAGGGATTCTCAGGACCCTCTCTTGGGTCATAATTTTGATATTGCATGATGGAATGTTCTATGATGGAATAGTATGTAACAGTCGCTTTTCACGTAAGCTCTTCCGTTACTTTGTCTGTCTCCTCCTGGAGGTCCAGTGACTTATTCCACTAGGCATTTATAGTAGGGAGTTACTATCTACAAACCCATAGAGTTTACTGGGCATATCCTTCTCTTTATCATTTATAAGAAGGTTACCCATTTCTAGACAATTTCTACCCATTTCCTTTGTTCCTTTGTATCATTTGGTCCCAATCTTCTGTTTCCTTTCTCTAGGCTAAACTCTTAATCATGATAAAACTTCCTCCCCAGCTCATAGTGCTTTAAAATTCTCCTTGGGTTATTGTAAAACACTTTCTAAAAGCTCATAGAATTGTCCTATTCATTCCCTGCAACACCCACAGGTGTTCATACATGTCCCTTAAAGGACCCTGATGAATTAGAAGTAAAATCCCTTTACCGAAATTATATATCAACCCCAGTTAATGGTGCACTTCTTCCAGAATATAACTGTTTAAGGTAGTACAATGTCTTATGGAAACTACCGGCTGAGAAAGTAAGAGCCATCAGTCTATAATACCTAGGAGCCCTTCTGCAACTTTCCTTTTTTTTTTTTTTAAGTTTATTTATTTATTTATTTGTTTATTTTTATTTGGAGAGAGACAGAGAGCATGCAAGCAGGGGAGGGGCAGAGAGAAAGGGAGAGAGAGAGAGAGAGAGAGAACCCAAAGTGGGCTCTGCACTGACAAGGAGATCAAACTCATGAACGGTGAGATCATGACCTCGGCCAAAACCAAGAGTTGGATGCTTAACCGACTAAGCCACCCAGATGCCCCATGAAAGCCTTCTGATAAATCCAAGCCACAGTAGCAATCCAGCACTCCACAAATAAGTGTGGTGGTGTCCTATAATTGGGAGGCACAGAACAGTGAAGGGAAAAGAGAGGAAAGGGGAAAGTTTGGGAGTGGGCTCCAGAGGAGGAAAACTGGCCAGAGAGCATATCGCCAACATCTGCCTCTCAGCATCATTTGATGGCCCTGGGGCTGGGGTTTGGCAAACCCTGATCAGGGCCACACCGTGCAAACGACAGTGAGATAAGAAGCATCCAGTTGATTTAAAATAAAGCTACTCACAGCCCTCCTGGAACAACCGCACAGTGACTCACACCTACATAGCTGCGGTTTTCCGGTTCATTATGCTACATTTGGGCCTTTGGCGTGACCCATTAGCAGACCAGCAAATTGGACTTTCTTCTGCATTTGGGAAAATAGAGTGGAAAGCAAATGTCTCCAACTGAGAAGTGTAATTGCAGAGTTTGCCACGATTTTATTTTTAGATAGAACATTTTTATTGAAAGAATTCTACTTTTTGCAGCCAGGGAGAAAAATACAATGATACGCTGAAAGCCAGAGTTAGCACATGTGGCTTCCTTTCCCTAGTAATGAGCAGATTTGGGTTGCTTCTTCCTAGGGACACAGATAAATGCCGCTTGATGCTGGGAGAAGGGAGAGGAAAAATGGAGTTTCCCAGGCAGTTCAGAAGAGTGGTTTTCTTTGTTAAATACGTTTGAAATGAGAGCAAACTTGTAAGGGCTTTGTATTTTGAGTTGAGGACTGACGGAAAAGCTTTTGTGGAGAGTAAACCCTGGTGCAAATATAGAATGGGTTAGCGGGGCCCAGTGGTTGGCAACTTGGCTCTAATGCACGCAGACTCGGGGACAGGATCCGGGTCCTGTCATTGGATGATATTGGCACATGAGTAGGTTATCTGACTGCCCCCAACTGTTAGCACATCTATAAAATGGATGACCCTAGTACTACCTCGTGGGTTTCTTTTAAGGATTAAGTGAGACTGTGCCCAGCAAAGACCCAGTATAGACCTGGTGCACGCCGTGGGGGCTCAGTGAGTGCTTGCCGTTAACGTTATAGTGGGTAACCAGGGAAATGTTGCCAACAGTGCTCCCAAGATAACTGCATAGAACAAGTTCATGGACTGATAGGAATCACCATGTTTCCCCGTAATCTGGTATGATTTAGGTGACCTGCGGTCCTAGAAGTGAACATATTCTTTCTCTCTCTCATTTTGTCTCTATTTACTTCTGTTTCTATCTGTTTGTCTCTTTCTCTCTCAAAACCTTTCTCTGTCTCTCTCTAGTTCTCTTTCTCGGTTGCCATCACATTGTTTCTGCACCTATGGAACTGACTCTTTTGGCGTGTTTGTTCAGCCAGGCAGTCTTTGAAGTTATAAAATATTTTTAGACGACCAACATCTGGGGCCGTGGGGCCACTTCGGCTCTCTCTGATCCTCAGGCTCCCTCAGGTCATTATTAAAGTGAGAGTAACTGAAGGTGCTGGGAAGCAAACTGTACGCTTGGGAGGTCCTCTCAAACTCTCTGTGTACATCCCAGAGCCCCAAGTGAGTCCCCTCCACATTTCAGGGAAGTCTGTCCTTTGATGGGCTCCAGTCTGGTGTCAGAATAGCCAGCAGCTTTCACTGGAATTGGGTATTTTTAATGCAATCTAAACCTGTAATTAAAAAGGACTTATTTGAAAGTAGTTTAATCACACACTGGTCTAGGTTGAGTTTGCTAACCAATGAGACGGAGCTTGCGAGCCTCTCTAAGCCAGCGCTGTGTGCGTGTGTCCAGCTTTGACTGGGCACAGGGCAGCTTAACCTCAGGCCCAGAGGTGGCCTTTGGAGACAGCAACTCACTGGGTCCCAAACCTACTGCCTTGTCTAGGCAGGGAGGACCCTCTCTGCACTTGCAGTGACACATCTGGAGGTGCTGTGAGGACAGAGAAGACGGTATGTGAAGCCCTCAGACCGTGTCGGCCCCAGGGGAGCTCTCAGCAAGGCCAGCCTCTCTCCTCATACAGGGAGTGTCCTGGTGCTATTTTGTTCTGTCCTTGTCTGTCAGTTCTGATGTAGGTGGCAAAAAGAGCCTGCAGAGGCCCCCCACAGGGACTTGGGGTTCAGGGACTCCTGGTTTTGGTAGGGCTTTCCCACCGTTTTTAAAAATCCTTATAAACTCCCTTTCTCGATCCCCTGCCTCTTTTTTTTTTTTCAACATATTTAAAAGAATTCACTTCCAAAAGCAGGGGGATACAAAAGAATTCACATCATACAGCTTATGTTTCCTAATTACAGTGTAATCAAACTAGAAATCAATGCAGAAAGACAACAAGACAATTGGGAATTAAAAAATAGACTTTTAAGTAATCCATGAACCAAGGTGGATGTCTCAAAGGAAATGAAAACATACATAATGCTGAATGAAAATGAAAATGTAGTGTATCAAAATTTGTGGGATGCCTTTAAAGCAGCCCCTGCCTCTTTTTTCCTGTGCTCTTTCTCTCCTGGAGTACTACATACTCCCCTTCTCGCCCCACAGTGTCTCCCTCCCATCAATCCAGCTGCTTCCTCTGTGATGTGGTTTTCTGAGCTCAACTGCTAATACTTTGTCTGTTGTGTATACTCTGTGCATCAGAGCTCAGTTACTGCTTCACAGTTGTCCTCAATATGAAGAGGTTTAGAATATCTGAGATTTGGAACTGCAGCTGCTTCTGGCATGGAGTAGCATTCTAGCATTTATTTTTAACTATTAGGGTATGGTGAGAAGGCTATGAATTTCCTACAGGAAAGTATATCATTTGATATGCTTCGAATGGAAAGAGCAGGCATTTGTATCCCTCCAAAAACCAAAACAGAAAGGGCTTTGCTATAGTCCTCCCCCCACACCAAGTTTCCAGTATCTTTGCTTTTCAGTCACATTTAATAAGCACTATGTGTCAGATACTGCTAGTAGCTAGGTGCATCAAAATAAAAGACAGTCCTCAAAGATTGTTATTAGGAACAGACCAAGGAGAATTCATTATATTTATTATAGTATATATTATATTACTTATTATATAATGATAAAAATCAGTATATTTGTTATATCACATAAACCAAAGAGAGTAATTTTACACTGGTAAAGAGCACAATACACAATTCGGTCATCAATGTATATGCACCAAATAACATTGAATTAAAATATATAAAGTGAAAGTTGTTAGAGAAGGTGAGGACAATTTGCTACAAACATAATGGTAATGAGAAACAATTGCATACTTCTAGTTTTGATTGTTCAGGTAAGTAAAATATAAGTAAGAAAATAAAGGATAATTATACACATATAATTAATATATGCTGAACTTTGTTTTTACAAAGTATATTACCTTTTTTTACCTGAGTGTAGAATATTTACAAAAATTAATCATACTAGACCACAAAAAATTCCTAGTTTTCTAAAACCAGATATTTCCACAGATCATACTATCTTATGACACAACAGTAAAACTCAAAATCAATTACAAATATATAAATACACACACCTAACCAATTGTGATATTTTTTAAAAAGCCTTTTAAACTTCAAATGCAAACCTCAAAATCACAGTTTTGGAATAGTTAGAAAATGACAATAAGAAAAACGCAAAAGAAAACTCCATACTAGTTATAATTCTAAACTTTAAACACACAAAATAGTTAACCTAAGCAGAAAAGGAATTATTTGGAAAGCCATGGAGTAGCTCATAAGAATGAAGGAGAAGCCTGAGAGCCAGGCTCAGAAACTGGGAAGAAGCAGGGAAGGCCGAGTGCAGCCAGTCACAACTGCAGTAGGCATCACAGGATGTGCAAACACTGTAAGCAAAATGTTTGTTGCACCACCACTGAGTTCTAACTCTGCTGCTGCCATCAGCGTAAAACTGTGACTCTCTCTGTCTGCAAGGACTCTGGGTTCAGAGATCTGGGTGAGAGCCCCTCGGCCTGTTTCGCTTCCACACCCAAGGAGCTAGCAAGGCAGGAGAGGTTAACTACCCACTTTTAGCATCTATAAGCCAGGGTGAGGGTGGGGCCCTGCCCCCCACCTATTTTAGGATCCTCCCCAAAACAGGAAGTTTACTTAGATGGTGTATAGCCAATGAAACAAAAAGTTTTTAAAAGTCTAGTACAAAAAACAAAACTGAACTTAGAAGCAAATAAACGAACATAATATCCATCTCAAGAAGATAGAAAAAGAATAGCAAAATAAACTTAGGAAAAACAGGAAGAAAAAAATGAATGACCTACAAAACAGAAAAATAGATATAATACCACCTCTAATTCTTTGGAAAATAAACAACATAAAGATAAACTTCTGGTAAGACTGAAAGAGAAAATAACAAAATAGAAATAACAGATTCAAAGGAGACAAATGTAGGTGAGTTTTTAGTTATTGGAAAATAATTGCATTAGTTTGCATATTATATAACTTGATGCCAATTGATTTGAAAATCTCAGTGGCACATGATTTTATGGGAAATTAGTCAAAGAATGAGTGGAAAACTTAGACTGCTAATAATGAAAAACTGAGTTTATTAAAGAATCATCCAAAGGAAAAATAAGATAAAAACAGAGAGGTGGGAAAACCTAAGAGACTCTTAAATACAGAGAACAAACTGAGGGTTGCTGGAGGGGTGTTTGATGGGAGAATGGACTAAATGGGTGTTGGGTATTAAGGAGTGCACTTGTTGGGATGACCATTGGATGTCATATGTAAGTGATGAATCAGTAAATTCTACTCCTGAAACTATTATTACACTATATGTTAACTAGGATTTAAATTTTTAAAAATTTAGATGTATATTCGATATGAAAAATATTCACATTATATTATTAAATTAAATTTTTGGTTAGATATTTAAAAAAACTAATCTAAAGAAGATGCTAGAACCAAACAATCTTACTTCCTGCACTCTGAATAGTGTTTCAGACCTTAGAGCAGCATGGACAGCTTTTCAGTTCATTTCACCAAGACAGCATAAACCTAACACTAAAATCTGGCAAAAACAACATGAAAAAAAAAGATTCTCATTTATAAATGTATATAAAAGTCAGCGTGATAACATAGCAAATTTAATCTACCAGTGTAATAAAAGAATTGGTCATTCTGACATAGAAGGCCCTATTCCAAGAATGCAATTTTTAAAATGTTAATAAGTCTATTACTATATCAATTGGTCAAAGGCCAAAAAGTATATGATCATGACAATAAATGATAAAAAGATATTTATAAAATTTGGCACCCATTTCTAACTCTGAAACTTGGTAAACCAAGATTGGAAGAACTGGCGGGAAGAATTTGGGCCCCGGTTCCCAGTTACTCCCATAGTTATGTCACCTCACATGACAGAGATGTTGCAGATGCCATTAAGGTTACTATTTAACTGACTTCAAATAATGGGTATTATCCTGGATTATCCAGGTAGGCCCAGTGTAATCACAAGAGCCCTTAAGAGCAAAAAATAGAGATTTCAAGTAGGAGAAGGCTTCTTCCTGCATTGCTGGCTTGAAGATGGAGGGAACCATATGGAAAAGGGAGAAGGAAATGAATCCTGCCAACTGCACTAAGCTGGGAAGGAAGAGGAGCCAAGGCCAGTGGCACCTGCACCCCCACCTTTACCTTGATCTTAGCCTGGTGAGACCCTGAGTCAAGCTCCTGACCCACTAAAATTCCAAGACACTAAATTTGTGCTGTCGAAAGCCACTGCATTTCAAAGAGATAATCTGCACCCCCATGTTCATTGCAGCGTTATTCACAATAGCCAAGAAATGGAAACAATCTAAGTGCCTGTCTGTGGATGAATGAGTAAAGATGTGGTAGAGATCGGAAATGGAATGGTATTCATCCATGAGAAAGTAGGAAATCCTGCCATTTGCATCAACATGGACATATCCTGAGGACATTATGCTAGGTGAAAAAAGTCAGACAAAGATACATTGTGTAGGATATCATTTATATGTAGAATCTAGAAAAGCCATACTCCTAAAAACAGTTTAGGGGGTTGGGGGACCAAGAGAGTTGTTTAAGGGTACAAATAGACAACGAGTAGTAACTAAGTCCTAGAGATCTAATGCACACAGTATGTGAATACAGACAATAGTATTGCATTATAATAGTCAAACTTGCTAAGAAACTAGATCTTACTTATTCCAACCACAAAAAAGAAAGCATAATTATAGGTGGTGGTTGAGGTGCTGACTATTGCTATGACGACAATCCTATTATATAAATGTATCAAGTCAATATGTTGTACACCTTAAATTTATACACTGTTATATATCGAATATATTTTAATTAAAAATTTTTGCAGGCAGTAAATTTGTTTAAAGCCACTAAATTTGTGGTAACTTGCTAGGCAGTAAAAAAGAATATCCTTTAACATGATTTTTAAAGATGAAAAAAGCTCGCATTTCCTTTATGGTAAAACACTGGGTTATTTTATGTTAAAATTAGAAACAGATTAAGACGTTCACTGTCACTGCTAGCATTTAACATGTTCCTAGGTTTTTCTGACTAATGCAGTAAGATGAAAAAAACTATCAAAAAAGAGCAGGTAGAATTATCCCTTCTTTGTAGATGACAAGGAAACCAACAAACATTAAAACTCGTTTTCTTAAAATTCAGTGGGGTTATTAGTTACCTAATCAATACATTAAAATAGGTGACCATGTATCAGTTAGGAATCACAATAGAAATCAAGATACATTCTCTCCACAAACTACTTAATAACTTTAATCAATTTGAGGCAGGGGGCAAGATAAAATAATCATAGAGATCAATCAAAAGAATAAGCTAGCTGTAATAACTCAACATTTTGAGGAAAGAACAACGCAAGGAGCCATGTACTATTAGAGATCATGAAGTCCACAGTGTGTCACTGACCCACAGACCAGTTGAAGAAAGTGAGTCGAGGACCCCTACACGTGTGCGTATGTGCAGGTGTGAATGATGTCTTCGTTGTCATTTCTGAATTTTCCAAATCTCCAAAGCGATCAGCAGAATGCACGGTTCTTGTTCAGAAGGTCTCACGGTCTGGCAAGGAAGGCAGAGATGACCAACACGGGAGTCTGGCAAGTGCCATGGGGAGGGGTCGTCGAGAGCCCAGTGTGGTGGGTCCCTATGCCAAGTCATAGAGCATAAGCAGGGGGCCCAGCGGGGTGACAGTGGGACAGAGGCTTGGAAACTTACAAGAATGCTTGAAAGCGGTAAGAGAGGTCAGTCTCCTGAGATTATTGGCAGCTTTTTGCAACTCGTATGGGGGCTGCCTCTGAACTTTCTGCGGGGGCACGTGGGCTGGGTTCTGCTCCTCGCGGACTTCCAGCCCCTTCGTGTCAGTCAGTGCATTTTTTCTCAGTGTCTGGGGTTTTATCCTTTCTTTTTCGGTTGAATCAACGGGTCCTGTAACTAAACTTTAAAACATCAAACAATCTAATTAATGCTTTTGGATCTAAGCCACCAGTCATGTTTTCACCTTCTCCCATTCATTGACATCTGGAAAGTTCCTGCATGCCTCCGATAATCGTGTGCCCACCTCTGACTCAAAATGAATAAATACAGCCGTGAGATCTTTTAGCTAAAAACAAACTTGGAGGTTTTTGTTTTCACGGATACCTAGTGTAGTGGCTTAACGGATCTTGCAAAATGAAGATAATGTCCAGGAATGTAACCATCATTGCGATGTAACTCCCGTATCGCAGGATTGTGGAGAGAGCCAGAATGCAGTTCATGGCTGTGAGCAGACTGCCATTAGTTCATAAAAAGTTGTATTCATATAGGAAGTCCAGAGCCAGATTTAGCCACCTCTGAGCGGTGTAAACAAGACCTTGCTTGGCGCGTGTGTTTTTGGCACTAACTTATTCCTGGTTTGCTTATAAGCAGCTCAAGTCCTTTTCCAGCAAGAGATAGGGGTTTTAATTAAGTCATTCATTATCAATGATTCGGTGTTCCTAGCTTAAGTGACAGATGACGGAATTCGAAGTCACCTTCCTGACTCATTTGACAGTAAGATGACATTCTTTCCTGGAAGCCTTTTCACCTCTTCTTATTTCAAATTAAAATTGTTTCTGGTTGTCTCTACGCTGTTTGCTCTTCTCTTTCTGCCGGTTCTCATTTCCTGTACGTCGCACCTGCTGCCCTTCTCCTGGGGCCCTGGCTGTCCCTGGCTTTTCTCTTGTCTCCACCCCATCCTCCACGGAGTCTTCGCGCCATACCTTCTAGCCACCCTTTGCCCCAGCCAGGTAGCCAGCCTCTTCTTGGGCAATCTCTTTCTCAACATGCTCTCCCCATGATGAGATCCTCCTTGTGGCATTCTGCTTCCAGAAGTTTCTTTTTAAAAAAACAAACATTAAAATTGAGAGTCTAGAGGTGCTTTTGAAGCAATAATAACCAAAATAAAATAAAACGCTACAAAGCCATCTTTCAGAAGAATTTACTTCATAATGTTATTTGTTATAGGTGTTAGGACACATAAGTACATATAAATACCTCAACATGGAATACATGGGCCCAGGTGTCTGCATTGTAGCAAAGCTCCCAGGGGGTCCTGATTCACAGTCAAGGTTGAGAGCCAGGGGAACAGACTGGGCTCGAGCCTGAAGGTCAGGCCATCTGGAAGCCTTAGGAATTGCTCATCTCTCACAGAGAGCAGGCCAAGCAGTGAGATTTGCCACCTTGAAATTTTAATATGAATAAACAGCTACCATCTTTTGAGGGCTGTTGGAAGCCATGCATTATGTGTTAAAAATTCATCAATAAGCCTGCATTTCTCCTCTAACTGCTCTTAGGGCCATTGTCTCTCTGGGTGTCTGAGGTGGAAGTTGACACAGTTTGCCAACAGGGATGGAGATCCACAAAGTTGATGGCCATGCCAGGGCCCAGGGTGGAGCTTGAGAATCAAGACAAGGGATCAGACCATATCTGTAGAAGGCTTTGTAATGTAGGTTACAGCTAATCCCAAAGTATGTACTCGTAATAATCAGGTGTCTATTTGCGTTGCCTACAATTAGAACTGGCCTCCGGCAACAGATTGTTATGTGGAAAGAGAGTACAAAGAAGTAGAAGGGCTTTCTGCACTTGAGTTTTCTGCCTACAAATGAGAAGTTAACTAACACTGAAAAGAAATATATGACGAGTTTGTAGCACTCGGGATATCTGATCTGACCTTAGGATGGTCATTTTAGAAGAATTCTCATAAAGGGATGAGATTAGAGGAAAGTCTGGAAAAATTAGACACTCTGGGGCCCCAGATGCCATCCAAGAAGGAGGGACCAGACTCAGCCGCTAGCACATAATGCTGGAACAGGAAATAGAGATGATAAAAATTTGGCCATAGGAGGGCCAATCTCACATAGTATAAAGTGAATCACTCGATGACATGTATTAGTTAGCTACTAGCCAGTGACGCTGTATGACAAACACCCTCCAAAATCTCCATGGCTTTTAACAAATAGCACTTCTCTTTCTCACGCGCCCATGAGTCACCTGGGGCAGCTCTGGGAACTGGCTGGACTTGGCTCTAGGCATCTTCTCCTCAAATTTGATTCTGAGGACCCAGGCTGAAGGGACTGCAGCTACGGGGCGGGGGGAGGGGGGCATGTTCTCCTTATGGTGGGTCACCAGACCACGTGATGGGGCACCAAAGCACACATTGTCTCTTAAGGCCTCTGCTTACAGTGCTAAGCCTCTATTGGCCAAACAAGGCAGACGACCATGGCCATGACCATGATCTGTCAATGGGGCTGGGATGGATACTCTACCTCAAGAGGGAGATAGGTGAATATTTGCTGAAATTATGCCATCTGCCACTTGCAGGGAGATTTGAAGACTGAAGACCAGTTACTTTCTAAGTTCCTTTCTAGGGTTGTATGTCTAATCATCTTTTCACAACACACAGTATCTTACAGTGTTTTCCTCAGTTGCCTAGAATTGAAATTGGCCCCTTGCAACAGATTTGGGAGTTAAGGAGGCAAAGGATGAAATACACATTACCAGCCAAGAAATTTCTTCTTCCAACCTATCAGTGGCCACACTGGCTATTGGGTGTGAAACATTGTTTCACAAAATTCCACCCACTGTGAATAGCAGTTGGGCAGAACCCAGCTGTTGCAGGCTGAAAATTTGGGATGGTGAACAATCACTGGTGTGCTTTCATTTTGAAAGCTTAGTACAAGTTTGTACATTAAAAAAAATTAAAGCTATGAGAATAATTTGGTTTGTTGGACTATGATAAGTTTTATTTTCAAAAGGTTTCAAAGTATTTTAAATAAAAGACTAATTAAAATGGAAAGATGAAACTAGGAAAAGGAAAAGAAGAATCACTTCTTTAAAAATTAGTAATGTAAAAAAGTAGTAATGTGCTTGTGAAAAGGAAACTTATTATGTGTATTATTAAGGAAGGGTAATAAATACATAGAAACAATTTATACTAAAATAGCTCTTTGGTTTTTATGGTTCCATCATATATTTATAGGGGCTTTTTACATGAGGGGGTGGTTCTGTATGTTCTCTCCTCTGGTGCTCACACCCGGTCTGTGCATTAATCGGGATGGAAAGTATCACCCCCATTTGATAGGGAACTTTGGTTCAGAGAGGGGAGGAACTTGCAAATGGCCAAACAGCAAGACTCTAGGAGCCTGAACCAGAAGGCATCCTCCCAAACCCTGTAGGAAGGCGCATAACACACAGATACAGAGCAGAGAGCAGCTCAGCTGAGCCCGAAGGTAAACAGCAGGTGGACAGTAAGACTTTGACACACGAGGGAAGGCAGGAACCTCCACCCTAGCCTGGTAGAAACATGCCGTTCATCCAACACCGAACGCGGCTGTGTGCCTGGCATGGGGCAGGGCTGCGGCGTGCGGGGAGGGCAGGAAGTTGAGTCACGCATGCTCACTGGCCTCTCAAAGCTTCTGAAGGCTCCAGGATGGGTAGAGAAGGTGTCGGGCTTGACCTAGTTGGGCCCATTGCAAAGTCATACGTAAACTCAGCATGCTAGATATTGCCCCGGGATTGCTAAGAGGTTAACAAGACAGAATACATGTGTAAGTCCTTCAGACCTTTAAAAAAAAAATCTCTCCTGTATGCATATGAGGGTTGTCTTACCCTCCTGAGATTGTGCCACTGAGCGTCCTAGATTTCAGCATAGCACAGGCTTTTTGTGCTTGCATCAGGCCTTCTCCTCCTCAGGGCTCCCGTGGGTCCTGGGGGAGACTTTACTGAGAAGAGCTGTGTGCTTGGATCACAGGGCACCAGCAGGCTGATGGCTTGCAGCAACTTGAGAAGAGGCAGGGAGCCCCCCACGTGAGAAAGAGGGCAGTGACCCGGCCCAACAGTCTGGACAGGCTCAGAGCCAGAGCTCAGAGCCATGAGGACCGGCAGAAAGCAGCTTTCTCCCCGGGCCTGCCTCCCTCCAAGGACAGGGTCCGACTGGGGGCCAAGCACCTTGCTCTGAGGGTTTGCTGGGAGCAGGGATTCCTGATCTGGGCACCGTGGATGGAATTCAGGGCTCCATGACCTTGGACGGGAAACACAATTACATCTTTATTCTCACTAACCTCAAATGAAATTTAATATTTCCTTCAATTATGAATACAGGCAACAAACCAAGTCAGGAGAGTTCGTCACCACTAGAAAGCAGAGACGTTTTCCGATGATGTCACAGTTACTGCAAATATTCAGATTCACGTTTACACTCGTTACTACGTCACAGTAGTTGATGAGCTGGAGCTTCTGTTATTTGGCATATTAATAAGTATTATTTTGAGAGTAATACTTAGTATTTTTGTCCCCTTGTGTATTTTATGAATTTAGTAACACTTGGTGGGGGGCGCGCCTGGGTGGCTCCGTCAGTTAAGCGTCTGACTTCGGCTCAGGTCATGATCTCACAGTTCGTGAGTTCAAGCCTCATGTCAGGCTCTGTGCTGACAGCTCAGAGCCTGGAGCCTGTTTTGGATTCTGTGTCTCCCTCTCTCTCTCTCTGCCCCTCCCCCTCTTACCCCACTTACATGCTCGCTCTTTTCTCTCGTTCTTTCAAGATAAGTAAACATTAAACAAATTTTTTTAAAGTAACACTTGGGGAAGGGAGGTGCATATGCTTCATGTGGCTACCAACAGGTTTCACAGCACCCCCAAAAAAGTGGAGAACCCCCAGTTAAATCTTGTGTAGACGCTTCAGTTGTTAGAAAACAGGGTTCTTAAGATGACAGGTAACACCTCTGCTCCACCCACCACCCACCAGAGAGTTCGTGTTGATTTGTTTTTCAAGTAATACACAGTAACATTTCTTTCAAGAATGCCATTTTTAAAAGCTCTTTTTTTTTTTAAGAAAAGAAAACAAAGGACCCTGGGCTCATTCTTCTTCCTTCCTCTTTTTCTTCCTCTTTCTCGCTCAATCCAAATGCAGGTGTCTAACACACAAACACACAGCTTTCTGAGGTGGGCGGGCGGGCAGGCCTGCTGAGCCTGGCGTACAGCTGCTCCTGACTCCTGGGTGTTTTCTGGGAGCCTTCGTGTAAACTTTCTTCTAAAGAAGGGAACCGAGGGCACAGTGGCAGGATGAGGCACGTGAGGCTGATTGCCACCCCCCTGGGTTCTTGGCTGCATAGAATCCATCTTTTTTTTTTAATGTTTATTTATTTATTTTGGGAGAGAAAACTCGTGAGTGCCTGCGCACAAGTTGGGGAGGGGGAAGGGGCAAGGGGCAAGGGGCGGGGTGGGGGGAGAGAATCCCAAGCAGGCTCCAGGCTGTCAGAGCAGAGCCCGACCCAGGGCCCAATCCCATGTGAGATCATGACCTGAGCTGAGACCAAGAGTCAGACACTTAACTGACTGAGGCACAACTCAGGTGCCCCCTAAATAGAAGCCATCTTTAAAGTTACTTAAAAGTTGTTGGGGCGCCTGGGTGGCTCAGTTGGTTGGGCGTCCGACTTTAGCTCAGGTCATAATCTCGTGGCTTGTGAGTTCGAGCCCCACATCAGGTCTGTGCTGACAGCTCAGAGCCTGGAGCCTGTTCAGATTCTGTGTCTCTCTCTGTCTCTCTGCCCCTCCCCTGCTCTCTCTCTCTCTCTCTGTCTCTCAAAAATAAATAAATAAACTTTAAAAAGAAAAAGTTACCATATAATAGCTTTACTTGCTAATATACTCAGAACTTAATTGGCCCTAACAGGTTAATAATATATCAGTGGAGGGGCATCTGGGTGGCTCAGTCAGTTAAGCGTCTGACTTCAGCTCAGATCATGATCTCATGGTTTGTGAGTTCAAGCCCTGTGTTGGGCTCTGTGCTGACAGCTCAGAGCTTGGAGCCTGCTTCCGATTCTGTGTCTCCTTCTCTCTCTGCCCCTCCCCCCCCCCTCTGACTCAAAAGAATGAATAAACATAAAAAACATTTTTTTAATGTTGTTGAGAATCCCTTCCTTCCCGCTGTCCTTGTCTTGATCTCTTCACACCACTGAGAAATACTGGCAAAAAAATAACCCTTGGCATAAAGAAATTAAAAGCTTCCCACAAGGATAAGACGGCATTGTCTTAAATTTGAAGCAAAGATCATTTTCCAAGTCCCACTTGGATTGTATAATGGTTTGTGTCACACACCTTCCCACTGAACGTGGGCAAAAATAAGATGGTGTCACAGAGCATATTCTTGACTCTTAGGAGTTAAATTCGCAACAATATCATAATAGAGTGGAATGCCGTTTATCATGGGACAAAAGTAGCCAACCAGTTTGTGCCTGAAAAACCATTGCTTATTAGTAACTGATTTAAAGGTTTGTTTTTCAGTCCAATTAGCTGAACCAAGAAGAAAAAAAAGCATTTTTTCCGTCTTTGATCGTGCTGGGGTTTTGCTGTGGGTAGCCTGGCGCGTGTTCCTGGGATTAGTAAGATACTGCGCTCAGGGAAGCAGTGAGCTTCTAGAATAAAGATCCTTCAGGGCTATACACGTGGCTGTGTAAGCACTTCAGTCGCCGCTGAAGGAATATCTGCTGACTGTTGAGCGTCAGTCAGGCCCGTGCTAGGCAGGCGCTGGGAGGGGATAACGGTGAAGGCGGGTCACATGGTCCCGCCTGCAAAGAGCTTTCACGCGCCTCGCGAGGAACGCACCCATGGAACAGGGAGGAGATGGACAATGGGAAAGTGCAAGGTCATGTGGGAACACACAGGAGAGATTCCTAACCCAGAGGAAGGAGCGTCCGGTCTGAGAAGTACAGGAGAAGCACCTGTTGTCAGGCGGGGCAAGTAGAAGGACGTGGGGGCAGGTAGGCCAGCGTGTGCAGAGGCCCAGGACAGGAGAAGGTGTGCCGACCCAAGGGACGGAGGAAGAGGCTGACTGGAGAGAGTCCAGGCAGAACAGGGCTTGAATGAGAGGCAGGAGGTAAGCAGGAACCTTCCAAGCCCCACTGAGGAGTCTCCATCTTACCCCAAGGACGGGAGACAACAGAGTGGCCTTACTAACTTGTTGCAGAAAGTTCCTTCTGTCCACCTTACAGACGGTGAATGGATGGATGGTGGCAAGAGAGAGCCAAGGGGATGGATGGGAGGCTGTTGTCCCAGGGTGGGGACAGGTTCCCTGGGCCCAGGCTGGGGAAAGGCCATGGAGGTGGAAAGACAGTGTGGACGGATTCCAGAAATAGTTCAGAGGAAGAACCAACAGGAGTCCGCGCTTCATTAAACTCATGGAGTTGGGGCAAAAGGGAATGAATGTTTGATCCCTTTGTCTCCTGAGAGTATGATTATTTCCCCCCAGGTTAAAAATTAATGCTTTTGAAGAAAAATAGAGTCCCTGTATTTTAAGCAAATCATGGCACAGTGACCCGATTCTGTACGGAACGTAACTCACTTTGACTGCCTGGACGCCTCTGGCTCTTGGTGCAGAACTGGATCTGTAGCAGCTTACGCATGTGGACCCAGAAGCCACGAAAGCCACTGCAGAGAGCCAGAGCTGCACGTGCCAAGCTGTGAGTGGTCGGTGGGTGTCTGTGAAGTCAGACCCAGAGGGGAAAACAAGGAAAGATGGCGGGGAGTGCTAGAAAATGCTAGGAAGAGAAATAAAGAAGAGGGGACGAGAAAGGCACATGGAGGGCAAGTGAGGGTAGAGAAGTGTTGGGGTCACAGTGACGCTGGGATCAGAAGCCTTCCAAGGGCTGAGGGCAGGCGGTGCTGGGACATGGACACGCTGCCCCAGGAGCTGCCACGGATGCTGACCACGCCACAGGGTAGACCCCACGGTAACTCCACTCCCTTTACCCAGAATGCCCCCCACCGCCAGCACGCTCACACCCCTCCTCTGCCAGCTCTTTACGGTTTACAAAGTGATGCCAGAAAGAGCTCTGAGCTTCGTGGGGAGTGTCATTAGTGTCATTAGTGTCATTAGTTGCCCCGAATGAGGAGCCCACTTTCAGTCTTGGAGCCACGGGACGGAAAACGAGGAGGAAGCCAGTCCCTCTAGAGAGCCACCGGTGACAAGGGACTGTCCGTGGGCAGAGGCTGGACTTTGGGCAAGCATGTAAGGAGCACAGGAGGAGTGACAGCCTTGCCTCAGGATGTCAGGGACAAGCAAGGGGCCCCCAGAGGTGGATCCCAGCCAGACCCGGGTCCAGTCTGTCCTGGACTTTCTGGCTAAAAGTCACCAACAGTTTCTTGGAGAGAAAACTGGGAAATAACATCCTAACACATCCTTTTAGAACTTTTGCCCGTGGGGCCTCCGGGTGGCTCAGCCGGGTAAGCGTCCAACTTCGGCTCAGATCATGATCTCACGGGTCGTGGGTTCAACCCCCACATCAGGCTCTGTGCTGACAGTGCAGAGCCTGCTTCGGATCCTGTGTCTCCCTCTCTCTCTGCACCTCCCCAGCTCAGGCTCTGTCTCTCTCAAAAATAAATAAACATTAAAAAAAAAAAAAAAAGAACTTTTGCCCGTGAAATTGTAGGGCGAGTCCTCATGGCTCTCATCCCTGGGGTACTTCACCTTCCCAGGGGGGTCCTTTGGTAGCATCATCCCCGTGGGGGGGAGAGGCCCCAGCCTCTCCAGATCTGAGACAATCTGGATCTAGAGAGGGAACAGTCAAATAACCGGCCTGGCCCACCAGGTTTCAGTGAGGTCACACATGTCATGTTCTCATCAGTCACCAGGTGAGGCTGGGATGCTGGGAGGGCTCACACCCCAAATGAGAAAAGGCGGGTGAGGTTGGCCCGCACCCTGAAAGCAGGGGCTCCCCCCTGACAAGGCCTCTTAGAGAGGCCTTGGTCTCACACCCTGCACTTGGCAGGAGTGAGGTCCGGGTTCTGTTGTTGTGTCAGGGACAGAGCCAGCCCTTCGTGACAAAATGTCACACTGAATATGCAAAGCCAGGTGCTGTTTTTTAGCAAACGACTATGTGACCCCTGTCCCAGAGACGAGGATTCTCCCGCCACGCAGAACCAGCCCAAGCTACTAAGGCGGCCAGTTCGTAATCAGAATAACCGTCGATAACCGTGGAATGAAAATGTAACCATGACAGGAGGCAGAACCCTGCAGGGCCCACTCTGTGCGGCTTTCTAGATACTTGGGTCAGATACTCTCAGAAGACCAGGAATAGTTTGTACACGCTCCTCAGAAAAAAGCTGTGCTAGAGGACCCTGAGAACTGAAAATAATGCGTTTAAAATAATTTTTAAAACCTTTTTATTCTGCACATTATTTACTTAAAAATTTTTTCCAAAGAGGCACCTGGGTGGCTCAGTAGGTTGAGCATCCGACGTCGGCTCAGGTCATGATCTCCCAGTTTGTGAGTCTGAGCCCCGCGTCGGGCTCTGTGCTGACAGCCCAGAGCCTGGAGCCTGCTTCGGATTCTGTCTGTCTGTCTGTCTGTCTGTCTCTCTCTCTCTCTCTCTGCCCCTCCCCCGCTCACACTCTGTCAAATAAATAAACATTAAAATTTTTAAAAATTGTTTTCCAAAAAGAAAGGTTGTGTGTCTGACGAGAGAGTTTGGAAAAGCGCATCCCCCGCCAACAGGAATGTCTCAAGGACAGAATTTCTGGGGCCTCAGAGGCATTTTCAGCCTGTCCTGGGCTGGGGCCATGGAATTCCGTGCGCGCTGCACAGAGGACCCTCAGGGTGGACTCTGGCCAGAGGAGAGTGGTCTCTGGCCTTGGGTTTTATATTTATCGGGCCAAGAAGCGCTCGCCTTGTTTCTGCCTGTAATTGTCAAGCTGCAGCTCCGCTTAGAAATACTCTTTTTCGACGCCCAGGAGAGCCGCGAGCAATTACCTCATGAGAGTCTGTTTCTCTTGGTCCCGCTCTCCCCTCACGTGTATCTTTCCGCCTTGCTGTCTCTCCTGATGTGTGTGTGGTTCTGGCCTTGTCTCTGGAGAATGTGTGCCCGTCTCCGAGTCAGATCCCTTTGTCCTCCTGAAGTCTGTCTTTCCCTCCAGTTTATGGCTGCAGCTCAGACCTCTGGCCAAAGCTGCAGGCTTGAAGATACTTCCGCTTTTCTGACATCTCCACTGGGGGAGCCCAGAGACATCCCCCGTCAGCATTGCCCTTGACCCCCACCTCGCTCAGAGCCAAACTGTTTGCTGGTCACACTTAGATTGGCAAACACCTAAGAGTCACTTTTGACTCCTTCCTCCTTCATCTTTAGTTGACCCCTCGTGCGGCTCTGTACGTTTTCTCACTACGCAGGTCCAGCTCCACCACCTCCCTGCCTTTGCACTGCCACGGCCAGCGACAGGCCGCCGACCCCTCTCACCTTGACCGGGCAGGGGTCTTCTGGTGGCCTCCACCATCCATCTCTTCTCATCGATCCACCCTCTGTGACTCCAGACAGAATGTGATCCCATCACCCTTCTCCTTAAAGTGCTTTCCTTGGGGCGCCTGGGTGGCTCAGTCGGTTAAGCATCCAACTTCGACTCAGGTCTTGAGTCGTGGGTTCAAGTCCCGCATCTGGCCCTGTGCTGGACAGCTCAGAGCCTGGAGCCTGCTTCAGATGCTATGTCTCCCTCTGTTTCTCTCTGCCCTTCTCCTGCTCATACTCTGTCTCTTTTTCTTAAAAATAAACAAACATTAAATACACAAACACACACACATACAAATTCGTGCTTTCTTGCTGGTGGTTGATAGCAAGGAAGCCAAAATCCTTAACCTGGTCTGCAAGATGTGTGCCCTGCCGATCTCTCCAGCTCCGGGCTCGGCCCCCCTGTCCTGTTGTCCATTCCTGGAACAAGCCACAGTCCCCTCTGTTCACTCCTGCCCACCTTTCAGGGAGGGCCCCCAGGGTGGTTTCTCAGGGACGCCACCCCTCCCGCAGCTGTCTGAGCTCTGCCTTCACGCGCCCAGGCTGTTATGATATGCTGAGGGCTTATTCGGAGTGAGAGCTGTGTCTGTCTTCCTTCGTCCCATATTCCCGGCTACCAGCGCCTTGCAAGGCGTGCACCTGCTTAGTTAATATTTGCTGGTGGAGGGAGCAAAGGAAGGGAGGGAGGGAAAGAGAAAAAACCCTACATGGATATTCCTGTATCTACCTTCCTGTCTCCACTTTACCTTTCTCTCCTAAAAGAAAAAAAAAAAAAGCATATTGCTTTTTCAGTTCTATGACGAGGTTAGTGCTCTCAACTGGAACAAAAAAGTTTCCTTTCCCCAATCTAAACTAAATAAAACTCACCACCCCACCCTCAAACCCTCAAAGTTCCAGCAGTATGAATGAAAATTTTCAGACTCCAAGAGAAATGGTAAAAAAAAAAAAAAATTAAATATAAGTCTGATCAGGAATCGATAACTCTGATAGAGCTCTAGGAGGTTGGCAGTGACATGACTGAGAACGTGTTTAGGCCTCTTGCAGATATGACGTGTGCATAGATTTATTCACCGGGCGAGTGTTTGAGAGCCTGTCATGTGCCGGCTACAGATTTGAATAAAGCAGTCATTGCTTTCAAACGTTTTTCTTCCCTGCAATTCACAGTAAGAAATGCATATACACCGGTGCCCAAGTATACAAATGCCCAGATACGGTTTCATGAGATGCCTTGATGTTTTCTATTCTTCTTCTTTTTTTAAAAATTTGAATGCTCGTCACAACCAACTATTTTCATGACCCGCTATTTAATCACAGCCCTTCGTTTGGAAAACCCTGAATAAAACAGGGGCCCTTCCCCGTAAGGAAAGCAGCTCCCGTTCCGTGTGAACGCCCAGCAGCGGTGCGGTTGTGCAGGGTGGGTGGAGAGCCAGCCTCCAGCCGGGCTGGGGTTTCGGGGCGTGTCACACGGCACATTTAGCAGGCCAGTCAGCAGGTAGGCACCTGCCTGCCCGCCTTCTTAGAACAACTCAACCTAAAAATTAGTTGTTTGAAATTAGTTCCTTCATTTTCAGCAAAGTAAACCACAGGTCGGCTGTTCTTAGCCCCCGGGTCTGAGAACCGGCTTCGGGAAGCTGGGTGTAAGCTGCTGTGTGTGATGCAGGGGGCAGGGGGGTATCACATTTTTCCAGATTTTCAAAGCATTTGGGAACAAAAAAGCTTAAGAACCACTCCCATAGAGGTCAAAAAGCTGTTTCTGATATTCGTGGGAAACAGTGGATGAGAGGGTGGAATTTTAGACTTTGTTTCGTCCCTCTCATCCTTCTTCCCTTGTTAACCTCATTCCTTTTTTTTCTTAAGGACTTTAGCTTTTTCTTTTTTAAATGCTGATTTATTTTTGAGAGAGATTGTGGGCAAGCAGGGGTGGGCACAGAGAGAGAATCCCAAGCAGGCTGTATGCTGTCAGCACAGAGCCCGACACGGGGCTTGATCTGAGGGACTGTGAGATCATGACCTGAGCCAAAATCAAGAGTCAGATGTTTGACCAACTGAGCCACCCAGGTGCCCCACTCCCATCACCCCCCACCCCCCGCCCCAGCAGCAGCAGGAGCCTCCCCCGGCGGTCCAGCCCCGGGATCTGAACTTGGGAGTTCTGGCAAGTGTCAGGCACGAGGGTTTTTCTACTTGCCCAGAGGCTCTCCCCACCGAGTGGGGTGTTAGCCTCCTGCGAGTCTAACAGTCAATCCCTACATCCTCGCTGCTCTTGGCTCTTAGATGCCCTTTGTAAATCCTTTCAGACAATCCGCCAGAATTTCTAGCCATTAATCTGCCTCGATTCGAAAATCACTTTCCCAGACCATAAACCTATGGCAGTTAACAAGTCTGGCTTCATGAGTGTGCAGGACCGAAGGTCGATTTTATGCTCTGCTGTCGCTGTCTTAAAATTCTTATGCATTTTTTATAAGATGCCCTATACTTTGATTTTTCGGTGGGCCCCACGAATTACGTAGCCAATCCTGACCATTAGATAGAACCTTAGGCCTATTCTTTTGAGTGCCTTGGTTTAAAAAAAGGAATTAATGATCTGCTGCCCAGACCAGAGTGACTCAGTGGAGTGCTGGTGTGCTTGTTCTGAACAACTGCGACTGACAAATCAACACACTGTATTTAGCGTCTGAGAAGTCTGTGCTGATCCAATCGGGGGGCGGGGGTGTTTATGTAGTGCTCGGTAGTCTCTGAGTTCCTTAGGGCCACCAGGACCTTCTGGGCCTAACCTGGGTCCATAAGAGGACCAATTCTTGTAAATTAGTTACAGTTTCTACTCCTGAAGACTGCCAGCACCTCCTAACGTTGTGTAGAGCAGACGGAATTGACTTCAATTCTTGACATTTTTATTTAGCCATATGATTTTAGGATTTGAGTTGGATGGAACCTTTTGCAGCATACCCAACCCCTGGGGCCCACAAACTTGCCCAGGGGACATTGCTAAACAGGCCTTTAAGATTAGGATTGTGGGTCCTCTCACCTAAGAATCCCGTGTGCTTTCTTTTTTTTTTTAAATGAAATTCTTTTTTTTTAATGTTTTATTTATTTTTGAGACAGAGAGAGACAGAGCATGAGAGGGGGAGGGGCAGAGACAGGGAGATACAGAATCCGAAGCAGCCTCCACGCTCTGAGCTGTCAGCACAGAGCCTGACACGGGGCTCAAACCCACGAACATGAGATCATGACCCGAGCCGAAGCCGGAGGCTTAACCGACTGAGCCACCCAGGCGCCCCTCTCATGTGCTTTCAACAGGGTATCACCAAGCTGTCCTTTTATAACAGCCCAATGCCACACATACTGGGAACCTAACTCCGGACCGCTTGGAATAATTGCAGTGAACATTTATTAGCTGATTGTAAATCTGTGTGTGTGTGTGTGTGTGTGTGTGTGTGTGTGTGTGTGTATGTGGGTGGTTGTAAGCAGTAGACCATTTAGAAGATGGAGTATAATGGGGAAAGTCAATATATAAGACAGATGGAGGTCTATCTACTCTAGTTGAAAGGGAAGAGAAGGCAAATGACTGGGGGGGGGGACCCCCCAGCACCAGCACTCAAGGAGCTCAATTTGGGAACACATCAGTTCTGTGTCACATCGAGGCCACACCCAACAAAGAGAGGGAGGCCCCAGCAGCAGGGACCGCACAGGGAATATAAGCAAAGGGCTCGTGTGATCTTATTTGCTTTGGGCCGTCCTTCTAACAACAGTCTAGAGGGGGACACACTGATGGGGCGCCCCAGGAAGATTTTACAGTGGTTCACAAAAGAGCTGATAAGGGCATGTGCACTGCAATGAATGGCCTTCAGAGATGGGGAGCAGAAGCTTAGAAAATACAGCAGGAGGGGCGCCTGGGTGGCTCAGTCAGTGAAACGTCTGACTTTAGCTCAGGTCACGATCTCATGGTTCCTGGGTTCAAGCCCTGCATCAGGCTCTCTGCTGTCAGCACAGAGCCTGGAGCCTGTTGTCTCCTGCTCTTTCTGCTCCTCCCCAGCTTGCGCTCGCTCACTCTCTCTGTAAAATAAAAAATTTTAAAAAAACTGTTTAAAAAAAAGGGGGCGCTCCTGGGTGGCTCAGTCAGTTAAGCGGCCGACTTCAGCTCAGGTCATGCTCTTGCGGTTCGTGGGTTCCAGCCCCACGTCGGGCTCTGTGCTGACAGCTCAGAGCCTGGAGTCTGTTTCTATTCTGTGTCTCCCCTCTCTGTGCTCCTCCCCCACTCATGCTCTGTCTCTCTCTCAAAAATAAATAAACATTAAACAAACTGTTTAGAATAAAATAAATAAACTTAAAAAAAAAAAGACAGCAGGAATACAGTTATCAATCCTATTGACCAGCTGGATATGGGTACAAAGGACAGAATCGAGCTCATTCTCTACCTTGGGCAACTAGACGCTCGGGGTGCTATTTGCGAAGACGAAGCAGGTAGTGAGAAGAGAATACCGGGGAGCATAATGAACGTCGCTTTGGACCCACTGGAGGTGAGGAGGTGTCTCCGAGACAGGTGGGAATGCCTAGCAGCCAGTTGGAAAGATAGCAAGCGCTCAGTCACAGAGAATTTATCCGTGAGAAGAGTAAAGGCCCAAGGGTGGAGCTTGGGATGAGTGACCCTCGTGCTCATCCGGAGTGACTTGCTTTACCTCCTCCCAACTGTACCCTCCCAAACCCGGATGTCTGCAACTGATCCTCAAACCGTGAACCAGAGGGACAAAGGGATTGTGGAATGTCAGGCACATGTCCTGAAATGCCAGTCACACAGGCAGCCGGGGAAGCAGATGCTGGAGGGGCTGAACATCTGTGCAGAGTGACAGCACGCTGCGGGAATTTTGGAAACCCTTACAGAGGACTTCGGAGCATCAGACAGCCCTCCTGCCCGCCTGAGTCTGGCTTTGCTTCTATTCCATTGTCCCAGGGTCACTGGATTGAGCCACCTGAGCCCTTGCCTCTGGGAGTTGCTGGGCAGAGAGGGCGCCTGAGGGTTTTCTGGCCACGAACTACCTTTTAGAAATGGGAAACTGAGGACAGTTACAAATATCATGAATATGAATATCAGCCACATAGACTGAAGAAGGATCACAGGAGGAGCACCGGCTCCTCCTGCTCCCCCATCTCCCATCTGTCCACGTCACCCTGTAACACACAGGCATTAGCGGTAGCCACGAGACACAGTGTGAATACAGTTTTGTTACCAGATGAGATGTGAAAGCACCTTAAAATGCATACAGCACAGCCCATATTTGTTATCGTTGTCTTGCGCGGGTCTTTGTTGTAACCCTCCTCGTAATGAAGTTGGGACTACCGTTTCAACGTCAGGAAAATGAAATGTCTCAGAAGTTTTGCAAAGAGGTTTCGTTCCGGATAAAAAATTTTTTTAATTACTACTTTGGACACATCGCAGTTTGCTCTTTAAGGGAATCATCATCAATTCCACTGAGTCATTATGTCCTGCCCATTGACACAGCTCTGTGCCTTAGATGAGGCAGAGTCTTTGCTACAAGATCACGGAAGCATGCTTACTCTGGAAAAGCGTGTCCATCGGGAACACCACTTTCCAATTGTGTATATATGGAGTCAAATTAAAAGGTTTTGAAGAGCTTTAGAATTAATTGTTAGCTTTACATGTATAACATACTCATGAGGTAACTGTGTTCCGCAACCTTCATTTTGGGGATAAACTGACTTAGGCTTCAAAAACGATTGTAGCAGAGCATGAAAGAACATGGTACTCAAGAGTGTCGAAGGTGTGGTGAAAACAATCACTAGATCTTAGAAGTGGCTCTTGACCCAGACCCAGCATGGACTAGCCATTCCGTCTGGCTCCGACCTTCACTGTCCCCACCCATTCCTGCCTGCTGCCTACCTCCCAGTGCGAATGTGAACAAGGACTGAAAACCAGAAAGCCCCCAAATGGAAAAGCCATTCTGATATGAGGTGGTGTTGATACTGATTTCAAGGCCTGGAATTTCTAGAGAAGGATGGAAAAGTTTATAGGGGGGTTGTCGGTTGATAGTATGGCCTTGTTTTTCGGATTCAGAAGATAATTTGTTTTATCTGTGGAGAATTCAGGGGGACCCCCAGACAGAGTTTCGGGCCCTGCAGACGCACAGACAGCGAGGCTGGGCTGAGAGGGGTCCGGCTGGGCTCAGGGAGCACCGTGCCGGGAAGGGAGGCTCCCTGAGCATCCGGCACTGGTTTAACCCGCACTTCATGTCAGAGTTTTCATGACATAGCAGGGACCACTGATGTCTCGAGACTGTTTTCTGGAGGACATACAAATTTGAACTTACATTACTGATTTTGTCCAAACGATCCAGAGCCCTTTTCAGGAAGCTGAAAGAGCTCAATACGGGGCTGTCATTCCGGAGTCTTCCGAGGCCGAGATGCTGGGACGGCCGGAGCAGGGAAGGAAATGCGATTCTCCTGCATTGGAACCGACATTTCCTAGGATGCCCCTCCAGGATCCAAAACTTAGGAAATTGTAGGATTTCTTTCCCTCCGCCTCATAATGGGCTTCACTTTTTAGAGGGGGGGGCGGGGAGAGAGAGACTCTCAAGCAGGCTCCATGCCCAGCACAGAGCCCCGACATGGGACTCGATCTCACAACCCTGAGATCATGACCTGAGCAGAGATCAAGAGTCGGACACTCAACCAACTGAGACACCCAGGCGCCCCGGGGCTGATTTCACTTTTTAAAGTCCTCACATTTCTATTACCTTTCTAACGTCTCCTTTCAAAAACTGTCTTACAAACTAAGTCTTTTTCCGCCTTCTCCCCCACTTTATTTAGCAACTATTTCTGTTTGCTTCTCTGGGAAGACCTTTTTCCCCCCTCTTCCTCTCTGTCTCTAACCAGCAGGTCTCCTCAGGGCACAGCCGCTCCCAAAGGCTGGCTTCTCCCCTGCATGCCCTCCCCTCCTCCCAGAGGCAGAAAATTCCCCCAGCATTGGAAACTGACGTTAAAAACAGAAGTTAAATTGAGACCATTTGAGGAAATAGAAATGTGTACAATCTGCCATTTGAGGAGCTGAAGGGACTTTAGTCGTCCGTTGTCAGATCCCTCCCTTGATGCCCAGAGAGACGCGGCGCCGTGGCCGGTCATGGTGAGGCCAGAGCTGCGGCGGGCGGAGCAGATGAGACCGCGCAGGGGACACCGTCGATTCCACGTCACTGCCGCAGGTTATGTTCACCTGCACCATAAAGGCTATGACAACTCTGCATTTACTATTTGGTTTTACATGAAAAGTTTTCGTTTTTGAACAGCTGGAGCTAAAAGCCGTAGAATCTTAATTTATAGGACACTGGCAAGAGCTCAAGACCGGGAAAATCCATGCGGGTACTAACAAAGAAACAGAGTCCTGTTGCATTTTATTTTACAGCTCAAAGGGGTCTCGGGGCTTATCGAATTCAACTTTTTACATGGCAGGAAACTTAGTGCCCATGCAGAAGTGATCTATTAATACTTTAAGGCCACAGAAGTAGTTAATAGGGCATGACAGATAGAATTCATTTTCAGAAAAGGAGGTAAGAAGTGTTGGGCGGGGATAGGAAGCCTCCCCTGATATAGCCCTTGGCCCCAGATAACCCCCAAGCCCCACGGTGTCAATAAATTTATCAAATCTGTATGTCTCTCAAGGAGTTTCCGCTTCTTCTGATTCTCACTTCGCTGGGAATGGGGTCATCCTTGAAGACGTTGGGGTACTTCCTTCTGATTGAGGGTGGTCTCTCCAGACATGAGCTGAGTGGTCTGTGCGTGCTGCCCAGGGGAGACGCCCTGAGCCATGGGGCTCACCGACACAAGTGCCAGTCCTGGGTGGCAGCGTTCCATTCTTGTTCCCATTCCTGTGATCTGTGGCCGGGGGAAGGGGGGCGGCGGGGGAAGCGGGTGTCATGTGCCCGGGTTGCTGCTCCAGGAGGGAGGGGCCGGGCGTCAGGCCCACCCGGCCCAGCCGGCAGCGTTCAGATGAACACCCGGATTCCAAGGCCAACTTCTCCATCTGCACCTTCTCATCTGTAAAATGGGCCTAAGGGCCTTAACCTTACCAGGTGGTCTGAGAATTAAATGACACAATTCATGTCAAGTGCTTAGCACAGTGCCTGGCAAGGACTCACCGAAGGGTAGATAACAGTGAGAGGAGGAGGAGGAAGTGGAGTGAGCCTGCTAACCAGTCCTTGCACACAGCATCAGCGCTATCTTAACTTGGATTTTACCAAAAGTCTAGAACAGCATGAATTATTTAGTGTCTAGGAATCACATGGGAACCATAAAGGCCAGATAACAATGTGTGCCACTATACCCCAGCATTCACCATTCTAAAAAAGAAACAAAAAATACCTCCTGGGGCATGATTTGTCTAATTGGGGAAGTATTTTAAAAAAGCGCTCGGTTTAAAGAAAAAATAATTTTCCATTTCCTACGTTTAATAACATTTAACTTAATTTAGACATAAGTAACATTTAAATGAGAAGTTTTTAATTTCAGCTGCATAGTTACATCTGTTATTTCACACAATTCTCGAGACACTGCTGGAGAAGGGAGTTAAGATTCTTATTTCCGTTCTCCTGACCAGGCTGAGATGCGGCCCACCTAGAGCCCAGGACCACTGTCTGGAAAATGCAGACTTTTCTGGTCCACCGCTGCCTGGCCTGAGGGGCAGGGTTTTTATCTGTCTCTGGACCCCACTCTTGAGGGTCCGTATTAGAGCCTGACTTCTAGGAGATTTTAAGTTCTTAACGTTTCAAGCATTGTATTCCTTTCTCTGGCAGCCTTCAAGCCCAGACTTGGCAAATATTCTGTCTTTAATATTTCAGCGGGCTTTTCTGTCCTTGTGCAATTTTAATGCTTCTCCTATTTTCCTTGTTTTTGGGGTCTTTTTCACATTCCATTTCTCCCCCAAAATCTTCCTTCGGTGGGGGGCGAGGCACAGTCTCTGCTCAGAATCTGCGGCTCCTAATGGGTAGTTCCTCACGTTTCGTGGTGATTCCCTTGTCTGTAAGGTGTGGGCACAGCACCTGGGGCTACTCTGGGGCTGTCGTCCAGGACAGATGACAGACGAAGTAATAAAATATATGATCATGTAACAGGCAGTCGGCGAATGGTACCTTTTATCATCATTAATAATATTACTGTTGGAGGCTGGGGTGGCTCAGTCAGTTGAGCGTCTGACTCTTGATTTCAGCTCAGGTCATGATCCCAGGGTCATGGGATTGAGTTCCTCATTGGGCTCCTCGTTGAGCGTGGAGCCTGCTTAAGATTCTCTCTCTCTTCCTCTCCTCCTCTCCCCTGCTTTCTCTCTCTCTCTCTCTCTGTCTAAAATTAATAATCACAATCATAATATTGCCATTATTATTTTGAGTTTGGGGTTAACAAAATAAGACCATAATTCTCTTTTCTAAAGTATGCCCCCACTGGCCATTTTAATGGAACCCTCTTTCCCCACTTGGATCTCAGGGCAGGTGACTTTGTGAAGCTGGCTTGCATCCCACCCACAGGATGTGGGTCCCCCAGTGGCGTCCTGTGGAGCTTTTTTTTTTTAATGTTTTTTTAATTTATATTTGAGAGAGAGACAGATTCAGCATGAGCAGGGGAGGGTTAGAGAGAGAGGGAGACACAGAATCTGAAGACAGGCTCCAGGCTCTAGCTGTCAGCACAGAGCCCGACGCGGGGCTCGAACCCACGAACTGTGAGATCATGACATGAGCCAAAGTCAGACGCTCAACCGACTGAGCCACCCAGGTGCCCCCTGTGGAGCTTTTAATAAAACCACCTCTACCTCGCACTATTAGTGGGAGAGGCCACTTCTCACCACGAGCTGATTGACACTAAGAAGTATGCAGCAGGTGCTTTTAACTTCTGGTCAACGGCTTCCAACCCTCAGCCTTCTCTGAACACATTGAAATTTCGTGGACCCCTGCCTTTTCCTCTGGTTGGCTCACCCGCGATCATCTCTTTGACCAGCATTTTCAATGTCTGTGTCTGGCCGCCAGGAGCAGGGACTACCCAGAAACCTACCAAAAACGATTCAGGGTGTGTCTTCCTTGGTGTGGTGCATGTTTGTTGAGTGTCTGCCAGACTATTTGGGTGGCTAGAAATGCCCTCTCACCGCAAGGCTCCCCTGGGGAAGGAGGGAGCAGATGCACAGATCATCACAGGGCCACTTGGGGCTAACAGGGCCATGGGCAGGGCACTCCCTCTGGCTACTCTGATCTCCAGTTATTTTAGAGAACCTTCCAGGTTTATCAGCACCCCGCCTGGCCCCTGTGTTCCATTCCCGACCCCTCAGGCTCTGTTCCTGTGTGCAGCAAGGCTGAGCACAGACCCACAACAGCATAGCATAGCCCAGGGAATAGCTCCTGATGCTTTTTAAAGGAACTCTCCAGAAATGTAGCAGCATAGAGGCCACTCCCTTCCACCCGGGTCCAAACTTCAGAATCAAGGGATGTGGAAGCAAGTCCGAAGTGTGTTTTTAAAGAATCTCCCACAACACCCCCCACCCCACCCCCAGTTCATAGGACACCCCGTTTACTTTTTCCACGCGGAAAATATACGAACTGACCTCTAACGATAGTTGTTCGAAATGTCTCAGATGTTGTGGATTCTTGCAAGTAGGTTTCCAGCTGCTGGGTCCCCCCCCCTCCTCCAGATGTCCTCCCTCCCGGCCAATTACTGCTTCATCCCGGTCCCCGGGAGCACATCATGCACAGCTGTGGCCACGTCCTCTTGTCCCAGCTCAGCCTGTCCCCAGCTCTTGTCTGCCTTTCTCCCCTGGAAACTGAGTAACAGAAGCCTCCCCATTCAGAACCCCCCCAGCTCCCCCCCAACCCTGAGCTCCTTCCACTGTGAGACAGCGTGAGTGCGCTCAGAGCCAACAGGATGGAGTGAGCACCCTAGTCCAGATTTCATCCTTGACCCGTAAAGGGAGAATGTTGTGCGTTTGCCAACACTGGTGAGAGAACACATTGAGCTAGACACTCACTTGGGTTTCTCTGTTAGGGGTTCATTCCTGGAGTCTGAGGAGTATCTGGAGTCCGAAAATAAGGCATCCCATCAAGTAAGATAAGGAATGCCTTGAGGTCATGGAGTGTTATTATTGTTGTTTTCCTTCCTAGCACTCGACATGGTGCTGGGCGCAGGGAAAATACTCAATAAAGGCAGTGTGCATTTCGTGGCCAGGGTCCTGTAGGCAGATAGAGCAGGGCTTTGTCCCAGCCTTGCTACTCAACTGTGTGGCACCGGGCAACACGCTTGCTGGCGTGGATGTCCTTTCGGTGGTATCAGGGCTTATTCCGTCATTTGACAAATATTCATCGAAGGCTTAGAGTAGCACCGGCAAACACAAACAAGAAATAAATGATTTTGGAGAAACGTGGGAGTAGAGCTGACAGGACCTGTCGAACGCAGCGCGTGGCCATTTTGGCCTTGCTAGTGTGTGGTTGGTATTTGAACATCCGGATGAAGAGAGACTTCCCAGTGGTAGAGAATCCACAGAGGGGAGAAGAGGCCTAAGCTGAGCCCAGGGTGCAGTCCACTTCCAGAAGACAGGCAGAGAGGCAAAGAGAGGAAGAGGATGGGCAGAGGACATGGCGGAGGGAGGGGAAGGAAGAGAGACACAGTGCGAGGCAGCCATTAGACAGAGATGCCCACAGAGTCTTGGAGGCTCATTTACCACCATGGATTCAACAAACACCAAGAAGGACATGGAAAACATTCAATAAAAGAATTTCGTGGGGAGCCTACATTCCAGTGGGAGTTTTGTCAGCCTAGAAAGTTTTCAGTAAGACAAGTTTCCAAGTGGAAACTGATTCCAGCTCAAGACGGCCAGGCAGGCAGGCATTCACACCGTTCCTGAGACATACCTGGTTTTGCAGGAAGCCTCCCAGACCCCATGAGCAAGGGTCTCATGCACACCATCTACGGTCTTCACCTCTCCAGGTGCTCTGCCTCCCTCAGCCCCTAGTAAACTTTCTAAGCGAAAAACGAAACAACCGCCCGCCCCCGCAGCCGCGGTCTACAGTGGGTGGCAAAGACCCTCATCCTTCGACAGGGGTGTCCACAATGTTGATTACTCCTCCCAAGCCTTAGTGTCTTCTGTGCTGATGGGCGACTTTCACTTGAGTGAAGAGGCTCAATCCACCACGTATTTGGGATTTGGAGATCAGCTTTCACAGCTGGGATCAGAGATTCCGACCTGACATGTGCTCTTGTGCCCACGGCCTCCAATGCTCGTTCCCATTTTCTATGCTCGTGTATAAAGAAGAGGCTTCTCAAAATGGCAGACTCAGAGTCTTGGGAAAATCTCACTGGTTCAGATTTTTTTTTTCTCTTTTTACTCTTTGTGTAGACATCTCCGATACAGCCTGTGTAGACCCGTGACTTGGGAGAACTGAAGTGGTTTTTACACAAGAGTTCACTTTTCCAGCTGTGTGGTTTGGCGGCACATGTCATCACATGATGCGTTCCAGCAATAGGAATTACTTCCCTCAAGTGCCAGCCTCTGGTGACAGGCCATCGGGCTGTCACCAGACCAGTGAGGCCTGAAATTTCTCTTCAGGTTTCCTGCTCAGACTGGCTGTTTCTTGTTAGCACCACTTGCAGACAAGGATGACTCTTAGAGCTCCTCTGCCACCAGTGTCCCCAAGCGTCCTTATGCCCTTCTCAAGAAGCAAGCTTGCAGGAAGCATAAAATAGGAGATGAGTGATTTGTGACAGGTGACCATAAAGAAATGACACGCTGCCTTGCCTGACTTTTGGTTGGTTTACTTACATAATCACACCTTATATAGGCCTCTCTGTGTGATTTTAAAACATTAAGCGTCCAACTTGGGCTCAGGTCATGATCTTGATGTTTGTGTGTTTGAGCCCCGTGTCGGGCTCTGTGCTGACAGCTCAGAGCCTGGAGCCTGCTTCAGATTCTGTGTCTCCCTCTCTGTCTCTGGCCCTCCCTCAAAAAATGAATCAACATTAAAAATAAACAAATAAATAAATAAATAAAACACATATAGGGATTTAAGATATGAAAATTGCATGGAAGTTAAGCTTGGGAAAGACCTCGTGTAAAAAGCTAAGCTGTCCGGACCCCCAGTGTTCTCGGCCCCACTGGCGGCGGGCAGTCTGATCAGGGTGAGTGTGTTAGGGGGACTCTCTGGGTAGTCATTTGGATGGAAGACCAGCTGAGGGGTAGAGAAAAGAGAAGCACTTGGCCATTACTCGCAAGGGGAAAGAGAGTCACGATCGCGTTACAGACTTTGTGTGAAATCCCCGAGGTGAGAAGACGTAGGCGTGTACCTAGGGAACCAGGGGTGACAGTGCGAAAGTGCCCAGTCCCAGCACTTGGGCCCTTGTGGGGGGCCCTCAGCTTCTAGCCCTCCTGCTTCTGAGCTGATGGCCCCACGTGAGCAGTCCCCCCTCTCTCTAGGACTCTGTTTGCTCACCTGTAAATTAGGGCAGCATCATTTTCCTCCTAAAGTGGCTCAAGGCCAAAGGTATCAAGGTATGTGACTTCTCTTAACAAGCGACAAAACTCTGCGTACTTTTCAAAAAGGCTTTCCCAGACCTTGCTTAACCCCACAAGGACTCTCTAAAAGCATAAGCAGGTAACTTAGCCGAGCACTGGGGACGCAGGAAGATCACAGTTCAGTCTTTAAAATAGCACCTTGCCTACAACTATTGCCAGAGTGGAGGCATTCCTTGGGAATCGGTTGTTTTGGATGAGACAAGGCGTCATCCCTCTGTCCCGGCACAGGCCCCCGTGACCTCCCTCTGCGGCCACTGGTGAGAGAGGTGTCACTCAGTACCACACACGCACGCCCACGCATGATGGTAGAGGTGGGTGGTGGCTCAGCGCCCTGCACAGACACACACATCCACACGTGCACACACACGTGAGCAAGAGGCTGAGCCCAGGCCCTGCCCAGCCCAGCACTAACCACCCCGTCCTAAGGGAAGACTGTTCTGTGAACCTAACGAGGTTGCTTTTAGGGAAATCTTCACTTTTCTAATTGTCGTGAGAACTCGAGCTCCCATTTCCTTACGTTGCTGTTTGAGAACGAGGCATGTTCCTTGTGTTTTCAAAACGGCTAAGTTCTGTTGACAGAATGATTCTGTGCTTCAACTCTCTGAATGTTAAGCATTTCTCTGAGTGGTGAATTTGGAAAGTGGGCGGGATGGGGTGATTTTGAACAACACAGGCTTGAACTCCGTGGGGCCACTTGTACGTGGGTTTTCTCCATACACCACAGTACCGTGAATGTATTTTCTTCTTCTTACGAGTTCCTGTATAACATTTTCTGTCCGCTAGCTCACTTTATGGTATGAACACAGCATATAATACATACATCGTATCAAATATGTGTCAATCGACTATGTGGATGATCGCTAAGGATTCCAGTCACCACGAGCTATTAGTAGTTAAGTTTCTGGGGGGTCAAGGTTAAATGGGGTTTTCGACCGTGTGGAGGTTAGCACCCCTAACCCCCTACCCCAGCATGGTTCAAGGGTTGACTGTGTTGTCAGAGTACTGGGTAGCAGGGAGAAGTTCCTCAAGTAAAAAGACATTTTATTAACTGATTTCCATATTTTTTTTCTGCCTCTCATTTCAGAACGGTTTGATCACCACTGTCCCTGGGTAGGCAACTGTGTGGGGAAAAGAAACTACAGATTTTTTTATATGTTTATTTTATCTCTGTCTTTTCTGACAGTCTTTATACTTGCATTCGTTATCACCCACGTCATACTTCGTAAGTATGCTGGCGAAATCAGATTACGTATGTAACCATTTGCCTGACTTTGGTTTTCGGATTTGATTTTGATTTAATATTTTGATCATTTCGGGCTTTCTCTTCCTTCTCTTTCCCCTCTTCCTGGTCCTCTCCTCACTTCCAGCCTGCCCCCTTTTGTGTTTCTCCCCTTCCTCCTCCCCTGTCACCCTCCTTGACCTCCCCGTGCCCTCCCTCCCTTGCTCCCTCTACTCCCCATTCCTCATCCTTCCAGCCACAGCTGCCTGATTGCCCCAGATCAGGCTGTCTTTCACTTACAAGACTTTTTTCTTGATACACTTGCCCTGATCCAACCTCAGGGACCTCACTTTCTCTTTTGCTAAGGGATTCCCTGGAAGAATCATTCCCACATTTTGCACAAAGGATAATCTGCTGCAATGATAACCATCAAGTAGTAGTTTCGTTTGTTTTTAACATGATATTGGTATAAGTGAGAACAGTCACCAAACCTAGAAAACAATGTCTGAGGATAAAGACTGGGTTTTCTAACATACACACACACACGCACACACGCACACACATACACACACGTTAGAAGATATACAATCAAAAAGATTTTCAATTGCCTGCCTATATATATATATATATAATTTCCTGGCATATGAAGGAAGCAACTTTATTAAAAATGATATTGGGATATTAATGATTTTAATGTGTATTTGCCTAAGCAAATGACGTTTCATTTCCCATTCTGAAGGTCATGATGTCGAATTTCTTTGGTCTCTTGGCTATCCGCTTTCCAACAACAGGGAGGGATGAGAAGGAAGTTAACCGGCTCTGAACGATAAACTTAAGCCTTTAAACTTCCATTTCGGTGCCCTTAGCAACATGAAAGGCCAGCATCGCCGCTGGTCCACGTTCCCGAAGTACAGTCATCCATTAGCAAGGGCAGAGCTTTCTTCTGCAATGTTTCCGGCACTGTCTGAACTCAAGGCCACGTTGCTCCCGGGCAGCAGCGAGAATACGGCAGGTGGCGTGAGCCCGGGCTGACGTTGGAAGTGCTCACTCCCTGCCTTGCTTTGCGTGAGGTCTGGTGCGGCCCAAGATAAGGAGGGAATTACGTGGAATCTCCTAAATTTGCATGGCATTTTAAAATGTAGGTCCCGTTCTTTTTGACTGAAATCCCTTCATCTGAACGTGACACAAGTTTGTAATCTTTGCTTGAGAGCCGTAACTTGGTGGGATCCCAAGAAGAGGATTAACATTCGTTAGAGGCCTTTTCCACCCTGCCCGGGAAGGGTGTTAACGGCGGCCCTTTTCTCTCCATTTTCAGAGTTGAAAATGGCAAAAAGGTAGCCAGGGCCCTACTGTGTATTCATAGGCAAAGGAATCAGAGAGAAGGAACAATGGTTTACATGACCCGAGAAGAAATGAGTGCTGATGGTGCAGCACGTTTATGACACTAAAAAAATAATATTTAAATTTGACATTTTTATAGCCTCTTTACCAACTTCAGAATGCTTTCATGTATATATTATCGAAATGTATTCATGGCCTTGCCCTTACATTCTGGATATCAAAGGCCAGTTTTTGCATGCTCACCTGCACACATGAACCCTGGAAACACACACACACACACATACTGTGAAGCCGGCCTTGGGTGAGGTACATTTCACTTTCATCTCCCCTAAAGTTTTACTCACCCCAGATCCAGCAAAATAGAGTTTGCTGGTCTACAGCCACACCACCCTGAACACACCCGATCTCTCTGATCTTGGAAGCTAAGCAGGGTCGGGGCTGGTTAGTACTTAGATGGGAGAAAATAAAGTTTGCTATAGTTTATGTTTTATGTATTGTTAACCCCATCTTCCACAACAAAAGCGTTCAGAATTTATCTGCTTGCAAGTTACCCCACTATGTTGAACAAAATCAAATAAAGATTTTCCTTTTCCCTTGTTCTGTACCCCCCCAAAAAACCCCCCCAAACAACCCCACCCACCCCCAACTTGGCTCGGCACTCCATGCTCTCAAGGAAGGGCAGGTTTTCACGTGGCTCCCGTGATCCCCTAAGATTATAAAAACACTGGCACAGGCAGGGCACTGTCACCTGAGTTCTCTCTGCCAGGTAACGGGGCTCTGAAGGGAGCCTGAGGGGGAGTCCTGTTGTAGCAAAGCATCTGGGAGTCTGACGGCTGGACTTCCTTATTGAGAAAGGAAAGTCTGGGAACTCAAGCCAGTTTGGGGTCACTAGGGGAAACAGAAGTGATTTCTTTTAGGGTCCTCATTTTGCCCCAAGATGGTGTTTGCTCTAGGATCTGCCCCAGCCCCACTTGCCGGCTTCACCCCACTGGCCTAGCGGAGTTGGCAGAGAAGGCCATAAGCTGTGCGTCTTCATTTTCCCACTCTCTGGCACATTCTTGTACCTCAGTGGTGCCCAGTGGGGAACACAGCACAGAGGAAATGGGGCCTCAGGGATGAATTTGGAGCCACCCCACCCTCAACCTTCCCATGTACACCGAGGGGTCCAGGACCCTGCCTCTCACTGCCCCCTGCAGCCTCAGCAGAGATAACACTGTGTCTGTTCTCTCTGTTCCTCTCATCGCTGCCCCGGGTCAGATGATGTCCCCAAACCACACGGCTTCACGCAGCACAGCAGGGACCCGGCGTGACCGCCCCAAGATGGGAGCGCCAAGACCTCCTCCCCCGTGGGCATTTATGTTTAAAAACCATGATGTCAACACGTTAATAAAAACTGTTTTTTGTCGGATACATCGTTACTCAAGCCCCTAAGGAACTTTTTTTTTTTTTTTTTTTTTTTTTGCACAGTAAGAAACTCCAACGTTATGAGTTTGTTTACTTTGGGTGCAGAGAAAGATGTCTTTTGTACACAGCATGCCCCAGGTCAAAAGTTAACAAACTTTGGGAAAACAGTGTTTCATAAAAGAAGAGGAAAAAATAGCATACAGTATTCTGTTTTCCTATTAAACTGAGGAAAACAAAGGAGTAATCAGAACTATAATTTATGGGAAAGTAGCAGACATCCATCTGCTTTTATTGAAAAAATACCCTGCAGATGTCGGGTCTAATTATGAATCTGCCATTTTCTGGTTGAATAACTTCAGCGGAATCTCAATGTCCCGATCAGTATGCCGGGGGCTGTCGCACAACAAAATATAATTATTTAATTGATCTTTAGACACCTATTATTTTTATGTAGATGAGGGAGCTTTCCACATAAAGCCTGTTTTTCTGGAGGTGAATGTTTGAATACTAAATTTTGGTTTCATTTCCCACAGGTTCGCAACAAACAGGATTCCTAAATGCTCTTAAGGACAGTCCTGCGAGATATCCTTTCTGGTTGCTCTGCTTCTCACAATGCTAACGTGTTCAGTATCGGACTGACCTACCCAACCACCTCTTCGTCAGTGCCCTGGCTTTTCTTCTCGGAAGCCGTACTTTCTTGCATTCCATAAATCCTCCAAACTCCCCGTATTCACTTGCGTGAGTTGCAGCGTCCGAATGCTTGAACCTCAAAGTGGCTCATTTAAGCCCTGTTTAAATCAAAGTGCTCTTTAGCTAGAAAGCCATGTGTAAATTCTTGCCCACCCAGAAACCTGCATTGATGGGCGTTAAATCGGGTTGGCTTGGGTAGATGGAGGGCTGCAAGATCCAATCCTCTTCATTTTGATCAGGGGGTGGTCCCTGCAGTGTATTTATAGATACCTGTGTGAGGGTTACCTTCTTGGTATGCAGTCACCAGATGGGAATCCTCTGGCTCTCTGCATGGATTCCATCTGGGAATCTCCTTGGGCAGCCCTTCAGGCAGCCTGGATGACCTGCATTATTTCCGGGAACAGAACACCTTTTCGCAGTCTTGAATGGACTAAAGGTGGTCAATCTCAGGTCATTCAGATTAATCCCATCCTGCCAAAGAGTCTATATGGGCATGTACCATGGTATTTTGAACTTCTTGAAAGAAAAATGTTCACCCACGATGTGTTCGAATGGGCTCCCCGCCTCACCTGTCCCGCTAAGTTTCACATGCGCTGGTGTAGCGTTGGCCCACTGGACCCATTGACCTGACTCCATCTGGGACCCAGCTCTCTTTCTGCTTCACATAACCAAGTAGACTGGACTTGAACTTCTCATTACTCCCCAAAGTAATCTTCATCTTGTGGTAGAGAATTCTTAGACAATGAATGAAGAACTTTATTAAGATGTATGTATCATGTACATCATTTAATTAGTAAGATAAGCTGGCTCACAGCCCTGGGAACTAGTGTGTGGGTGTGTAGGTGTGGTGGTGGTGGTAGTGTTATTAAATAGATCTGACAACAAATGTGGTTCTCTATATATTTACATAATATAAAGTATCTCCTTTTTGGTGCCTCTGTGTTTATAGGCATCACAGAATGTGGGCTGCAGTACAGACCCTATAGTCAACTAATCTCTTAAAAAGGGGACAGGTGGCATATGGAAGATATACAAAGGGGACTTGGGTCCCGTCTTCTATTAAGGATCTGGGAAGCAAGAGTTAGCTCGAAGTTATCCAGAAGGAAAGGTGGTCCTGAGAATGAAATTCTCAATGTTTGTGGCTAAGAACAGGTCTCATGAGAAATGTCTCTCTTTACCCCTCTCCCCAATCCTGGCAGGGGTGACACCCTCCACCCTCGTCTCCTCCATGCCCTTCTATTTTCAAGACATGTTGCTTTGGCGTATCTTACAGTCAACCTGGTCTTTTCTTCCCAGAAGAAGAGGCTTGTCTGTCTTTCAGGAAATTGGTTACATCATGAAAATATGCTGGTCATATTAAGTTTTATAAATGCACCTTAGAACTGGAACTGAGGTCTGGGCTGCCAGCTGGAATGCTTTCTGAAGTCTCAAGAGTGTGTGGCATCCCGAGCCACCTCCCCTCCCCTGTCCCTGGCACCTGTGACTTTTCTGACACCAGATGCCTGTGCCGGATGCCTGTGGAGCATTTCAGACAATGAGGGGACGTCAGTGACAGGGACCCCTCTCCGTGGGGAGGGGAGGCAAAAGCCTGACCTGAGGCCTAGGGGATTTCAGCTGCCCCATTCCTTGGGGCCTGCAGGCTACCTCCTGCTCCATGTGGCCCTCCTCGGTGCCACCTTTGGGCACAGCACTCCCCTCTCTAGCAGAGAGCACGCACATCTTGTGTGTGGTTTGTGCTGATGGGTCCTCATGGCATCTGCTACAGCCCCCCCAGCTCGTGCATCTCATCCTGCCGTAATCCCAGAAAGGGTCACAAGGAAGGACTGGGTGGCGGGTCTCGGATTCCTGCTGCCTCACAATGAATACTGAGGTCGAAGGTCATTTCTTTTAACCCTTTTGCATCTCAAGTTTTTGACCTGCAACAGTCAAGCCTTGGGTACTTGACATGCCATGGTGACAAAACCAATTATATGGGATATAAGCGAGGACACCCAACACCAAAGCATCGTCTACACACATGGCAGGAGTGACTTCAAACAAGCTTCTTTTTGTGGCAATATGTGCAACGGGCGGGTCTGCTAACCCATCTTTGAGAGCACACACGTCTGCTCGTTCTCATGATCTGGCTGTACTCGGAGTGTGTATAATCAAGAGCCTTGTGTTCCTCAGGAGGGAGAACAGACAAATGTTGTTGGTAGAAAGAATGACATGCTGACTTAAAAAAGAATGGGACCCCTGGGTGGCTCAGTTGGTTGAGCGTCCAGCTCTTGGTTTCAGCTCAGGTCAGAATCTCATGGCTTGTGAGTTCAAGCCCCGCGTCGGGCTCTGCACTGATAGCTCAGAGTCTGCTTGACATTCTCTCTCTCTCCTTTCTCTCTCTGCCCCTCCCCTGCTCTGTCTCTCTTTCAAAAATAAATAAACTTAAAAAAGAAAGAATGAATGACACACTGACTTTGCTGGAGAAACTATTCGTATGGAAAAGAGAGGAAAGAGAGAAATCCCCCTACTAGGTTCAGAGCAGATTTTAGCCTATTTTCCCCCAAAATATCATCATCAGGTAGAGGTAAAGAGTTTCACTAGGGCCCAGGTTCTGAAAACTCCCAAGCATCTCAGCCTCTGCCTTTCTAACAGGTGTTGCCACCTCTAGGTGCTGAGGTTTTCCCTTTGTGGCTATTACCAGACGTGGCCTGGTCAGAGCCAGTGGCGGCCACAGCTTGCTCTGAATGCAAGACGGGCCCCTCACAGCGTCCAGACACGCCTGCAGGGTGTCCTGCCTCCTCCAGGCCACAGCCTTTCATAACAGGCCCCAGCTTGCACCAGGCTGTGTTTTAGAGGCTTCAAGCAACACAAATTTACTGTTTTGTGGTTTTGTGGGTCAGAAGTCCAGCAGGCTGGGCTCATGTCTGCTCTGGGTCCCACAGTGCTGACATCAAGTATCAGCAGCCTGGACTCTCATCTGGAGGCTCCAGGGAGAATCCTCTTTCAGGCTCATATGGGTGGTTGACCAAGTTCTTGGGGTACAGGACTGAGGCCCCGTTTCCTTGCCCCGTTCTCTGACTCATGACTTCCTTGCTCTTCGAAGCCAGCAGTTGTGGGTCAGGTCCCTCCCACGCTTTGAAGCTCTCCCGCCTCTTGTCCGCCCAACTCTCTGACCTCAGCCAGAAAAGCTCTCTGCTTTTGAAGAGTGGCTGCACCCTGAGAATTCGGGATTATCTTCCCATCTCAGGGTCCATGACCTGCAGTCTGCAACTCCCTTTTGCCGTGTTGGTAATGTATTCGGAGCCACCAGGGATTTGGACATCTCTGGGGAGGCCACGCTCTGTGGGCCCCACGGGCCTTTGGGGAGGAGGCAGCCTGGAATCGGGCGCTCAAGTGCAGGTGGATTCGAGAGGTTTCTCTCTCACACCCATCCATGAAGCTCACTAGCGGAACAGCTCAGCTCTGAGTCTATGCCTGCCCTCCCTTCCCTTTCTTCCCTGTGTCACCCGAGGACAGAGGTGGGACACAAAAGTTAATGGGTTAGTGTATATGTACACAGACCCACACACTCACATATATCTATATATACATATGTGGTGTGGTGTGCGTGTGTGTGTGTGTGTGTCCTCTCCTGAGGTCAGGTTTTACAGCACCTCTTGATCCACTGTCATTTTGGACTCCTGCCTGTTAAAAGGTGACCTAAAGCTGAAGCCAGAATATAAAGACTGATCTGATAAACCCCCTCCTCCCCCATTTCTCTCCCAGAGAAAATCAGGGACAAGAGCAGGACTCCGGAGGAATCTGACAACACAGAAGCCCACGGGGAAGAGATGGGCAGGGAGGGGCAGCAACCTCAACTTGGATCTTCTTTATTATTTCTGGAAGTAGTGGAGAATCGCAAGAACATCAGACATACCCACACAAAGAAGTGAGGTGCTGGGTTTTTTAATTACAAGGAACAGAAATGACAGAAACAGAAATGATTTCATGTGCCTCGAACACTCCCTTCCCAATCCGTATGGCTACTTACAGGCTCTCTGTGCTGACAGCATCTTTTCTGTTTCAAGTATGTGCTTCGGAGAAGAATCCCTCCTTCTATCGAGTGAATCTCTGAAGAAGTGTTGAGGTCTGATGATGTATCATGAATCTGTATTCCAGAAGGAAAAGGATGCTTCAGGTTCTATGAGGTGGTGATGTGTTTTTGAAAAAATACTGAGTTCTGGTTATGATATATATTATATCATATATATATTATATATATATATATATATATATGATAAGTAAGGCCGGATCCCATCAGGATGCCTGTTCAGTATTTTGGGCTTCTGCCTTTCCACACAGCTTCTGTGTGGCTTTGGAAGGGGCAGGAGGTGGCCAGGCAGGTGCTTCTGAGGGACAGCTTTCAGCTCACTGAGAAACACGTGCTCGCCACCGGGGCAGCTCGGGAACAGCGTGGCCTGGGGAACCGATGAGACCACAGGCCCTAGGGGTGGTCAAAAAGAGGACGGATCATGCCTACCCACATGGTAGGAGGTTCTAGCATCAGATAATGTTAATACCGCCAACCCTCCTTCCACTGCTGAGGCCCTGGGAGTTTGGGAGTCTCTTTGGGGGTGGTTGATTTCTGATGGATGAAACTGATCTGTGATATTTCACACTCATGAAAACTGCTCTCTGGCAGATGGCAGCACGGCCCACAGCTCGTCCTCTCTAGACCTACAGTCTGTGAGGAGCAAGAGTCTATATGGCACCAAGTTCTTAAAACAAGAGGAGGTTTCCTGGCAGACTGCCTGAGTGCAGGACCAGAGTCCAATGTAGCCTCTGCACGTGACCGCTGAGTATTCTCGGGCAAGAAGATAACCCAAATTTATAATTTTTCAGTGGCCTCCAATCTGATCTCCTGACCATGAGATCAAAATATTTTGATGAGAAATCAGGGTCCAGGCAAAGGTTTCTCACAGTAGACTTACTGCAAAATATCCAACTAAAAGCAATGTCCTTGATGAAATGGGAGAGATCAGAAACACAAAAGTCTGTTTAACAACTAACCGAGGCACCTTATCAGAAACACGGCCACGGTAATGGAAACACTGACACACCAGAAGCTCTTCATCGAGCCCACGTGACATGAGGAGGCCCGTAGGAGAAAGGAAATCACCCAGCTCACTCAGTAAGTAGCCTGGACGGGATGGCATCTAGTTTGCGGCAAAGCCAAGGAATGGGGGAGGAGGAAGAGGTAGAGGAGGGGAAGCGGAGGAGGAGGAGGACGACGACGACGACGAGAGGAGGACGGATGGGTAGAGCCAGTAGGCTCACTGGCGGCACTCAGAAGCTCCCTTCCCAGCCCACACCGCAGCCCTGCCCACCTCAGGCCTCAGAGCCCCTGGCCAGCCTTCCCTCCAGTTCCCTCCCTACCTCCCATTGTCCTCTACTGTGGCCTGAGGCCACTTCCTCCCTCTCATCTCTGCCTCAGAGAAGCAGAGGCAGTGGGGTGGCTGGGTGCTATGGACTCTTAGGACCCCCCCGCCCTTCCCCAGGGAGAGATGGGAGGCGAGTCTCCACAACGGAAGGCACTGGGTCTTCTGTCCGTACAGCCAGGCAGGTTCCAACGGACGAGGTCCACTTGGCATCTCTTTCTTTCAAGATCATTTGACGGAACACCCACTCCGTGCAAATTCCGCCAGGGTTACAAAGTCAAGAAGGATCCACCCGCCCAGACTTTTGAAGCACATTCTATCAAAGGGGGCAGAGCCGCGAGGGTGGGAAGGGTGATTCATTCATCTCCTCAATGAACATCTGTTGACGCCGAGACCTGGTGTATGATTCTGATTTCTAAAAAGCAGAATAAGTCTTACGTGGCTTACAAAAATCAGAGAGCTCGAGGTGGGGGTGAGGGTCCAGAAGGGCATCTTGCGGGGAAAGCAGGAAAGGCTTTGGCAGATAGCGTTTGCATAGGGCTTGGAAAGACTGGGGAAGATGTTCTAAAACTGGAGACATGGAGGGGAGAGGTCCCAGGCAGGGCCAACGGCCTGAGCAGGGCCTGGTGGTAGCGTGTGTCAGGAACGAGCAGCCCGTCTGTAGGACCAGAGCTGGGCCTGTGTCCGTTCATTCCATCAGCAAGGTTTGCAGTGCTGGCCGTGCGCCCAGTCAAGGCCCTCCACCCTAATAGTATAAGCACGCAGATACCCTTCCGACTGACCCACACAGTGGGCATAGCAGGAGGGGAGCTGTGATAGCTAAGCCCTGGCGGGGGGAGCCGAGGGTCAGGAAGGGAAGGACCCTGACAGCACTGTCTGCCAGTGAGCGAGTGGGACAGCCTCCCTGCCCAGGACGCTGGGGAACCAGCTTAGATTTCTGGCAGGTGAATGACATCAGAGGCTTTGTGTTGTGGTGGTTGTGTTCTTAGGAATACTCATTTGCAGCAGGGAACCCAAGGAAGGGGGGAGGCCCCCGGAATTGAGATGGGTGGTAAGGGGACAGCTGAGCAGGTAAGCAATGGAATCAGTCCTGCTGGGAGGCGACGAGCAGGGAGAGTCAGGGCCAATTCGGATGCTCAGCCCTGGGTGCACGGGGGAAGGAAGGCACAGTGGAAAGGGGAGAGAGCTAGCACCTGTTAGAAATGAGACCTATTTGAGATATATTTACGCGCAGCACCTAAGAGATGACCCCAGGAACCCCCACGTGTGGCTAGAGTAACCTCACGGTCCCGTGCAGCTCCTTGCATGAAAGACAGAAAGCGGAACAAGTCATGAACCTGCAGGGACAAGGTTACAGCCTCACAGGAAAACAGCCCTGGTCACGCAGAGCCAAGGGAGCCGCGTGGCCTCGCCTCCCGCTGACCAGCGTGGTGGATCTGCTCGGCAGAACCCCACGGGGGTCCCCCCAGGAACGGGGCCCCGGGGCCTGCCGCATAAGCCAGAGAGGAGAAGCCCTGCGATCAACAGTCGTCGCAATGAAACGGCATTAACATCCAATTAGAAGGATTACAGTCATTTTTAATCATGACTTATTGTTCGGGGCGCCCGGACGCGGAGTTTTCAGTGGTTGCTAAATCAAACGGTAATTGATTCCACGTGTGTGGAGGCTCTGCCAGAAAGTCTTTTTATCCCCAATTTGCATTCGTTTCGAGGCACGCTGTCTGAAAGGCACCGATGGCCTAATGGGCAGGGTTCTGTTTTAATGGAATCTGATAGAAGGCTTGGATTTGGCTTGGTGCCCTCGGAAAGGATGGACACTGGACAGCCCGTTGGAAAATTAATGAAGGTGGCACAGGCCTTTGCCAGACTCCGCTTTCACGGCCCTTCTGTCCCGATGTCTGCGGATCCTCAGAGGGACCCAGGAAATAGGGCAGGTGTCCTTCGGGCCCTTACAGCTGAGCCTGCGCCGAAAGGTCAGATGACCCCAGTTTGCGCTCAGCAGTGTTGCCAGGACTGGAGCCCGGTCCCCTTACCGCCAGCCCCCTCTCCAGGCGGGGAATCGACATGCTTTCCCACGGCCCCTCACCAGCCTGCTGAGGGAGTCCCGAAGAGTGAGCTCAGATTATGTCCCACGAGGTCGCAAAGTGGGGGGGAGGGGAGAGGAGGTTGGGGTTTTTTTGAATCACTCAAGTACTATGAGAACATACTCTCGTAAAAAATTTAAAAAAAAAACAACGTAGAAGAAGCACTGCTCTTGACCCTTCCTCCTCCATCGTTCTGGGGAATCCTGGTCAGTTTCCGTGGGTCTTTCCAGACGGTATGCTAAGACTTTGAATACGTATGTGTCCGTACACCGTTGCAGGGACTGTTTATACCTCAAAAGGATCGTTTCCTTTGCATTCTCCTGCAGTTTGACTTTTAGATATTTCCTAGGGATATTTCCATGTCAGCATATGGACCTACCTCACTTTTTTTTTTCAACTGCTTTATAGAATTTTAGAATACAGGCGATCCATACTATATTCTTCTGTTGATGAAAACTTAGTTTATTAATATTTTTACTGCTTAAAAAAATGAGCTCGTGGGCCATCTCGCATGTATGTCTTTGGGCACAAGTGTTAGTGTTTCTCCAGAATTGACAACTACATTTAGAATCACGGAGATGAAAGTTAAGCATATTTTTTTAATTTTTTGAAGTTTATTTTTTGAGAGAGCGAGACCGAGCAAGCATGAGTGAGGGAGGGGTAAAAGGAGAGGGAGAGAGCGAATTCCGAGCAGGCTCCACACTGTCAGTGCAGAGTCCCATGCAGGACTGAGATCATGACCTGAGCCAAAATCAAGAGTCAGATGCTTAACCGACTGAGCCACCCACATAACCCTCCAAGCATATTTTTAAAAAGTTTTTTTAATGTTTATTTATTTTTGAGAGAGAGAGAGAGAGAGAGAGAGAGAGCGTGTGCGCGCTCGAGCGCGAGTCAGGGAGGGGCAGAGAGAGAGGAAGACAGAATCCGAAGCAGGCTCCAGCCTCCGAGCTGTCAGCACAGAGCCCAATACAGGACTCGAACTGACGAACTGCAAGATCGTGACCTGAGCTGAAGTCAGACACTTAACCGACTGAGCCACCCAGGAGCCCCAAATTTTTTGAAGTTTATTTATGTTTTGAGAGAGACAGAGAGAGAGCAAGCATGAGTGGGGGAGGGGCAAAAAGAGAGGGCGAGAGAGAATTCCAAGCAGGCTCCGTGTCGTCAGCACAGAGCCCCATGCAGGGGTCCAACCACGAACTCTAAGATCATGACCAGAGCCGAAAGCAAGAGTCAGATGCTTAACCCACTGAGCCGCACACTGAGCCACCCGGGTGCCCGGAAAGTTAAGCATCTTTTAAGTGTTGGCTGGCATGCCACATTGTCACTTAAAGAGATTGTACCGACTCGTTCTCCCGTTTCCCCACACCTTCATCCACATTGGATGTTACCAGTGCTGCGAGTTTTGCCAATTTAATGGGGGAAATTCATTCATTGGTTTAATTTCCATTTTCTGGATATTAATCAGCTCCTGCTTATTTCCATGCTTGTTGATATTTTGTTTCGTTACCACAATGTGCCAGCTCATAATCTCTGTCCATTTTGTAATCGGGTTGTTGTTCTTTTCCTATTAACCTGTTCTTTATCTGTTCTCAATAACAACCATTTAATAGCTCTTGCCAGTATTTTTCTCCCAACCTGTCACTTACTTTTTAAGTTTACTTTTTTAATACCAAAAAAATGCTTAACTTTTAACAAAATCAATCTATAAATCGGATACTCCATGACTCCTAGATCGTGTGCCTTATATCTGTATCCCAAAATTATAGGAATATGTCCTTTATTTCTAATGCCTTTACATTTTATTTCTTCAGTTTGGCACAGTAATTTATCTGTAATCTACGTGTGTGCGTGTGTGTAGCTAAAGTTCTCACTTTGTTTTTCCCAAATGTTTAGGGAAGTGTCTGCTCACTCTTCTGTTTTAGCAGTCCTCAAACTTTTAGGTCTCAGGATTCCTTAACACTCTTAAAAATTATTGAGGCCCAAAGAACTTTTGTTTAGGTAGATCATATACATTTCTAGAGGTCACGTTTGAAACCACAACTGAGAAATGTCTAAAAAACACAGAATGCACAGGCACTCACCCTATTATGAGGAGAGTGAGGCCATCTGTCTTGCATCCAGCAGCCTCTAGATGAGGTCCCTGAACGACAGAAGCAGTGAGACTGGGAAATAATGTGTTGGCATTGATTGGAAAATAGTTGTGAACTGGGGGTTTCCCTGAAAGGATCTCGGGGACCCCAAGGGCCCATGAGCCACTTTGAGAGCCGCCAGTGTATTCTTTCACCACTAATTTGAAATGCCTTCTGTAGCCCACGTGCCCACAGGTCTGTTTCAGACTCTGTGCTGTTTTGTTTACTAAAGGTGTCCTCCCAATCCCCAACCCAAGATTTCTTTCTTTCAAGTTTTCTTACCCATTCTTGCACCTGTTCTCTTCCTGATGAGTTTTAGAGTCAGTTTGTCTAATTCCTTTTTAAAATTCCAGTTGGAATTTTGATTGGAATCACAGTGACTTCACAGACTAAATTGGGAGAACTGTACATCTTTATTTCCTGGTAGAAAAGGATTTGAGAGACTGAAAGATGATGGTCACATGATCCACACTGAAGGGTCTCCAGGACTTTCCATTGTCAGTGTCTATCATGCAAATTACTGGCTTGACTCCTCTGGGCCTCCGCTTCCTACCTGTGAAATTAAGGGATTAAAATAAATTAGGACTTTTTAACTTGAGGTCCATGTGTATCTATGGAGATTTCTAAATGGGAATCAGAAGAAAAAAAAGTGTGTGCATTTTTTTTTCTGAGAAAAGAGTGGGAACCCAGAAAGGTTAAAATCTTTGGTTTCATGATCTCTTGCCTTTTATGATTTTCCAAATACTGAAATGCTCTCACCATTCTGTCCAATGCTCTTCCCTTGTATCTGCAAGGCCTTCTCACCTCGCTTACCTTCCCAAGGGCAAACAGGTCCCTTAGGGCAGGAAGTGAATCCCTCCCCTCCTCCTGTCTTAAGTACGGGGCTTAGGCTCTGTCCTGAGTACAGAGCAGGCACTTCTGGGATTGCACGGAAACTCAATGGAGGGCTGCCTACCCATCAGCATTTTTCAAAGGCCTTTTCATTTCCACAGCCATCTAGTGAATACCTCAAAGTGTGACATCTTGGGGTAGAACTTAATTTAATGCCACACTCCCGGCCACAAAAGGAGCTCACTGTCTTATTGGGGGCTGGAGGGAGAAACTGCTATAATTTGAGCCATCTCTGATACAATAAACATCCAACTGCTTATTAAATTGACTCTTAGTCTAGTTGGTGTATTTCTTCCTCATTTCCTCTTTTAAAACTATCAGTAAATGGCTTTGAATACATTTATGAAAAAATTTATATTAATCTTATTATGGCATAGATACTTTCAACATCTGGCTCTCCAGTCAGTGAGGGGATGCGTTGTTCAAATATTTGTTCCCCAGCCTGAGAGTGAATTTGAAGGGGGGGGGGTACTCTACTTAAGCTACCAGAGGTTCACGAATCCCTGACAAAGAGGGTCCCCGTCTCCCCGCACAGGGGTTGTGGTCAGCCTAGAGCCATGGGAATGTCAGCGGGAATAGGAAAGAAACCAGCCCAGGGCTTTATTTCTCAAGCAAAGTACTTAACTGCTTTCTGCCTTAGTTTCCCTGCTGGGTAAGTGGGAATCCCACTTCTCACTGGGTCACTGAGGATTAAGTGACTTAATCCATATGAAGCCTTCTGAGTACCACCTGATGCCCAGCCAGAGATGCCAACCGTTGTTATGAATGAAGAGGACAGTTCCTTAAGACATGTGGGGGGTTCCATGGCTAAGGGCAAGGGAAAGAGGGCTGTGTCTTGCATTTTGCCTTGAATTCATGTCATTTTGACACAGCTCAGAGCTAACAATGCAACAGCATTCTGCTATTTATAAAATGTCTCTAAAGCTCATGAGAAATTAATAAAGAGATCTGCTAGTTTATTTTTGGACCTATAAGCCTTTAAAATCCCATGTCCACTGGTAACAACGCCTTCTTTGGGGAGTAATGATTTTAAGTGGCATTGCAAAGGGAAGAACCTCCAGAAAATGGGCAGTGCCACTTTAAATGCTGTGATCCTCCTTCATGTGGACATGCCAGGTTTTATATGGTTCACGGATATGAATTTATGTGTATTTTGACATCACCGTCATTCTACCTGGACTGTAAACTTTTGGTGACTTGGAAGTATTTCTGAGATGGAGGTTCAACTCTTCGAGCTTTATTCAGCAAATACATTTTTTGCTTTCTTTCTTTATTCTCTTTCCTATCCTGATCATTTCTTGCTTCCATTTCATGTGTCCCTTCCTCTTTGATCTTTCTATCTCTTGTCTTTTCCTTCTAGCCTGTGCAAGTTCACTGCCAGTGTCACCTGCCTTGCCGCAACCTGCTTTCCCTTGACTCAGTCTTCCCGCTGCTTACCTCCATCGTTTTCCCCGGACTCCACTCCACCCGTGTGGTTTGCGCCCCAGTCTGTCCCGGGGGTCGGGGGAATGGTCAGAAGAGGGGCACCTGTGAGCTTCACCTGTGAGAAGGCCCTGGAGAATGAGATCATCTTTGCCACACCGTCCGTGTGTCCCCACGTGCACCTGAGTGCCTCCCCTCATAACCATTTGCCCACCTGAGAACCGTGGGAGAGATGAGTGGGGTTCCCAGGCTGGTGGCAGATCTAGGTGGGGGGGGGTCTGCTTTTCTGCATCTCTTACCCCCACAGATCCTCCCTACACATCCGAACTTACCTGCTTCTCCAAAATACCCACCTAGTTCTTCTCAAGAGATGTAGCTACTCCTCCCTTTTTTCCGACTCCTGCCTCCACGAGGAATGGGCAGGCCCACGGGGGACAGCGTGTGTTGGCATCTGTCTGACTCTGGGTGCTCTGGGCCGTTTTGGTCTTAGCTAGCTGGCAGGAGAACATTCTTCCCCTCCTCAGATGTCCGTTTCATTTCAAGGTAGTGCTTTTCTGAAGGCTTGCGGTTTCTAGAAGCTTAAACCTTAGAAGAGCAAAGCATTCTTCTGCTTCTCCAAGAGCAGGGCCAGTGGTCTATCCTGATGGTGCAAGTCAGTCAATCAGCAGGCAAGAGCCCGTTCATTTCTCCTGCTTTGTATTTTGCCCCACATGCCCAGACAGTGCAATCTGTTAATAATGACATGGCAGATTACGGCACGGCACTGAATACTGTATTCATTTCTCTGGTCTAAAGATGAATTATATCCAATCCTGAAAAAAAAAATCAATGGTGATGTATTACAGTGTGATCTATGGCTTCTACCCTCAAGAGCATTAGGAAAGCCTGGGTGTCTACTTTCTCCAGCCTGTAACTTATTGACGGGGATGCGTGGTGTATATTTAAACTCCCAGACCTATGAGGAATATTTTTCCCCTGGAGAAACATCTATATCTTGTAAATAGAACTTTATAAACATTTGTGGAGCAGAAAAATTCTCTAGTCCTTTCAAATTGCCACACTGTGGGTTGATTTATCTCATCTGTTGAAGAATACCACACTTTTTCTCCTCTGGTTATAGCACATTTTGTGGAACTCGGGACGTGCCATCACTCAATGTCTGGTGAGCATCCACATTTCCTAGTTGCCCATCAAATAGCTGCAAACAGCCTTCGGTGTTGGGGTGGGCCAAGGTGCTGGGAAAGAGTCCTCTAAGTAAAAACACCCCTCACCCTGACACCACTGTGAGAAATGCCCCTGCTGGTTCAGAAGCCCACCCATAGGTGGGGGCGGACAGCCACCAGTGGGTGAAAGAACCACCCAGGGAGAGAGAAAGCCCTGAAAGTAAGCCCTGTCCAGGCTACAGTTGCTGGTGGTCAGCCCTGCTCACAATTATCAACTATTGTGTGACCATTCACTCAGCCTCAACATCAAGTTGGGGGAGAAATCTGTTGGTATTCACAGTGCCCAGCATTCAGAAGCCGAGATTAGAGTCTGAGATCACAGTGATCTGTGTTCAATGTTGAGTCGTTTCCTAGCAGGCCCGGGCCACTGCCAACTCCGGCCAGCGTGCTTCCTGGCTTCCCTGTCACAGTCATTGGCTGCACAGTGAGTCACAGGAAAAGGCCAAGGGCAGGTGGGGAGGACGGTCAGAGGAACTGTCCACCATGAATCAGTAAACAGGTAATGTTCCAGGAGCCCACTGACCGTTGACTGACCATGAATGAGGTGAATCAGAAGCCAGTGCTGGCCCTGAAGGGTCCCCCGCCAGTTAGGGACAAAGCTAGACTCAGAGGCCTCAGTGAGTGTCTGTGGGGTCTCCCGTCCAAATCTCGCATCATCCTGGCTCCGCAGGCACCCGGAGAACTTTTCCCGCCCCCTCCCACCCCCACCCTCCATACGCCGTTCTTCTCCTTGACTCCAGGCCACTGTGCTGGAGGCCGTGGTGTGCTTCTTCTCCGTCTGGTCTATCGTCGGCCTCTCGGGTTTCCACACGTACCTGATCAGCTCCAACCAGACGACAAATGAAGATGTGAGTTCCCAGCGGTCTAGGGGGTGGGCGTGTGCGTCTGCGTCCAGAGGCGGAGGGGGGACAGGGGAGAAGAGCTCAGGGGCCAAGGCCTTGCACACATCCCATTCCAGATGTGAGCCTCTGGGAGCAAACTGTGTGCAGGGGAAGCATTTTCATAGGTTGGTCTCCATGATCCCCAGTTGGGATTCTCTAACCTGTGTTACTTTCTGACCACGTCAGTTAGATCCTAAGGTCCGCTGAGTGACCCCCATCTCCAAACTCTGAGGGAGGGGGTTATCGTCCTACTCCTTCCTTTTCAGTAGTTTTGTGAGCAACTTGCCATACCTCGCCTGGAGAGAGACCAGCTGATATCTCAGGGTGAACGAGTGAATCTGCCTTTCACATTTAACATCCCCGTTTCAGTTTTGGAGGGGACCGACCCCCACCCAGAGATGAACTTTTTCTCTCTAGGATTATCTGCCTGTACTGAATGCAGATGGAGAGGAGATGCAAAAACAGAAAACCAAATGCTGGAAACGTTCTTCATAAGCCTGGGCCTCTTTGCTCTAAATATTTAGACTCTGACAGAAGTGTCCGTTAGTACAGGAATTAAATGTCTCAGAATCAAGTCAGATTGCCTTAGAGGCTTGGGAAAATTGGTACTTACGAGATACATGAGTTAAGAGAATTTTCATAGTTATTTGTATCTGGTAACTATGAATATTAGAATCTGTGGAATTATTTTGGCAACATTGTGAGGCTGAATTCAGACAGACTAGAACTGGGGAGTTACGGGAGCCGTGTTAACTCTCTCGGCTACCATTTGTTTAATTACTGGTGAGCACGCCACCTGTATGGAAAAAACCTCCACTGGCTTATGTGAACTGACCTTTTGGAACCGTGTTGTCAGAACAAGAGATTATTGTGTCCAAGCCTGCGACTTTCTCCCTAATCTGACCTGCTGTTTTGGGATATTTCCAAGTTTGAGGTAAATGCCAGTTTTCCTTGGGAAGAGTGTTTTGGTTTCTCCCGGTGAAGAAATGAGTAAAGATGATTTGCATTCTTTATGAATGCCTCGTGACCCCATTCACCTAAACTGTGGCATTAATATGAAGGATGTTCTGTTATTCACCCTCCTTTTCTTTCAGATTAAAGGATCTTGGTCAAATAAAAGAGGTAAAGAAAATTACAATCCCTACAGCTACGGAAATATCTTTACAAACTGCTGTGTTGCCTTGTGTGGGCCCATCTCTCCAAGGTAAGAGTCAGAAGGCCTCCAGCCTCCTTCCCCGAATCTAAAACACACGTCTGAATCCATGAAAAGAATTTAAAAGTCTCACATGTTGAACAAATCTCTCTTCTTGTTCCCCAGTCCACGATTTGCATTTGGTGCTGCTTTGTTTTGTTTATACATCAAATCTGGTCACAACCAAACTTCTTTCTTCCACAACCGGATAAAATTTCCCACCATGGCTGGGTTGGGGCTGTTTTCTTTCCAAAACCCAAGTCCCTCTGGATGGGGCGTTTGTCGAGGCCGGCCCTCCCCTCGGAACCTCGTGAACTGCTCACGGGTCTGCCCAGGGAAGATGGGCTGCTGGCCTGTCCCGCTGTGCCCACGGGCTCCCACAGCCTGGGCAGACGCAGCAGGGGATAGTGCCTGTCTTGTTCTTCCCTCCTGTCACCTTCTTTGCCCCTTCTCTCTCTGCCCTAGCTCACTCACCCCTGTGCCCGTAAGAGGACCAGAGCCTTCCACGGGCATCCCAGCCAAGCCTGTCCCACGGGGACTAAGAACTAGTGACATGCCCAGCATCCTGTGCCTGAGTTTCCTCTAAAATGTTCTTAAATGGCGTAACAATGTGCTCATAAGAGTGTCTTCCTGGGGCACCTGGGTGGCTCAGTCGGTTAAGCGTCTGATCTTGATTTCATCTCACAGTTGGATCAAGCCCTGCATCAGGCTCCATGCTGAGCCTGGAGCCTGCTTGGGATTCTCTCTCTCCGTCCCTCTGCCCCTCTTCCCAACTCATGCTGTCTCTCACTCTCTCTCAAATAAGACAAAACAAAACAAAACAAAACAAACAAAAAGAAAAAAACCCCAAGAGTGTTTTCATGTTTCGCACTGAGTGCTCTGAGCCATGAGGGCAAAGACCCACCTTCGGTTCCCTGCGTGGGTCCCCAGAGATGTGCATGGCAGCAGGCTAGGAATGGCCACCTTTGGGGGCAGGGGGTCCTCATACGAGTCTGGCAGAAGGAATGGAAAGATAGAAAGACAGAAAGACCACTCCCAAGGTGTGGTCAGGGTCAGGCCCTGCAGGCCGGGGCTAAGGGCCAACCTGTCGTTGACAGGTTTAATAGAATGGCAAGTCTACACAGTCAAAAAGGGGCTGTGACAGAGGGTGGGGTGCAGTTTCCATGGGATACCCAGGAGGACTTCCCAGAGGAGGGGGCCTAACTTGTCATATTCTAATAGATGAGTAGGAATGGGGGGATGGGAACTAAGGGAAGACAGAAAGGGGGGGCAGCATGTGCAAATGCCCTGAGGTGAGGGGAGAAACTGTAGGAGGAGAAGCTGAAGGAGCTCCTGTGTGGGAGTGTGGGGACCACAAAGGACAAAGCAAGAGATAAGGTGAGGGGAGTGCATCCAGATTAGGAGGGGCTCCTGGGCCGTTATGAGGACTAAAAGGAGAGGTGGGGCAGAATGTCACAGTCTTGGGCATGTGGCTGATCCATTAAGCAGGCTGAATGCACAGGATGAAGGCTGCGAAGTTTGTTTTGTCCTTTCTGCTGCCCTTTCAGACTCTTTCGATGACCTTTTCTTTTTTTTCTTTTTTTCTTTTTTCTTTCTTTTTTTTTTTTTTTTTTTTTTTTTTTTTTGCTCCTGAATGAAATCTCCTGCAAGTCCCTTAATTTCTCCTGTCACTTAAAAAAAAAAAAGGACTCAGGACACTTTCATTTCCTTGAGAATCATGTTGTTTCAGTGAATAGAAACTCCAGAGTTCATAGGAAGGCAACACTTTCCACCCCTTCACCGCTACCCAGGTTGGGGTTTCAGCGGATCTTCTGGAAAGACACAGTTCCACCCGGACTGCACGCTGGCTCTCTCCCAGGGGACCTGCGTCTGCCCTCAGCCTTGTCCCGCCTCCCTTGTGCCTGTCCCCAGGACGGTGCAGGTGCCTGCCTGTCGAGGGCACCCTTCTCTGCTCTTTTCACCTTTGATCTTATGCGCCGTCGCAGGGGGTCACAGACTTGGTCTGAGCTGCAGGGGGCTCCAGCACCTCTTTTTGGAAGATAGGGGTTCTTGTTGCCTATTGGCTTTTCTAAACCTCTGGGGATCCAACAGAAACTGAAGCGGACAGAGTCCCGTTCCAAGATCTTGTCCCAAGTATTTTTGAAATGCCTTGTTCCCGTGTAGTCTGAACACCTTTAGGTAGAGGTTGCCATGACTCCGATCTTCTGGGGCCCTGACGAGTAGGAGGGCGACCTCCGCGCACCAGCCCTCCGTCCTCAGGAGGGGGGATTGTACGTGAGCACATTGGATGCACCTGCAGCATTTCCGGGGCGTGTGGCCGGAGCCCCGGACGGCGGGGGCCACACCGGGAGCGCCCACTTATTAGCTGCACCTCCTCTTGCTCTTTGTAGCTCTGCCCTTAGACTCGAGGTCAGCACTGAGCCTTCACCCAGGGAGGAAGAAGGGCAGCCCTTTTGATGGCAAAGCAAAGCTTCTGCCCACCTTCTGCCTGGGCAACAGTGCCATAGGGTACAGAAGAGATGACTTTCTTCGTAAATGAGGCCGTTATGCAGCAAACTTGCCTGTGGGAGACGAGGGACCCGCTTCTGTTCATTCAGGCAACAAGCCTCCCATCAGCGCCTAGTGGGTGTCGCTTGTGGAGGCGGGTGATTAAGAGGCCCTGGTTCTTGCCCTGGTGGAGCTTACACTCCAGGACAGACGCAAATGTGGACACAGGTGATGCCAGCATGATGTGATACGGGTCCCCAGGGGCTCCGAGGCGCAGCGGAGGGGCCCGGTCCTCTGGGGGGCAGAGGGCAGGTGATTTGGGGGAAGAAGAGAGGAGCACTGCCCTTTGGAGCTTGCGGGCTGCGGGGCAGAGGGGACTGTATAAAACCACGGCGACACCAGGCGAAAAGTGGTATGTGCCCCTAGAGGGGTCACACCAGGGCCCAGAGGATCCAGAGAAGGGGCAGGCAAAGGCCGGGGCTTTTGAACCTGGCCATGAAAACGGACAGCGGGGTGAGCTGGAGAGAAGGGAGAGCGACTTGGGGAAGAAAACCAGGGACCGAGCGAACGCGTAAGCGGCAAAGCCCCGAGGGCGCGCGGCGGGGGCTGGGGCGGCTGCTCCGCGCATGTGCTAACGCTGGCGCATGCGCAGGCGGTGTCCCGCGCTGGCGGAAGGGGCGGGCTAGGCGCGCTGTCCCTGCGGTGAGAAGGCGTGCGTTGAGACCCGACGGGAAGTGGGGACAAGTCCTGCGAGGCCTGCAGTGTTCACAGGTGACGGAGCGTCCCCCGGAGCAGCGCCAGTGGCGGGGAGATGTTATCAGGCCTGTGGCCCTTAGACGGAGCCCGGTGGCCATGCTGGCCGTGGTTGCGGGGCTTGGGGGGACAGCGTGGGAGGGGGTGGGAGTCAGCAGGCAGGTGGCAGGGAAGGAACAGACGCCAGGAAGGTGCAGAGGTGACAGAATTCGGCACTGAGTGTACGCGAAGACGAGTCGGGGTGTATTCCCAGGTGCGTGCAGTGGCGCCCCACCCGGAAATTAAAATAGTGTTGATGGCGTCTTCGGCGTTTTAGTCGGTCTCTTCCTCCATATTGTTTTGTTTTCTCTTGTAGCTTGATTGACAGAAGAGGGTACATCCAGCCTGACACACCGCAGCCAGCCGCACCCTCCAATGGCATCGCCGCGTACGGGGCCACGCAGTCACAGAGCGACATGGTAGGGGCCGCCTGCAGCCGGGCCCAGGGCTCCCTGCAAAGGCTTCTCTTCTGCTTCTGTGCTCACTAACCCAGTAACAGACCAAGCACACCTAGAAACCTTCCCGGAACCCCCATTTGCTGAAAGGCTCAGGCGGGGGAACAGAGCCATTACATTAAGGCAAAACCCAAAGGATTATGGCCCCTGAGTGGCTGGCTTGTTCTGGGTGGTGTGGGGGGAAGTACCATGCAAAAGGTCTTCCAGAAACAGCTTGTGGCACCTTGTGATGGAAAGTCCCCTAACACAGAACCACGATGTCTGGGGTGGGGGGCGGGGGAGGGTGAGATACAAGTGCTGAAGCCGGCTAGCTGGCTGGCTAGTCCCTTTCTCTCCCTTTGCCTCAATCTGTGCTCGTCTCCCCACCCCCCTCTTTAAAAAGTGCACAGCGGGGTGGCCACTTCTCCCCATTTTCAGCCAAAACCGTAGCTCAGCCCTGCATATCTCAGTGCGCGTGATCAGACAAGGTGTTCTTCATTCACAGCCAAGACTGAGCGAGTGCCTCTCCACAGAGGGCTCACGGGGGTCCTGTGAGGTATGGAGTGGCATGCTTTGTTTCCAGGCTGCCGGTTGGAGACTTGGGACAGGGACGAGAGTCCCTCCATGGGCACCCGAAAGCGCAGCCAGGCCCAGCTCCCACCATCCATCCCTTGAAACTCCTTAGGCGTCTGGAAGACAATGACTTTGCTTTATCTGGAACAGATTTCCCTAAAGAAGTTCCGTGTTTCTGAAAGGGACCCCGTCTGTGGCCACCCGAGAGCTGTTTGTTCTTTGTGGAAGGGACTCGCCCACAAGAGAGTTTGCGTGACAGACAAGTCAAAGACGCGCCTCCTGGGGTGGACTGGGAAAATGACAGCCTCCTGGGCACTTTGTTTCTGCTTATAAAGAACGGCAAGGTGAAAGCCAGCAGTCTCAAGGCTGTCTCTGTAAGCGTTAAGGGCTAAGGGAAAATGCTTCATCCCAGCGACCCTGGGGCCGTGTTTACGGCCCTGGAAATAGGCTCCAGCCCCCAGCAGAAGCGCAGTGGGGGTAACTTGGTGGTGGTGGGGTCTAGTTGGCGCCGTTGTGCTTTGCTTCACTAATAGAGCATCTCCTTTAAAGGAAAGTACATGTACGTCACAGTCCTTGCCACCCTCCTCTGAAAGCGGTCACAGGACATCTTGTTCTGTCCCCGCTCACCCACACAAATGACCCTTAAGGGCCACCCTCTTATTTTTCAGAGGATGAAAATGAGGACAGAGAGTAAGGAGAGAGGTAAACAAGAAAGGAGATTACATTTATTTAGCACCGACTGTGTTCAAAGCACTTGATGATCAGAATCTTGTTTAATCCAAACTGACAATGGCAACTGGGCATGCCTGTCTCTTGCTTTTTTTAATTTTTTTTTTTTTTAAAGCTAGAAGTGGATCATCTCTGTCCAAGGGCACACAGCCACTAATTTGTGGATCCAAACCAGTCTGATGATTCTAATGCCCACATTCACTTCGTACACTTCCTCCTTCAAGTGAACAGGCACTAAAGACAACTGTGTCCATACTCAGCTCTTCACAGGAGCACAACAAATGTCCTGGAAGGAGTTCTGACCACGGCATCCGCCGATCGCCCCTGTGATGTGTGCGCGTGTTTTCACACACTGTGTATATGACCTCTCATTCATTCGGTAACTTCCTGAGTCCCTGCTCTGTGTTAGAGACGCATCTGGGTGGTAGGCATGTAAGGTCTGTGGAGTGCCACCCATCTGCCCTCAAGGAGGCAGTGTCCGGGGACAGGACACAAACACACATGTCAAGGAAATAGTAGGAACCTCCCCTAAGAGACACCACTGACGGCAGTGGTCCTTCTCAAAACCAATGAACTTACGTTAGTTTTACCCTGTGACTCCCGTGGTACTGATCCCACCACGCTGTACACTTTCACTAGATTTAAAAAGTCAACAAGGCTAACTTCAGGATATCGACACTATTAAGCCACTTTATGTTAAGATGAGATGAGGGCATAATTTATTAATTCCACACGTTTACTGAGTACCTACTATGTGCCTATGAGAGCGAGAGAGGGCAGGTTTAACAAAGGACGCAGGGAGGTCTGTACGGTTAATAAGATTCATCAAACTGCTCTCATGCGCTCGGGAGTCTAGTCCCAGTAGACCGCACTGGAACGCCAGTTGGAGGGCGTACCCCCAAGGGCACTGGCCTGGCAGGAATGGTTAGGGTGCCACTGCCTATTCCCATGGGAGGGCCATTTCCCAAGTAACCAGTGACCCTGAAGGCATTGGTTTTGATGCCGTAAGGATTGTTTATAGAGAACGCTTCCGAGATTAAGAAGAAGCTTGTAACGGTGAAGCAGTTGCCATTGCTAAGCCCTTATCACTGAGTACAATGCATGGATTCTTTTTAAGGCATCAGTTCATCTCTGACTTGAACTCTTATGTCAGGAAGCATGAGGATATCTAAAACCCTAGGGCTCCTTGCCCTCCTGTTCTCCCCTCTATCGAGATGAGCCACAGGTGTGGGTGCACACGCCTTAAGTGCCAGTCAGATCAGGTACTCGGGAAGAGATCCGACCTGCAGTGAGGCCTGCTCGGTCCCGACCACAGGAGCCATGGCGTCCTGAGTCATGGGAGGGACTGAGTGAGGACCTGCGACCCTGGGTGACCTGCCAAGGCTGACTGCCCCGACTTCATGCCCCCTCTGCCTTGCTCACCTGTGTGGAGGCAGAAGACATCACGTCCCACAGCACCACGCGGCCACCAGCGCGCGCGCGCACATACACACACACGCGCGCACATACACACACTTCATTCGTTTCTTTGTCCAGCCATACACAGATCTTTCCTGAAGAGTAGGACAAGGTGCTGAACGTGCCGTGGGATATAAAGGAAGGACCAAGGCACAGATCGTCTCCCCGGAGCCATCCAGCACTGCAACACTCCAGCTGCCACAACCCTAGTGCCGTCTGTGCCCCTAAGTTCAGTTCAGATTCATGACATTGTGCTTACACTTTCTGGACCGGCGTCTCCCCCTGCCTCCTGTGGACTCCACAGTAGAGAGGCTGTACCTCACTGAGTCCCGTGGCCCACCTTCTCCCTATCAGAGACAAAATCTAAAAATCCTGGCACGTCCGCTGCAGATTTGGTCAGTAGCACAGTCTTGGAGACCCGGTCCCTGGGCCAGGGTGGTCCAGCAGGGATAAAAACTGCAGAGACGTCTCCTTCGTGTGAGACGCACTTCATAGTCAAGCACCAGGCTTTCCAGAGGCCTTTCTTATCTCCTTTCAAAGAGCAGATGGGGATTTAATTGTGCAAAGAGCCAGACTTCTTACACTTTCTAGATGAGTGACCTTGACAAGAAGCTTAACCTCTCTCTGCCTCAGTGTTTTCGTTCATAGAATGGGAACATGTCAAAATCCTTACCTTGTAGGGTTTCTATGGGGATTAAGTGAGCTAATGCATGTAAAGCACTTAAAACCTTGCCTAGCACAAAGTAAGAATTATATGTAAGTATTAGCTATATTATTATTATTATCATCTCCCTGATATCCATGGTGACAAGATCAGCCAGGTCAGTTTCATCCGCTCTGAGCAGCTGGACAGCAATGGATGTGACTGAGGTGAGGGGAGGAACCTGGATGGGAAGCAGGGAGCAAGAGCTCCAGTCCTGGCTTCTACCAGTTATCTCCCTGACTGGTAGCAAGTCACCCTGCCTCTGTGGCCGTCAGTTTCCCCACTGCACAATGGGAGCTGGGACTAATTTGTCCCTAAAGCCCCAACCAGCTCAAAGCTCTCTGTGAGTCTCTGATCTTTGCAGCTTGACAGATAGGTCAGAAGAGCAGGGAACCCCTTCTCAGCCCCCATACACAGGAGAGGGAGCCAGCTCCTCCTGGAAGGGGGTAAACACTGTGACCCTTGGTTCCTCCCACGCCTCCCACCTGCCCTGACGCAGACCCGAGACCCAGCACTTGGTGCAGGAATGGGGGGTGTGCTGCAGGCTGGGCTTCGTAGCAAAACCTCCCCTTATTTGTCTCATGTTTCTCGAATTTCTAGGATAAATCCCACCTAGCCCTGGTATATAATCCCTTTTATATGTTGCTGGATTTGGTTTGCTAGTGTTTTGTTGAGGATGTTTACATCTATATTCATAAAAGATTTTGGTCTACAGGTTCCTTTTCTTTCAATAGTTTTGTTGTTGGTATCTGGGTTAATATTAGCTTCATAGACTGAGTTGAGAAGTGTTTCTTCCTCTTCGTTTTGGAAGAGTTGCTGAGGAACTGGGATACTTTTTAAAAGGTCTGGTAGAACTCATTGGTAAAGCCATGCGGTCTCAAGCTTTTCTTTATGGGTAGTTTTATTACTAATTCACTCATTACCTGTTACAGGTCCATTCAGATTTTCTATTTCTTCTTGAGTCAGTTTCAATAGTATGTGTCTTTCTAGGAGTTTATTTCATGAGGTTGCCTACTTTGTGGCCATTGTCTCTGTGGTCACACATCAGTATTGTCTTATTATGGAAATAGGTGAAAGGGAGAAAAAATAAGCCTGAAAAAGTAAAAGCAAATAGAAAATGAGAGTAATTTGCAGACGTGAAGGTACAGGGAAGAAGCAGCCCTGGACCATGGTGAGAGTGAAGGAACATGTGGAATAAGCCCTGAAGGGGAAAATTGGTGTTTTGTGTTTCTCATGTGCTGTGAAATGCACGTCACTCCCCCAGAGGAGAGAGCTGGGGACTCCAGTGAAGTGACTTCCGCACAGGCTGCGGACCCCCCCCCTCCCCCCACGCTGTGTGCTTTGCTCCGCTTTCTCCTACTTTGAGTAACGGCCGGGACTAAGAGGGATCTCCATACAAGCAGCTTCCAAGAATTGTCAAGATCTGGAGCTGAAATAGTTCAAGATTGACAATAAACTAAGTCTGTGAGGCAAACTGTAACATTCCTTCCTTTCCTTTGACTTGCTTAGTCTGCCTGTAACAGACACCCCAACCGAGATCACTGCACACTGAACCAGCGCTCCAGGACCAGCAGTGCCTGGCAAGAAGGAACCTGAAACCCTCCAACCTTTCTAGTGTCTGACGTAGCAGTGGACACCCAGGCCCTCACCTTTTGCTCTTTTGGAAACATGTATAATCACTAAGAGCAATTTGTCCACAAGCAATCCACCGTCTTCCTTTTTATCTCTCTTTCTCATTTACTGGATATAATTAGAGCCCGTGATCAACTAAAAAAAAAAAAAAAAAGTTCCAGTCCCAATCAGACAAACGTGAAAACTGGCTTTAAATCCCTTAAAGTTGAATTTGTCAGAATCACAAGGTAAATTTCAGGCAGTTCTAAAAGTGGAACCAAGGTTATTTGGTAGAGAATTATACTGGGGTCAGGCGGGTCTCTGCTGGGGCTTATCACTCTTTGCAATTGGCAGAGTGTGGACAGTATTGATACTGTTATTGCAAGGATCATCTCATTTAATCCCCACAACAACCTGCAAAGTATTCCCACTTTACAAAGCATGAAATGGAGGCCATAGAATAATGACCAGCTTGCTCAGAGTCACACAGCGAGCTGTTCAAGACCTGACTGCTTTCCACTAATTTAACTTCAGAAGCCCTCACATTGGTGTCAGCTAAACGTCTTCAGGTCTGGCCCTGACGTCTGGCGGCTGAGTTTACCACAGTCCAGTGGGCCTCAGCCTTGGATGCACATTAGAATCACAACGCTGATATCTTGAGCCCCGTGAAGTCAGAATCCCCTGGAGGTGATTTTAGTCATCAGCAAGCATGAAACGATCCTGGAGGTGATTCTAATCATCAGCCATCCCTGAAAACCGTCCCCACAGCCTTCAGAGTCTCCTGAACTCTCTAAAAGCTTGGGTTAAAAGGAATGATTTTTGAGCCATATTTTGCTTTAACACCACGAAAGTTTTTCTTGAAAAACCTTAGGTCAGTTTGGCTCAACTAAGACATGATCTGTTCAGAGAATATTCACATTCAGGTGCCTGGAGGATTTCAGCAGAGTGTGCAGCAAACAAGAGGTTGGGGAGCCCTAGAACTCCAACAAGTGCTTGGGTTTCAGGCAAAGCTTCCTGGAGGAGATGATGTCTGAGCCAGATATTAAAAGATTGATTACAACGAACAGCCACCCAGAGGTGGGAGAGATGCCCCAGGCAGAGCACAGACAGAGGCCCAGGCACACGTGGGGTGGGCTTTCTCGGGAGCAAGAGGCCTCAGTCACCGGGTGTGGGTTGCAAAGCTTAGTAGGCGGAGCCAAGGCAGGAGAGGAAGCGTGTGAAGAGCCTTGGGTGCCTTAAAACCAGTGTGCATTTTGTTCTGTACATGACAGGGAGCCATTGCAGAGACTCAGTTCAGTGAGCAGTACCATCAGATTTTCACGTGGGGTGCATAGAGCCCAGGAGGCTCTTTGGGGCACAGGCATTCGCCTGTCCTGACACTGGGGGCTGGGGCATCATGGGAAATCCCTTAATCCCAAGAGCCCCCAATTCCTAAACTGTGAAGTAACGAGGGGAGAGTGGTGATCACCTTCCTGGATGGTGGCTGGAACTGACTGAGACCCTGTCTGTCCCACCCTCCCAGCCCCGGGGGCTGACAGAGCCTGGCACATAGGAGGTGCTCGTTAAATGTTCAGTTGAGTGTGTGTGCAAGTTCCCCTCAAGGGCCTTCTCCTGGGGATTTCTGCAATACTAGTTTGTTTCTCTCTTCATTCCCACACCTCATTCCTTCCTCACTCCTGTTTCCTCATATCTGTAAAAAGCCCCTCTGTGAATATGGAACTAGGGACTAGAGGGACAGAGTTCTCTTTGGTGCAGTGACAGCCTTGATGGGATCAAATTACTCCATGGGCCGGGAGACCAGAGGTCACGGCTCTTCTGGTCACTGCACCCTGTCAGCAAAGTGCCCCTGTGCTCTTCCAGGGACTATGAAAAATTTTAAGACCTGAAAAAAACATGACAAGCTCTAAAACATGAAAACTACAAAATCAAAATTAATAAATATTTAATGTCTACAAGACCAATGACGATGTCCACTTCATTAATTGTTAATATAATTAATTAAATTTAGCTTTCATGGAAGTTTTACCACATTTTAGAAGTGATTTATGGGTTGGGTTTCTCTCACTTTATAATAATTCCCAAGCACACGTATGATTACACAGAAACTATTACCAATTATAAAGTGAGTTGCCCATAACTAAATCTAAAAGTGAACTGACTTGGAGCCACACACACTCTCTACTGCCCCATGCAGCCTTTGTTATGAGAAACCCACTTGGCGTGTGTGCAGCTGAGAAAACTCTCTCTGGTCTCAAGGCTCCTACCCACTACTGACAGTGCCCCCCAGATATATCAGAACATCTTCAGGAGAGGCTGGATGTGACCACTCCCATGGGGGGAAGATGAGATGTGTTCTATATGGCCCCACGGGTCAGAACCAGTACTAGATGCAAATCCTGCCCAGTCCAAGAGGGAAATGCCCAACACTCAGGAGCCCCCACCCCAAAGATATTTAGGACGGGGAGTTAGCACCCCTGCCATTGGGGATGGGGATGGTTGTTTAGTGCCTAAGTGATCCCTCTATACAAACTCCTGAGGAAGAAAATGTTAGAAAAGTAACAAAGGGCTCTCTACAGCATTAAAAGGGTGTGTGTAACCTCAGTATAGCCTCTGTCATCTGAATGCCAATGACAGTTCTGAGCAGCCATACTGGAATTACTTGCAGATAACCCCAGGGCCAGCTGAAGATCACATTTTCATTGTTCCTATTTTCCTCATTGCTGGCTTTTATTATTACCTAATATTGAAGTTCTTTCCATGTAGGCACAGTCAGGACATCCAGTTTAGTATGTATATTTCAGTTGTTTGTCAAATGATTAAAGTTCTGTATAGCATTGGGGTCAGAGTTTATGCTCACATCAGGCACTTGTAACTAAAAGATCCTTTGCAACCATGTGCTACCAACAAAGCTAAGAACCATAGTTGATGGTCGTTAGAAATTTTGTTTGTTAGAAAATCATTGGTTATATTTACTTAATCTAATTTTTAAATGCCCCTTAATCCAATATCAAAAAAGACTGAATCTAGCAGTTACATGATTTATTAAAATAAATTTGTGAATAACTATTATAGAACTCTCAATGCGTCATCTGAAAAATCTAATATAGTAGAAAAAGTACCTCACACACACTTAAATGGTAATGTTAAATGACAGAATAAAAAGGAAGCTCTCCTCCTAACCTACATTTCAGGTGAATTTTAGAAGTTTATAGCATTTCTGTGGCCATAAGCGAGCACTCACAAGACCTGAGATCACGGCTTCACAGCTGAACAGAAATAAATGATGCCCAGTGCTAATGCTTTTGACAGAATTGGAGAAGAAATAAATAATTTCATTCACTCTTAAGAAATAAATAATTTCATTCACTCTTAATTTGTATACAAGACCATCTAGAAAACTCGCAGATTTGCTTTTCACAGCATTTGATCTGTGTGCTAGGTTTATTTCAAATAAGGAGCCAGCCAGCTAGAGTGAAATCAAATGTCTTCCAACACGAGCAATTTTATTTGAAAATCTGCAGAAACAAAAAGTAAATGATCTCTGTGGTGTTTTCACATTGTAACATTAAGTGATAATGTGTGCGACATCTGAACATCCGAAACCATAAACTTCTTTGCAAGGTAGATGCAGAGGTTCATGTAGGCGGTAAATCAGCCAGTCGTGAAGTGACGCACTGCGGCCACAGCAAATGCCCCAGCACTCTTGCCAGTGGTCATTTTATGCTGCAGCAGAAGGGTCTTCTCATAGACCCTCTTACAAGAGATCAGGTTTCTATTCCATAGGAATTCAGCATTTGGATGATTTTTGACTTTTAAATGGCAATTTCATATGATTCAACCTGATATTTGGTAAGTAGGAACCTTTAAAGCGTTGTTTGGGAATGATCGCGTGAGTTTCTTAATTTCCTGTTTGTAGTAGATGGATTGTCACTGCCCAATATCCAGGTGTTTATTGGTTTTTCTTAAGATTATATAACCAGTTAGATAAAATAATACACTGAAGGGCATCTTGGTATTCGAGCTGGAGTATAAGCCCTGCTACCAAGTTGTCAGAGGAAAAAGCAAGTAGTGATGTCTCCCCCTACTGGATGAAGAGAGGAGTCGGCAAATGGAAAGCCAAGGAGGTGGGGGGTGGCGGAAGCATGAATAAAGCTAAGAGGAAACAGGTAGGAGGAAGAGAAGAAAGGGAGAAGAGAGAGGAGTAAAGGTGAAGAGAGGAGAAAAAGAGAAGTCGGAGGGAAACCCATGAAAAGAAAAGATGGAGGGGAAAGCAGAGAAGAGAATTGGGAAGGCCAGAAAGAAAGAAAATTAAGTAGAAAAATCAAGAAATGGGCAAAGAGGAATCAGAAGCAAAGGTAAAAAGGAGGAGGTGTACGAACTTTTTTTCATGGATCACCTCCGCAGTAACCCTGAAAATACTGGCCAAGTTCTCAGATGGGATTGCAGCCATGAAGGTTTATCAACCCACCCTCCTGGGGATTTGTGCAAAATGAGGAAAAGTTCTGAGCTTTAAAAAAAAAAAAAAAACGGATGTCTCCTAATCGTCGAGTTTTTTCTAAGAAGGAGATGTTCCAAAATGCCAAGTTAATAGTATGAGAATTATAGTCATTGCACTATCCCTGGTTGGAATCTGATAAAACTTCATAGCCCCGTGGAGCCAATAGGAAGCTTTATATGGACAAAATCCGGTAGAACAGTCTGGTCCCTGGGTACCGCCGAAGGGGATTGGTCGTCCAGAGGAAAATTGGTTTGAATGTGGCAAATTATCTTTAAAGTTATGGGTGCAGCAGGATTTAGACACTTAGGTTCATGGTCCCTAACTGCGCTCACTGATATCACTGCCATAGGTTAAACTGGTGGGGAGTGATGTGGGGCAAAGAGTAGGTTAATTATTAATATGAAACTGTGTTTCCCTATAACAAAGGAAACTCCATAACTATACTCAGAAAGACAGTCCTCTTAAAATGTTGAAAGAAATGTATGGAGGAGGTGCTTGAAGTCGGTTAACACAAGTCAGAGTTCAAAATAGTCATTTTGAAAATACTTCCGAATGACTTTATATTTAGATTTTTTTTTTAAATGGTTTAGGCTAAATTTATTTCCATGTATTTAAGTCCTTAGGCTTCACCTCTGGTAAACTGGACAGCATTTTCAACAATCCGGCTGGGAGGCTGAGCACGGATTTGTTACTGTTTTAACAAGTTGCCAGTTTGGCCACAGGAAAATGCCAATTGGACGGGGCTTTCTCTTTACGAGAAAGAAAACAGTATGCAGAAACCAGGCCCCGGAGGGGCCGTGATCCTAAGCCTCATGGTTTCAGAGTAAACCCATCCCAGGTACGCGCGATCTTGTCCGGCGTCAGCAGCGATGTTAGTGTGAGGCCTCGGAAGACACATCCAGCCCCACCTAGACCTCTGGTGAACCCAAGCTCTAAGGATCGGACAGACCACTTGATCCCCGGAGGCTCTGGTGGGGGCCCTGCCGTGGGCCCTGCCGTGGGCGTGGCTGGAGGGGTGTGATCAGGGAGGCGGGAATGGACAGTGACCTGGAGAGAGGAGGGAGAAGGAGGGGGCAACTCTCCCCTCTTGCCTGCACCCCTGACCTTGAAAATCTCCAGCTCTGCCCTCTAACAGAATTCTCTGTGAGCCTCTAGGAGTCCGTCTTGCACTGATCCCTAAAATAGAATTTGCCAATTAGGTCTCAGTAAAAAAAAAGGCTTCCTGTAGGTCAACAGAGACAAGCAAGTCTGATTTGCAGATTTATCTTTCCTCAGCGCTGAGGGTGTTGTGTAGACAGAAGGTAGGAGGAATAGCGAGGCTCCAGGAGGGTGGACTGAGAACAAGATTCCAGAGCCCAGAAAAGGGCCTGCTCTCTGCGGCTCCGGGCTGGGCTCTGGGGTCGCTAGCGGCCCGCGCACAGGCTGCACTGAACCCCAGGAAACGGAGGCGGTGCGGGAGCTCAGCTGTCCGTAAGAATACCAAGTGCTGATCTTCACAAAACGTTCTTTGCAAAGCACAATATATCTAAAGCCCTGGGTCAGTTTCCAGAAGATGAATATGATTCATCAGGAAGTTGCTCTTCCCCACCTCTGCCCCGTCAAGACGGAGCCGGTGTGCTGGACCAAACGGACGGTACTGGAGAGCGTGAGCAAACCTGCGTGGCCCAGCCTGCCCGCAACCCCCCGCCAGAAAGCCCCTCCACACCGAGCCCCTGTGGGAAAACACCGCTGTGGCAAAAACCACATAGTGGTGCTGGGGAAGCTGAGTACGGGAGGCGACTGTGACCAGCCTTCCAGCCCAGGCCCCAGGCTCTGGGTGTTTCTGAGCTCCCTGGACTGAGATGAAGGCAGAGAGAAATGTGAGGGTCTCCTTACCATGGAACACTACTTGGCAGTGAGAAAGAATGAAATCTTGCCATTGGCAAAAAAGTGGATGGAACTGGAGGGCATCGTTATGCTAAGTGAAGTAAGTCAGAGAAAGATGTGTTCACTGATATGTGGAATTTGAGAAACTTAATAGAAGACCATAGAGGAAGTTTGAGAAACTTAATAGAAGACCATAGAGGAAGGGAAGGGGAAAAAGTAGTTTCAAACAGAGAGGGAGGCAAACCATAAGAGACTCTTAAATACAGAGAACAAACGGAGGGTTGATGGGGGGGGAGGAGAGGAGAAGATGGGGGATGGGCATTGAGGAGGGCATTTGTCGGGATGAGCACTGGGTGTTGTGTGTAAGCGACGAATCACGGGAATCTGCTCCTGAAGCCAAGAGCACACCGTATACGCTGTATGTTCGCCAACTTGATAAAAAATTATATTTAGAAGACGAAAAAAAAAAGCGAGGGTCTCCCAGGGGACTGGCTTTCCTTCCATAAAGAGCTCTACTCTTGCCCGGAATCAAGGTCTTTTGCCCTCTAAAGCCTGTGACTTCATAAGAGAGTACAGCTCTTCCTTCTCCTCCTCGGCGTGGGGGGGTGCCACTTGTGATTGTAGTAAGAAACTGGTTTGGCCAAAAGGACACATACACACACACACACACGCACACACACACACACACGCACACACACACACACACACGCACACACACACACACAGGAGCGTGAAAGAAAACCCTAAGGAGTCAGAACTTCCGATGAACTCTCTCTCCTCCCCTAGAGGCCGCGTGGTGCATGGTGTGGGCTGTTCCCGCCTGGAGGTGGGTGAGTGACAGAAGTCCTGGGTGTCCCTGTGGCAGGAAGAGGGTGAGGCACCTCCTTTGCAAACCCCTTAGCACAGATTCTACGGTAACTCAGGAGTTCTGAAAAAGAGAGGAGGGGATAGTAAGACAAGGGACATTTATTAAGCACCTACTGTGTGTCACATGCAGTAGTAGAAAGAGGTTTGCAGTCAGGCAAACTCAGCCCCGGTCCTGGGTCCATGCCTTACTTTTATCTGTAAGGTCTTGAGCCAGCCACTCATTCATTTAAACCTCAGGGTCTTCTTTGTGAAAAGGGGAAATGTGTTTGTTCTAAGAACTTCTGAAGCAATGCAGTGGCGTGCCTGGCTCACCGCTTGAACCCAAACTCAGGACAGACAAGCTCACCCCCATCTTCCTCCTTCCCGTGGAAGAACGGTTCCTGAAACTCTCGAAGGAGTTACTGCACATGCTCGAGTTCAGGATCTCTCTGCGTGCCGTCGAAGCCTCTTCTGGCTGATCTGAAACCTGCCCCCGTGGCTCACGGGAGGGTGTGCGGAGGATGAGAGATTCCCATTCGATCGGCCAGAAGTGTGTTTATGCCATTTGCTTTGCCCAGTGAGTGAGGTGAGGCAAAGGACGCAGGGTGTAACACGATGTAAGAACGCTTAGAAGAAGAGGAAATATCTTGTAAAATGTTGGCATTTTCTTGCACAGATTAAAAAAAAAAACCCACAGAAGCTCAATTAATGGTTTTTGCAGCTGATGGAAATTTAGTGGTGGGTAATACTAGGGCTTGGTGAACAATCTGCCCAGACCCCAAGGGGCTGCTCTTTCTTCTTTTTGTAGCAAAATACACATAACGTACAATTTACCATTTTAGCCATTTTTACGTGTACAGTCCCATGGCAATAAGTACACTCACGTTGTCGTGCAAAGATCACTACGGTCCATCCCCGGGACCCTTCATCTCTCAAAACTGGGGACTCTGTCCCCATGAACACGAGCTCCCTCCCCTCTCCCACCCCCGGCAACCCCGCTTCTCTCTACTTTCTGTCTCTACGAGGTAACTACTGTAGGTACTACTGTTAAGTGGAGACATAGAATATTTGCCCATCTTGTGACCGGCTTACTTCACTCAGCGTGAAGTCCCCAGGGCTCACCCGTGTCGGATGACCCGTGTCGGATGACACACACGTGGCGTGTGCTAGGATTTCCTTCCTTTTTCTGTCTCAGTAGCGGGGTCCACGGCACATACCACACTTTGTTCATCCGTTCATCTGTCCATGGACAGTTGCTTCTACCTTTGGGCTGTGGCTCTGGTGAGTCAGGCTGCCGTGAACTAGGTCTCTGAGCCCCTATGTTTTTAAAACAATAGAGTAAAAGTGGTTTTCAGCATCCAAAAAACGGCCACCTCAGACTGCTCCAGGTGGCAAAGCCTGGGACTCTGTCCGCGGCAGGCTTGTGTCTGCCAGTAAGGACCGGGGACATGGTGGCCTCTGGCTACGTGTAACTCCCTGGGCAGCTGTGGGGGTCAGTACTCTCAGCGGCGGCGGATTTAGATGCCAGGTGTTCGCACTCACCACGTCTGTGCTGGGCGTCTCCGGGTGAAACCCGGCTGCTGTGCACACTCTCTGCCCTGTCTGACTCAGGTGTCACTAACAGGTCTCTCTCTCTCTCTCTCTCTCTGTGTTTCTCTGTCTCTGTCTCTCTCTCTGTCTCGCATCCCGCCCTTCCCTGGCCCCCCTGTGCCCCCTTCCCTCCCCACCCTGTGCCCATCTCATCCCCGCCTTCTCTCTGCTGGCTCCCTCCTGCTCTCCAGTGCGACCAAGACCAGTGCATTCAGAGCACCAAATTCGTTTTGCAGGCCGCGGCCACACCCCTGCTGCAGAGCGAGCCCAGCCTCACCAGCGACGAGCTGCACCTGCCCGGGAAGCCGGGCCTGGGCACGCCCTGCGCCAGCCTGACGCTCGGGCAGCCCACGCCGCCCTCCTCCATGCCCAACCTCACCGCCGAGGCCGCGCTCACAGACATCCTGCCCCTGAAAGAGGAGCATGTGGGCCACCAGTTCCTGACCCCAGATGAAGCACCCTCGCCGCCCCGGATGCTGGCGGGCAGCCCCCTGGCGCACAGCCGCACCATGCACGTCCTGGGTCTGGCCAGTCAGGACTCCCTGCACGAGGACTCCGTGCGCGGCCTGGTGAAGCTCAGCTCCGTGTGAGCACGGCCCTGGGGGCCGCAGGCGGCAGGAGCTTCCCCAGGACCCAGCTCCGCGGTGGCCAGGACACTCCCATCCTGGGGCCCAGTGACCGCTGGCCCAGTGAATGGACCCCCTCCCGTGGCAGAGGAGGGCAGGGCCCAAAGGCCTACAGCTTGGCTTTAGTTGAATCTTCTACCCCAGCCTGACTGCCTTGATAGCAGGGAAAATACGAGAAGTAGCTATTTGCAGGCATTTGGAATCTGAGGGGGGGAGGGCCTGGGGAGAGCGGAGGCTCCGGGGCCGCAGAGTCTGGGAGGAAAGGACAGTGTCCTGCTGCCTGCTGACCATTCTCGTGATGGATGCACGGAAGGCCGAGGACACTTGTGGCCAGACTGAAATTGCACTTAAGTGTTATGCTACTAATATCTGAAACAGACATGCCATTCCATTTGTTAATTAAAAAAAAAAAAACTAAAGGGAAAAAAAAAATGACCAGATCTGGATTTGCATGCCACGCTACGTCTGTTTACAGTGGTGTTGGTATTCAAACGGAAGTGCTGCTTGCTTGCTTTCTTCTAATTTGGTGAATCTTCAAGTGCTGTTTTATGGGAAGACAGTGCGACACACCAAGACTGATGGGACGATGCTTCTTCAGCTCCATCATCCAGGGGCTGGCAGTGCCCCGGGCTGCCGAGGGTCACTGGGGTTTTATCCTATCCAGTATCAGTTAACCTTCTGTTTAGTAGTTAGATGAGGTATTGCCACCTCCTTGTGTGACCAAACTTCCTGTGGACAGCCAATAAAATGACGTCCTCTGTTCTTTTGGATCCGCGTGCGGTTATCCTTAACAGCTCCCGTGACGACACAGCCGTCTGGATGGCCTGTGGAGAGTTTGGTTTTATTGAAGGATTCCCTAGCAAGGAGTGGCCTCAGAAGAGCCAAAAGTAATATCTTCGATTGGGGTGTTTTTTTTTTTTATTTTTTTTTTTACGGGATGATTTCTCAGGTAAGAGGGTAACTTTCCCACAGACTTTGCCCCGCATTCACAGATTGCCACAGGGCAGTTAGTCGATGGCGGAGAGCGGGGAGAGGGTGTGCAGGGATGAGGGCCGCTGCAGGGCCATCTTCTGCGTTGTGTTCATGTATCCCCAGGGCTCAGAAAGGGCCACCTGAGGTCCTACTAAGGTAGCAAAAAAGGAGGAGGAGAAACCGGCTTAAAGTTTGGGCCTAGATCATGCAGATCGTCATTCTCAGCCAGACACTAGTGAGAATGGAATTAACAAAATTAACCCTTCATTCACTTCATTTATCATCCAGAAGGGAGCTGGCTTAGCATCTGGGGAGTAAGTCACTTTGGAGGCAGCTGCAGGGACTCAGCAGGCTCTGTCCTTGCTTCTCTCCAGACGATAAATTCAGCAGCTAAATCTGCTCAAGTGCGAAATCAGGTTGTTGCCCCCGACAACCATAGGAAACACAAGCGTTGGTCAGTGGTACAAGACACCCCAGCAATTTACGTTTAAGGAAAAGACTGTTTCTCCTGAGAAACAGTTGCCATTGTGTAGAAAAGAAAAAGAAAGGAGACCAGAAAAAGAAAAGCGCAACTTAAAGTCTTATTTGGAGTAAAGCCAGTTCTTTGTCGGTGGAAAAATAACTTGTGCTGAAAATAACCACAGAATTCTTGCGTGGTGGTATCTTTGAACCATCTTTATTTCTCATACTGTATATACAAATAGAGAACAGGAAAGGTAAATTGTGTGTAGCCTTTGTTAATCTTCTGGACCTCCTAACTGCTTCTACTCAGAACTTATAATAAGGGGGAGGGGGAGCGAGCTCTTCCTTACACAGCCGCACACACACACACACACACACACATACACACACACTCACGGTCATCGACACACAGGAGTTCTCCTTGCACGCACTGCCTGTGAGAAAAAAGCGACAGCCCCACAATGTGCCTTCTGTAATGTCCCAGACCCTCTGCTTTTTGCCTCCTTCCTTCCATCTGCTGCCCAGAGACCCTGGGAGAGCATTGGTCCTGGTGATAGACAAGGATGGGTCAGTTCTCCTGTATCTGTGTGGCTCAATCCATTCCCACTTTCTTCATCTGAAGGATGAAGACATGGACTTTTGAGTCTTTCCATCTTTTTAACTTTGTGTCATTTTCATTTTTATGCATAATTCATGTTGACTTTTTTTTCCATTACATTTTATTTAAATTCTAGTTAGTTGACATGCAGGCAATATTGGTTTCAGGGGTAGATTCAGTGGTTCATCACTTGCATACAACACCTAGTGCCCATAACAACATGTGCCCTCCTTAATACCCATCACCCATGTAGTCTTCATTTCTAACATGGTCTAATTCAGTAGTTGCTGATTTCACATGACCACTCCTTTCCATCTCCATATGAAAAAAATCCAAAAAGTAAGGATCTTTTATTTGTCTTTAATAATCAATATTTACATAATACTTATTACCAATCCTCAATTATCAATCCACTCCACCTTCAGCCCTGTCCCATGGACATCATTTATCAAAAAGAGGATTGGGAATTTCAGTGAAACAAATCAAGGCTATTCAAGGCTAGTCAGGGACCAAGAGGGAGATTAACTTGAATGGGCCAATTTGCTAAGACCATTAACTTCTTAAAACCCCACACCAGAGAGCTACTCACAACCCTTCCCTCTGTGGCTTAGAAAAGAATGGAGAGTCTGTGGAACGAACGACTGTGTTCCGAGGAGCTCCCTTCTCCCCCTGGGGTGTACACATGCTCTCAGGAAAGTGACTTCTGGCGATGGGTCTGCGTTTCCCATTAACTGATAAATATAGATCTATATTTTTTTTAATGTTGAGTGGTTCCATCTAGCTGTGGCTGACTAGACCTTGATCTTTCTAAATTCTGTCAGTGTGTTATGGGTTGATTGCATGCTGGCTATAAAAATAAGATAAATATTTTACCATGCTATCAAAGTTTGGACCATTATCAAACATAGACACACACATACACACTCATCTTGTTTAAAAATTCATCTGCTCTCATTCTCCCAGGAGTGCTCTGGGGCCTGCTGGCTTCCCAGGCACTCGGAGGCTGAATTTAGCCTGAATGTCCTGGTCCTCAGGAAGGATGTTGGATGGAGCCCATAACCTGTATCTGAAAGGGCAGGATGACGTGTCATTCTGTGCCTGGAGAGAATCAGCCAGGCATTTGTGCTCATTCCAGCTTTCATCTGTAATTATTTGAGCCTGTGAGAATAATGCCATAACCCTACTCTGTGCCAGCAAAATGCCAGCTCCCTGTTCTGGTCTAGAGTAGCACAGAAAAAGAGTCTTTCAGAGCCCAGCGCCCCACCCCCGCCCCCCACCACTGTATTGTGGTCTTCCCCCGTTGTGTCTAGGATTACTGACTGGGGTTCAAAACAAGAAGCAAACCCTGTTTTATGAGCCAGGCTCCTACTGGACCTGAGTGGGTTTTTGAAAGCCCCCTAAGCTCTTTATGCCCTGGGCCTGGGCCTTCCCATCCGATTCAGCGGTGAGAAAAATGAATTTGCCAAAATTGGCCGTAAGTGTCCCTGTCACTGGAGCTTGCAAAGGCATCTGCAGGGAGATTCTGGAACTTGAGCCATTCGGGGACTGCCATCAGAGGGTGTAGGGGCTTCCGGAGGGCACTGCCTGACGGGCTCCTCTGCAGGTCTCCGAGCCTCCCTGCTTCCCCAGGAGGGGAGCCACAACTTGGATGTCCCCTTCCTGAGCTCAGCCCACAAATCATCCTAATCACCAGAAACCCAGTGCCCTTCCACCTCGGCTTGTGGTTTTGAATCAGCTAGAAGGTGTCAGGAGTTTGCATTCATTGTTTAAGTTTCCAAGGTTGGTTGTCCTTTCACTCATCCACACGAATACTGTTTAGCCCATTTGGTTCTTGATCATGTAAGAGAAGAGAGTAAAGGGAACAAATGTCAAATATGCTTTTCTGATTAATGCCTTAAACTGTTCTGAAGCTGAGCCTCAATGAAATTGATGTTTACATTTTTTTATTAAGCACCTGTTGAGTTGGGGGAGTCCAGCATATTCTTGTCCAAATGAGAGAGCTTTCAAATGAATTCTTCTTCCTGTGGTCCCCTCCACCTGCCCTGGAGATCTGTGTATGGCATTGTATGCTGTTTTCCATGTTACCTGGAAAAAGAACCACTTCTCAGTTCCCTTGAAATGCGCTCCCCCTCCCCCTCATTTCTGTCTTCTATGAATAAGTTACCATTGAAATATGAAATAAGTTGAAGCGCCGTTTTCTTTCAAATAAATGTCAAAGATGCTAACAGTTTTTTGTAACTCAGTACATCTTCTGTCTAGTTGCCCATTGTACAGTCCTGACAATAGAGCCAAGATGGATTTTCAGATGAGCGGTTAGTACATTGATCTAGCCATCGAAAATAATTGGGAGGCTGAAGATTAGCTTGTTTCTGGAGCGACTGAATTTGCAGCTGCCACAAAACTGGATAAATGGCCTTAACTGGAATTATTTTTTAAATCTCACAAACCCCAGGAATTACATACAGAATGGATCAGAAAGCAGATGAGCATTTGTGCAATCTGAAGTCTTTTCTTCCATCAATTGTTGACTTTCTGAAAGATGCTTGGTATTGCTGACAAAGACACGAATGAACAACTGTATTTGCCCTAGATATCTTAAGATGGATAGTTAAACCAAGAGACCATATGGCATATCCAAGAAGACATGTCTTCTGGGTTCTACATAAATGGAGATGGTGTTAGCCTGTAGTTAAAAAAAAGAAAAGAAAAGAAAGGAAGGGAGGGAGGAAGGGAGGGAGGGAGGAAGGGAGGAGGGAAGGAAGGAAGATTGAAGCCTTGCTTACCATTTGCCCAGGGCTTTCTGTGTTGGTATTTCACAAGAGCCAAACATTTTGGTGTGAAGGGGGAAGAAAAGGTATGTTAAACTCTTAGTGGAGTCAAAGCCCTCAATCTGAGCAGTGGTGAACACAATATAACACATAACATTGCATGTTTTCTGAAATAATTATGCTTATTTAAGTGCCTTTCATGTTTTAATCAATGTCCGCAGAATTGCTCTTGAAATGAATTTAGAAAGTATTTTCCTCCTTCAATAAAAACTGCTAATGGCATCAAATGTAAACCTCAGTCTTTGTAAGATAGGTATTGTCAAGGTCAACAAGGTGTAGAGAAGAATCGAATCAGTTTGCATTCAGTGAGTTTGCACTGTGTAGGCACTCATAAGGAGAATAATGGATTTTCTGGTCATGGGTGTCTAGATTGGTGTCTATACTGTGATTCTAAACTTTTTTCAATTTACAGATGATGTCAGAACTATGCAGAACTTCAAACCCCTAAAGCACTTGTTCTGTGTCTCACCTTCTAACACACATACACACCAGCCTCCAGCCTTGCTGGATAAGAATTGTGTTGGCTACCAGTAACAAAATCCCCCAAAATAACAATGGCTTAGACAAAGAGATATCTTTTCTGTCATGCAAAGTAAGTCCAGAGGTAGGCAATCCAGGGTCCGTGTAGTGGCTCCATAATGTCATTAATGTCCTGACCTCTTTCTCTCTTTCTGTTCTGCCATTCTTAGCACTGGCTTTCATCCTCAGGGTCACTATCATGATTACAAGATAGCTGCTGCAGCTCCAGCCATCAAAGCCATAATCCAGGAAGGAAAGAAAGGGAATGAGCCAAATGTATATATGATTCTTAAGACAGCTCCCTTCAAAGAGCCTTTCCCAGAAATGTCACCCTGATTTCTCCATGGCCAATGTATAGACCATTCCTAACTATAAAAGAGGCTGGGAACATGGTGTTCTAGATGGGCACATTGTTACCCCAAATCATATTGGGATTCTGTAGTAAGGAAGGACAAAGTGAGTATTTACTAGATAATCGCAATAGATAACTTCATCTCCTTGTTGAAAAAGAGACCCTCCCACTTGAGCTCATCCATTCTCCTCTCCACCAGATAAGCTTTGTCTTCATCCACTTTGTTCTCCCTCTAAAGATAGTTCCTACTTACTAAAGTAGACTTGACTCAGGCTCTTCCATGATCTGTAGGATCCAGCTGCTTCTCTAGGATCCAGCTGCTTCTCTCTTGCATCTTCTATTTCTTTCTTTCATTGGTTGCTTTTTCAAGGTCATCAAACTTTTCTTCTATCAAAACAAAAACAAAAAAATCCTCTTCCTTGTCCTTCATCCCCAGCCTTCCCTCATGGCACACTCACGAGACAGACGCTCCAAGGTCCAATGGCCAGATCCTTTGGTTTTGGTCTACCTTCTCTTTAACATCTCGGAAGCACCTGGTGTCATGGCACTTCATTGGTGGGCTCTGCTGGCAGAGAAGGCAAGCTGCAGTTGGATGGCCTCTAAGGCTCCTTCTCATGCAAGCCCTCTGTGCATTGCCACCATGCTCCCACCCTGTGGTTCAGTGACACTGCTATTGTTCCGGGTGACACCTCCTTGCATTCTGCTTCCTTCTCATGCCTCTGCTTCCTCCTCACACCCCGAAGTGAGGACACATGACAAGGCTTGGTCCTCTGCCCTTCTCTCTCCTTGCTCTCCTCCCTTGCAGAGAGAGACTTTGCCACTCTGCCCTTTGTCTCTCACCTCCGTGGTGGACTCCAGTCTCTCTGTCTCCCATATCCCCCTCCCTTCCAAGTGCTAGCCCACATCTGAACCAGCTCCCTGGGGAGAGAAAGATCTTCAGAGAGGATTCTGGCTCTGGCTCTCCTAACACTAGTTCTCTAACCCTTGGGTAGTGGATGGAGCCTCTGAGCCTAGTTTCCTCACCTGTACACAAGTAGTCTCCGAGGTGCCATGCTGCTGAACACTAAAGGTTCAGTGTCCCTTTAGATGTCCCATCATCACCCCAAACTCAGAATGCCCAAAATTGAATTCCACATCTTTTCCCCAAAACCAGCCCTTATTTTAGTTGCTTCTTCCCTCGTAGGGTCCTAGGCTGAAAATTCTGGAGTGGTCCTTGATGCTTCATTACTCTCCATATCCAATCAGGTGTCCAGTCCTGTCTACTGTCGCTTTATAATATCCATCAACTCTGTCCTTCTTTTCTACTTGATTGCTATCTCATTATTTCCCCAGGATATTATGATGGCTGCCAAGAAGTCTCCTCCCAAACCTTTTCCTATGCCCGTCCATTCCGCCCGACCCAGGCAAATTGATCTTCCCCAACCATGCTACGTACGTGTCGGATCCCAGGCACAAGACTATCAAAGGCTTTTTCTTGCCCATATGCTGCTTGGGCCAACATTAAAGCCTCTATATTCTACCACAACTAGGATTTCTGTCCTCCTGTCCCTTTCTTCCTGTGCTGCTCTCTCTGACCGCCTGGTCTCCTCATCTTCTGGCAGGACCCATGCACTTCCCACCCTCCCCGTCTGCCCTCTGCTCTTCCTGACTCTCCCCTGAGTCCCTCCTTGCTTTCAAGGCCTTGCTCAAGGACCAACACCTCCATGAGATCCTTGACAGCCTGAGGGACTCCCTTCCTCTGAATCCTTAAATTGGTCTGTCAGGTGTGCTTTTAAGTTGAGGTATAATTCACATACCATAAACTCACCCTTTTAAAATGTACAGTTCAGTGGTTTTGAGTATATTCACAGGACTGTACCATCAGTGCCATATCCAGAGCATTTCCGTCACATATTTGATACTCTGTCTAGAGAGCCTGTTATTTTCACGTGAATGTCCTCTCTCCCTATAAACCATGGGGACAGGCCAGGCAAGACAACTCCCTGAGGCACATGACACTTAAATGCTCAAGAAGGCAGGGGTTCAGGTGAGGAGGATACAGTGACAATAGTTCAAGAAACAAAGACCCAAACTCCCTAACGGGACCCCATCCTGGGACCTAACAACCTCAGGGAAATGCCAAACCCCATCTCCCCTTTTACCCCCTTTTGTGTCCATTGTAAGGAAATGAGGTTGTTGAGATGCAAGGAGCTGGGGCAATCCTCCTCTGCTCCCAGGTCCAGTGAGAACATCTGGGTTCCCTCCCCAAGCCCACCTGAGGGGTCTCCTCAATTTCTTATGGTGTGTATTCTAATTTGAGATAAAATTGGGGTCATAAGTCAATCATCTCATATAATTCCAGTAGAAAAAAGTTAACTTTTTAAATATATGATTTGTAATCAATAGTAAGATAATTTAGATGACTTGGGGATTGCATGCTTTAAAAATTTTCATTTAGGGGCACCTGGGTGGCTCAGTTGGTTAAGCATTTGACTCTTGATTTCAGCTCACGTCATGATCTCACAGTCGTGAGATTGAGCCCCATGAGAGTCTCCATGCTGGGTGTGGAGGCTGCTTAAGATTCTCTTTCTCTCCCTCTGCCCCTTTCCTACTCGTGCTCATGTGCGCACATACTCTAACTCTCTCAAAAAGATAATTCACTTAATAAAAACCTATTAACCGGTTCCATTAACAAGCATTTTTGGCCACATGACACAGGGTTAGTCACTGAATAATGTGTATCACTTTCCATATCATAGAAAGTATATGTCATATACTCATCTATTATAATAATTATTTCCGGGTAATAGCTCTTTAGTAAAAGAGGCCTTGAAATAAAACATAAAATAAATGTTTATGCTAAAATCTTTGCTAAAATCACATTTTTACTTAGAAACAGAAACATGGGCGATTCAATCAAATGGGTGGACAAACAGTATTATTGTCTCCATTTGACAGAGCAGGAAACATTAAACGACTCATACAGGGTCACGCAGAAAATGAGGGTCAAGATATCATCTAGGGCTCTAACTCTCATCTACAAGAATTTGAATGCTAGAAGGGCAGACCCGCTCACCTGAGTTCACTGCTGCCAGCACCTAGCACAGCACCGTGCACATCACAGGGCTGATGCAAACGTCAGTGCACGGGCTCCAGATAAGCATTAGCCGAGCTGATGGATTTAACGAGATGCCCAATGACAAGGGCTGTAGCTCCCTTTTGTATCACAAACAAGGCTAACTGTGATGAAGAACTGAGAGAAATGAGTATATGACATATACTTAATATATGAAAGTGTATACCATGCACTCAAATATAGTATAGACTATTATATGTTTGTACCTACTACTTTTCATATAGTAATATATTTTGTATACTTTTTACTAATAGATTATATTCCATCAATTGGCTTGGAATTTGGAATATATTTTTTCACGGAAACAAATATCTTAAATGATATTTAGAACCTAGGTCCATCCAGAAAATAATCCATAACTTACCTGAAATAATACTAATGACAGCCCTAGGATCTAAATACCCCAAACTTCTCTAAGTTTTGAGACCTGAGCCTGGTTCTCTGACGCTTGGAGCGCTGGGACCCCTAGAGAGTGGACTCCCCACTTGCTGCTATTTCTACCTCGCTTCCAAATGGCAAATCCAGCTTAAGAGACTGATGGAACTCAGATTTCGTTAAAACCTCTGTGAGGAATAGACAAAACAACTGAAAGAAATCCTCACGTTCTCTATTTCCAGAGATTCAAAATAGGTAAATTCTCCTTTGCAATGCATTTAAGGCATCTCTTGAAAATGACCTTTTCCTTTTTCTTTGGAGCCTTCAGGAATTTCAGCTGAGGTGATTTTCTGGCAGAAATCCTAGATGATTCCACAGCTGAATCCACCTTTACCAAACATGGACAACTCACTCAGGCTTGAGAATTTCTTTTTTTGTTAATATCCTAAATCAAAACATGTGTTGTGCTTTGAGGCATGTGTAGCTGACATTGACCATCATGGTGAAAAAAACATCTTGTAAAGCCTTTTAAAAAGGTTTTCTTGACACAATCAACACTCTGGAAAGTTACAAAGGAAATGACACTATGCAAAGGTTCTCCTTAATGTCCTTTTTTGAGAAATCTGGTCAGCAAACATCTGTTGGTGGCACTGTGTTGTCTGATTGACATCTAGCCTGAGTATTGAAATTTAATTTGTTAGGCCAGTCTGGAAGCTGCACTGGAAACACAATTTCTTGGTAAAATGAGAACAGAAGGAGTCAAAGGCCACCAAGGATTAGTCTAAACCCATTGTTCTCCAGGAGATATCAGATGGGGCTCTCCGTGTCCCTAAATAGTAGCTTCAGACCAGCTGTGTTGAGGCCCATAGGAAGGCCCTATGAACTGATGCTCTGTTATCTTACTGAAATCTTAGGGTGCCTTGCCTCCCACAGTCATCTTCCCAAGATCTGGATAAAAATTAACTCTGCAGTAAAATCCAAGAGCTTGATAGAAGGTGACTGAAAATGTGAGTCTGAGGACCCTTTCAGGAAGTCCTAACCACCTACGATGTACTTTTAACACTGGTTTGGAGCTCTCCATGCGCCCCCTCCTCTCCACGAGGACACCCCTCCGCACCTGTCTTATACAACATGCAAACTAGGGACCTCGTCATATGAACCCAGTCACCTCTGGAGGTGTCCAGTTCCCTGTGACTTGGCACTTCCTCAGGACCGAAGGACTCTACATTCTTGAGAAATCATGTGTGAACCTACAACTACTACAGCTGATCTACTTTTAAATTCTATATTATCAAAAGGAAGGGACTGGCAGACACCTCCTTATTGGTTCATTGTCAGGTGGGATCTGTCCTAAGAAGAATCCCTAAACTCATTTCTCAGCATCCTTCACCTGCCGGGAGGGAGGCTGAGCCACTTAGACCCACATGGGAGACCAGACCAGTGCTTTTCCTAAGGAAGGTGCAGTTCGTTCGTTCGTTCTTTTTTTTTCTTTTCTTTTCTTTTCTTTTCTTTTCTTTTCTTTTCTTTTCTTTTCTTTTCTTTTCTTTTCTTTTCTTCTCTTTCTCTTCTTTCTTTCACTTCTATCAAGGTGTCCGCTGCTTTGCTGAGTTATCTAATCATGAATCAGCCTGTCCTTAAGTTCCGGGTGAGCAGGACTTACAAGCTAGATGTATCTGTGCACCATTCATTCCTAGAACTTACAGCAAGATCAACAATGACCTGTAGGATGGAAATAAGGTGTTTTCCTCTCAATTCTTTGTGGTTCCAACCACCCTCCTCTCATTGAGGCCATGACCCATCCAAGGGGTCCTGGCACAGCTCAGAAGAAAGAAGTCAGTTCCCATTCCGGAGCGCCCACACAGACTTTTGTGAGGCCAGGCCAGAGACAATGACTTGAAGAGAAAAGACCAACTGAGTTGAGTTTAAACAAAGATTTGGAAAGATCTGGCCATTTTTTTTTCCAGCACAGGAAGAAGGGTTGAGAATTGTGTGTAGGCTGAGGGAGGACTGGAGTGTGGAGGGCTCCTCCTACTCCTGCTTGGTGGCGTCTCAGTGAGGGGAGTTTGCCACCCTCTGTGGCTTTTGAGGGAACCTGAGGGCAGGGAGGACTGGAGCCTCACTTCTTGGGTCAAGTCTGAGGAGACAGCGTAAGGAAATCAGGCCTAAGGAGGCTGGGAACCGGCATGAAAGTGGCCAGTGGAAATCACAGCAGGTGAGAAAAAGCAGAGAGACAGGGAGAGCCCACCCCCCTCACTCCAAGGCCCCAGATGGGCAGGAAGGAGCAGCTGGACGTGTCCTGTGCCCGGAGTCCGGGGGGCACCTATGCACAAATGAGGGTAAGGGGCCTCAAGACCTGTTACTTCCATCTTTTGGGGAAATTTCATAATAGACCGGCTTTTGTAAGAAGACAGCACGTTACTGCCACACACTACAACGTTCTCTGGGCAAACACACAGATCTGTAATGTTTACAATATGGCAGCACCCTAGGGTGGCAGTGACCCTGCCTGTGGCCGGATGGGGTTGCCACGCGCAGATGCAGCCAGATGCCATGAGGCTTGGCCTCTCTGCAGCTGATGTAGATGCCGAAGATGCCTTGAGTGGAGTCCCGTCTCTGCAGAGGCCCCTGAGCAGAGCCAGAGGCTTGTTCCCCAAGACACTGTGATGAACACCACACAGATTCTGAAGAAGCCCCCAGGTTGAGGGAAAGCAGGAATTCTGACTTGACCAACGAAATCCCTGCTTAAAGGGAGTTTACCTGGACTAATTCGTTTTTAGCTGTGGAGGCACAGAGTTGGAAATTAAGTAGTTCTCAAAAATTAGCTTTTTTTATAACCTGGTTTGTGACTCTGACATTTGTTCCCGTCACAAACAGGTACTTGGTCCCTGGCCATGTGGAGTTTCTCCCTTAGTGGTGCGAGGGGCCACCACAGACGTGAAATCAGCTCCCCGACCTTCTTCCCACCTCTGGGTCTCTCTAGCTACTGTGGCCCCTCCTGTGCACGGACACACACACACACACACACACCACTCCTCACATACAGAGGCTTCTCCTCCTCGATCACATACCCGCCTCTCTTCCTCAGACACTCATGTGTCTCTCCTCCCTACACACACATACAGAGATTTGTCCTCATAGACATCCAGGCCCCTCAGCTAGCACCTTCCTTCCTTCCCAGGCATCACATGACTCCCTCTCTCAGCTCAAATCACCGTCTCTAAAACACCCACCCCCTCCCTCAACCCTCAGCCCCTTCCCTTGCTTTTAAGTTTTTTCATAGCAGCTTTTGCTTCCCACCATTGTATGCAGTACTGAAGTTGTTTATATTCTGCTTCTGCAAATAGAACATGAGTCCCATAACAAACAGGGACTCTGTCTTGTGCACTACTGTATTCTTGTGCCTGGAGCAATGCCTGGCACATAGTAGGGGCTCAGTGTTTTTTGAATGGATGAAGGATCTTAATTTAGAGGAAACTCAACCCTACAGCCAGCAGGTGCATGCCCCCCAGCGCCTGTCCTTCAGAAGCCGCATTTGCTGTGTTTGTCTTGCCGTCCTTGGCTCCAGATTCTGAAGGCCCATCAATGCATAATTTCCCTACTGACTCAGGAGAGTTTGAGAAATACCAATATCCTGTGTTTGCGGGGAAGATCTTAGGTTTTTCCCATTTATGGATTTTTAGGGCAGTCGTAATTGCTTGGGCTTAATGGGTGCAAATACTGCTAGTTCAAGTCCCTTAAAAAATAAATTTAAAAAGGGAAAAAAACAGAAGACAGTGAGGGAGTAAAAAGAAATGGTTGGCTCCTAGTTTCTAAAGCAGGATGAAGCTTCATCATCATCATCACCTCCCAATAAGTGAACTTTGTACGGACTCTCACGGGGATGCCAAGGGGACACTGCAGTTATGGGGGACAGGGAGGAGAGCTGCTAACTTGATAGTCACCTGTTAGGGACTCAAAGGCAGTGACAGCACGTGTGGGTCCCCCCCTGCCCCTCTCCTGCCCCTCCTGACTTCTGCCACCTGTTCACGGCCATTTCATGACTTGACCTTCCACTGAAGCAGGAGTAAAGGAGAGGAGAATCAGTAACCTGAAACCAGCTTTCTAGAATTCCTTTGTCAGCACAGGTGGTTTCAGCTCTGAGGATTAAAGAGAAGAGGTCAAGGGCACCTGGGTAGCTCAGTCGGTTAAGCCTCCAACTTCGGCTCAAGTCATGATCTTGCGGTCTGGGAGTTCCGGCTCCGCCTCGGGCTCTGTGCTGGCTGCTCAGAGCCTGGAGCCTGCCTCGGATTCTGTGTCTCCCTCTCTCTGTCTGCCCCTCCCTTGTTTCTCTCTCTTTCTCTCTCTCATAAATGTTTATTTATTGTTGAGAACGAGAGAGAAGAGGTAAAAATTGTCCCTAAACCTAGATTTTGGGTAATTCACCAGAACAGAGGTGTCCCTAGGCAGAGACTCATGGATCCAAACGTTTGCAGAATGGATAGGAAAGGACTGGCCTTGGGGACCTACAGACTCCACCCTTTACACCTCATGGTCCCCTCACTCCTCGTCACTCCCTCCTGCCTGTTTCCCCACTGCTGGCACACCATCTAGTGGTCTTCCCCAGAAGCAAACCCAGTTGCATCCCCATCTCTTTGGAATCCCTACTTCCTCGTCCTCAAACCCAAAACTCCAGTGGCCCCGAAATAGTGAGCCCTAGAACCTCTAAGCTCTTATCTGACGCTCATGGGCCACCTCCCCTCCAGGCCTTCCCTGTCTGCCTCCCCTTCTCTCTGAATTAGAGCCCCATTTGAGGCTTCCTTCCACGGGAGCATGGCACCCTCCTGCCACCATGTGTTAATGGTCCCTCCAATCTGGTCATTCTCTCCCACTCGACTGTGAGCTCCTTGAGGGCAAGCAGAGCATCCTTCATCTAAGAATCTCCAGGGCCTGACCCATAGTAGCTTTCAAAAACAATATTTGACCAGTAAATGAATGATAAACATAGGACTTGGTTCTCTTACACTTTTCTTTTATTCAGGATGTTAAACTACAGCATCCAAAGTCAGAACTTGAAATACTGCCCAAAATGTCATTAGGAAGCAGCACTGGCCCCTACATACCTGTTAGAATGGCCCAAATCCAAAACACCGACAACAGCTCATTCACTGCTGGTGGGGAAGCAAAATGGCGCAACCGCCTCAGAGGACAGTTTGGCCGTTTCCTGTAAAACCGAACATATTCTTACCATAGGATCAGGCAATCATGCTCCTTGGTATTTACCCAAAATGAACCGAAAACATATATTCACACAAGAACCTGCACAGGGAGATTTATAACAGCTTTATTCATAACTGCTCAAACTTGGAAGCAACCAAAATGTCCTACAGCAGGTGAGAGGATACATCAACTGTGGTGCATCCAGTCACTGGAATATTATTTAGCACTAAAAATAAATGAGCTATGAACCCATAAAAAGATATGGAAGAATCTTACGGGCATATTTATTTTTTCCATCTTTTTTTAATGTAATTTATTGTCAAATTGGCTTACATATACAACAGCCAGTGCTTATGCCAGCAAGTGCCCTCCTCAGTGCCCATCACCCATTTTCCCCTCTCCCTCACCCCCCATCAATGCTCAGTTTGTTCTCTGTATTTTAGAGTTTTTTTATGGTTTGCCTCCCTCCCTCTCCTTAATTGCGTTTTTCCCCTTCCCTTCTCCCATGGTCTTCTGTTAAGTTTCTCAAGATCCACATATGAGTGAAAACATGGGATATCTGTCTTTCTGTGACTTATTTCACTCAGTATATTACCCTCCAGTTCCATCCACATTGCTGCAAATGGCGTGATTTCATTCTTTCTCATTGCCAAGTAGTATTCCATTGTATATATAAAGCACATCTTTATCCATTCATCAGTTGATGGACATTTAACCTCTTTCCATAATTTGGCTATTGTTGAAAGTGCTGCTATAAACATTGGGGTACATGTGCCCCTATGCATCAGCACTCCTGTATCCCTTGGGTAAATTCCTAGTGGTGCTATTGCTGGGTCATAGGGTAGTTCTATTTTTAACTTTTTGAGGAAACTCCACACTTTTCCAGAGTTGCACCAGTTTGCATTCCCACCAACAGTGGAAGAGGGTTCCCATTTCTCCACGTCCTCTCCAGCATCTATAGTTTCTTCATTTGTTCATTTTAGCCACTCTGACTGGTGTGAGGTGGTATCTCAGTGTGGTTTTGATTTGTATTTCCCTGATGATGAGTGATGTTGAGCATCTTTTCATGTGTAGGTCGGCCATCTAGATGTCCTCTTTGGAGAAGTGTCTGTTCATGTCTTCTGCCCATTTCTTCACTGGATTATTTGTTTTTCGAGTGTGGAGTTTGGTGAGTTCTTTATAGATTTTGGATACTGGCCCTTTATCTGATATGTCATTTGCAAATATCTTTTCCCATTCTGTCAGTTGCCTTTTAGTTTTGTTGATTGTTTCCTTTGCAGTGCAAAATTTTTTATCTTGATGAGGTCCCAGTATTCATTTTTACTTTTAATTCCCTTGCCTTTGGAGGTGTGTTGAGTAAGAAATTGCTGCAGATGAGGTCAAAGAGGTTGTTGCCTGCTCTCTCCTCTAGGGTTTTGATGGTTTCCTGTCTCACATTTAGGTCTGTCATCCATTTTGAGTTTATTTTTGTGTATGGTGTAAGAGTGGTCCAGTTTCATTCTTCTGCATGTTGCTGTCCAGTTCTCCCAGCACCGTTTGCTAAAGAGACTGTCTTTTTTCCATTGGATACTCTTTCTTGGTTTATCTAAGATTAATTGGCCATACATTTGTGGGTCTGATTTTGTGTTCTCTATTCTATTCCATTGGTCTATGTGTCTGTTTTTATGCCAATACCGTACTGTCTTGATGACGACAGCTTTGTAGTAGAGGCTAAAACCTGGGATTGTGATGCCTCCTGCTTTGGTTTTCTTCTTCAATATTACTTTGGCTATTTGGGGTCTTTTGTGGTTCCATACAAATTTTAGGATTGTTTGTTCTAGCTTTGAGAAGAATGCTGGTGCAATTTTGATTGGGATTGCATTGAATGTGTAGATTGTTTTGGGTAGTATTGACATTTTAATAATATTTATTCTTCCAATCCATAAGAATGGAATGTTTTTCCATTTCCTTGTATCTTCTTCACTTTCCTTCATAAGCTTCTGTAGTTTTCAGCATCCAGATATTTTACATCTTTGGTTAGGTTTATCCCTAGGTATTTTACGGTTCTTCATGCAATTGTGAATGGGCTCAGTTTCTTGATTTCTCTTTATGTTGCTTCACTATTGGTGTATAAAAATACAACCAATTTCTGTACATTGATTTTGTACCCTGTGACTTTGCTGAATTCATAGATCAGTTCTAGCAGTCTTTTGGTAGAGTCTTTCAGGTTTTCCATGTAGAGTATCGTGTCGTCGATGAAAAGTGAAAGTTTGACTTCTTTTTTGCCAATTTTGATGCCTTTTATTTCATTTTGTTGTCTGATTGCTGATGCTAGGACTTCCAACACTATGTTAAACAACAGTGGTGAGAGTGGAAATCCCTGTCATGTTCCTGATCTCAGGGGGAAAGCTCTCGGTTTTTCCCCATTGAGGATGATATTAGCTGTGGGCTTTTCATATATGGCCTTTATGATGTTTAGATATGTTCCTTCTATCCCAACTCTCTTGAGGGTTTTTATTAAGAAAGGATGTTGTATTTTGTCAGTTGCTTTTTCTGCATCTATTGAGAGGATCATATGCTTCTTATCCTTTCTTTTATTAATGTGATGTATCACCTTGATTGATTTGTGAATATTGAACTAGCCCTGCAGTCCAGGATGATTCCCACTTGATCATGGTGAATAATTTTTTATATGTTTTTAAATTGGATTTGCTAGTATCTTGTTGAGAATTTTTGCATCCATCTTCATCAGGGATATTGGCCTATAATTCTTGTTAATTGTGGGGTCTCTGTCTGGTTTGGGAATCAAAGTAATGCTGGCTTCATAGAATGAGTCCGAAAGTTTTCCCTCCATTTCTATTTTTTGGAACAGCTTGAGAAGATAGGTATTAACTCTGTTTTAAATATCTGGTAGAATTCCCCAGGGAAGCCATCTGGTCCAGGACTCTTACTCATTGGGAGATTTTTGATCACTGATTCAATTTCTTCACTAATTATGAGTCTGTTCAAATTTTCTATTTCTTACCGTTTGAGTTTTGGTAGTGTGTGGGTGTTTGGAAACATTTCCATTTCTTCCAGGTTGTCCAGTTTGTTGGCATGTAATTTTTCATAGTATTCTCTGATAATTGCTTTTATTTCTGAGAGATTAGTGGTGATAAGTCCATTTTCATTTGTGATTTTAGCTATTTGAGTCCTCTCTCTTTTCTTTTTGACAAGCCTGGCTTGTCAATTTTTTATCAGTTTTTTAATCAATTTTATTTATTTTTTCAAAAAACCAACTCTTAGTTTCACTGATCTGTTCTACTGTTTTTTTGGATTCTATATTGTTTATTTCTGCCCTGATCTTTATTATTTCTCTTCTTCTGCTGGGTTTGCAGTTTCTTTGTTGTTCTTCTAGTTCCTTTAGGTGTGCCGTTAGATTTTGTATTTGGGCTTTTTCTTGTTTAGGCCTGGATTGCAATGTATTTTCTTCTTAGGACCGTTAAGGGCATGTTTCTAAGTAACAGAAACCCATCTGAAAAGGCTGCATCCTGTGTGGTTCCAACTATATGACATTCTGGAATAGATAAAAGTGTGGCAGGAGTTAAAAGATGAGGGAGGAGGGATGAATGAATGGAGCACTAAGGATTTTTAGGCCTGTAAAACTGCTCAAAGTGATATTATAATGATAGATAATATGTCATTATACATTTGTCCAAACCCATGGAGTGTACAGTACCAAGAGTGAACTCTAATGTAAACTGGAGACTTTGGGTAATAATGAAGTGTCAGTGGTCAGTGTAGGTTGTAACAAATGTACCACTTGGTGAGGGATGTTGATAGTGGAGGCTTTGAGAGCAGGGGCTAGGGGTGGGGCAGGGTATGAGATTCTCTCTACTTTCTGTTCAATTTTGCTATGAACCAAACACTGCTCTAAGAAATAAAATCTATTAATTAAAAAAACATGCTGGCCAAACTTCAAAAAAGTAATGATAGGATAATAACGATCAAAGCAAATGCATGCACACGCACACACACACACACACACACACACACACGCACGCACGCACAGTGGGATGAATCACAAAATCATCAACAGAGGACATTCCCCAAATGTGTGTCCCCTGAAAACTCACAGCTGCTACAATGTCCCATCAGATGGCCTGCGTCCCGGGTCTGGCCCTAGGCGGCACCAGCAAGCTCCCCTTCCCCTAGACTAAGTTCCCCCCGAATAGTGCCCAGTTCCAGCCTGAAGACCGGGGTGTTGGGATGTGATGCTTAAGTCCATCCACATTTCTGGGGGGCTGGGAATGTTGCAGTGTAAGAATGCAGGCAGGAAAATCAGTTCAGGATTTCCCGGGTTGGGTCTATTTTAGGCTTACTATCAGGAGTTGGTTTCCTTTGCAGAGCAAATGCCTATTTAGGCTTGTACACATCCAACTGCCTGACTTAGGAGGACTTCAAGGGATTTTCAGAGGAAATGTGTTTGGGAAAAAAAAAAAAGAACATTCTAAAGCTGCAAGCAGAAGTAACTAAGGCCTGAGGCTTCTCACCCTTTGTGTGTGATTACCTCTGAAGACTGAGAGGAAATAGGGGCCTTCCGGCCCCCTACTGAGAACAGTTTGTCAAGAACCTTTGTGGTTACCCCAATACATTCATTCCTACAAATGACTGGATTGTCCTCTTCCCTAGTGAGTAGAAGCCCTACTAGGGAACTGGGCCTTCCCCACCAGGTCCCATGGAAGATCCCACCTCTCAGAGGCTGCAGAGTGAAAAACTACTACCCAGAGTGCTCAAGCACTGGGGTGCTGGCCCTGCACTCACCCCACCCGGGAAATGTTAAGGACGTTCATTGTATGTGCCTCCATTTGCCGATTCAGTATCCCTAACTTTAAAAGAAGAGAAAGTGGCTGTGTGGAGTAGCAGAAAAATTGTCATGGAGAAACTAGGCCTTCAAAAGGTGAACATGATTTTAGCAAATTTCTCTGATTAACCTTCCGCCTCCAAGGCTCTGCAGAACACAACTCCAGGGCTGGAAAAGGAACCAAAAGCCTGTATCCCCTGGAAGTCACAGTTCCTCTGTCCAGTGAATCAGCACAGTTACAGCAAGGGAAGTACATGAATCAGTGACGGAGGCCCAAGTCAAAGTAGCTTAAGCAAAACAGGAGGATTTATTGCTTCACGGGGATAACCCAGCATCAGACCGCCTTGATCCAAGCGCTCAGTTCATGTCTTAAGGACTTGACTTTTCAACCTCTCTCTTTCTCTCTCCCCATTGCTCAGCTCTGTTTGCCTCCAGATTGATGTCACACTCAGATAGAATCAGCCCTCAGAGTGACAAAACAGTCACTGAAGGCTCCAGGTTTATGTCCTCCCAGGTCAGCGGCCCCATGAAGGAGACTAGGAGGACTCCCTCCTCCACATCTATCAAGTCCTAGGGCACAGTGTCATGAGGTCTATGCGGGCCGTGCTCAGTCCTGAACCAGTCACAGGAGGGAGAGGACTCCGGGGACCAGCTACACTGGAGCTATGTACCCACCCCTGCTGCGGGCAGAGGCGCCCCCCTTCAAGGGACAGGGACCAGGAGTAGAGCGGAGTGGCTCACCGCATGGAAATCAGGGCAGTTAGACTGCAGGGCGGACAAAGCAGTGACAGTCCCCCGCATTTCCCCTGCATAACTGCCACTGGGTGATACCAGTGAGTAGAAAAGGTCAGGAACACCACGGCTCGGCCAACCTAACAAGGTATGGCAGAGACTAGCTGTGGCTCAAACAAGGAATGGGAGCCTGCAGAGCACTTGTGCAGCCCAAACCTGGACCCGTGCGTCATCCTGTGTGCCTCCCTCACCCTCCCAGGTGGCCAGCCGCTGAGTTCTTCCAACTTCAAAAATAATTGCCATCTGTCCTCCCTTCTCCGTGCCCACCCCCCACCCCTACTACCAAAGTCAACCGTGACCACTTGTATCCATTTCTTAGGGCTGCTAAGTGCCACAAATTCAGCAGCCTAATACCACAAAAGTTTATATTCTTGGTTCTGGAGACTGGAAGTCCAAACTCAAGGTGTCGGCAGGGCCATGCTCCCTCTGGGACTCTGGGCAGAGCCCTGCCTTCCCTTTCCCAGCTTCTGGTGATGGTGGCAGTGCTCGAGCTCCTTGGCCCACAGGTGTGTCACTCCAGTCCCTGCCTCTGTCATCTTGTGGACTTCTCCCTGTGTGTCTGTGTCTTCACATGGCATTTTCCTCTTCTTTTAAGGACCTCAGTCAGATCGGATTAGGGCCCATCCCAATGGCCTCATCCTTTTGATTGTATCTGCAAAGACCCGACTTCCAAATAAGGTCACATTCACAGGAACCATAGGTTAGGACTTAACATAACTTTGGGGGACACAATTCAACCCCCAATATCACCTTTTGCCTAAACCACAGATGGCAACCTCCTAATGGTCCCTTCCAATCTTAATCTGATTCTTTCTAATCAGTGGCTTTCCCAGAATACAAATCTGACCATGTCCCTCCCTTCTTCAACCCTCCACTGGCTCCCCATATGGTCCATAGGGCAAATTCCAAGCTCGTGGATGACATATGTGGAGGCTCGTCTGCAAACACCCTCTTACCTCCATTCACATGTTCAGTTCCTTGGAATCAGGAGGCAGAGCTCACCTTCTAGGGCCACACAGGGAAGCACCAGGGTCTGTCAGGAGTGCAGGGATGGGGTGGAAAATGCAGGCAAGACCCTTCATTGTGGTTTTTGAGAGAAGGAATGGGTGAGGCAAACTTGGCATTGACAAGTTTGAATAATTTCAGTGGGCTCTGGTTGTAAGGGCTCTTCCTAGTGACTGGCACCTGGGTCTGGGTCTAGGTCTGGCACCTGGGATAGGGCAGGTGGAAAGTGGCCCAGAGTGTGACAGCCAGATAGAGGAGGTGGTTGGGACTTGGGCACTGGACTGGCTAGTTTGCATATAAAAGGCACATTTCTGGGCAAGTTGTTTACTATCTCTATAAGCGACTAGCCCTGGGAAGGGCAATCAATCCCTCAGGGCCAGCAAGAATCAAATGTCAACGCATCAGAAAGCCTGATTAATACGGGGCTGCGTACTTCCTGTGTTGTGTGAGCCTGTTGGCAAGAGCCCTCTGTCTGTTTGTCCCAGACTGTGTTTACATCAGAAGCTGTGACATGAAGTGATGCAGGCACCCAGGACAGAGCCTTTCCCGAGGCCATTAAATGTGCCAGATCGGGTTAATCACAAATCACGATGCCCCACTGGAGGACCCCATCCCACCCTTCGAATAACCCACAGTTCAGCCACGTGCCATTGAAGATGTTCCAAGCCCTGTGTGGAATGCAGAGTTAGCACCTGGAAGTGGGGGGAGCTGTGTCCTTGCCAAGTGTTGAGTCCACCTGCACAATTGCAGGGGTGGGGCTGTGTTCGAGGCTTCTGCAGGTTGTATATGCTCGGGTTTGTGGACCAGAGCAGTGGAGTCACAGGATAGTATGTACTTAAGTCATGTGTAATCATTAAAGAGCAAGCAGGCTCTCAATCCAAACGGACAATATTTCTGTAAAATTCTTGGGGGAAAACACACAACACCCGTGCAGCAGTGTCACCCAGGGGTCCTCACCTTTTCACCCACTGGGATTCCTTTTCTTGATTTTCTCTCCATGGAGCCTGTGGAGTCCGTGACGAAGTAATCATTATTTTATGCTCCCATTTTCTTATAAATCAAGAATATGCATATCTGTTGATCTCAGCTACTGGTCACCTAGAGATAGGCAATGTTTCCATGGTGAGTTTTAACTCTAGCCAAAAGCAAAGGAACATGATGCGTTGGTTAGCCTGTGTGGCATCCTTGTGAGCAAGCAGGTGACATTCCATACACTTTGTGATATACTGAAAATAAGCCATGAACTCCCGTGGACTTAAGGATGCCTGGAGTCAAGAAATGTGTGCTCAGGAACCACTGGACCTCAGCTGGAAGGATCCAGAGCAACCAGAAGGATCCAGAAGCCTAACTGATGAAAAAATACCGCATGTCAGCTCCTTCAGAGTAAGGATCACCTCACACGGACAACAATAATATTCCTATGTGTTCCACCCACCATGACATTTTCTAGGCATTACTTCAGCTAATTACCATATCTGTCTTATGAAATAGGCTTGGGCACCTGGGTGCCTCAGTCGGTTAAGCGTCTGACTTTGGCTCAGGTCATGATCTCGCAGTCCGTGAGTTTGAGCTCCGAGTCAGGCTCTGTGCTGACAGCTCAGGGCCTGGAGCCTGCTTCAGATTCTGTGTCTCCCTCTCTCTCTGCCCCTCCCCAGTTCATGGCTCTATCTCTCTCTCTGTCTCAGAAATGAATAAACATAATTTAAAAAAAGAAATAGGCTTAACGAAGTTCAGTAAAACCCACGGTCCCTGCCAAATGGGAAGCCAGGGTGAATCTTAGATCCCCCGACCCCAGAGCCTGTGCTCTAAGCTCTGCATTATGTTGGAATGTGGGCTCTGAGGATCTCTAAAGCAATCTGTATTTGTCTGCGTGGGATGCCGTGACAAGATGCCTGAACAGACATTTAATTTCTCAGAGCTCTGGAGGCTGGAAGTCTAAGATCAAGGGTGACATCAGCATTGGTTTCTGGTGAGACATCTCTTCCTGGTTTATAGATGGCCACCTTCTTGCTGTGTGCTCACATGGCCTCTTCTCTGTGAGCAGGAGGGCAGAGAGAGAGATTAGGGAGAGAGAGAGGTTGATGGGGAGAGAGAGAGAGAGAGCGCGCTCAGATATTTCTTAGGGGCCTACATTTATGACCTCATTTAACCTTAACTAACTCTCTAAAGGCCTTATCTCCAAATACAGTCATATTGGGGGTTAGGTCTTCAACGTATGAATTTGGGAACACAGTTAAGTCCATAGCAAAAATCGCTGTGCTTTTTGTGGATTCACTGAAGAGCCACCACCTGGGGTACCCAGACTCTGCATCTCCTCTATGTGGAATCAGACTCACCTGAGAGGACTGGGCACCTGGTGCCCAGGCTCATCAATATGGAAAGGTGATTTTCTAATCACCATTCAGAGTGTTCTGGCTTCCAGAAAAAAACAAACAAACAAACAAACACATGAGTTTGCAAGCAGAAAAGACTTCTCCATTGAGGAAGCTGAACAAACGTAAAGACAGTGGGTGTTGAGTTCCGGCAGCTCTGAATTCAAGTGCTAGTTCAGTTGCCTGTAAGCCAGGTGACCTCAGGGAAGTCACTCAGTCTTTCTGAGTGTCAATTTTTCCATCTTCGGAATGTCACCCCCAACCCCTACCAATCCTCACAGTGTTGTTGTGACAGAGTGTAGAGGAGACAGCTTGTATCATGTGCCTGACCCATAATAAAAACTCAAAAACCATTAGTCCTATGCTAAATTGTCAGTTGCACTACTGGCCCCCAACTTGCAGGTCTAGAAAGAAGCCTTCTCACACTTGGCTGTGCGCTGCAATAAACTTCTCTGGGTCCCTCTCCTTAGAGTCAACAAGGCATGGCTGTAAATGCAACATCTACCCATTTTGTGAGCCTTTCGTTGTCAATTAAATTAGAGTGACATTTGTCTCTCAGGACTGTCAGGTTTTGGGTAGAGGCAGTACCTCCTGGGAGTTGGTCTAAACTGGGGTCCTGAGCTGGGCAGACTGATTTGAGAGACCGCCCTGCCACCAGGGCAGGAGCAGAACGTCTGAGTTGAATAATTTGTCCTCTCACTGTCCTGAGTGGTTTGCAACTGGCCCATCTCGGGGATTTTGCTTCATCAGCTATGAAATAGTGCTGGGCCCCTTGGTCCCTGTAGCTATTGGCATCCTTGTGCAGCTCTAGACACTGTCTCCCACCTCCTGGGTCTGAGAACTGGCTGAGGAACTGACTGAATGGCAAAGCCCAGCTTCTCCACCTTCCCACATCCCTGGTCAGACTGCAGTGAAGACCAGGAGGGAGATGGGCTGGCAGGCAAGGGTGGGCTCTGGCACTGTGGGAGGTGGGACTGCCGCTTATGGACTGACCAGCCTCTGATGGACTCTGAGGTCTACCTCTTACTAAATGTGTGCCCCTTGGTGAACCATCCTATGTCTACAGGCCTATTTTTCCCTGTCTATAAAGTGAGCACCATTCCATATCCTCTGCAGTATCACTTCAGGAATAGAGGTAGTCCATGCAGAACATACGGCTAATATGTAGCTCTTAATAAGTAGTAGCTATTATTATCTCTGTCATTGTGATTTTACAGCTCTTAGGGACATGGGCTATCAGAGGGGAAGAGAACTAAAGCCCAGTACCTGGGGCTGCTCTACGATTTCAGGCTGAACAGGAGGACAAGGGCTGAGCACTCTCAGGATGGTGGGCTTCTCTCAACTGGCATCTCCTAGCACATGATAATGGGGTCCTCTCCAACAAAGGGTCCCCTTCCTGAAATTCCTGGTCATGGACACAGAATAGGCCAGCAGGGCAGATACATTGGTTGGCAAGATTTTCCCTTTGCAGTTATTGTGTTTCCTTTGGTAAGATGGGACTTTCCAGAATCCTAATCTCCCTTTGCTAGTTCCTCCAGTAGAGAGCAAGCAGTTATGCACGAGGTAGCTAGGGGAGGAAGGGGATGTAGAAAAGAGTGTTTCTCTTAGACATTCCTTCCAGAATTCTGCTGGATTCTGTGATGTTTCCTGAGCTTCTACAGATTTTAAAGACTCTAAAGGAACCTCTGAGGTGCCAAGACCAGGTTATCAGCTACTGCAGAGGCTGCCCATACCATGGCAACGAGAAACAGGTTGTCTGGTGGCCATTTCTTGCTCATGGATGGAGAGGGAAAGAAAAACAAAGCAAGTATAAGGCATAGTGGGAAAACTACTCAAAAATGGCTCTCTCCAAAACATTGCCCTACTCGAGGGGCCATCTAACTAGATCGTGCACCCTACTTGGCTTAGCCTAGATTGATGAACCAATCACCAGCGAGCAGCATGCATTGCCATGATTGGTTAGGTTCACTGGAATCCTCCTCTGAGACCTGGATTCTGTTAGGAAGCAGAAAGGGAGCATGTGAGGCTGTGGAGCAGGCGACTGACAGTGTCTGCTTACCCAACCACGGAAACTGCCTTAACACTGGAAAGTTACCTTGTGCTGAGCAGGAGCTTGTGGTGATCAGAGGAGACCCTTTGTGCAGAGGTAGTCTGTTCCAGGGAGAAGTACAAGTTCAGGTAATTTACACCCGTGGAAGGGAATGCAATGTCAGGGTCAGGGAGTGGTCTGGCAGGCTCCTGGGATTGAGCCCATTCCCATCACCCACAGCTGCTGTGGCACACAGAATATCTGCTTTACTGGGAGAGGCAGAGAAAGTGCCATGCCCTGGACCCGTCCACCTTTTCCTGTCCCTCATTCTATGGTCCACCTATTCACCCTTCCCCTCACCTCTGCTTGCTTACGAAAGAGAAATTCCGCCTGCCAGAGGCTCCACCAGATCATCCTCAATCTGGAAAAGGTGCCAGAGGACAGAGGTGTCCCCTCAAGGGGACGCTAAACAATCATCATCCCAAATGACAACAGACGTCTGCTTCCTGCCTGAATGCACTTTGCCTTGCTCAGAACTGCAATACCTCATTGACCTGTGTATTACCCTCGGAGTTACAGTGGCCTAACTCATTGGGAATGTACAACTACAGAAAACAATTTTGTCAATTCGTCTCTCTAAAACAGTTTTCTGGGTCAACCACTATTTGAGAAGCAGCTGATCGTTGATGTTCTACGAGATAATAGGTTATTCTCTACCCCAAGGTAGCTGACAATGTCTCATACATCCAGGCTCACACGATAGTCTGACCTTTAGGGTGGCAACTAAAATTCATCCCTTATGTCTACACTGATGGGCTGCTGGTGACTATCCAGAGTATTGGGTTGAGAATGGCTCAGGCTGCACCAGAAAGGGTGCTGTATGGCATTCACAGTGTCTGCCATGAGCAAAGCACAGGAATGATGGTGATACCATGAACTCGATATGCCTAGTCTAACCTGTCACCCTTCAAGGAGAATCCACTGTATATTCCAAGATAAAGAAAACAGGTGCTCACATACCAGCTGCGTAGAGGCTTCCACAGACATACACCTTTGCCCAGGTTGAAGAAACCGTGGCAACGAACAAATGTTCTCTCCTCGTTATGCTGTTCTCAAGCCCGATGTCTGAGTCAAGAATTTTTTTTTAATTAAGCCTTTTTCTAAGCCTTAGGGGGATACTGGCATAAAGAAGCCAACCTGATCTGTATCTGTTTTTATTTTTATGTTTGTAAATATTACAGGCTAAGTGATCTATACAAAGGCAGAGCGGGGGAGACAAAATCTAAGAAATAGAAGTCCTGGCTCGGTTTGGTCAGTTCTTTTGTATTCTTTCCATGTGACTCATCCATGAGAAAAACTCAAACTACATTAAATTGATGGTGTGTGACCAAGGAATGAAGAAATCTTGCAACACAGTTTTGTTTTCCAGGCCCGAGTTCCCCCAACAGAGAGTTAGGACAACTCTCATGACCAAACTGGCAGGCGCTGGGATCCCAGCTGATCCGGGCCAGGCCCTGCAAGGAGAATCCTGGGCTCTGAGCAGCAAGGGTGGGCCCCTGTTATTTCAGCCTGGAAAACATCCCCACCCCACCCAGGGAGAGTCAGCCATTCCTGAAGGAGGAGCCTGGGATGCTGGCAACCTATCCCCGCCCAAAGCTTTACTGAAACCAGAGCTGGGTGGACCCCACCACCCACCTGAAATATCTCCTAGAATTGTGTGTTTGGCTATTTAATGAAGCAGGGGCATTCTTTTGTGGTTTCTGTCCTGCTTTTGGATAGAAAGGAAGGAAGGGAAGGGAAAAAGCCATTGTGACGGCTGCCATGTTTCAAGCAACCACTATCAGGCAAGAACTCCCTTAAGTCCTTTGTAACATATTCCATTATAATCACAAGGTTCATTGGATGAATGAGAACCCTGCAAAGGCCCCTTTTGTTTGTCTGAGGTCCCACAACTCGAGCATCAGAGCTGCATTCACAGCAAGGCAGCCGCGTGCTCTCCGCCACACTCAGACATGAGCTCTGAGTCTGTGATGGCCAACCAGCAGACAAGTGGTCAAGGCTTTATACCAAGAAAGAAGGAAAGCTTTTAGCTTGGAGGATCTTACTTCAAAAATGTTCAAGCGTATGTGTTTGCTGGAGGGTTTTTCCTCCCTGATGCACTACATTCTAAATTCAATGCCCTAGAAGATATTGAATAGACAGGACAAAATCCATTAGGCTTGTTGATTTATAGCTTTTCAGCATTTAGAAGGAGCAGCTTTCAATGTGAAATTGATTGCATGCTGCAGCCCATTTTAGAAATTTGTCTCCTTTTGCCAGTAAGTGATTTATGCCATGCTCCCATTATTGCCTCTTTTTGGAAGGAGGAAAAAATATCAACACAAAGTGAATTCAGTGTCCAGTATCTTTGTGAATCCTGCTCAACACTCCCATGGCCCATCTCTGCATTTTATTGACTGCAGAGTAAATAGCCGGGGGCTCTGGTGCACAGTCCGCCAGAGGGCTGTAGTGTGGGTCCACCCACCAACGCACACTTTCTGGTATCAGTGAGAGGAGAGTGTTGGAGATTAATTAGGAGTTAGCTAGGGTTACTCTTGATCCTCCTCCACCCCTCTCCCATCCCCCTGCCAGTTCTCCATGGTCACTCCATCCTTGCATTGTCCTTCTGTTTACTGCCCAGTGCTCTCTAGATGGGGAGTATTCAGAAGGCCACAGGTTTGTAATGAAGGGTCTTGCATCTCCAGCCCCTAGTACAAGGCCTTGCACACAGTAGGTGCTCCACACGTATTTAGTTGAAACGACAGTTAACACCAAAGTAGCTGAGGTTGAGCGGACCTGTTGAAGGATGGAGCCATATGCCATAGCTGTAGAGATGCCTCTTGAGTTTGTCACAGGCCTCTTTGAACTGCGATCCTAAGTTTCTCTGTGTATTCTCAAAAGTCATGGCATGAAATATATAAAATACTTTGCCAAAATAAAGAAACTCTACATCTATGAGTTTAGAAGACCTGGACTAAAAACTAAATGCTTGGGGCGCCTGGGTGGCTCAGTCAGTTAAGCGTCTGACTTCGGCTCAGGTCATGATCTCACGGTTCGTGGGTTCGAGCCCCATGTCGGGCTCTGTGCTAACAGCTCAGGGCCTGGAGCCTGCTTCGGATTCTGTGTCTCCCTCTCTCTCTGCCCCTCCCCCACTTGTGCTCGCTCTCCCTCTGTCTCAAAAATAAATAAACACTAAAAAATTTAAAAGCTAGATCAGTTTAGTATAACTCATACTAGGCTTGTGTGGCTCTCTGCTTTATTGAACAAACTTAACTTAGTATTGAATGCTAAACAAATATGAAATGGCTTTATTTTCTCATTCATTTCCAGTCCTTTAGTGATCTTATTCTGAGTCCTTATTTCTTTGATGACACAAAGTTATTTTAAAAAAAAAACACACACAAGTCTTGTCCAATATGTGTTAATCCACTTCTGTTTCATATCCCCACCTCCTCCCAGCAGCGATGAGGTCCTCACCTCCGAAATTTAGCATGAGGAGGGCAATGTTGGCTCTCTCCACTTTCCCCACCTCGCTCCTTCTTCCACAGTGCTGTGTGGAGGAAGAGGAGGAAGGGAGGTCCAAAGTCTTTGCCCCAATGGTGCCATTCTGCTTCTCCCTTGGCTCTTGGTATAGCTGATTGGCAGGTGCTTTCTTGTGAGGTCTGGCATGAGCCTCCTCACCTATAGCTCCTCTGGCTTGGCCCACTCAAACCCACCCCCAGGCCCTGCCCCCAGGGTACAACCCAAAGCCTCCTACTTCTGGAGCAATGGCAAAGGGCTCAAGTATGGCTACCTCCCAGATGTCCCTTGACCACCAGAAACACTCGCCTCTTGGCAAGAGAGCAGTGACTCTACCATTGACCTCTCCTCTGGCCATTCATTTCAGGTAACCACAGCTGTAAGGATAACATAACAAGATTCTCCAGAGTGGCTCCAGAATCAAGAGAAAAACTTTGCTTCCAGTCTTTTCCAAACTCAGGGTGAAATTGTCTACTTCTCTCATAACAATTATGAGCTTAGCTGTTACATTAATGGAGGAGAGCCAAAAGTCAGGACATACAAAATAATGGGTCATTCACGCTTTACTTTGGAAGGAAGACAAGGAGGCAAAGGCAAAGGCAAACACACTTAGATGCTGAGACAAACTGGACTCAGGTTTGTCTCTTCCTGACTCAGCCTCTGTGTCTCCTGAGCCTGAGCAGAGCTAACTTAGCTTAGAAAATAACTCATTGAAGGTAATGTGAAGGCAGAGTCATGAATTTGAGCTTGCAAAACTAATATGAAAGAGTCAATACTTCTATCTCTTGGTTCTTGGATGTTCTTGAATACTCTTGAATAAGTCTGGTCACAAAGATTAACTGATGAAATAGAAGTCATAAAGGATTTTGCTCTCCTTTAAAGATAGATCTCTCCCCTTCCAAATCGCTACGGCACATGTAAAGGTGGTCTGGCTATGGCACGTGTCACCATGCTGATGACCGATTCTGCTGATCTGTCTGGTTAGGCAGGTGTTGCTTCCTCTCCTGCTGTTCCATGTGTGTGCCTATGAAGCTGAGCACTTTGTTGAAGAAGACAACCTTTCCTGAAAGAGAAGGACCATTCTTCTGTCCAGGGTATATGCTAGAACCTCCAAACAAACTCCCCAAAACTCCACGCCTGTGTTGTATGGCTTTGCTGATTGCATCTAGAATCTGTCCTCCCTTTTGCTTTCTTAAAGGAATTCAGATTTTCATTTGAGTAGCCTCCCCTACCTCATGTAGCCCATGGACTTAGGGAGAGGCGGACCCCCAAATTGGGAGGACCCTGATTAGTCTAAGACAGAGAAGGGGGGTAACTCTATCTCACGCTCCACAGTGGTGGAGTCAGACATAGGAAATGACATTCAGACGATCCCAGCATTGGCCCATGACCCAGTTTGGGCTAACAAGACACAAGCAGAGATTTGCTGGAAGAGACTGTCTCTCCTTCTGGATGGTGTATTGTGTGGATACAAGCTCTGGGACAGCTGAGACAGTGTTGTCACCAGGACAGACCCCAGGCTGAGCATGATGCTGATGCTTTGTGGGGCAGAGAACCCAGAATTATGAAGACCATAGAGGCAGGTTACCAGCCACCCCTGAAGCCGCCCTAATGCTGGCCTCTCCAGCCAGTCTGTTTGGTGTTCTATAACAGCATTTTAAAACATTCTAACAAGACCAATCATATAATTCATTGTCCAATCCCAGCCACTTTTGCAAGTGAAAGGTACTATTAATAATCCTACCAGGACCACACACATAAACTGGGGCTGCTCCAGCAAATCGGAATGTGGGGCCACTCTAATCATAACTGATAGAAACTGTAGCATTACCTAAATTAATCAGCTAAGCTTGAAGAAAAAGCAAAATCAGAGTTATTTAAAGGAATAAAGCAACATGACTCAGGTCCAGCTCTAATTCCATCTCCAAACTGTAGCCAAAGTGATCTTTTCAAAACCCAGATCTGATCATGTCCTCCCCTGCCTACAACACTACAGTGGCTTCCCATTTCTCTTGGGATGTGGCCTAAGAGCCTTTGTGGGGCCTCCCTCCTCTCCAGCCTCCCTGGGCCGGGGGCTTTGCACACAATCTGCAAGGAACGCCTTTCCCTCTCACTTACCCACCTGCTCCAGAGCCTCACCCCCAGGGCAGTCTGCCCATCACCCCTCCAACCTCCACCCCAACCCGGAGTCTTTGTTGTAGAACCTGTCAACCCCATTCCCACCCTTCCTAGCACCTCTCTTGGCTCTTCATTGTGAGTACAAGTGAACAGGGGTGTATCAGCTCTTGCTCTTTGTGGTGTGAGCCCCGTGCACAATGCCTGGCCACATAGAGATCCTCAAAACACGTGTGTTGGTTGAATGAACGAGTCCTAGGAATGCAAAGATTAGGGCACAGCAGAAATCCTTGAGGACCCATCTTCAGAGTTCAAAGTGGTCCTTGCCCTGTTCCGTGGAGTGTTTCCAGGTTGCCCAGGAGGACAGACCAGCTCCCCCAAATAATGCGTTTGCGGCTACTGCGGCTTGTGGCCCATCTCCTGTGGAACCAGCGCCTTCTAGCACACTGTTTCCAAGCCTCTCCTATGACAGGAATAGGGCGTTGGCAGAGGCCCTTTATAACCACTGAATCTGATGCGGCCGCTCAGAGCTCAAGAGGTAAAGCGTTGTGATGTTTTCTTCCTAAACCCTAAGCTGTGAATGGGTAATTTTTTCTTAACCATTCAGTTATCTAAAGGTCAAATCTATTTCTCCAATAATTACCTCCCTTTTCTGGCTGGCATAAGTGAAGGTAAAAAATCATTCTTTTGTTATTTCAGCCTGAAAATGAGCTCCCTAACACGACTCCTCTAGGGATAGCGCATACATACGTGCTCTGGACAAAAGGAGAAAGGACAATCCTTTTAAGTCTTGCCTGGGTCTGTGTTCACGTACCATCTTAAATCTGTATTCTGGTAGCGACAGTAATCACACCCTCTGTGGTTACTTGTGTTGCAAATTCACTTTTCTTTCCTTGTTCTCAACTCCCACCATTACCACCAGCCACTCTTGCAGCCTTTTCTGCTCTCCTACACAGCAATTTTAGGCAGAGATTTTCTCTGTCCCTTTAGTTGTCTTGGGAGGTTGGCAGGGAGTGAATGAACAGAAGCTCAGAGAAGGTAGAAGACTGGTCATCCTGCAAGGGAACACTAGTGCTCACTCACATTTTCTGTTTTTCAGGTCTTTCTATCATTTACAACATTGCTGCAAAGGCAGTGTTCAGGGTACCAGCTAATGCCCCTCATGAGGCATCACCAAAAATCTCTTATAAATTTCAGTTCCTAGAAAATATCCATCTCTCTAGAAGGTTGTCCCTAATTAGGCAACGTGAACTGTACAGTCTGTCACGCCACCTTTATGTCCTGAATTAGTAACTTCTAGAATGAGCACTAAATTTATCCACCATACCCTTAGCCCCTGGCTTCAGAACTCCTCTTATCTCTATTTCCACTGTCCTACTTAGTACGTGCTTTCATATTTTAAGCTACCTCAAAACTCTTTTAAAGGTAGACAGGGCATAAATGCTAAAAATTATTTTTATTGAAAATTTTTTTAATCTTATGAAACCACATTCTCTTAAAAGAGTAGTTTGGAATCACATTAAAAAAAAATAATCCCTAAGAAAGCTAAACTCTCCCTGAGAGCTAATAACTTCAGGTCTGTTCCACAGCAAACTCCGTTTCCTGTCATTTAATTTCTTCAGACTCTGGATTTGTGCCTCCTGTGCCAGATCTATCATTCAGCCTCAGCCCTCAAAGGTTTCCTCCAGGCACCAAGAAAACCAGCCTCCCAGAGGCTGCTGAGAGCCTGGCAGGTTTGGATGAATATTTTATACAAAACCTCTGAATACCCTCCAAAATCTGAGCCAAGGACTCAGAGGAGAAAGGAGATCTCATTCCCAGAACAACCCAATAACAAGGGTATTTCTTGCCCTGGGGAGGCTCAAGCCACATCGGGGACAAGTGCCTGTTTGACATCCACCCTTGGAGACAGGGTTGAGGCCTCTGACCTCCTGACCAGGGCCCCTGGGTGAGATCCTTCCACTATGCTGAACTGTCTCCAGTGGGTTGGAGATGCCACACTTATGTCCCATCAATTCTCAGCAGTATTACCTCAGATTTTTAAAGTAGTGATTAGATAAGCATGCCACAGGGGCAAAAGAAGATGGAGCACATTCATTCAGAGCTTGTTATAATCAAAACCTGACATTAATGACACAGGACTGTGATGTGTCATCATTCCTATGCATCTAGTCCCACTGAACTGTAAGCTTCAAGAAGACTGGACTCATCTTTTTATATCCACAGCAAAAGGCAGGGCACCTGCTGACAGTGCATGCTCAGTATGTGTTTGCTAGAAAAGCGGTCATGGTAATGAGCAGAAATAATCATCGGTTCTCATATATTACTGTCGTTGGTGTTGCTTTGCCATACAAAAATCAAGTTTTTAGTTTGTATCTCTTTCTTTTTTCTATTTTCATATCTATAAATGGTACCACTGTTGATAGATTTCCTGACGCTGAATACAGGTTCATTCTACACAGACATTGACCCAAGCACATACACACACTGACTCAGTAAGAGATGAACATCTTGGATACGTTTCCCCAGTATTCAGGATTCCATGTCATCCCGTATCTCCCCTGTACATGGCCTGAGTTGACACTCCCCAATCTTCAACACAATCATAAGCACAGACTCTGAAACCAGATTGCTGGGGTTAAATCCATTCTCTTTCATTTACTTGCTGTGTGATCTTGGGCAAGTGATTTAACCTACCTGTTACTGTTTTCTTATCTGTAAAATGAGGATAGAGTCATATAATTTACTTGTAGTTTGCAAAAGTGGTCACAAATTCTTCTCCCTGTAACTACGTGCTTAGGCACTACCCCCCACACCAACTCTGGGCTTGGTCATGGGCCTTACTTTGGCCAATAGTATAACAGCAATATGAAGTAAGCAGAAACTTGGAAAGTACTCTACCACTGGGGCTTGCTTTTCTGCTGCCTTGAAACTCTGAGGCATATAGAAAGCCCAGGATAGTCTACTAGAGGATCAGAAACCATATGGAAAGAACGCCCAGGCATCCTAGCCATTCCACCAAGGCCATCATAAACCAGCCAACCCCCAGTCAACCTGCCAACTGAGCACAGATGTGTAAGTGAGCCCCACCGAGATCATCTAAGCCTATCTCAGACAACACAAATTGCCCAGCAGAATCATGAGTTAAACAAATAGTTGTTGTTTTAAGACACAGGGTTTTGGGTTATGTGGTAGTGTTGGAATATGGCCTCAAAATTCTTTGACACTGTTTGCATTAGAAATGGAGTCTATAGATCCCTTGAATCTGAGTAGGCTTTTGACTACTTCAACCAATAGAGTACATCAGAAGTATTACTATGTGATTTCCAACAGTATATATAGTGAGCAGTAGTGAATATATATTCATACTTCTTTGCATGTCTGGTAATTTTTTACTAGATGCCAGGCATTATGAATTTTACCTTGTTTAATACTGGATATTTTTGTATTCCTATAGATATTCTTGAATTTGTTCTTGGCAAGGTAAGTTACTTGGGAGAAGTTTGATTCTTTCTGTCTTGTTTTTAATATCTGTTAAGTGCACTAGGGCCATGTTTGAGGCTCATTGTTCCCGATATTGAGGCAAGTACTCTACCCAATGCCCAGCAAATCATGAGTTTTTCTAGTCTGGCTTACAGGAACAGGAGCTGTTCCTGGCCCCACCTCACTATTTAACTAAAAATTTTTTTTAACACAGGAGTTAAATAAAATTCAGAACTATCATAACCTTGCTTTCACCAGGAATTGTACATGTGTCCAATAAAATGTTATTTACTAGCTAACAGTGAAATGAAGTTCCACTCGTAAAAAGAACTGCCTTTGTTGTCAAAAATACATTGGGGCACCCAGGTGGCTCAGTTGGTTAAGCATCCAACTCTTGGTTTCTGCTCAGGTCATCTCTCATGGTTTGTGAGTTTGACCCCCATATCGGGCTCTGTGCTGACAGTAGAGATCCTGCTTGGGATTCTCTCTCTCCCTCTCTCTCTCTGCCCCTCCCCTGCTCACTCTTCCTCTCTCTCTCAAAAATAAAATAAACTTTAAATTTTTTTTTAAAAATACTCTGATAGGTGAGTCTATTTTGAAGGTGAGTCTTTAATAGTTTATCTGGGAGAAGGTAATGAAAACAAAGGAGCCAAAGTGCTCCACATAAAGAGGTTAGGAGAAATTTGATTATAGTGGAGAGAAATGAAGTAAGCAAGGGGAGAAGGTCAGGGGAGAGAGAGACAAGACAAGACAGCGCAGAAGTGGGCAGAAATATGGGCAGTGAGACAAAAACTCTTGACAAAATGGGACAAAATACCAAAGTAAGGATCTGCTAATTCAGTTTTAGATTTAATTCAAGTCTAACTTTGGATTTAGATTCAGATGCTATGATATAAACCTCTCCATGGCCTCAAACTGTCAGTAAAAGTCAGCTACATACACAGCCTTGGATGATGGCATTTTGGAAAATGAAGTTATCAAAGTCATAGCCAGTTAGGGCAGTGAGACATGGGATGAAGAGATGTTTCATGAACTGAGTTGATTTTGTGGAATCAGGGTTTCAAAGCTGGAGGCAACCACGGGAAATGTAATACATATGACCCTCTCCCTATGAATTCCCCAGAGTCTGAAAGGAATACTAGGTCTCCAAGTATACATGGGAGGGGAGTACAAGTTAGTTTTGCTCAAAACTTAAAATACAGGGTCACCTCCAGCTGACATGAGGTTAAATATAATTGATTCTTAAATTGGTGGCACCAACAATGAGTCGTAAGAGTTCAGAGGCAAGAGTCTGTCTATATGACATGTTTTAGCTGCTTTAACCTCTATCTGAAACAAAGTTCCACCTTTGCCTTTGCAAAAATTGTTTTTTAAGCATTTGCAGGATATAGTAAATTTGTGATATTATCTGTTCTCCACAGCAAATATGACATCATGGCATAGCTCAGAAGCAATATTGCCTTTTTTTCTCTCAAGATTAGATTGTACTGATGATACCTTGCTCCAGTCTCAGAGGCATGGATTTGCCCAGATTCACTTAGAATGTTGTATTTCTATTTATAGCAACTAGGACGGTTTCTTCTGAAAGGGACCCTCGTTGTCTCCCCCAGAGCCACTTAATGTTCTAAGGAAGGCACAACTGACACTAGGCATCAAGCAGGTTTTAAAGATCTTTCTGCTTGTTAACCAGGAATTCTAGAAACAAATGTTCAGCTTTGCCCCCGGGAATTTTTCCTGGTGAAAGTGTTGATGCTATATCCTCTTGCCTATCTCTTCATACCTCCTCCAAAGGTGATTTCCTTAAAATTCTCTATTACAAAAGTGATGGAGGTTAAAATTTTCAGTTACTCCCATGTTCACTGAGCCTTGAGCAATCTACCTTCAAAGTCAAGGGCATGATGCTGAACAAGGACGTAGGTTCAAATCCCAGCCTACAAGACACTATGCAAAATCCTTCCCTGCTTTGCCTTTCTAATGTTAAACTGGAGACCCTCTGAAAGAGATGGCACAGAGTGTTGATATATCTACTGGAATTTAGAATATGATAAAGATAGAATTCCATCAGTGAAGAATTAAAGAGAGTAGGGAAAATCAAAGTCACAGTCCCAAGTCACTTTTTACTTCTATCAAATTTAAAAAAATTTAATCTTTTAAAAGGATTAAAAGAAAATGTAATCAATTCTTTTACTAGAGAATGAGGAAGGTCTTTCTAAGCGTAGCCGGTCCATCCCAGCCCCATACTACAATATGGATAAACCCCAGCCAAATGAAGGGAAGTGAAAGAAGACAGTTACAAAGGAGCACATCAGGTATGATGCCTTTTATATGAAACATCCAGAATAGGCAAATCTTCAGAGACACAAGGTAGCTTCATGGTTTCCTAAGACTGACACGGAGGTGGAAATTTGGGAGATGAAAGCTAAGGGGTACAGAGTTTCTTTTTGGAGTAATAAAAATATTCTAAAATTGATTGGCTACATAGCTCTGAGAAAATACTAAAAGCATTTGAATTGTACATCTTAAATGAGTCAACTTCATGTGAATTGTATCTCAATAAAACTTGTTTTTTAATGGAGGGATATAGGCACATTATCAATAGTGGTTACTCCTGGGTAGAGGGCTAATGGATGATTTTCCTTTTCCTTTTACTTATCAGTATTTGAAAATTTTTCCCCAATAAAGAGGTGTTACTATAGAAAGGAAGGAAGATTCGGGGTACTTGGATGGCTCAGTCAGTTAAATGGCCAACTCTAGGTTTTGGCTCAGGTCATGATCTCAAGGTTCATGAGATCCTGCCCCCTCATCAGACTCTGTGCTAACAGTGCAGAGCCTGCTTGGGATTCTCTCTCTCCTCTCTCTCTCTGCCCCTCCCCTGCTTGTGTGCGCTCTCTCTCTCTCTCTCAATAAATAAATGAACATTAAAAGAAAAGAAAGGAAGGAAGTTTCTTTTCCTAAGAAGCAGGGGTGGAAACCATGATCTGAGTTTGCTCTTGGCTCCAATGTCTACCTGCTTATTATATTGAGAACCATGTCTCTTCAACCATGTAAAGAGCATGGTTATCACATGATGCTAGATAGGTTTCCATATTAAATTTATAATATCTTTTAAGAAGATGTCTGTCAAAGTGAGTTAGTACTTGTGAAAAGCGTTAAGTGTGTCCTCCTGGAGGGCATCTGCTCAGATCCAGCAGTGAAACTTTGGAATGATCCCGTGTTCGATCCAAATCCCTTGGACTGTACTTAATCTCTCCTCTAAGTGCAAGCTTCTATTAGATCTCTTGCTGCAATCCAGAGAGAATGTCATTCCCTCCTCATAGAGATGTTCTTCCCGTGTCTTGTGCTTAAATGTATTTACTTTCAGCTGGTATCCCAACTGGATTTCACAATGGAAATCTAGGTCCTGTGGATGGCAATCTAGTCACATGTGATCCCTGTCCTCAAGGAGCTCACAGTGTGATGGAGAAGACACGGAAATGCAGGGCAGTGCAGGTTAGGGAGGTAGGAACACAGTCCACCAGACACAAATGCCAAGGTAAACATTTGGACTTCATCCTTTGTTAACAGGGTCGTGAAACCCTATTGAAGGGTCTCAAGTAGAAAAGACTTATTTATATTTGAAAAGAGCACCTCGACGACTGGGTAGAGAGAGGTACTGGTTTGGGGTGAGCTTGGAGGTAGGGAAGAAGGGAGACCACTTAGGAGTTTCAGCATTGAGCTCAGATTGCAAATTGCCAGGAAGACACCACATATTCAACAGATGAAAGTTGTCCATTCCTCTCACCGGGAATACAGGGCTTCACCAAGCAGTTCTCATAGCACTTAGCGCCTCCAATGTTCTCTGCCATACAGCATTTACAACACCCTTACTGGCTGAGGCTGGTTGCCTGCTCAACCTGGCAGCTTGGGTAAAGCCCTATTTGAGGCTTTTATTTTTATTTTTTTTTTAATGTTTATTCATTTATTTGAGAGAGAGAGAGAGAGAGAGTGCGCAGGGGAGGGGCAGAGAGAGATAGAAGGAGAATCCCAAGCAGGCTCTGCAGTGCCGCCACAGAGCCCAAAGAGGGGCTTGAACCCATGAACTGTGAGATCATGACCTGAGCTGAAATCAAGAGTTGGATGCTTAACCAACTGAGCCACCCAGGCACCCCCTATTTGAGACTTTTAGTTCTGAGAGTAGGTCAGGCCTTATTGCCCAAAAGGAACTCCCGGTGTTGTCTCCATAACAGGGGCACTCACTGCTGGTTAACCAAAAAAGAAAAGTATTCAGTGTAGAGGACATAAGAAACTGCTATTGTGTTCTAAAACAAACCTTTGTAAAAATAAAATCTTGTTGCCATGTGGTCTTCCTGGGCCTGTCATGGTGGGGATGCCTTGGTTCCCATATCTCCAGCCAGAGCTGTTAGAGGGCATTATCCTCGGTGTTTTCCAGCCATCAGACATTCCAGTGTTTCCTCGGAGAACGTAGACACTTCTGAGGTTGATCAAGTGTGCACTGGGCCTCTCTGTGCCTTGTAGTAGAGTTCCGGCCCTCTGTGGCCACCTGAGGGGACTTGGAGATTCTATCTCACAAGGCTCAGACAGTCCTAGGAGACCCTCTGTGCACATGTCCATGGGCAGTGCCGCTCCCAGGTTTCTAAATTGACTTAGAAAAAAATTTTGGAGGCTGTGGTAGAGGGTAAAACCATCTTCTGGCATTCTAGGTAGAAAATAGTGGTCCCCTTCCTCCAGGTCTATTGAGAAAAAATACAGAGTTTCAGGAGGGTCAAAGACACCATTCACAACCTCTTCAGGCCCACAGGAACAGTTCCCAGGCCCCAAATTGACTTAGAAAACTTGGTGTTGTCCAGGTTTATCCTGGGAGGTCCTGGCTGCAGCTTGCCGGCCTATAAACATGGCTGGGAGGATCAGGAGGGGAAGCTTCTAAGTGTTTCCATAGGCTCTGGACGGGACAGGCACCCTCCCCAAGTGTCTTCTGCAAGCATATGGTGGTCCCTGCCTCTGGAGTGGCTGGAATATGTCAGAAGTCTGAAACTTCAAAGAGACCCGAGAAGGTCAGAGTGACAGCCAGGGATTGGTGATCTGTATCTGTGTCTCTAGGGGAACTCTCTGAATCATCTTTGTTTAATCAGAGGCCATTTGTGAATAGAGAAACTCTATTCAATGTTGCACAGCAGCGATCTCGGGAACTCTCCGTGGTGAGAATGATAACCGTAGAAATAACGAGGAATAACAGCAATGACGGTCCTGACGATCATCGTCATGACATAAGCAATAACAGTTGTCATGGTGATAATAACATTAAACGAAGGAGGTGGAAAAAAACACTCAGCGGGAGTCCTCTCTGGGCGGCAGGATTTCTCTGGTTTGGGATTTATTTTTTGCGCGGTGCTCTTTGATAACTTCTTCATTGAGCATGTGTAATTGCACTAATTATGGAGGACATTTGTATTTTTAGAAACCATTTAAAATTGTTTACTGCTGTGTTGTATTACGTTGAAACCTAGGTCAGGCTAAGAAACTGGTTGGGCTGAGGCCCGCCAGGAAGCTGAGGGTAAGCTGGGCTGGGGAAGCTTCTTGCTTCGGAGCCAGGATGGGCGGAGAACCCATGTTCTCTTGTCCTGACAGACTGGCCGCGGGTGTCTGACGAGGAGGAAGCTGGAGGAATGTCCTGAGGAAGTTGACAAAGGCCAGGGAGAGAGGAAGAAGGCTGATGGCTGGAGCTTTGCCAGCTGGAGGTGGAAGCCAGCGCTTTGCCAGCAGAGGCTGGGTAGGCCAGGGCCTGGCCTCTCCCTTGGGGCCTCTGGGGCCTGGAACTGCTGTCACAGCTGCCAAAGATTAAGTGAGTCCTGGGCCGCCGAGATCCCTCCCCAAGATTCCAAATGGAGGATGTTTATCCTCATGTGAGAGCTTCAGCATAAACTGACTTTAGAAGACACTAGAATTGGGCTTTTGTTCAACAGGGAGCAACACACTTCAACCAGAAAGCCTCCTGTGCCTGGACAGTTCTGGGTTTTAAAATCTTTATTCAGTTGATTTTAACAAATAAACGTGGGACTGGAAATACCGGAGTGGCTCAAGTTTCAGTGGGTGAAGGCGAAATCCTTTCCATGCACGTCCTTCACCCTGTTTTCTGTGTGAGCAGCATCCCTCTGCGATTCCAAGGGGGGCTCTGTCCATGTGGACTCCCACACACTGGCGATGCCCGGAGTTGTGCAGTGCGTTAGCCCGGCCTCTTCCTATCGAAGAGCTTGGGCGGCTTTCCGTAAAGAGTTGCTCTCAGAAACCTCCCAACAGACTGTCTCTCACATCTTCATTGAATTGGGTCAGTTGCCCATAGCTGAGGCACCAGCAAGTGGACTGGAATTCCCCATATAATCTGGCTAACTGAGGATCACATGTGAGGGACGACAACAAAGCCCTGTCCCTCCTGAAGCACAGTCACCCAATACAGGGAGGGGAGCAAATGGGTGTTGGGTAGGTTCCCCATAGCACCTGCCACACTTTGCTTCTAATCATCAGTTTCCAAGCAGATAGGTGTCCAGGGTCAGCCAAAGCACCCAGTACAGTAGGCAGTATGGACTCCTAGGAGCTGCGAGTCCCCCACAGTCAAAACCAGCAATTGTTGAAGAAGAAAATTCACAAGTACTATGGGTTCCCCACAAAGTTAAGGCCCCCATCAGGGGCTCTCCTGCACCCATTCGGTGCTATCTCAGCTACCACAAATGTCACAGGCCACTTCCACGGGGCAGTTGGGAAAGGGTACAGGCTTTAGTACTAGATGCACCTGAGTTTGAATCGGGGGCTTTGCTATTTCCTATCTGTGTGAGCTTAGAAATGTTTTCAGTTTCTCTAAGCTTCATTGTAAAAGTGGAGATGAGAGTATCTACTTCATAAGATTGTTGTGAGGACGCTTTTCTTTTTTTTTTTAATGTTTATTTATTTATTTTGAGAAAAAGAGAGAGGGTGCGTGAGCCAGTGAGGGGCAGAGAGAGAAGAGAGAGAATCCCAAGCAGGCTCCATGCTGTCAGCCCAGAGCCCAACACAGGGTTCGATCCCATGAATCATGAGATCATGACCTGAGCCAAAATCAAGAGTCAGATGCCCAACTGACTAAGCTGCCCAGGCACCCCAAGGATGTTTGCTAATCAGGTCGAGTCCCTAGCACATAATAGGTCTTGACTAATCAGTGGCTCTTCAACTTTGGAATTTTCAGACTCACTGGAGAGTCTATGCCAAGCATCTCTCACCCCAGAAATTCTGAATGCATGCATCTGAGCCTAGTAATCTGCATTCTCAACAACCATCCCCACCGTGATTCTGATGCCAACGAATCACTGACGCACCTGGAGAAACACTGTATCTCGCTGCAGTGGTGTGTCACTGTACCGTTACAGTGCAACATCGGAGCGTCACAAATATCTCACACAACAAGAAATTTCATCTTAATTATAATTATAATTAGCTGCATTCCACTAAAAATAATGAAATCTGCAGTGTTTGAGGTAGGGTGCGAGCCTGTTGGCAAATGCTGAATAATTCTGGTGGCGTTCTCCTTGCACAAATTAACCAAACACGCCAACCTCAAGGAGGGCGGGAGGCCCCCCCCCTCCCTGGGAAGGAAGGCATCGCTTCTACCTTTGCAGCCAAAATAAGACTCTGACTAAAATTAGCAAGTGTCACGTTTCCAGCAGACAACATCCTTCCAACCTCCAGCCCGGATGAGCAAAGATTCTGGCTCTAGAGTTCTGTGTGTTCAACTGACTTCCTGCCCCACGAAAGGTAATATGCCTGGAAGAGCAAAGGTGACACTCTGTCTTCCCCTGCTCCCTCTCCCACCCCAACCACTTTGGCCCTGCTGCCAGTCTCAGGAGGATATAACACTGTTTATTTCCTATTTCTGGTCTTCTGGCTGCAGCAATTACAACACTCTCACCCGGACATCCCTGCTATGGCTCTGTTATTGCGCAACTGGAACAGGAAACATTTTGCAGAAGCTGTGACTTGGAACAAAAGATCAGGGAAGAGAAAAAATGTTCCAGCGAGCATTTGACAGTTGAGAAGGAAGTTCAAGAACAGCGCAAAGGAGGAGATTCAGTAGGAGGTGGAGAGGGCGTGTTGGGACGCAAGTTCTTACAGAGGGGGAGAGGTTTGAGAAGGAAAGGGCTGAAGACAGAGCCATGTTTGATTGTGCTATGAATGTCCCTGGGCTCATCCTGCCTGGCTAAGAAAGACTGGCAGCAGTCATGTTCATGAGGAAATGTGGTAGAGAGGAGGGTGATCAGTGTTCTTTTCCAAAAGGGCAAACCAAGGGCAAAATGAAATTAAATGAGATGGAAGAAGCTCTGATTACAGTCCAGTGGGTCCCAGATCTGCCCAGTTGCCAGAATCACTTGGAGTGCTGGTTAAAAGAGCCATTCTCAGGCATCTCCCTGATGCTCTTCCCCAGCAATTTGAATGATCTGGTGGAATTCAGAACCTCTGTTTTCCCAGAGATTCCTGACTGGTGGCCTCCTGGGACAATGGCATTTGTTCTGTAGAGTTTTCAGAGTAATGAGTGTGTTTTTCTGTAATTCACCAGTTGCATGTGTAAAGCCCTTGATCCTCACAGCCAGGGCCATTTTAAGATCTCCCTGAGTCCTAGGACTCTGACTTCTGCGGCCCACATTACAGCAAACATACTGAAATGGTACCACATCCTGCCTGAAACAGAATATTAGCATATTACTTTGAAATGTTGTGTTTTGCTCAAGTAACTTATTTAATTTAGGGCCAGTAATCATTTCCTGGAGATCATCTAGATAGGGATTTTTGCAAAGTGAAAAAAAGAAATGTAATCCACAAATCATTTTCTAACAGAATGAAAGTCTCAAAAATACTAAGTTTAGGGGCACCTGGGTGGCACAGTCGGTTAAGTGTCCGACTTTGGCTCAGGTTATGATCTCACAGTCCATGAGTTCAAGCCCCACATCAGGCTCTGTGCTGACAGCTCAGAGCCTGGATCTCCCTCTCTCTCTGTACCTTCCCCTGCTCATGGTCTGTCTGTCTGTCTCTCTCTCTCTCTCTGAAAAATAAACAGTTAAAATTTAAAAATAAGTAAATAAATAAATAAAAAACACAGTGAGGGGATATTATGTTACATTTTTCAGGCATTTGGTTAAATTCTTATTAATTTTTTTAAATGTTTATTTATTTTTGAAAGAGAGGGCACAAATGGGGGAGAGGCGGGGAGAGAGGGTGACAGAGGATCTGAACTGGGCTCTGCACTGACAGCAGTGAGCCTGACGAGGGGCTCAAACCCACGAACGGTGAGATCACGACCTGAGCAGAAGTTGAACGCTCAACTGACTTAGCCACCCAGGTGCCCCAGTTAAATTCTTATTAATTTTGACTTTGAAGCTTCAGAGAGGCCCTAAGCCCTGTGCTAGTAGTGTCTATTGGACTAAACACCATGCCAACAAAATCTCAGGTAATATGTTTTTAGAGATGAAATAAACCACCCACCTCATAAAGTGATTTCTCTACACACCGCTAAGAGACACAGCCAAGACCAAACATTAAGTCTTCGAATTCCTAGTGCCATACTCATTCTACCGGCAACAGAGAACGTACTAGATAGCTTCTGAGCACTCTCGCCTCCTCCAACAGCTATTATTTCCTACATCATACCAGATTCATGGGAGTTAGGGTCAGAGGCCCAAGGCCTGGGCAAATGGCAGGCTCGAACCTGGAGAGAAGGCTAAGATTCAGTGAAAAGAAGAACAGGGGAACTCAGAGCTCACTGATGAGGTGTTTTCAGCCAAAGCACATTATACACTGTTCACAATAGGAATTGATCTCACAGGATCCACATCCAAAGGTATGCACCTTCAAAGTCTGTTAGAAATGGAAAAGTTACTATCTAACCAAGACACCCAAATAAAATAAAGCAAGATAAAAGACAAGGAAGAAGAAAACACAACTTGGGAGCCACTTTATGCCTTCCTTGAATGGGGATAGGAGGCAGATGGTAGAAGTATGGACGGCATCAGTGTGAGAGCTTAAAGGAAAAGCTGGCCAAATTCTCCTTGAAGGATCAGGAGAGGCTTCAGAGCACACTGGAGCTCAGCCTTCATGACTGAGAGTGGGTCCCCAGGCAGCCAGGCAAGGCGCAGCATGAGTTCTGATAAAAGACCTACCCAGATCTCAAGAGACAGCCCCGTGGAATTATCCAGTAGATAGTAGGTTCTTAGTGCCGGGGTCTTCCCTCCAGGGTCATAGACTCTGCCCTCTCCTGGATGGTGTCACAGAGGAAACAGAGCAATCTAGCTTGTCCTCTTAGAATTTATTTACACATGGCACCTGTCTGCATCATGGGGCTATGAGATGTAAAGTCCCAGGCTGAGGTCCACAGAGAAATCTGACTACGGGTGACATGTGGTAAGCACCCCTCTCTGTAAAAAAAACTTCACAATTCTCTCCAGATCCAGCAAACCCCCACCATCACCCCCAAGTAACTATCCCATGATAAGTAAAGGGAGCCTCACTCAGACAAGCCTGCAGATGAAAATTTCATCACCAGTTAGAAGGTGTTTGCCTTAGAAAAGTTGCTTCCATCAAGGACCCTGATAAACACCAACCCATCAACCTTTGAAAAGTCTTGAGCGGAATCAGGTTCACCTGAGATTTGGGGATCGAGAATGTCACCTAAATCCGGTGACTCCCAGCTCAGACTTCTAACAAAACCTTGATTTCAAAAGCAGACTGAAAAGTGGTAGGTCAGGGATGATTCTGTTCATGGTGAGGGAGATGCCAGGTGGTAGAGCACTATGGCAGCCCCGCCCGGACACAGGGCAGGATTAGGGAGTCATCAGGATGCAGACAGCAGTTGAGTCTGTAGGACACACAGGTTGCCCAAGGAGAGTATGTATAGTGAGAAGCCAAGATCCAGCCCTGGGAACACCGACAGCAAAGAAAGGGTAGAAGCAGAAGGTCCCTCCTCAAGAGAGACTCAAGACATCGCTTAGACAATAGGAAGAGGACACAGAGTGGTTTTTTTTTAATTTTTCTTAATGTTTATTTATTTTTGAGAGAGAGACAGAGCACAAGTGGGGGAGGGGCAGAGAGAGAGGGAGACACAGAATGCGAAGGAGGCTCTAGGCTCTGAGCTGTCAGTGCAGACCCGACATGGGGCTCAAACCCACAAACCTCGAGATTGTGACCTGAGCCTCAGTCGGGCACTTAACCAACTGAGCCACTCAGGCACCCCCAAAGAGTATTTTATAAAGTCACAGAAGTTAAAGTTTCAAGGAAGATCTGTTTCTTACCCTGTATATCTGGTCTTCTTTCTTCCACTGCAATTAAATTTTTAACAAGGCATGCTGCCACCCAGAATGAAGAATGCATTTCCAGGCTTCTACTGCAGCTAAATATTGCTTTGTGATTTATGATTGCTTTATGTCTTCTGGCCAATGAGAGAAAAGCAATTGTGGTGGCATAGCCACTGGCAATATCTATCAAAATCGGAAATACATAAATCCATTGATTCTGTATATATTTAATAATATAAGATTGGGAACAACCTAATTGTATGCATCATTAGGGGACGGAATAAACAAATTATGGCACATCCATGCAAAAACATGCTTTGTAGCAATTTTTAAATGAAGTATATTCATATATACTAATGTGGAATGATTACCAGGTATTGATGTTTAAATGCAAACGCAAGGGCCTGGGACACCTGGGTGGCTCAGTCAGTTAAGCCTCTGACACTTGATTCCAGTTCAGGTCATGATCTCACAGTTGTGGGATCGAGCCCCAGATTGGGCTCTGGCTGACAGCACAGAGCCTGCTTGGGATTCTCCGTCTCCCTCTGTCTTCTCCTCCTCCACTCTCTCTCGCTCTCAAAAATAAATAAATAAACGTTTAAGAAAAAAGAAAAGAAAAAGCAAGGGCCTGTGGAGAATGTATAGTATGCTACCATTTATGTACAAACGTGAGTATACATGTTCTTATATGCTTGGGAATGCATTAAAAAAATCTCAGAAAGGACTTACAATAACACCTAGGAGAGAGATATTTACAGGCCAGGGGACAGGAATGGAAGGGGACTTACTTTTTATTCTAAATGCTGTTTGATGTCTTTTCAACCTCAGATATGAATTACCTATTTTATTTTATTTTATTCATTTTATTTTATATCAGCTTTATTAACATACAATTTACATATCATAAAACACACCCTTTAAAAATGTATATAATTCAGTATCTTTGGTATCTCTGGTGGTCTGCAGCCATCACCACTGTCTAATTTCAGAACATTTTCATCACCCCAAAAAGTAACCCCGCACCTACTGACAGTCGTTCCGATTACTCCTCACCCTCAGTCCCTGCCAACCAGCCGTCTGCTTTCTGTCTCTATAGAGTTGCCTGTTCCGAACATTTCACACAAACGGAATCGCACAGTGGATGGTCTTCCGTGTCTGGCTTCTTGCACTTGGCATAATGTTTTCAAGGTTCATCCCGTTGTTGCACGTGTCAGTGCTCCATTCCGTGTTATGGTGGAATAATACACCGCCATATGGATAGTGCAAGCCTACTGATTCTCAAGGCTACTGGGAGCTGGAGAGGGGGGCGGGGAATCAGGCCAGTTGAAACTCCGCAACGATCACTGTTCTTACTGGGATCCAAACATTTTTCTTGAGTGAATGCTTCTGGTATTGTTGTAAGCTTTTGGTTAGTTTTCAGAGTTCTGAAAATGTTGGTTTTGATAATTTTTGACAGTGTTCTTGTTGCTTTTGGTGGAGATGGGATTTTCAGAGGTCTTTATCCTGCCTGAGATTACCCGTTTTAATCATAAGTAAATCTATTTCTTTTAAGAGTGAATTGGAGGAGGGGGGGGGTCATGAAAATTAAATGATGGATTGTATATAAAACAACTAATCTAACCCCTGCAATATGGTAAATGCTATTCTTTTTATATCATCATGATTACTCCAGGCCGGCACTGAGTAGCTGAGTGGCAGAGCAGAGACTAGACCACCTGTCTTCTGACTTCCGGCCCAGTGCCTTTGTGGGTGCAGCACCCTACCTCTCCCACCTCACTGCAAATGGTCTATATATTTAAGAGGCTCTTGTAGCCCCTTAACTATGTTGTATCAACCTCCAGGTATAATCTCCAATACAATTTTCAGACATGACTCATGGAATGTGTAAGAATATGTGCAAGAAAATTTAATTTCAGTGATCATTTGCAGATTAGTGGAGGCAAAAATTAGCAGAAGGCAAATTTATTTTCTCCTGCTTCCAGGATTCTCTCAAATGCAACCAACCGGCCCACAGAAGCAGTCCTGATATCCTGGTTCCTCAGTCAGTCTTCCACAGTCTTCAGGGCACTTTATTCCACTGGACCCTCACTAGGGGCCCCGGGGAGTGACAATGGCACTTTCTTGACTCCATCTGGACTGTCTTTCTTTTCAACTTCAAGGAAAACAAGAGTTTATGCAATATGCAAAAGTAGAGTGCTAAACAGAATTTGGGGTCAAGTCCAGACAAGTTCAAAGCCTAATTTTCACTAAATAGTGAAAATTTCAAACTGCTCTGAGCCTCTGTCCCCCTCACCTACGAAGGGAGGATAAAATTACCTTTTTTGCTAGTTTATTGTGAGGAATAGAAATTATATATGTCAAGAGCCAGGTATACAGTAGTTGCTCAATTATTAGCAGCAATTATTATAGCCGTGCCCAGGTGTTTGTGAAGTCTGCAGCAGTCAGGTAAGATGCCATTTTACCAGGACCTAGATTTTTATATTTAGCTTCAGAAACTCTTTTTCCTTCTCTTTTCCCTTATCCATCCTAGTAAACTCTGTGGGCACAGAAACACTTCCCATATATAAAATTACATTGTTGTTGCTCCCTGTATGATTTTTTGATCCAAGAAAGAAGGATTTGATCCTTCCCAGCCCTTGTTTTATTTTAACTCAGGAAAAGCTGACTTGGAAAGTTTAGGGTGGTTTTAGCCTAAAGTTTCACTCACCCAAGCTAAGAAAAGACGAATCACTGAAGGAGCACCTGTTTTTCTCCTTTTAGTGAGTCCAGGAACAAGCATATGAACGATGTGAGGGGGCACGTGGAATGAACAATGTGTGATACGTGTGTCCTGTGCCAGGTGCTGGTCCTGGGTGGGGCGTCAGGGAGGCTTTTTAACTTAGGAACTGCTTCAAACCAGTTCCTCAAGTCTTACCTTAATCCAGAATTGTTCTTTTTCCCTTCTCCAAAGCATAGAAGCAAAAATAAATTCAGGGAAAAATTTTCAATCTTGTTGCTTAAATACAATGTTATATAAATACTGTGTTATTTTTCATTAAAACCCACCAGCCCTAGAATTTTGGTTCTCCTGTCCATAGGAGCACAAAAAGACAGGTATAGAATCCAAAACGGAAGTCAATAAAAGTGTGCCCAATTTTGGAAAAACAAATGGCACCCTGCAGGTAAAACCCCAGGAATCCAAAGTGCTGGAAGTTACTTTTTAATTTATAATTAATTATCAAAAATTTTTTTACATAAATCCTTCTGTGAAATCCTGAAACGTGTAAAAAGCATTACACCTAAAATTTGAAATAGTCTAAGATTGAGCTTATACGTATTTATGGCCCAAGTTATTTCTCTTAAGAAGAGGGAGAGGGAGAAGGAGAACCAGTAAACATGCAAGTCTGCAAAACAGGTCACTTGTGGTAGCCGAGTAGCCACAGGATGCTGGGCACGGGGTTGTTAACAGTTGTGTTCCTGAGCTGCCGCCAGGCAGAACACTTAACGTCAAGCTCAAATATTAAGTATCAAGGGGCCATGTCTCTGCCCAGTGGGCTAATCTGTTTTCAGGAAGTTACTTTTCCTGCCACACAGAGACAGCAAAATACCTTCCCATCCTAGGCCCGTGACGGGACTCGGAGTGAGCAGGAGACTTGCAATAAAAAGAGGAAGGAGTCTCTCCAGGGGGCTGCCTAGTGAGTGGCAGCCATTTCTGCAGACATCTTTGGAGGAAACCAAAGACCCGTAGGCAATTAGATGAACATAGACTGTTGTTCTGAGATGTGAACTCTCAGAAAGTATGTTCTCCGCGAACAGACTAAAGACCAACCTACCAGAAAGTAATGTCCCAGCACAGAACAACAGGGGGTGAGGGAGAATTGGAAAAATGTGTGTGCATGCACGCACATGCACATGCATGCACACACAGACACACAGAGTCATTTTCACTAAAAAAAAAAACAAAAACAAAAAAAAACCAGTCCATTCATCTGCCAAAACTGGCCAAATAATGCTGTATAAGACCAGTCCATGTTCTTTAAAATACAATTCACCAGCTTAGGGCAGAATGTAGTGGTCAGTGCCCCGGGCTGTGGGGAGCAGCCAGATTGTTTGCTCCTTGTTCACGCAAGTCAGCTTGCAGTTAAATACAAGGAGAAACCTATCATGAAAAGCTTTTCTTTTATGAATTCCAGCAATAATTGTTTTAACCACGCATTTACAGCAAATTTCAATACTGCTCCACACTTCAGCTTATCTCCAAATGACAAGGCTGTCTCCTACGGTAGTCACACCTCATCAACTGTTACTTTCAATGATTGCTCACTAACAGTTGGCTTAAACATAGAGTTTGATCACCTTGAACTTTGAAACAAAGCATGCAAACTGTTAATCCCATAGAGAGCACACTTATGGAAAATAGGAATCCTCTTAATTAGTGTTAATGAAATAAAACAAGTAATATTAGTTACAGCAGCTAAGATTTATTGAGCCCCTATTATGTCCTGGGCACTGTGCCAACAGATGTTACCATCTTCCTAGAACTCTTCCTAGAACTCTTGAGATAAGTGCTATTATTATCTCCATTTTCCTATTAGGAAATTAAATCTCAGAGAGGTAAACTAACTTTCCCACAGTCACATGGCTGGTAAGAGGCAGAGCTGGGATTTTAATCCAGACAGCCTGAGTCTAGAACTGGAACCTATACATATAGGATGAAACAAGGGTTTTGCTCCTTATATTGTTAACCCCAACTTACTTTATTTCAACAAAACAACGTCACCCATTTTTCAATAAATTATCATGTTCCGTTGCACTGTCAACATCCTAAAAGTTGAGAGAAGTTATTAAAATCACATTAACAATGGCCTGACTTTCTGTAGTATTGTTCCTCTCAATATTGCAAAATGCTTTTAGATACATTATCGTGTATATCTTCTCATATCCTGAGGAAGTAGGTCGTGGAAAGTGTCTTTGTCACAGCCTCACAAATAGAGAATCTGAAGTACAGAGAGGTTAAATAAAACTCATAGGGGAATTCATGTCAGGCAGTGAAGTTTATATACTCAATTACCTTTAGAATCTAATTAGATTTCGCATCTCCCGGGGAACTCACGTATTGATTCTGAGACACCATTAGGTGACAAGGTCTCTGCCCCATGCGTGTCTGCCGTTCCCATGACTGGTAGAGTTGAAAGATCAGGGTGATGGGTAGGGGTGTGGCCAGAGTCTGTTTTGATTCTTAGTTTCATCATTTCCTGGCTTTAAGACTTTGGAGACATTACTTCACTTTTGTGGGCCCTGGCTTTCTCAGCTATCAAGTGGGAATAATTATCATCTCCACCTCATGGAATCATTTTCATAATTAAATAAGACAGTATAGGCAAAGGGTTTGGCACTGGCCTCACACAGAGCGTATACCTAAGGGCTGCGGGCAGTTACCATCAGCGGTGGCAATTGTGCTGACAAGTATTTCTGTTCTTCGAAGCAAGCTTCAGGCATGGAGACCTTCCCCAAATCTTAGAAGGACTCCTGCTCAGATGGAGGTTAGAAGAACTGCTCTAGAAGGGAGAGGATACAGCACCCTGTGAATAGAGACCGTAGTTGCCTAGGGATTGTGGTTTAGGATGCTTTCAGATTAAATAAACTCAACATAGTCTAAACAAGGGAATTCAATCTGATGACAAGAAGTGCGGGGGTAGAGCTGCTTCAGGGCTGATTAATTCAGCAACTCCCAAATCCTCAAGACTCCAGGCAATTTACATTTCTTCTGTCTACCACACTCAATAGGTCAGGTTTGCCCTTGGGCTGGTTCCCTTCTCTTCACTAGATGGCTGCCACATCCCAAGATTACGAACAGCTATAACAATGTCCCAAGGAGGACGAGGGGTCGTCTCTTTCTTCTCTATTTTTTTAAGAAACAAATCTTCCCCAGAAGCTTCCAGACTTACCCCCATGTCTCATTCATTGGCGAGAACTGGTCACACATTCACTCTAAACCAATCACTGGGACCACTAGTCCCAGAGTTATCAAGATTTGACTTCTAGGGCTGGAAATGAGAAACACAGAAAAAACAGACACCTGGACAAAATCAGGGTTCTGTTAGCAAGGAAGATGTCGGAGCGGCTGTTGGGTAGACTACCAACAGTGTTTGCACTTGTCAGATACAAGAAACATGCTTTCTTGAAAGTGGGTCTGCACAAACGTAACATTGTATGAAATGGGCATGCATGTACATCATAGAAGTGGACGTCAACACATTATAACTCTGTCCTATGCTTTAGGTTTCTGCAGCAAAGTTTCTGAATAAGAGCTCTCCCTCATAACTGTGCAGCTATCAGAACCTCAGAGCATCAAATGCTATCGTCAGAGAAGACTGCAGGGAGAAAAGGGGATGGATATGCAGCCATCCGGGAAGGTAGACATACTGCTGGGGACATGTTTCAAAGACTTATCCCTGGACAGATTGGAACCCAAGAGCACCAGAACTGAAAAGACCCAGAGATATAACAGGAGATCTCTTCCCCATCTCCCAGCTGGACTCCCCACAAGCCTCACTTTTGCCCAAAATTAAGCACCTTCCCTGGTCCGTTTTTCAGTTGCAACTTCCAGGAAGCTATTTCAGGAGGCTGGGGTGTTTCTGGAAAGAGCAACGATTTCAGGGAAAGGAAACTGTGCCCTATACCTGAGGTTTCTAAACCGTGGGGACCCTGCTGGTCTCAAAGGGCAGACAGATCCTGACAAAAACAAACTCCCTAATAGTCCTGCATTCAGCAGCCACCCCTCTGAAAGTAAGGTCGGAAGATTTATTTCACTTACAATGTTCTTCTGATTGCAAATCAGAAGACTTTAATTTTTCCAAAAAGTATTTTGCTGGGAGTTGAGGTTATTCAGGAAATTTCATTATTATTCCAGGGTTGCCCGGATGCCCTGAGATTTCTCCACTGTCCTGGAGAGACATGGAGAAACTCACATCATGGAGAGAGACCCAACAAGTATATCCTCTCCTGCTTGTTGATGGGAGAGCTCCTGGAACTGAAGAATTTTTCAGTTTCATAAATGGTCTACATGTACATAACAGGTGTAACCTGCTCATCAAATTTGGAGTACAAATATAATTACATCTTGTTTTTGCTTTCATTTAATCACTAAAGACCCTCATAAGAAAGCAGTAAGACCTCTGATCTCCCTTAAACCAAAGCACAGCTGGTCTGGCTATCAGAGTTTCCAGAAACAGTATCCAAAGTGGTGGTTAACATCCCCAAAGCCATTCTACCCTCAAAAGAATTGTCCAAACACCTCATGGTAAGCCATTTCCCTGGCCAGTGGGCGGTGTGCAACAGACATGAAATAGGCATGTGACCCAGCCCTGGCCACAGAGATGTGAAGGGAAGCTGGGAAAGATGCTTTCTCTCCTGAAAAAGTGTATTTCACAATCTACAGGGAGAAATTCTCTCTCTCAGTTGTCTCTCTTTCCTGGTGGCTGCTCTTGGCACTGTATCCCTGAGTGTTAGTCACCCCTCCCTTCTTGGAGGGGAAAAGAATACATCTGGGGTAGAAAACCACCAGCTCAGAGTGTAGACATTACTCTGAATGTGTGGATCCATAGAGACCACTGATAGATTGCTTGGCATAATTTTGGAGTTTGCCTTTTTTTTTTTTTTTCTGAAAAAGTAAAGGAAGAAAAGGACCCTTTGCCACTATTTCGTTTAACTCACCCAAATAATGTGACAATGTCATTGTGATTTAAGCTTGTATGTGAGGGGTTTAAAAGCAGTTTGCTTGAAAACTGTTTGCATCTTAAAAAACAAAACCACAACTTCAGAATGATTTTGATTTTCCATTCCTATGAAGAAATGAAGCTAAATGCTTTTAATCCTAAAAGTGCCCTCTCGGAATTTCTAGGATCACAGTTTCAAGGCAGAAATTGAAAATTACCCACGAAAGGTCTCTCCAGTAATCACATCTGTCTACTCATGCTTTGATCTTCCCAGAAGTTACTGGCCGGGCAAGAGAAGAAACCTCAGACACTACAGAAAAGGAGTGCTGCTGAGTCAGATTCGTGGGTTTTTTCCATCTGAATCAGAACTTCGTTTCATGTGTGACCTTTGAGAGGAAACACAGTATTAGCTGACTATTAAGACAGCTGTCTGTTGTCACATCAGTGGCCAATGTGATGATATTAACTGTCAATCTCCCAACAAAATGTTTATTTTATTTCATTAATACCATTCCCACTGGTGGTTGAAAGGGTAAAACTAGGAGCACCTGGGTGGCTCAGTCCATTAAGCTTCCGACCTCAGCTCAGGGAATGATCTCACGGTTGGTGAGTTCCAGCCCCGAGTAGGACTCTGTGCTAATGGCTCAGAGCCTGGAGCCTGCTTCGGATTCGGTGTCTCCCTCTCTTTCTGCCCCACCCCCGCTTATGCACTCGTGCTCGCTCGCTCTCTCGCTCTCTCTCTCTCTCTCTCTCTCAAAAATAATGAAGTAAATTAAAAAGGGTGAAACTGGAAGATGCATGTCACAGTTGCCCCTATATTGCAAGCCTCTCTGTAAATGCAGTTGTCCTTCGAGCATGGCAACCCACGTCAGGGCGCAAAAACTCCTCTACCATTGTACAAAGAGCTCTTCAGATTTTCAGTCCTGGTTTAGACTTTTCCAGGATTGTCAAGATTTCTAGTTCCTTGAATGTGGACACCATACCTTGAGGATAAGAGTCACTCCTGTACCCCTGTAGTTTCTAACACAACACATTGGTAGGAGACACTCCACCTAGCAAGTAAATATGCATTGAAAATTGGGCCTGATCCCTAGGGGGCAACATAGTCAAACACATTGGGGAGGTCTGACCAGTCAGCAGAGGGCGGGCGGCAGGAAGCGGCGCCTCCCACCAGGGGTGGAAGGGGAGCCAGTATGCAAATGAGGCCAGGCTCCAAGCCCTGTCGGAGTCCTACACAGCCAGACAGTCCAGAAGGTTTTGACAGGCCTTCCCTCGGGGTTTAGCTGCCATGGCCACGTGCTACCTTTCCTCACGCACTGCCACACCAAATCTTGAAGCTGTAATCCATCTTTTACACCCACTCCCCTATGCCCACCTCTCACCTCCCACCCTACTCTAACCCCAAGAGCTGAGAGTTAAAAATGTCTATAACATCAGGATTATGCCACTTTTCTGGTGAAAATAATAATGAACAATACAGAAGGAACTTAAGCACCCGCAAATCTTCCGTCATTGTAATAGTTACCGTTTATTACGTACTGCTGGGAGCTGTACAGCCACTTTTCTCACTCAGACCTCACACTCATCACATGAAGGATCTGCCCTGTGGGGTGAGGTGCTCACACTGCACTGCGAGGGACAGGCAGCACCGGGATCCACTCAGGGTCCGTGCCCTCGTCAACACTGTATTCTATTCATTCACTCCCCAAACCTTTATTGACTATTCAGTAGGGGCTCTGAGTGCTCCCTGTTGTCAGGGATACAGGGATAAAAGACACAATCGCCTCCTTTAAGAGCTCGTTGTCCAAAGAAGCTCGGGGACTAATAACGAGATGATTACAGTACGGTATGACATGGCCATGACGGAGAGGAGTCTCCAAAGGCAGCCTGGGAGGGCGGCAAACACTTCGAGGAGGAAGCCCTGTTGCTTCACAGGAGCAGCCCTGTCAATAGGCTTCATGGCCCTCTACCCCTGACTACCATGTGCCTACCATGTGCCTGAAAATTGCCATGCCGATCTACAATGGCTACACTGATGTGCATGGTGCCCCTCCCTTGTTTCTCAATGCCTACTGAACATACTGGCAAACTTGCATCAGAACAAGCTTTGAAGGATAAATAGGGGGGCAGGCAGTCAAAGAAGGAATGGGGTGGAGGTGGGTTGGGAGGCTGGAGGGATTCTAGGCAGAGGGAATGGCCTGAGAAGGGTCTCTGTGACTGGAACATAGGTCCCAAGAGGCATGGGGACAAGAAGACCAAGAGGTAGACAGGAGCCAGGTAGCGCCGAAGGCCTTTTATATCATGTCAAGGAGCATAGATTGTGTTCTAAAAGTTAGGAGGGTGTTTGGGGGAATGTAATAACAGGGAAATGGCAATGTCATAAATGTGGTTTCAGAAGTATCATTATGGGGGCGCCTGGGTGGCTCAGTCGGTTAAGCGTCTGACTTCGGCTCACGTCATGATCTCACAGTTCGTGGGTTCGAGCCCCACGTCGGGCTCTGTGCTGACAGCTCAGCGCCTGGAGCCTACTTCCGATTCTGTGTCTCCTTCTCTCCCTGTCCCTCTCCTTGATCATGCTCTGTCTCTCTCACTCTCAAAAATAAATAAAATATTTTTAAAAAATTAAAAGAAGTATCATTCTGCCAGCATGATGAAGAATGGGTTGGAATGCAACACTCTTTGGATGCAAAGGCCAGGGAGGGGCTTCCCGCATCCAGAGAGGGGAAGTACAAGGACCTGAGAAAAAATGGCCATGGCAGGAGTGGAAGAGGAGGAAGGATTCAAGACTTATTTCGGAAGTAGAAGAAGAGATCAGACTTACCGATCAAATAATTGTAAATATGGAATGTGGGAGGATGACTCCAGGGCTCTGGCTTAGGTCACCAAGTGTATGATGACACCATTTCCTTTGGGTGAGCTCTGGGACTGTGGCTTATGCAGGGCTGCATTATCGGCACAAGTCACAGTGACAAGTACCTAGTAGGTACTCAGTAAATATTTATGGAATGAATGACAGTACGAATGCCTGAGTGAGGAATATTAACAAAGAACGATGGGAGGGTGGGGTTTGGTTGATGGTGCACGCTGAGTATCAGATGCTTATGAGGTCGTCAGAGGAAGATGTGCCGCAGGCTGTCGTACATGAGACTGGGGTTCAAAAGAGAGATCTGAGCCAAAGGTCTAGACTGGGGAAGCATCCGCATTCACAGTCAGAGTGAGGGGAATGGCAGACAAAAGAAGTCACAGGCAGACATTGGGAAATGAACAGCAGAAGAACAAGGGCCCTGGGAAAGAGGTGTAGAAGGAAGACAAGAAAGATTGATGGTGTAGAGTTCCAGGATGGAGGGGCTGTCCCCAGCCCCTGCAGGCCAAGGAGAACGAGAACTGGAATGTATGGAGAAGTCACAGGACCTCGTCTGAGGCTCACCTCAGGCAGGGTGTGTGGGAGCTGGCTTGGGCGGGCTCATGGGAACCAAGTGTTAAATTTTCAGGGATTTTGCAAGCTGGTGTTCAACATGGCTGCTATTAAAAATTAAATTATAGGGGCATCTGGGTGGCTCCGTCAGTTAGGCATCCAACTTTGGCTCAGGTCATGATCTCACGGTTTGTGGGTTCGAGCCCTACATCGGGCTCTGTGCTGACAGCTCGGAGCCTGGAGCCTGCTTCAGATTCTGTGTTTCCCTCTCCCTCTGCCCCTCCCCTGCTCACACATGCACACACTCTCTCTCTCAAAAATAAACATTAAAAATTTTTTTAAAAACCAATGAAATGATTTTGAAAAACCCTGATCTGATGGATAACATGCATCGCTGGTTATACCTGGTGGTGTACTGAAGAGACAGGAAGAAGCGAACTGTATTGTCCATAGAGAATTAAAACATAGGAAGAAAACCAATTAATTGGCCTGCTTTTTATTATCTCCACATGTGGCAATTCTAAGCGGTGGTGACGATAAAATACTCCTTCGGGACAGGCCACTGCCACCCTCCACACAGGTGTGTACTTTTGACAGTGTTCTACGTAATAGTTGATTGTGTTAGGAAAGCTGACACATTCTTCTTTAGTTCCTTTACTGGGTTAGCTTCATAGGCCCCCGTACTTTTAGAGTGTTGGAGCCATATCTTGTTTTTCCATTCAGATGACAACACGTACCAAGGGGCCAAGATGTGCTGTCTATCAGTTGTGCTTGGGGTCGCTAAGAGCGCTGTTAGAAATATAATGTGTTCTTTGGAAAAAAAAAATTGGTAGAGAGAGCCTCATTTTGCACGTGAAAGAAAAGAAGTCAGAAGTCAGCTATGAGTCACCACTTTCCTATTATTCTAGCATTGAACCCTGCCGAGCAGAAAGAGGTTTGAAGCATAAAAAAGGGCTTTTTTAAAAAGACATGAGCATGCAGATGTGGAAGGGTGGACCTCGAAGCAAGTTCTGGTGGGTATCAACTGTATCACCATACAAGTATTCTACTGAACTGCTCTGAGCCTCGGTTTCTCCATTTGTAAAATGGGACTAATAATCCATATCAGCTACCCCCCAGGTTATTGTTAAAGGTCCAGTGAAACCAGGTACAGGAAGGGGTGATGCCTATCGTAAAGCATGGTGCTTTCCAGGATTCAAGAAGGGGAAAGGTGGAGCCAGAGCAAGCGTATCTGAGCAGATTCAATGTAGCTTTAGGTCTGGAGCTCTAATTTCCATCGTAGACACAGTGTGCTCAGCAAAGTTTGAGGACATCAAAGTGAAAATTGGAAAGTTGGATACTAGGTAAACAGCTCAGTGGGAAAAGGATCCAGGCCAGGGCTCTCCTGGAGTGGGGGCTCCCTCCAGGAAGCAAAGTGAGAAAGAAGATTCCAGAGAACAGTGGTCACGTGGCGAGACTGCATGTCTCACAAGTTCAGAGTTGCTGTGTCTGGTTGGGAAGGAAAAGTTAGGTCTGGAGGAAGATCTTGGAGGAGTGTCCCCAACATCACTCGCCAACTGGCAGATCTGACTTGTAACCAGAAGCCTTTTCTCTTTTCATTGGTTTTGCTGCCTTTTTGAAGAATGGATGTTTCTTTTATAAAAGACTGTGGTAGAAATCCTGTGGACCCCTCCAAATCTCCCAAAGCAAATGGAAAATAAAACAAACGAAGATGCTGCCTGGCCTCTTTCTGACTCATTCAACAGAAAGTACATACTGCAGTGTAAAACGTGAGCTTTTTTCTTTACTACCTGGAGATGGATGGAAAGTTTTTTCCAGAGGTTGCTGATGTTGGCGTCATGATGAGGGGTGGGTGACAGTCTGTCAGCCCTTCCAGGCATGGTCCACCTGCCTTCTCTGATGCTGAGTAGGGGCTGGGGCTCCTCTGCCATTAGCAGGACAGGGAGGGGAGCTGGGGAAGTGACCCCTGCTTCCAAGCCAGACCCTCCTGGAATGAGTGGAACATTTCCACCTAGACCTCCAGGTCTTCTCCATGGAATTTAGGTAACTAAAGACAGAGACAGGTCACTGCGGAAAAGTGTCTGCTCCCTCTACTAACTAGTGCTTCATATACAGTGTAAGGTTCAGAAGAACAAGACACATCAGACTTGAAGAAACAAGGCATTGAGATGATCCTGGGGTTCCGATGGTTGACCCAGGAGCAAGTCAGCCAGGGAGACATAAATCTAGAATCATGTTCTTCCTTTCTGCTCTTCTTTCCTTCCCTCCTCCGGGGAACCCCGCCCTTTCCACAAGTCACTCCCACACCCTACACACCTGTCTGATTCCAGTGGCCTAACCCACTATGCCCATGAACAGCTTACACTTCCCACAGCCCTGAAAATCTGCCCCATTGGCAACTCCTCAAAACATCAAGGGGAAGCCCTGTCAGTTCTATCCTGGAAACTTTTGCAGGTTAAGACACATGGCCAAGTGCTCCCAATTAATTACTGGTAAATCTAGAATCGGCCTCATTATGTTTCTAGCACATTTCACAAACTGCCAGCCCTGCTACTTCTTTTTTCTTTAAATAGAGTATCTATGAAATACACCAAAACCTCACCAGGCGGGATTTTTAGAGCAGAGGAAGAAAGCAAAGCAGGTGTCAAGGTTCATTAACCTCACCTTGGTCCCTTTCTAAAAATTGACTCACTGAGATGTCAGGCTGCCTTTTAAAGCTCCACATGCGTATGATATATAATTACTCTTGCTTTGTATATGCATTTTAGGTCTATTTTTGAGCCAGTTGCTATACTGAATCAAGAGAGTTTCAACTCTGATATTCTGGATCTAAAATAATCTGCGGCCGTGTTTCTCATCGCTGTGCCCTCTCTGGATCTATTTCCAACTCATTATCCTGCTCATGATTATTGGCCTCCACATTGGAATGGCCAGCAGATGCAGAGAAACCCAACCTTCACATTTAATTGAGGCCATGATGTCCTTCTCCTTGGCAAAACAGAGGGCAAAGTATAAATTGCAGATGCAGTAACCAGCAAATGGATGTTGTATCAGAAGCTGGCTCTCCCCAGCCATGTCCAAAAGCCTCTGCTATAAATACGTAGAGGAAGTAAACCTTAACCACACCGAGACTTAAAAAAAAAAAAAAAAAGACATCGGTTTCTGTATGTGGCTTTTGTAAATCAGTTTAATTGCGTCATACTTCCACCTCGAATGCATGACAATAAGGTCAGGGTTACCCAGTAGAAGGCAGAAAAACCCCCTCGCGTATCACCATATGGCACCTTCCTACACAGTCTGTTTTTCCCTTGGCGCTGACAGTGAATCACTTGTTGACAGCAGCGGGGCGGTCACATGGCAGATGTGAAACACACCTCGTGGCGCAAAGCCACAGCAAGCAGGAATGTGGCTGGAGTGGAAAGGCCTTGGCACTTCCTTGTGGAGGCCAAATGTGCCCAGGTCTCTCTATACTGTATGGAATTAAATACCCATGTGGCAAAAAGCTCCGGCCCCGGCCTTGCAACACTAAACTGTAAAATGTGTTGGCAGTGCCTAATACATCTTGCAAAATATAATTACAGTTCTCCAATGCTTTGAGAGTTTGCATGGAAATGATCCAAACCAACTTAAAATAGTAACAAAGGCTGAGTGCAGACCTGTGGCATAGATTCTCTGAAAAGGCACCAGGAGTGAGGCCAAGCGTTCATAAGCCTTTTAGGAGCAGGAGGGGATTGCTTGGTTCAACAGTGACTCCTATCCCTCCCACTCCGACCCCACTCTCCTCTTCGAAGAATTATATCTGAAATCCTTAAGGGCCAGTGCGTATGCGTCAATATTCCTAGTCACACCACATTCCAGAAATAAACTGAGGCACGCAGCTACAACCAATGGCAGGGGCTGGGAGGTGTTGGTTTGGTTTGGTTTGGTTTTATCATTTGAATATAGTTCAGTAACTTTCTGGAAGTTCAGGACCTGGGGTAGATTGAGCTGCATCCATCGTCAAGAGCCAAACATTTCTTTTTTTTTATTTTTTTTAATGTTTCATTTATTTTTGAGAGAGAGAGAGAGAGAGAGAGAGAGACAGCGTGAGCAGGGGAGGGTCAGAGAGAGAGGGAGACACAGAATCCGAAGCCAGGCTCCAGACTCTGAGCTGTCAGCACAAAGCCTGACGCGGGGCTCAAACCCACGAACCGTGAGATCATGACGTGAGCCAAAGTCGGACGCTTAACCGACTGAGCCCCCCAGGTGCCCCAAGAGCCAAAAATTTCACACCTGCTAATTTTCCATCCTGGCTCTCTTGCAAAAAGACTGGAATATTTATTCATGAGAGAGCTTCAGGAACTAGTAGGGTCTTAGCCAGGAAAATCTATCGCAGCAGACTGCTTCTTACCAAAGAGCTCATAAAAAGTCCTGGGCCCATCAGCATGGTTGATTGGGAGTTATATTAGTTTCCCCCACTAAGTTATCATTACAAAAATTTTTTTTTAACTTTAAAAATAGTTGATCGCAAAAACAAAGACTGTGTTATACTACATACATGTTTTCTGGAAGATTTTAATGAAATAAATAGCTGATTAAATATACAGTCACTAATTCAAACACTGTTTGAAACTGTACCTGGTTCAAAACTGTTCAAAAACTGTACCTGGACTTTTGTCTAGATGTTATTCTCCTGCAGGAGAAATCTGATACCTGGACATACACTGAGTCAACTGTGCAACTCACTATGATTTCCGGTTCTCCGATAACCCTCATCCCCTTGTTCCCAAGGACCTGGCTGGCCTGGTTGGTGCTGTGTCACCTGCCTCCTATCCACAGCAGTGGGGACCGGAGGCACACACGCTACCCAGACTTGGCCACTCACTGGCCCTTCTCCCGGAAAATGAAACGGAACAAAGAAAGCTTTCCCAATAGCTGGACTTCAAATGTGTACCCGCGCGTATGGCCAGTGATCGCATTCCACCCTGTGCACTGAGGAGCAGGAGAAGCTGGTCTGCAGAAACCAGAGAGAAAGCCCAGATGTCTCCCCACGCTTAAGTCTGGTCCCTCCCGAGGCCCGGCTGCCAGCTCATTCCAGCTGATCGCAAAAACGAAGACAAGGCTTATAGTGCACACATGTTTTCTGGAAGATTTTAATGAAATAAATAGCTGGTTAGAGATACATTCCCTAATTCAAGCATGGTTTAATTGTACCTTGGCTTTTGTCTAGGTTTCTATTCAAATTCCTATTTTTTTGAAAACTTACATTTTCCTTGTTTGTTTCAGTCTGGCAATTTCTGCCCCATGCAACCAAGAGATCTCTGACCGGTACAAATTCTTACGTCTAAGTCACATCATTCCATGGCGCTTTGGGCTGCAGGCTGATGTAACACGGAACCCCTTGCCGCATCTCGCAGGAACTGGCTCTGTGTCCTGTGGGCAGAGGCTCCCGGCTGCGAGGTGCGAGCTCTGGCTCTGTGTGTTCGAAGCACGAACGCTGAGCAAGTCTTAGCCTCCAAGCATCTCAGCTTCCTCAGCTGTAAAATGAGAGGAACAGACTAAAAAATGATCATGTGATCAAGCACAGAAAGCTTGACCCTTGGGGTTAGTCCAGGGACAAAATCCCAGTTCAGTCACCTCCCAGAGCCTCAGGGTCCTCACTGGTGAGTGACAAGTCCTGCATAACAGGCATGCTTTTTTTTAAATATATTTTTTTTAACATTTATTCATTTTCGAGAGACAGAGAGAGAGTGCGAGAAGGGGAAGGGCAGAGAGCGGGGGAGACACAGAATCCGAAGCAGGCTCCAGGCTCTGAGCTGTCAGCACAGAGCCCAATGCGGGGCTCGAACCCATAAACTGTGAGATCATGACCGGAGCTAAAGTTGGACGCTCAACGGGCTGAGCCCCCCAGGCGCCCCGTAACGGGCATGCTTATTATTACTATTGCTGTCATTATCGTGGCTGCTCTTCCTTCTCTTCCCAGTGAAGGTGAACGTTCTTTGTGATCTGTTAAGAACAATTCCCTAAATAAAGGGTGTCAAGACTCTTTCTTCAAAAATCAAAAGCAGCTCCTGTTTCATCTCTGTTACTCAGCTGGGGACAGTCAGCTCTCCATCAGCGACGTCTCAGCTCTGTTTGTTGATCCAGCATGTAGGCCGCAAGACATGTAAGAAATAGACTTCCCTTTCTTTGAAGGAAAGGAGAGGCAGCCAGGTAGGGGAGGGAGGCAACCAGACCTGGATGCCGGTCCTCAGGCCACTTACCCACTCTGAGTTTCTGTCTGTAAACCGAGATGCTGACGTCATCTGCTCCCAGGGATGCTGGACACACTGGAGGCAGTGTGTATGAAGAGGCAGTACACACTAAACGTCTTTATGACAGTCCTCACTTACAACCTGTTCTAACTCACCTATCTCCTCCCCCCCACCCCCCACGGCAGAAATAGAATAATCATCCCGACAGCTATGAGTGTGTCTCTGTGTTAGCAGGAACCCCGACGTGTTTTTCCTCAATCAGCAATGTTCCTACCAGGTCATCAGTTTAGGAAGAGACAAATCAAACCTCCTTCCCTTAACATTTATTCCCTTATTTGGATTTTTTAGGAACCGAAATTTGCATTGGGTGCAACTTAAAGGGAACAATTTCTACAACTCAAATGTGTCAAAATTGAAGTTCATACCAGGATCCTGTTTTCTCTTTAATCACAAATCATTTTAAAACAAAGTCAAGGGGGTTTCATTCTAGAAAATGAGAAACTGAGTGACATGTAAAGATAAAATTATGGTCTGGGTTCCCAGTTTCAGGCCAGAGTCGATTCTCAAAACTACCCTGGAAAATGGTGATACTGTGAACTCCTCAGGGAGAGGGGAGAAGGGGAGAGGCTGAACGGTGTGGCATCACGCAGGGGCCCACAGGGGCCAGGCCCAGGAGAGGCACTGCTTGGAGCCATGTCTGCTGTCCCCCAAGGTATCTGCGCACTCTGGTTTGTCCAGAACCAGCTCAGTGTTAAGTCCTCAGTCCCAGGCCAACAGGGACGGTGGGTCATCCCATCCTGCACTGGTATGAACTGCTTCATGTTCATCTAACCTTTCAGCCTTCCTACACATTCTGATCCCCATCGAGTCTATCCCATAGACTTTTCTTAGATTTTATTTCTTTTCCTTTCTTGCCTAAATAGCAGAAGACAAATGTTACAGAAGGAAGACAGTGTTTGGGGACAGATAGTCCAGTGAGGCTAGAAACCGCTGCTCTTGGAGGAGAAGGCAATTGCCCTCACCTTTGCCATCGCTCAGGATCTCAGGAGCAGCAAACACTGTCCCCAGAGGCCAGCAGCACTCATGGCTTGGCGTTAAGCTACATTTGCACCCTTACTTTTACATAAATATATTTATAAGAATATTAGTTGTCACCATTTACACTATACTTAACATGCTCTTCACACCTCTTCCCCTGCGGCATAGAGCAGAGGAGGAGAGATGTTTCCCCTTTCCAGCCAGAGGAAACACATTTGCAAAGAAAATGAACCCCTATAGGAAATTCCTCTGGCCTGGCCCTTTTTTTTTAAAGCATATTTGCTGGAGAGGGGGTGGTTCATCGTGGTTATCAAAGCAATATATGCATATTGCCACAACCTAGAAAAATAGAGAAGGACTTTCAAAACTCACACGTAATCCCAGAATGGTATCTTTTAAAGCAAGCTGGATAGCAACGCACCCAGTGGACACCTTCAGGGAGCAGTACCCTGAGCGGTACCCATTCAGATGGGCTACACCATCATCCACCAGAGCTGCTAGCTGCTGGAACATTCTGTGTTCTGCAGCCTTTTACGCAGCAGCAGCAGCAGCAGCAGCAAAAACAGCTCCCTTGTTACTAAGTGACAATAGTTCTTTTTCTCCAGGATGCCGAATTTGTGTCAGAGCCTTGGACCAATCAACCAACCCCTCAACAACTCCCTGACGTGTGGTGGAACGGGCACCCTGGGACCCCAACTTCATGGACAGGAAATGTACTGGGCAAGCGTAATGAGCTGTATGGATGAGCAAAGAGAATGCCAGGGAGTGGGTAGCCAGAGGACCTGTTCCGGACTGGGAGGCAGGGAGATTCCCGAGGACATCATACTCAAGCCGAGACTAGGCAGCGTACTGGGAGGAGCTGGGTGAAGACAGAGAGAAAGGCCAGCGGGGCAGCCCGTGAGAAGGCTCGGAGCGTCCTGACGGAGGGACTACACAGGAGAAGGTCCCAGTGAGGACCAGGATGACTGAAATGCCCAGGGTTGCTGAGAGTGAGGCATGAGCCGAAGATGTCAGAGGAAATAGGACAGAAAGGATCCGGTGTGGAGGTCTGTGTTCTTGATTTTGGCCTTCCACCGAGAGCGATGGCAAGCCTCCCAAGGCTCATCCACGGGGGCAGGGCAGGACCTCTCCAGGGAGCAAGCAGAGGGCAGGGTGGGTGTGGCAGAGAGTAAGTGGAGGTAAGAGGCATCTGCAGAAGGAGAGGGGAAAATGGATATGTTTGCCAGGTGTCCAGGGGTCAGAGTCAGCCTTGGGGACTGATTTAATAGTGCAGTGAGAGAGAGAGAGAGAGAGAGAGAGAGAGAGAGAGGGCCCAGATGGCAGGTTGCAAAAGGAGAGGTCTGAAAGCTTCAAGGACAGCCCCCCAGGGCCGGCTCTCTGGGTGTGTGGCTGATACAGTCGCCCAAGCTCTTACTGGGCAAGCGTAATGAGCTGTATGGATGAGCCAAGGGCCAAGTGCTTGTTTTACTGCTTTGCTGTCACATCTCAAAATGCTTAATCATTTTCCAACAAGGAGCCCTGCATTTTCATTTTGCACCAGGCCTGCAAATTACATAGCTGGTCTTGCCCAGGGCTAACTGTCTTCTATATGTTTCGCTTGGCTAATGGCACTTGGACTCCATCCAAGCCCTTGAGATTGCGGATTTATCCTGTCAGGCAGGACATGTGTGTAAAGAAGGCTCACTGGACCCAGTTCAGTGCAGTTTGTGTCTGTGAGCGTATCAATGATGGTTTGTGATTAAAGTGCCCGAGAGCAGGAAGACAGAAGACTGTTTTTACTGGCTTTGGAGACAGGAGACCAAGGGCATTTTAATAACATCAGCCTCAGGTTTGCTGCTTGAGTAAAAGAGGGATTTCCTTTACCCCAGGTTCATTTAGTTTAGTAATTCAAGCTAAAAAACTTCATTTGTTCAAGCCTAAGCTAAATGAATATTCTGTTTGGCAGAAAAGACTGAGAAAATGAGTGATTTATTATTTTATACGGCTAAGAATTTCATAAGACACCCGAATCTCATGCAACACAAAATCTGCATTTGAAAGAAAATTATTATTGTAAGGGTTTAAAAGAAAATATATGAATATTTCTATGCTCGAACTTCAAGGAAGAAAAAAGAGACAGTCCTTTACCAAAGCTCAAGGTATAACACAATAAACTGATTATTCAAGGAACTCTATAAATTTACCAGAATTGCTATATAGGCTTGTAGGCTCCAGACCAAATGATAATTATTACTTTTACTACTAAGTGAGAAAATAAACTATTAAGAATAACTAAGATATAGATCACCATCCTGAATTTCTTTAGGTATCATATATCCAAGTTTCAACAGCAAATATCTATGAAGTAGTAAAATTATAGGAAGAATAGGGAAAATTTGGCAAGCCCTTCCAAGTATTTACAAGGCTACGTCTTTTGAAGTCGAGTTAGTAATGTAGTCTAAAGGAAGAGCTTTGAAGTCAGGAAGTTTTCAGGTTTAAAGCCTGGATCCGTCTTGGTCGAGTTGCTTAAACTACCCAAGCCTCAGTGTCCCCGTATGCAAATGGAGGTAATCCCTACTTTCTGTTTGTAATTTGCAAGTTGTAATTAGTCAATAATCTGTATTTTTTTTTAAATTTTTTTCTAATGTTTTATTTATTTTTGAGAGAGAGAGAGACAGCATGAGCAGGGGAGGGTCAGAGAGAGAGGGAGACACAGAATCTAAAGCAGGCTCCAGGCTCTGAGCTAGCTGTCAGCACAGAGCCCGACGTGAGGCTCGAACCCACGAACCGTGAGATCATGACCTGAGCCAAAGCCGGATGTTCAACCGACTGAGCCACCCAGGCGCCTCTAATCTGTATTTTTTAAAGCCGTATTTTTTTTAATAACTGCAAAAGAACAGTTAAATGCACAGTTACCTGAATGAATCTTCATCAGTTTCCTTGATAAATCACTTGAGTGACTCCGAGGGGGGGGGCCAGTGTTACTGGACTAAACCGCCCTGCAGATGACAGAGAGGTGAGGGATTGGGGGTCTTCCCCTCAGAAAAGAAGGAAGGAAAGGGACGGAGGTGAGGAGGATGAGGGAGAGGAGCTTGAGCTGGTGCGCAGATGGGGTATAAGCAAAGGAGGAGAATGTCCCCGGGGCATTAAAGGAAGGACTTTCCCTGTCCATCAGGTAAAGGACCTCTAGGGCATCTGTACTAGTGTCCCTGAGCTGCTGCGACCAAGCCCCACAAACAACAGGAATGTATTCTCTCACAGTCCTGGGGCCCCAAACTCTGCCATCAACGTGCCCCAGGACCGGTTTCTCCGGAGGCTCCGAGAGGGATTATGTTCAGGCCAGTCCCCTAGTTGCTGGTGTTTCTGGCGGTCCTTAGCGCCGCCCCCCCCCCCCCCCCCAGCTTGTGGATGCATCATTCCAGTCTCTACCTCCCTCCACAGGCTGTTACAGCCAATACCCAGCACACGGCAAGAGACAAGTGACAGGCACTGGAGAACCAGAAAAGACTCTTTATCCTGCACCGGGGCCGGCCCAGCGGAGTCCCCTCCCAAGGCTGAGCCCGAGCCCTGGCGCTGGCCTGCTCGTATGCCCGGTCAGCTTCCGGGTACTTGGAAACGTCCTCTCAGCTGCAGAGGTGGGCAGGATTGCAGGGACTCCAGAGAGAAAAACGGGCACAGGGGGCACTTATCAGTTGTGCTGAGTGGGCAGTCGGCTGATCAAGAGGCAAGCAAGCAAGACCATGGGAGCCAAAAGCATGCAAGGGGCCTATCCGGCCTCGGACATCTGCCAGGCTTTTTTTTTTTTTTTTTTTAATCTGCTTTTGTCACCTTTCCTTCTCAACATGGCCTTCTGGCCTCCTTCCTGTACGTGCGTGTCTTTCTGTGTGTCTGTCTTCACACAGCGTCCTCCTCTCTCTGTGCCCAGATTTCCCTCTTATAAGGATATCAGCCTATCCTCCTCCACAAAGACCATTATTTCCAAATAAGGTCACAGTCACAGGTATGGAGGTTAGGACTTGAACTTGTCTTTTTAGAGGATGCAATTCAACCCACCTCTGGCACAGACAAGGTGCAGCTAGAGGTGACCAGCCAAGGGGCTCTTCTGTCCCCGGGAGCCATCATATCTGTAACCCATTCTCAGCCCACCACTTTGGAAAGCTCGGGTATAAACCGATCTCCATTCCGCTCCCGCCCCTCCCCCATCTCTGAACACACCCTTCCTACAAGCACGCAGGCTGCGACCCGATCAAAGGTGCAGTGCCCATGCAGGCACCTTCCACAAGGACCAGTCCCACCCCAAACTCACCTGTCGTGGCCAAGCAGCGGGTGCTTCTGCATGACGCGGGACATCCAGGTCCAGGGCTGTTGAGCCTGGTGCCATTCAACGTGGAACTCTTGAAATAAATTCTTGTCTGACTCCGGGCTCACGCGATCTGCTGACCGCTTACCTTTCCAGGTGGCAGGACAGGGGGAGTGGGTTGGCTGGAGGACCCTGGTGTCTGGCACTCCTGTTCCTACTTAAATCCACAAGGTAGCTTTCTGGCTGAAATTGGTCAGTGCGTGACGCTGGTTAACATGTCTGTCCCTGAAAGATGTGTGCATTCTCTCTGCACCGAGTTAACTCCGTCCACCTTGCAAGGCCGTTTGGGAGACAGCCCCAGCCATATCCGGCCTGTGCCCACCTTGCCAACCTCATCGCTAGGGCCTCGTTTCCTTTGGCAAAGTCTTCTACTACAGCTGTGGTCTCTAGAGGCACAAATGAAAGACCACTGACTCAGCCAAGTAGTGGGAGGGCAGGAGAAGAGTCCAAGAGGAGGGAAGGGAGGAAGCAGAGCAGGGCGGGAGGATTGTCGGCAGAGGGAACAATGCCTGTGAAGTCATAGGAACCTGAGGATGTGGGGGGCCTGGTGGGGGCAGGGTGCTGGTGCTTCTCAGACTACAGTTTACTGCAAACAAAGACAGGCCTGGAAGTTAGTCCACAGAAGAAATCGGGCTCCTTGGGTGCTCTGCTAAGAGGAGTGGGGTCTCAGTCTCGAAGACTGTGGGAGCCGTTTGGGGTTCGAGGCAGCAGATGCCATGACTAAATTCACATTTCACCAGGCTCACTGAGGCAGCTGGCTGAAAGAGAGAGACACCAGCGGGACAGAGAGGAAGAGAGAGGAGGCCTCTGTGGCCGTCCCCCTCGGTTAGGACCAGAATCAAGACAATGGGAGGGAGGACAGGCAAAAAAGGAGAGACGTTTAAGAAATACAGTAGCAGGGGCGCCTGGGTAGCTCAGTCAGTTAAGCGTCCGACTCTTGATTTTAGCTCGGGTCATGATCTCATGATTCGTGAGTTCAAGCCTCGCATTGGGCTCTGCACTGACAGTGTGGAACCTGCTTGGAATTCTCTCTCTCTCCCTGTTTCTGCCTCTCCCCTGCTTATGCTGTCAATTTCTCTCTCTCTCTCTCTCTCTCTCTCTCTCTCCTTCACACACACACACACACAAATAAATAAAACTTAAAAAAAATTTTTTTTTTTAATACAACTGGGGCACTTGGGTGGCTGTCAGTTACGCGTCCGACTCTTGATTTTGGCTCAGGTCATATCTCACAGTTCGTGGGTTTGAGCCCCGTGCAGAGCCTGCTTGCAATTCTCTCTCTCCCTCTCCGTCTCTCTTGCTCTCTCAAAATACACAAATAAACTAAATAAAATCTTTTTTAAAATACGATAAATAGCCTAGGGTGTGGAAAGTGAAGGAAAGGAGAGGGAAGAGACAGGATTTCTGGTGCAGAGCAGATAGCAGGACTGAAGTGGGTAGAATTGTGTCCCCCCAAAAGATAACACTCAAATGTTAACCCCTAGCACCTATGACCTTATTTGGAAATAGGGTCCTTATAGACACAATCAAGTTAAGACGAGGTCTTACTTGAGTAGATCCCAGGTGGGTCCAATGACTAGTTTCCTTATAAGATGAGGGAAATTTAGACACAAACATGTAGACCCACAGGGAGGAGCCATATGACACCGGAGGCAGAGGCAGTAGGGAGGGAGCCAAGAACACCAAAGCTTGGCAGCAGTCACCAGAAGCTGGGATGAGGCAAGGAGGGATCCTTCCTTAGAGCCTTCTGAGAGAGCACAGCCCTAACGACACCTTGATATTGGACTTCTGACCTCTGGAAGTTTTGCAAGAATAAATTTCTGTTGTTTGAAAGCCACCCAGTTCATGGTACTTTGTTATGGCAGCCCCAGGACACTGGTGCCACCAACAGCCTTCTTCTCCGTGTATCAGGGTGTTTGCACCCAAACTTCTCTCTTCTTATATGGACATATTAAGATGGGCCCGTCTTAATATCTCAGTATGATCTCACCTTAAGTTGATTACATCCACAGAGACCCTGTCTCCAATAAGTTCACATTTACAGGTATGAGGAGTTAATCTTGAACATATCTTTTTGGGGAACAAACACCGTTCAACTCACAGCATTCCCGAGTGAATATTTCTTGTATTTATGAAAAGAGCACAAGAACATAAGAACTGGGTGCCATGGGAGTAAAATTCATTAAAAATCCAGAGAAGGGAGAAATTGCCTTGAGCTGGTGGAGGGTAGAGGAAATCTTGAAGAATGGCTAGGAATTAAATAGAGAGGAGGGTAAGGATATGTCACAGTAACAAAAACCGCTCACGGCTCACCTGCTCTGCACTGGGCACTGTCCTGGACGTTTTACGTACATGATCTCAGGCCTGTGGGACCTCAGTTAGTTGAGCATCCAACTCTTGATTTTGGCTCAGGTCATGATTCTCTCTCTCTCTCTCTCTCTCTCTCTCTCTCTCTCTCCCCTCCCCGCCCACCCGCTGCTCACACGTGCTCACTCTCTCTCTCTAAAATACAATAAATACGTACATACATACATACAGGATCTCTAGTCCCCCATTATCTATCATCGATTAGAAAATGGATTCTCCAGATGTAGCATTTTTCCCAAAGTCACACAGCTGGGCAGTGGTAGAGAGGACTGGAACCCAGGCCCAACGGATGCAAAAGCAATCCAGCCAAACCCAGTCTGCTGCCCTGCGGGGCTCCTCGAAGGAAACCAGGGAGATGGAGGTGTGGAGGTGGGTGCTGTGGCCATGTGCAGTGGATGAATATCACCTGCCTGGCCCACACGAGAGCTTCCTGCACGGAGGGGTGAGCCTGGACAAGCGGGGCAGAGCCGCTGGTTGAGGGCTTCACGCCAGGAGCTTCCAGAACAAGGGAGCCCCTGAAGGGGATTAGCAGGAAGTTCTGCAAGTGCTGGTCAAGGGACCGAGGATGGAAAGTATTTGTGAAGACAAAACATGTATCACTCAAGTTGCAGATTGCGGGGTATTTTTTGACGACTGGGACAAGTTCCTCCAACTTTCATCAAGGATGATGGAGTCCCGTCTCTAGCCCTGTGTGACCCCAAGCAAATCCCTGTGTTTTCTGCAAATCAGTTTCCTTTTTTTCTTTCTTTCTTTTTTGGGGAGAGGGTCAGAGAGAGAGAAAGAGAGAGAAAATCTAAAGCAGACTCCATGCTCAGCGTAGAGCCTGACTTGGGGCCCAATCTCACAACCAACCGTGAGATCATGACATGAGCTGAAATCAAGAGTCGGACGCTTAACGGACTGGGCCCCCCCAGGCGCCCTTGCGAATCAGTTTCCTATCACTGAAGGAAAGATCATGATACCTGCTTGATCCTCAGTGTTACTCGCAGACCTGCTGGGTTATGTGCGGGGGCGGAAGTCATTATTACAGAGCTAGGAGCTTGGCAAGACCCTCTTGTGGGTGTGCATGGCCCTGGCCCTGAGCTTGTGTTAGAATTCATGAAAGAGACACAATGGACAAAAAAGCTAATTTAAATGGTATTTGAAAAGACCATTTACTTGGCTTTGGGTGTGCTGGATTTTTTCTGTGTGGGGGTGGAAGGGTTTATGCAGCAAACGGTATGTGCACTTGAGTCAGGCAAGGCCTGGGTTTGAAGCTCACCTTTCTTTTTTTTTTAATGTTTTTTTTTTTATTTATTTTTGAGAGAGAGAGAGACAGAGCACAAGTAGGGGAGGGGCAGAGAGAGAGACAGCATCGGAAGCAGCCTCCAGGCTCTGAGCTGTCAGCACAGAGCCCAACTCGGGACTCGAACTCGCAAGCCGTGAGATCATGACCTGAGAGGGAGTCGGAGGCTTAAGTAACTGAGTCACCCAGGTGCCGCACTATCTTCCTTTTCAAGAAAATTCACCTTTGACTGGGGAGAAACAAAGGGTGGGTAAGCCATTCCCTCTTTTGGGGAAAATAATCTGTCTTCAACAGTTTCCTTTCTACATAGTTTTGTTCTGGTCTATTTCATTTACCGGCAATGGAGCTGCTCAGAATGTGTTTTCAGGCGTCCAGAACACGTTCTTTATTCCCCTTATCAGATTCCTATTTGGGCTTTTCTGTTGCTAGGCCGGCCCTAGGGCAAGCTTTCCTGCAGACTGGCAGCGCAGGACCGGAGGCCCCTCCTGGGCTGTCTCCTGCCTGTCCTCTCCCGGCCTGCTGGGCTGCCCTGTGAGTCAGTCTCTTCCTCTGTTCCTGTTTACCTCATTGCAAAATTAGAGTAGTAGAAATATTTCCCAACCTCGACACGATGTTGTGGCGATTAACAAATGAATAATTGTAGAGCGTACTCACATACAAAGCTCCTGATAAAGCTAATTATTATTTTTATAGGCGCTCTCAAAAGGAAGATTTTCTTTATAAGCGACCACTCTCCAGGTGGCTTGTGAACTTGGCCTCCCAGCGGGGTACCCCTGCTTTCTCCCAGGGATGGAATCATGAACATCAAACTGGAGGCCCATTTCCCTAATAGCGTGGCCTTCCAGAGCTCTCCTCTTTGGCAGCACCAAACGGAAACCATGGAGTTGGCAGGTAAATTTGCAGGTCAGTTGGAATCTCAGATCAATGGCAAATGATTTTTAGTATAAATATGTTTCATGCAGTAATTGTAAAGGAGGCCAAACATACTTATACTAAAAAGTGTTTGTTGTTTACCTGAAATTCTAATTTAAGTGGGCATCCTGTTTTTATCCATTTGGTTTTTTGTTTCTGCTAAATCCGGCAACACCAAATCCACACGGTTTTATTAACACCATCTCAGGATGGTGACATTCAGGCGTCACAATAATCAGCCTCTGCCTTCGAGAAAGCACAGCTATCAGTTATCGGTGTGAATGTTAACATCTGACACGTGGGGCCGCAGCCACACCACGTGATCCTCCTCGCTCAGGCAGAATGCTTTACATGGGACGGCTCGCCTAGCTTTGCCTTCTAGAGTTGTGACTCTCATAGGTGGTGTTCCTCCTGTCTTTCTTTAGCTCTAGGACTTTGTAAAGATGAGAAAATGTTCGGGGCACCCGGGTGGCTCAAGTCGGTTGAGGGTCCGACTTTGGCTCAGGTCATGATCTCGCAGTTTGTGGGTTTGAGCTCCACGTGGGGCTCTGTGCTGATAGATTCTGTGTCTCCTTCTCCCTCTGCCCCTTCCTCTCTCTCTCTCTCTCTCTCTCTCTCAAAAATAAACATTAGGGGGAAAAAAAAGATGAAAAAATGCTCAAGAAGGATTGAAGCCCACATTCTATATGTGACCATTTGGACCATTTGGTTGAACTTTCTACATTTCTGTTTTTAGAAGTCAAAGTACAGTTGGAAGTGGCCATTTCGCACAGCTCACCATCTAGGCTACCGTTCAAGAAACCATCAAGGATCTAGAGCAGGCTCTGCTGTCAGACACCAGCAACCCCTCAGTAACCCGGTTCAGATTCACATAGATATGACCTTATACGTACTCCCATCTCTGTTGGGGCATTTGCTTGTCGCCTGAAGGCCAAGTCTCAGCCTAAGCTTGTACTTCGGCACCCAGTAATGAGTGCTTGCTAATTGATTTCAGTGGAGGGCTTTAATTTCCTACAGAGCTCTCTGCAAAAGGTTGACCATGGAGATCAGGTTCTGGTCATGACAAAGTAGTTGGATGAAAATGAGCCCTAGAGATAATAAGAGAATTTATTTTTTCCTGTTTGAAAGCAGTGGAGAGTGAAAAAAAGCAGGTGGTAACTGGAGTGGAGTTTACCCTGAAAAGAGGGAAAGTGCGCCTGGGGATATTTGGAAGTTGGCAGCTTCTTCTTTTTCTTTTCCCCCTTGAAGACACTTCCTGAATCCCCACACTCCCCATCGGCAGATGGCTTGAGGAAGACATAATACACATAACACAGAGCGTATGTGCGTGTGCACACAGCCCGTGGCCGTGCTGCTCGGGTTCCTGTGAGGTGTAAGGAGCAGTATGATATTACCTCTAAGACTGTGATAAAATAAAGGCCTATATTGTAACCGCTAAAGCGACTACTAAATGCAAAGAGGCTTGGCTGAAGAGTCAGTAGAGGATTAAAATGGAATGTTAGAGGAGCACTTGGGTGGCTCAAGCAGTTAAGTGTCAGACTCTTGATTTCAGCTCAGGTGGTGATCTCACGGTTCATGAGTTCAAGCCCCACACTGGGCTCCCCGCTTGAGATCCCCTCTCTCCCTCTCTCTCCGCCTCCCTCTCTCCCTGCTCCTGCCCTTCCAGAATAAATGAACTTAAAAAAAAAAAAAAGGTGGAGAAGGGGGAACTTGAACCAGGAAGAGAAAAAAAGAGAGGGAGACCACCCAGGTTTCATGGAATTTGTTGGTTTGTGGTCAGCTTGTGAGGTTGGCGGGGAGCTGGGGGCACAGGAATCATGCCCAGTGGCCGTTCTCTTCTGTCACCATTTACAACGACTGCAAGGCATTGGCGGGTTCCTCCTCCCTGACCTCTCTTCTCAAGCCCAGCGGGGTGCAGTAGATTGCAGTAGATTGCAGGGGTAGGTGCAGCCCCTCCTCTGAGCCTAGCACTGCTTCTCAGCTCTGCTTAGACTGTGAAATTGGGGTTTGTCACTGCAGCCAACTCCCCACCCCCAGCCAGGCTGCCCTCTGCCCCAGATAACCAACCTCACCCTCCGAGGTTCTCAGCAAGTGGGGGTGGGGATGGGGAGGAAGCTGCCTTTCTGGACCTTTCTCCCTGAGTAGCAGCAGCAGCTTGCAAGGGGAGGTGCTTCAAAGTGCGGAACAGCTGGATTCATTTAAATCCTGTTGGTTCTAGCTTCCGACCCTTTTGATAATCACTGCTGGATTGTTTTGGGAAACCAAAGGAGAACAAATTTTATCTGAGTCACTTTGATGCATTTTTAGCTTGTGTTGTGGGTTTTTTAGCAAGATGGTTTTTACTGTTTCATTTTGTTTTGCTTATAAACAGACTGAGTTAAGAGGATTCTTAAATGAGCATCTATCAGATTCCTTCAGTTCTAGCTTATGCTGCTGAATTGCTTTTACATCATCGATAATTCTTCACCTTCTGAAAATGCATATGCAGGTCAAATTAATTCAGCGAGTCTAAATTACTGATGATAATCTTCTATTACGAGCATCTATTCCATTCAGAAGCAATTTTTGTAGCCTTAATGCATACGATGGAAATTACCTTTCCTAATAGCGAAGGAAAGAATGAATTTTGTCTGTTTTTGAATGTCAACCAGTCCCCTCTGGGACTATGCAATCAGTCTCTCCTGTGGATTGGCTGAGAACACCTGATGTCACCATACACCACAGCCCCCAGGTCTGGTCCCCGGAAGGTTTTCAATAACTATTTCTTGAATAAATAAACGAGAATCACAATTATGCTAATTAACGTATTTGAAAAGCCCTGCTCATCCTCCTCACCGAATGCATCTTCAGCGCTTGGCAAGGTGACATCTTCTTGCCACCCACCGCAGGTGCTTCACCAACAATGTGACAAGGACAAGTCAGTCCACAGCAATCCCTGATCAGCCCACCCCAGGAAATGTTTGATATGTCCAGTAAGGACACACTCCTGTGCCACATGGGGTAATGATGGCCTTTCTCTGACCAGCTTCTTAGCTGGAAAGTCAGCACCAAGTACCATCAACAAGTCGTGAACTACTCACATTTCTGGTCAACATAAGAGACTTAAGTTGCAGGACTTTTTACCACAATACCCGGAATCCCTTGTCTCGCCGCTTGGAAGAATGAAGAGGTGGACACAAAATGAGCAGAAGGCACAAGTTTATTAGAGTATAAGATTAGAAAGGAAGAACAGTAGGGAAGCTCTCTTTACAGAGAGGGGACCTTCGAAAGTGAATGGCTGAAGACTATAGGCAGGCGTCCTTGTTTTATAAGGTTCTGGCCAGTCCTCCCCTCCCCTTCTCTCTAGGTTCTTCTCAGGTTCTAGTCTTATTGGCTTGAAAGCTCTGGGGGTTGTCCATTCCTGATTGGCTCCATTACATGAGAGGTGGCCTGGGGCCATACTTAGGTCTTTCATCAAATTCCTGAAGGGGAGTAGGTGGGGTCTGTTACATTCTTAAGAGGAACCTTAAGCCTGAGGGGGTTTGCTGTCAGACACTCCCAGCATTGTTCCAAAATTTGTGTTTTTCCCCCACCCAGGGACCTCAGGTCCTAATCCTTTCCCTGTCTGCCTATTTTATCCTACCTTTTCCTATGGTAGTATGATTGTGAAGGAATCAACGTGAGGTTGGGATAAAATAATCCATCAGAAATCAAACCCCATTGAAAACACCTGTACCCTAGATTTTTTTTTTTAATTTGAGAGAGAGAGAGCTGGAGCAGAGGAGAGGGGCAGAGGGAGAGAGAGAGAGAGACAATCCCAAACAGGCTCCATGCTCCACTTGATCCCACGACCCTGGGATCATGACCTGAACTGAAATCAAGAGTCGGACACTTAACCGACTGAGCCACCCAGGCGCCCTTTGCACCCTAGAATATTTAACTGGGGTTGTCCGGAAACACAAAAATAGCAAAATTCCTTCGTCATGTTATAAACCCTTTAATGTCCCTACTTCTTAAAAGAGCATTTCTTAGTTATTTAAATTATTGAGCATACCGTAGTGTGTTTATTTTGGCTTCAACCTTGCCCAAAGGATGCCCTGAACTTTTTGACTGTTTAACTGATGTGGTTGTTCAAATCTCCACCTGTAATGTATCGAACGCGATGCAGAAACCGAAGCGAGATATGGAAGTAAAAAAGCCTTTATTGGGAGCGCTCTCAGGCGAGGTCCGCTGGTCCGTACAGAAAGGGGCCAGGGAAGTCGCGCCCGGGGGGTGGGGTAGTGCGTTTTTATGGCGTTGGCTGGGGGGGGGCATGAAGTATTGACATGTTTATGTAAGGTGATTTGTTGGTAGCTGTTTCTTGTTCCAGGGAGGACGTGTCCGTTGTTTAGGGCGGAAAGGTTTGAAGAATGGGTCCCGTGAAGGTCTCCGGGTGGGGGAGTGTTGAGGTAGCGAGTGGTTTCTTGTTATCTTGGCGCCTGAAGCTCATACCTGCCTCCGCGGCCAAACACCCCCCATTCTAGTGATGACACGAGAATCACTTTTAATAAATATCAGATGGGAGTCACGTTATCGACCTCAGACTATAAGGTTATATAAGGATCTTGGCCTTGGAGGTATTAGGAGATAATAGTATGCCAAAGATACTCCCACACCTCAAAGGTTTTACTCATCCCCTTTAGCTGTGTTGTGTGTGTACCCATCTCCCCACGCCAACCAGATCACCCGTTTCTTTAGCAAACAGGAACTCTGTTTTATTCACGGCGACCCTGACACCCAGGCAGTTCTTCATCTAAGCAGCAAACTTGCAAAACGTGCTTATTAAATAACATAGGAGATGTGGCCATCAAGTAGTAGTACTTATTTCCTTGGGTGGCTTGTAAAGTGACTCTGAAAGTATTTATAAAATTATTTTGAGGGGTGGCAACATCAGGGAAATCAGTTCCTGGTGCCAAAGGACCTGCTTTGAAGAACAACCCTCATGTGGAAGCCTAAGACCTTGGTATATCTGCTGGGGAGACAAAAAGGATTTCATTGTTTTAGGGACACATATCAGTATGAAATTTTAGAATGTGCCAGGTGTATCTTGACCATCAATGAAGCCAAACTTTCTCATGAAAAACCAAGGCTCAGACTCAAATCATTAGTTTATTGTAAAGGCAGAACTAAACTCAGCTAGCTAACTCCCTAAATCTCTAGATAGTATTTTCTTTCCACTATTGTATCACATTGTCTCTGAAGACTGCTAAAAACAAACATCGGTTTTTATCCTTTTTTCTTCTCGACTAGGAAACTTCTATAAGGAATGGGCAAGAAAAGTCTTAATTCTGAGAGAAGGTCATCGCACTTAAAGATTTATAATAAAAGAGAGCTTCTTTTTCTGACCTAGATGAACTTTGCAAACATGAAAAACATAAAACTTAAGTCATATCATTGAAAGAATTTTTTCTTACTCTCGAGCACCCTACCAGCTAGATGTATTCAGTGATTTACTTTAAAAAAAAAAAAAAAAAAAGCTCTTGGGGTGCCCGGGTGGCTCAGTCGGTTAAGCAGCCTACTTCAGCTCAGGTCGTGATCTCACAGTTCGTGGGTTTGAGCCCCGCGTCGGGTTCTGTGCTGACAGCTCAGAGCCTGGAGCCTGGTTCAGGTTCTGCGTCTCCCTCTCTCTCTCTGCCCCTCCCCCACTCATGCTCTGTCTCTCTCTGTCTCAAAAATAAATAAACTATAAAAAAATTGTTTTAATAAATAAATAAAAATTTAAAAAAAGCTCTTGACTAATACATATTTTATATTTAGGAAATGCTTTTAAGAAATACTAAATACCCCAGATACAAGTGAGAGTCTTACTCAGACCTACCCCACCAAAAAAAAAAAAAAAAGAAAGAAAGAAAAGAAAAGAAAGAAAAAGAAAAAGAAAAAGAAAAATATTTGTAAAGTAGAAATTTTTAACAATGGAAAAAAGTAAAAAGATCATCCAGATGAATTTTAAAATAAATTCGTTAACAGAGACTTGAAACTGAACAATGAAATGTAATATGTGACCTAGTTTAGATCCCAAATCAAACTAAATATAAAAATAAAATAAAGGGGGGCCTGTGGGCGACTCAGTTGGTTAAGCATCCAGCTTTGGTTCAGGTCATGGTCTAGTGGTTCGTGGGTTTGAGCCCCACATTGGGCTCTCTGCTGTCACCATAGAGCCCACATAAGGGCTTCTGTCCCCCTCCCTTGCCTCTCCCCTGGTCATGTGCTGTCTTTCTCTCTTTCTCTCAAAAATGAATAAACATTTAAAACTACAGTAAAATAATAAAATAAAGTAGTAAAATAAAATAAAATAAAAATACATCTTTGAGATCATTCAAATATGGACTGGGTTTCAGATGGCATGAGGAAATATATTGTTAATTTTATTAGGTGTGCTGATGGTACCTACTACGGTTATGTAAGAAAATATCCTTATTTTTTAGGTGTGTGCAGTGAAATGCTGGGCTTACAAAAGGTTTCATTGCTTTTCAGTCTGAGACTAGCTTTAAAACACTTCAGCAAAGGGAAGAAATAAATAAAGCTTATAAGATAAACTGTTAATTTATATAATCAAAATGACATTTTTAGGAGAATTTGTCATATTATTCTCTTTATATATAAAATTGTTATAATGAGTTCTCGTGGGAATAATGTTGAAAAGCATGTTGGGTGAAGGAAATAGTCTTCCTAATTTAATCTTAAATACCACTTATTGTTGAAATGACTTTTGGTAAAAGTGTAACAGGAACAATATCTTTGATGGGGAAGTATTAAGCTAGCCAGATGCTGAACAAATTGTACTTTTCATCTTCCTGTAAGTGAAAAAGATGTCAGAACTTACAAAACAAAACCAAAAACCAAAAAACCTCTATGAACAAACTCCATCTTGTCTTTAAAGAGAAAGTGTGATGAAGAACCAGCATTGTAGGAATCAAGGAAATTAGAACCTGAAGTCATTCTCAGGAATGATTTACATGAGGTTTTAAGACAGGGAGCTCTGTCAGTATTCCTTCAATTCCAGGAGTTTGTCCTGCACTTTGCAATGCTTCCTTTTTACATGAATATTCTCGCGATGCTGTTTCTATTATAAATCTCACAACTGGCACTTGCTCACGCTGACGGATCAGTTGTGTTTGGACTTTCCATAGGAAATAGAACCTTTGTTCTGTTTAAATCATCTCTCTGAAACTAGAGAAGAGAGAGAGATGAGTCAGGATAGGCAAGGTTATGCTGCAGAAATGGGATACCCTCAGAATTTCAGTGGCTTTGAAGGTTCATGTCTCTCACAAAAAATCTCCTGTGGGTCAACAAAGCAGTGGGTGGGAAAGGGGAGGTAGACTGGGTAGGGCACCAGGCAGCCAGAGCCTTCCCCACCTTGTAGCTCTGCTACCTGGGACTTTCCTCCGCAGGACAAGAGCGATGAGGGCATACCACAGGGTCTTCTCACCAGTTACTGCAGCTCCACATTTCTTTGACAAGAACTGATCACGAGATCCCACCTAACTGCAAGGGGACAGAGAAGTGTGGCCTTCCCTGTGTCAGTGAAGGAAAAGTAACCGTGTTTCTGTGAGCACTGTTTCTACTTCGTGATCATCACTTGCTTTGTAGATGTATAGATCATTCATTCATCCAAGTGTAAAACTATGGCTTGAGTACCCGCTACATGCAGGCACTGGTGTGGGCATTGATGACATTCAGAGACTAAAGTCAACGGCTGCAGTCCATAAAGGAGGTCTGCCATCCCGAGAAGATAGTGAGCTCTGCCTTTTTAGTGCTCACCACAATGAAAAATATAAACTCAAAGAACAGAGATAAAAATGTGTTTGCTGATATATAGATGACTTTTATCTAGAAGGTGTTATATATTGGAAATACTTAAACTTTTAAAAATTAATATTGAGGATGATCAATATTAATATTAATATTAATAGTGTGACACACTCCGAAGTGTGGACTCTGGTCTGAGCAGTGTCACCTCCCATGAAACTTAGGTCTTTTTAAAAAAGTTTTTTAATGTTTATTTTTCAGAGGGAGAGAGAGAGAGGGAGAGAAAGAGAGAGCATGAGTGGGGGAGATGCCAAGAGAGAGGGAGACACAGAATCCGAAGCAGGCTCCAGGCTCCAAGCTGTCAGCATAGAGCCCAACACGGGGCTCGAACCCACGAACCGTGAGATCATGATCTGAGCCGAAGTTGGATGCTTAACCAACTGAGCCACCCAGGCACCCCAGAAACCCGTAATTTCTAATTAAAGTTAAATAATTTAAAATAACACAAAAATAGGATCCAACTTGTGGGCAAGTTTCTGTCTGCCTGCTTCCCTGCCATTCTTCCTTCCTGAATGATTTGGTTTGAAAGCCACTATGTGGGGAGCAGGTAAGGCCACCATCCATGTCTGGGAGGCAGAGACAGTGTGTCAGAACCCAGGCAAGATGTGGAGGATGGGGAGGCAGCAGGCTGGTTACTTACAGAGGACATTGATGCAATAAGTAAACATACGGAGAAAAATGGGAGCCAGTTTTCTCACTGTCAGAGAAGGAAGTGACAAATACAGAAAACAAAGAAACCAGAATGAACTTTGTGGTATCAGATTTGGAATTGGAAGTAGTGGTGTGAACTCATGGCTTGTAGTGTACAGAGATAAAGAAATAAGTGTGAATGTCTGAAACATACTTGATGTGTGTGGTGTGGATGGGTAGACAGGTAGATGGATGGATGGTAGATACATAGATGATAGACGCATAGATACATAGATAGATAATAGTTGGATAGGATGATAGAGCCCTCGCTCTACCTGAGAACAGTGACATGCTATTAACCACGAGTACTCCTAGAGTCTTGATCTAGGTTTCTAAATATTCTTCTCTACTAAAAAGATAATTAGGGATTCTTGGAGAAATGGGTGATCCTAGGATCAGGGCAGGGAAAGTACAAGATGGGCTTAGAACGTCTTATGCCAGAAAGTTGGGAAGATCTCAGTGCATGATAAGGACATGTTAAAAGGACACTGAAACCAGTTCAGTGGGCCCCACACTGGACAAAACTAGGGGAAAATAAACAACTTGGCATCAAAACAAATGGTTATGGCAAGAGATGATAACCCACTGCATAAATAGGAATCTATGAGTCTATACTGACACAATGAAATGACATAACAACTAATGGGGAGAAAAGAAAGCTTTCCTTACAGTGAAATGCCAACTAATAAATGTACAAGCTATGCTGGAATTAGAAAATCACTATTTGACAACATATTATTAGTGCTGCAGCAAACCTTAATAGATATTAAAACTATCTAGTGGATGAAATTTGATAAGGAATGGAGTATTCGTACCGTCTCAGAGTCTCTCCTCACAAAAGTTTTATTGATCACAAAAGAAAAAGAACAACCTGACCGTGGAGAAACTCAGAAGACACTAATCAAATGATCAAAGGTAATACCACCTATAATGAATCAAATTGAAATCTTGTACCACTTGAACGGGCACAGCAAGAAAAATTCACCAGGAATACCAAAGAGCATAACCTGAAGTAGTTGGAGGAAACACCGGACAGATCCGAAATGAGAGACATTCTAGAAAATAACCGGCTTGTAATCTTTTAAAGTGTAGAGATGGTGAAAGTCAAGGACAAACTGAGGAACTGATTGACAAAGACGAAAGACTGATGAGAAAGTAGCCTTCAGACTTTCTGGCACATGACGCTCTAGGCCCGCCTCATCCTTCCCATGCCCCAGCTAAATGTGGCCCCCATCCTAGACTGGATCTTTTCTGTAAGGGACATCATGGAGACCACTGCCCAGCTTTCAATGGGGCTTGAGGACCAGATGATGGTACATTATTAATGTTGGTTTCTTTTTCTTTTTTTTTTTTAATGTTTACTTATTTTTGAGGGGGGAGAGAGAGAGACAGAGAGAGACAGAGACAGAGACAGAGAGAGACAGAGTGCGGGGGGCGGGGGAGGAGGGGCAGAAAGAGAGGAAGACACAGAATCCAAAGCAGGCTCCAGGCTCTGAGCTGTTAGCACAGAGCCCGATGTGGGGTTCAAACCCACGAACTGTGAAATCATGACCTGGGTCGAAGTCAGATGCTTAACAAACTGAGCCACCCAGGTGCCCTATGGTTTCTTGATATTGATGGCTATGTTGGGGTTATTTAAGAGAATGCCGTTATTAGAATTTCACACACTAAGGCATTCAAGATTGATACAATATTATAGCAGCAATACTCTTTATTTTTTAAGTTTATTTCTTTACTTTGAAAGAGAGACAGAGCTTGAGCAAGGGAGGGACAGAGAGAAAGTGAGAGACAGAATCCCAACCAGGCTCTGCGTTGTCAGTGCAGAGCCTGATGCGGGCTCATGAACCATGAGCTCATGACCCAAGCCAAACTCAAGAGTCCAGGGCTCAAACAACTGAGCCACCCAAGGAGCCTACTTCGGATTCTGTGTCTCCCTCTCTCTCTGCCCCTCCTTGTCTCGCACATGTGCTCTCTCTCTCTCTCTCTCTCAAATAAACATTCAAAACAATTTTTTTTTTAAATTTGAAATGTGCGGACATTTTCCTCTTGTCCCTGTGACTGGGGAGGGGTGCCCTGCCGGAACTCAGTAGGTGAGGGCGCAGGTGAGGAGCAGTAGATGCCAGGCCCCCTGGAGCATGTGGACAGTACCCAGAGATAAAGAATTACCCTCCAGCCGTTCTTGAGCTGAAAAAGAGCTTTTTATAAATGACTCAGCCTGGAACTCTGCTTTCTTTCTAACTGCAAACTATTTCTTGTCACACTTCTCAGGTTCATCGAATTTTCCAGGAATACCGCGACATGTAAGTTGAGAGAAAGACTACTTTGTTGTGTTTGAAAGTCTACCAAGAAGCTGCTCGCTAGGGGGGAAATGAGGTCACCTATGGCAGGACTGCCTGCCTGTGGTATTTGAGTGGCCAGTGAACACACCTTCTTCCCTCTGTCTTTGCAATCTTGACATGCTGCCATGCAACAGAACTTTCTGGAGTCTCCTTTTAACTGCCTTCCAATCAAAACCTTATTAAATTGGCAGGGACATGAATGCAAAGATTGAGTTTAATGGCACTAAGAGGATTCTCTTATTCATTCATTCATTCATTCAAAATGTTTATTTTTGAGAGTGGGGGGAGAGAGACAGGGCATAGGGGAGGAGCAGAGAGAGAGAGGGAGAGAGAGAATCCCAAGCAGGCTCCACACTGTCAGAGCAGAGCCTGATGTAGGGCTTGATTTCAGGAACTGTGAGATCCTGACCTGAGCCGAAATCAAGAGTCAGACCCTCAACCGAATGAGCTACCCAGGCGCCTCCTCAAAGGATTTTTTTAAAATATGTCCTATGGTTGTTTTCATATGTATATCGATTTGTGTCACTCAAGGATGAGACATGCATTGGGAAATTGCATATTGCAATTATTTTTTCATGCCTATTATTTCCTAGTCTCCTTCTCACCCTGAACCGGGGTCCACCCCAGAGCCTCTCATCCCTATTCTACCCTTTCATTCTCCACTCCATCCCCTCTGCCCCTGGGCCCATTGAAGCCCACAGCCTCCAAAGCTTCATTCCCTACAGAATGAATGTAAGGAGATCAATATGGGAGATATGTTTTTGGCAATCCACTGTCCCATGTCAAAAGGCAGGAAATTATTTGACACTAACCTTATAGGTGAATTCGTAGTTCACCTGGGAGGAAATCATACTTCCTCATTTTCAAAAGTCTATCATTTGTTTTTGACACATATTATGACTTTAAAGAAGGTATTTATTTCCCCTTTCTTTCATCCTATGTAAATAATTTTGGCCTGTTATTTATCCTAGTGCTTACTTGTAACTTTACTCTTTCATTTTCTATACTTTTTCTATACAGAACCATCCGGTCTTACTTCTTGTCAATACAGACATTTCTTATAAGCAAGTGCAAATAACCATTTCCTGTGTCTTCCAGTATAGCGAGGGCTCAGCATTTACATATTCTTTTTTCATAAATTACTTTCCTGTATTCCTCCTTAATTTTATAATTAGAATGTTATATTTGTTTTTAAGTTGTATGTGTAGGTGGTTACCCCTGAGTGTGGGACAGGTCGGGGTATCAACACCGGCGGTGCAAATTTCGCGCTTGCAGCAGTGTGGGGCAACTTCATTCCTGTGTCTCCACTTCCTCATACATGTAGTGGACATGCTCAAGGATGCCCGTCCCCAAGGGTCCTGGTGGCGAAGTCTAAGTACTTAGTACATGTCAGCCATCTCTGTTAATCTTTATGAGTCCCCACAGAGAGAAATAGAAATAAGAACTGGAGGGTCCTAAGAACTTTCCACTTCCCAGTCACAAGTTTGCTTTTGGGGTCCATGAAGCCTTCTTTCTTCTATGAAAGTTCCTTTTCTGTTGACATGAAGTCAAGTTAGTTTCAGTTACCTGCAACCACAGAAGCTTGACTAATAGATGAAAGAAGGTGGAATCTAAAATAGCCACTGCAAGTGAGGCTCCGGACTTGAAGAGCTAACACAGCGCCAGCATTTGGAGGCAATGTGATGGGAGATCCCAGCGCTTACTCGGTAGTCCCTATCCGAATCTTCCAGCAGAAAACCTGTGAACGTACACACAAAATAGGGACTCGTAACACCACCAGACATTAGAGAAGGAAGAGTGCCATGGGCCAGAATGTGGGGGAATTTCCACTAACTTCAGAGTGGACGGGGCTGGATTGAAAATTACCCCTTTGAATCATCCCTCCTTGTCATCTAAGCCAGCCCAGTAACGAATGGCTGATAAGACGGGAAGGAGGTCTGACTCACCTCCATTAAGAGTTTCTATTAATAGCTTGAGAACACTTCTCTGAACAAGCCGACTTGTCATTCAAGTGTGAAAGTCACAAAGATGGTCTCAAATAGGCAAGGGCGCAAAAAAATCTAGCATTCTATGTCTTCCTGAAAGTGACATTTCAACGAATAGAAAGGCCATGCAATAAGTATTAAAACCAATTGAACATTTACATCATTTTTAGGATATGGTTTCAAAATTGACTAAGCAAAAAACAGTTAAGAAAATATTTGTATGAGCAAATACTTGACATATGTTAGACTATTACATGAAAACCAGGGAGAGGGAATGAGGAAAGGAGAGCTGTGCATAAGGGCAAATATTGTTCTCAACTTTAACAACCAGGGAAATCGAATTTCACCATGTGGATCTGGAACTTAAAGGTAACCTCAAACAGACCTAAATGGGGTGTCTGCTTCCAAATCAAACAAATAAAATATGGCAAGAAAACAAAGAAACAAAGAAATTAAGAAGGCAGCCTAACAAACAGAAAGCATACATCAAGAAGGCTGAAGTAGAACCAAGAGTATCAGAAAGATTATCAGTAGTTAACAACACATCAAAATGCTTTAATGATCATAGAATGCTCAATGAACCAGCAGGATAAAAATACCATATTCATAGGAATGCTATTGTGTAAAACACAATTCTTCTTCCAGAAGAATCTGGAAGGGAAGTGGGAAAATGTTTAAATTAGTTGTATGAGGATATATATGAATTTTTCTGTTTTGTTTGTTGGTTTGTTTTTTACGTTTTCTGGTATTTGTGATTTGTCAACGGTGAACATGTATTATTGTGTTAGGCAAGGCTCATTACTGCAAGCAACAGAAACAAATGCTGGTTATCATCCCTCTGTAGGACAGACAGACAGGCTGAGGAGTCAGAAGAACTGATGTTGCAGCTTGCAGAATTTCCTCTGCCTCCGGGGGGAACATCAGTCTTTTTTCTCTTAAGGCCTTCAACTGATGGAATGAGACCCACCCACATTATGGAGTGTAATCTGCTTTACTCAAAGCCGATTGACTTAAATGTTAATCTTATCTAGAGAGGAGATTTTATAGCAAAAAAATTAAATAAGTAAAAATAAAAAATAAATAAAAAGACCCTTACGGCAACATCTAGACTAGTGTTTGACCAAATATTTGGGTAGTGTGGCCTAGCCAAGTTTGGGTAGTGTGGTCTAGCGTGTTAACTATCAGAGCCACCAACTGGTGAACCCATGGAGTATGCCAGAATCCTGGCAGCCAGAATGTGGGGGGAGGGACAAGCCCACCTTCACTCCAATGAGGAGCAGGGCTCTGTGCCTCCTCACTACTACCTGATGAGGGGTGCCCAGACACAGGAAGGGAAGCTAAGGGCTGCACAGCCTCAAAAAGTGACAAATATTTGGGACAGTTATACTCATAAGCAAAAATATATATATTTTCCTCCTCACTAAGGGCTTTCAGGTCCAGCAGCAAGTTTTTAGTGAGATTTGGAGACCATGAGTCACATTAGCAGGTTTTATGACTTCACCCTGTAACCCAGCAGCTCCCGTACCCGCAATGATTTCTTCTTGCTGACTCTTCTGTGCTGGGCAGCTGGTCACCAGCCACTGGCCACCCATGCCAGAAAGCTGGGCTTCGTCCCGGATCCTCCCTCTGCCTCAGTGCCCACATTCAATCAGTCCCCGGTTCCTATCGTTTCAAATATCCCTCCTTTCTGTCCCTGCAGCCGCCAGCCTGCCCAGGTTTTCGTCATGTCTCACGTGGACTAGAACCTGAATCTCCCATATTCCCTTCTCTGCCACCTCTAACCACCCTCACAGGCCTCCAGAGTTGACCTTGTAAAGCACAGTGCACATCCCTCCCATCTACCTGCGGGTCCCATCCCCAGAGTGCAGAGACAGGTGCCACCTGCTCCAATTTGCCAGCTGTAGGAGACTTCTCACATAATGAGAATGGAACGCACGAAGCCAGTAATGACTTGGAAAGTACAGAATTTCAAATAAATCTACTGTTCCCACCCAAGGAGGTAAAATGAAACTTAGATTCACTCTATTTTGCTCAAAGTGTTTTTCTGGGTAAAATTTTCAACTTATGGCCCCTATTGTATATAACCGATTATCTGAATATATATCGATGGAACCCTATCTTACCCTTTTACGTGTTCATTTATATACATATCCGTTCACTCAGCGTTGGTTCATTGAGTGTCTGGCCTCTGTCTGGCACCACGGCAGGCCCTGAATACACCCAGATGTGTACGAAAAGGCCCGTCTGTTAGGGTTCAGCACATGCATCAATTCTTCCTGGCCACAGGCCTGGTATCGGGTTAGATTATTAAATGCCTGCTACAGCAGTGGGCATCCAGCCTGCTGGAAGTCTGAGAGTCGAAAATAGTTATTTGAACATTTTATTGGAACTCCATACACAAAAAATTTAATAAAAATGTGTTTATCTCTTTCACCAGTCTATTAAGAGAGATAAAAGGCCTAAACAAAGCTGGCCTAGAATTGAGCTACTCTGTAACTATTCATCATTTTGAAACAAAACAAAACAAAAAAAAACCATCTCTTTCTTTGGCTTCTTTTCCTGCTCAGTATGGTAAACCCGTCATCCAAGCTTTTTCCCGTCTCCTTATTTCCATTCCGCTTGCTGCATATGCCAGAGGCTACTGACTCACTTATCTTTAACAGATGTAACAGTTACTCAGACTCTCCAAAATATTTGATAATTGTGGAAAGGAGCACATTTGTGAGGCTTTCTTCCATGGATGTAATTTTGGCTATGCAACTCTTAGTGAAAAGCATAAAACATCCTAAAGTCTCTCTCGAAAACACCCACTAATCTCATCTTTTCTTAAGTTTATTTATTTATTTTGAGAGAGAGGGAGGGAGGGGCAGAGAGAGAAGGGGAGAGAGAGAGAGAGAGAGAGAGAGAGAGAGAGAATATCTCAAGCAGGCTCCGTGCTGTCTCAGGGCTCAATCTCAGGGACCATGAGATCATGACCTGCGCTGAAATCAAGAGTTGGCGGCTTAACTGACGGAGCCACCCAGGGTTCCCCTAATCTCATTTTTTAAAAATATAAAGAAAATCGCACACCCATCTGCATCCTGCTCTCTACTAAATAATCTTAAAATCAAGTGAAAAATCGCAGCATGTAGCAGGCAAAACAATACTCTGTTTAGATATAGTTGAAGGGGACCTGGGTGGCTCCGTTGATTAAGCATCCAACTTCATCTCAGGTCATGATCTCACGCTTTGTGAGTTCAAGCCCCGTGTCGGGCTCTGTGCTGACAGCTCGGAGCCTGGAGCCTGCTTTGGATTCTGTGTCTCCCTCTCTCTCTGCCCCTCCCTGGCTTGTGCTCTCTCTCTCTCTCTCTCTCTCAAAAGAAAATGAACTTTGAAAAATTTTAGATATAGTTGAAAGTGGATGATTTAAATCCATTGCCAAACATTTATTTTCTTTCTAAAGTTCATACTTAGATTCTCCCGGGAATAGAACGTGCGGATGATCTGCAAATTGGGACAACTACATTTTTGGATCTAACTTCTTTCATATGTCCATCTAAACAAACTATCGTTTTTGTCTTCTGCACTGGCAAAGCCCAGAACCGTATTTCCAAACATGCTATTAATGATCATCAGCAATGAAGATAACTATAGGGGATTAAGCAGCCTTCCCAATCAGGTTTCACTGGTCGTTCCAACCAACTTCTACTGCCCCCCCTCCCCCGCATGGCCCACCACCCTGGTCATGCTGAACCACTCCCCAGTACTTTACTATAAGCCACGTGCATTCTTTCTACTTTCTTTCCTTGGCCTCATCCTGGGCCTGTCTGCCCTAAAAAGAAGGCTCTATACTCTACTCGCCATCCAAAAAATTTCTCCACTTTTCGCAGATGAAAAGAGGTGTCCCCTCCTTCTTGAAGCCTTCTTTGACCCTGTGAGTTTACAGTCTTCCCTTCTTAAAGGACAAGGACTCTCCTTGAGTGAGGTGGGGGAAGGGAGACCCTTCACCATCTCATCGTCTTTAAATCTGGGCTATTGCAGGAGCATTCCAACTGACCCTCCAGTCGTGAATCACTTTCTTTTGAAATTCACTCTTAGATCTACCAGAGTTCTCATTGTAAAATATATTCGATCATGTCCCTCTCCTGCTTAAAATCTTTAGCTATGAATTCTAGAATGATGAAAGATCTAAAACTCAGATTCCAGAAACATGGCATACTGAGCTAATGCAAACCTAACTCCCAACTGTACAACATTTTCACAAACACATGAAATATTAGATGAAAGATGGCAAAAATTGGGGCGCCTGGGTGGTTCAGTTGGTTAAGCATCCGACTTCACCCAGGTCATGATCTCATGGTTCATGAGTTCGAGCCCCTCGTAGGGCTCTGTGCTGACAGCTCAGAGCCTGGAGCCTGCTTCAGATTCTGTGTCTCCCTCTCTCTCTGCCCCTCCCCCACTCACACTCTGTCTCTCAAAAAATGAATAAACATCAAAAAAAATTTTTTTAAAGATGGCAAAAATTATTTGAAAGGCATAGATGTGCTCAAAAGCTCCAGGTGTCAGAGTAGTAAACTTATAACTTGAGTCTCAGATGTGGGGTGAGGGCAGGAATTAGATATGGATGTGGGCCCCAAAGACTAGGAATGGGATTTTAACACTCAAGCAAGGGCAGGAGATGTGATGTTGGGCCCACAGGAAGCAAGGAGTTGAACTGAGACCCTTAAACACACCGAGAGCCTAGATGATCTGTTCTTTCATTAAAGACGGGCTAAAAAACTCTCCCTACTTTTCCAAGAAAGCAGCAGTAAAATGAGCTCTGCTCAGGGTTCTGGAAAAACATCTCCCGTGAATTACTGAGGCTCCAAACCTGCACCATTCAGGAGTTGAAATTTATAATACTTCCATTATGTGGAAATTTACAAGCTAAACTTTTAGTATGAAAATTAGTCCCAGGCTGGTGAAATTTCTAGTTCCTTAGAAGAAGAAAATATAAACTATGCTTCAGGGATATTTTCTTAATTGAAAATACAAGTGACTTCCTTAGAGAAAAAATCCTAAAGAAATGAGCTCACAAACAAAAATTATAAAACACAAGAGAAAACAACTCACCACAGACACATCAAACAGAAAGATTAGTAAGAACCTGAGATAATAGAATTGGAAAGGCATGATAAAATAAGGGGGTTTAAAATTGTGTCTTAGAATGTGTAGAAATCGTCATTAAAAAGTGGGACAAGATCCAAATGGCTCCTCCAGAAACGAAAAGAAATATTTCATTTTTGAAATTTAAAATCCAGTGGGTAGATTAACTGCAGATGTTGGACAGAGCCAAAAAAAAAGTCTTGCATCTTCAAGAAATTTCCCAGAACTACGACATAGAGAAAGGGTTGGAAAAGTGAAAAGCAGGTTAAGACACTTGGAAGTTAAACCAAAAAGGTCTAACATATATCAGTTAGCTTTTGTTACCTAACAAACCACTCTGTACCGGTTATTGATTCATTGCCTCTCAGCTCCAAATTCATACTTTTCGCCAGTTCTATGAAAATGGATCTGGGCCCTTTAAATATATATTTTAAAATTTATTCATTTATTTTGAGAGAGAGAGTGCAGACAGGGGAGGGGCAGAGAGAAAGGGAGAGAGAGAGAAATCTGGGGCTCAAATTCATGAACCATGAGATCATGATCATGAAGTGGGGTTTATCTGCACTTGAATTCCAAGAATACAAGTTTGGTTTCATATTTGAAAAATTAATGCAGAAGAGGGTACTTTTTGGGATGAGCACTGGGTGGTGTTTGTAAGCCAATTTGACAATAAATTATATTCATGAAAAAATAAATAATTAAAAAAAGAAAAAAGAAAAAAAGGAAAATGAATGTAATTCACCACATCGACAGACTGAAAAACTAAAAATATGATTGTATCAATAGATGCAAAAGAAAAAAAAGCATTTGATATAATTCAATACCTATTTATAATTTAAAAAATCAATTTTCAACAAATGAGAAACAGAAGGGACTTCCTCAGTCTGATAAAGAGCACCTGTGAAAAACCTGTGGCTGGCATCATACTTCTTGGTGAAGGAATGAAAGCTTTCTATCTAGGAGAGTGAACAAGACATGTATATCTACACTCATTGTTTCTAGTCATCATTGTTCCGGAAGGCCTACACAGCATGACAATGTAGGGAAAAAAAAAACACAAAGGACACACAGACTAGCAAGGAATAAATAAAACTGCCCCTCTTCACAGACAGCATTGTTTAATACAGAAAATGTGGAGGAATCTTTTAAAATATTCTAGAGCTCATAAGTGAATATTGCAAGGTTGTAAGAATAAGGCCAGCTAACAAAAATCATTTGTATTTCTAGATAAATGAATAACTGAAGGATAAAATTTAAAACACTTTTATTTGCAATAGCATCAAAAAACCTAGGAATGGGGTGCCGGGGTCGCTCAGTCGGTTAGGTGTCTGACTCTTGGTTTCTGCTCAGGTCATGATCTCACTGTTTGTGTGTTCGAGCCCTGTATTGGGCTCTGTGATGACAGCAAGGAGCCTGCTTGGAATTCTCTCTCTCCCTCTCTCTCTTTCTGCCCCTCCCCTAGTCATCCCCTTCCCTCAAAAAAAAAAAAAAAACACACCTAGGAATGAATTTAATAGACAATGTGTAAGACCTAAATGTGGAACATTATACAACATTTCTGAAAGAAATTCAAGAGAACCTAACGAAATGGAGAGATTCGTCATTCTTGTGTTGGGAGACATAAGCATGAGATGGCAATTCCTCCTTAACTGATTGGTGCATAGATTTAAACAATCACAATCACCATCACGATCCCAGAATTTATTTCTTGTAGAAATCAACTACAATTCTCAACTCTATCTGAAAATATGAAGAACCTAGAATAGACAAAACAGTTTTTAAAAAGAAGACAGTTATAGGGCTAATGTAACCTGATTTCAAAACTTTACATTCACGGACAATATTCAAGATAATGTGCTGTTGGCAGATGAGACAGATTGACCAACACAATAGACTAGACCGCCCAGGAATTGACCCCATCATTCTTTGCTCAACTGACTCGCAGCAAAGTTGGCAAGCAAGTCAGTGGAGGAGAAGAGAGCCCCTTCGGCCAACGATGCCTGAACAACTGGTTGTCCAGACACAAGAAAGTTGAACCTCAATCTTTAGCTCACACCATACATAAAAGTTAGCTCAAAATGCAGCATGGATCTAAATATAAAAGCTACAGTCATAAAGAAAATGAGAGAATCTTTGTGCTCTTGTGGTAGGCAAAGATTTCTTTATACGGGACCCAAACCTTTATAAAAGACAGACATCATTGTCTAATACAGAAAATGTGGAGGAATCTTTTAAAATATTCTAGAACTAAAATATAAAAAGAAAAGAAAAAATATCGGTTGGGTTTTGAAAGTAAAACATTTTCCTCTCTGAAAGATAACATTAAAAATGAAAAGGTAAAAAAAAAAAGTATGAAAAAGCAAGATGCAGACTGGGAAAATATATTTACAAAACTACATGTGATAAAGAACTTGTATCCAGATGCCTGGGTGGCTCAGTAGCTCATGATCTCACGGTTGGTGGGTTCAAGCCCCACATTGGGCTCTGCACTGACAGCACAGAGCCTGCTTGGGATTCTTTCTCTCCCTCGCTCTCTGCCCCTTCCCCACTTGTGTGCTCGCTGGCGCGCGCGCGCGCTCTATCTCTCTCTCTCTCAAAATAAATAAATAAACTTTTAAAAAAGAACTTGTATCCAAAATAGATTAAGAATCTTGCCACTAAATGATAAGACAAGTGAATTTTAAAATGGGCAAAATATTTGAACAGACACTTCATACAGAAGAGTTAAATGATACTTAACATCACTAGGTATCAGGATCGTGCAAATTGGAATAATGAGCTACAACTACCTACTCACTAGAAAGAATGAAACAAAAGGATGGACAATGCTGTGTCGGTGAGAATATGGAGCAACTGAAGCTCTCTTCCATCTGTGTTGGGGAGGGAAAATGATACAGCTGTTATAGAAAAACTGTATGTCGGTTTCTTATAAAATTAAACATACACTGCGTATGATCACTCAATTCCATTTCTAGGTATATATCCAAGAGAAATAAAAAGGTATGTCTGAGAAAAGAATAGGTGTAATGTCCATCACAACACTGTTCATTAGAACCTCAAACTGGAAACAGCCCAAATGTTTATCGACTAGAGAACAGATAAACAAATCATGCTGTGTGTGTGTAAAGGAATACTACTTGGCAATAAAGAAGAATGACAGCCAACGTGAGTGGATTTCAAAAACATCATGCTGAGCTAAAGAAGCCAGCGTCAGAAGACTATAACTATAGTATGGTTTCATTTATATGTCATTTTACGAACGGCAAAAATAGAGTAACAAAACGTGGGTTGCCTGGGAGCAGGATAAGGGAGAGGAAATGTCACCATATACCATCTAAATGATACTGCTCCTTATTAACCCTTCACTCACTGTGTTGTGATCATTTGCTTATGGGTACTTTCCCCACTGATTTGCGAATTCTTCAACGGCAGACACCCATGGCCTTGGTCATCTTTTTTTTTTTTTTTCCCCCCAGTTTCTCACACAGAAGGAATTCCATAAATGCTCACTGAGTAGTGATTGATGAGAATCTGGAAGAGCTCAGTTAAAATTTTTTTCAATGTTTATTTATTTTTGAGACAGAGAGAGACAGAGTGGGAGCAGGGCAGGGGCAGAGAGAGAAGGAGACATAGAACCCAAAGCAGCCTCCAGGTTCTGAGCTGTCAGCACAGAGCCCCATGCAGGGCTCAAACTCAGACTGTGAGATCATGACTGAGCCTAAATCCAATGCTTAACTAACTGAGCCACCCAGGGGCCCCCAAGCTATAGTTTTAAATGAGCTTTGTCAAGGGCCCCTGGGTGGTTCAGTCAGTTAAGCATCTGACTTCAGCTCAGTTCATGATCTTATAGTTTGTGAGTTCGAGCCCCACATCAGACTTTGTGCTTACAGCTTGGAGCTCAGAGCCTTCTTCAGGTTCTGTGTCTCCTTCTCTTCCCCTGTCTTGTTTGCACTCTGCCTCTCTCAAAAATAAATAAACATTTTTTTAAAAATTTAATTATAGCTTGATACCACTTTTAAGGAATGGCCATATACTGGTTCTTATCTTTCTTTTCTCCTTATTTATGGAATAAAAGAATCACCTTTCTTAAAGTGTTAAAGATCATTTAGGGGCGCCTGGGTGGCTCAGCCAGTTAAGCATCCCACTCTTAGTTTCAGCTCAGGTCATGATCTCTTGGTTTCATGAGTTCAAGCCCCAAGTAGGGATCTGCACTGACAGTGTGGAGACGGCTTGGGATTCTCTCTCTCCCTCTCTCTCTGCCCCTCCCATACTCATGCTCTCTCTGTCTCTCTCAAAGTAAATACACTTAAAAAAAAGATACATTTAACACCAACCACATTCCATAACACACAAAAAAGAAAAGCAGTTTCCTTGGAATGACAACTGGTCAAGATGTCTCAGCCTGAATATCAGTTTGTATCTGCATAATCTCAGGAGGGTCCTTCTGTGTTCCCCAAGAGACCAGCACACTTGGGGTCACCAATGCAGTCCGTGCTAGAGCCACCATCGGGGACCTCCCCGCTCTCATCCAGAAGCTTACAGTACTGGATAGTTGCATAAAGTTCTATTTATACAACTCAATTAATTATAATAAATAAACGTATTAACTTAGCATAACTGGAGGGCACCTGGGTGGCTCCGTCAGTTAAGCATCCAACTTTGGCTCAGGTCATGATCTCACGGTTTGTGAGCTCAAACCTTGCGTTGGGCTCTGTGCTGACAGCTCAGAGCCTGGAGGCTGCTTCAGATTCTGTGTCTCCCTCTTTCTCTGCCCCTCTCCCACTCATGCTCGCTTTCTCTCTCTCTCTCTCTCTCTCTCTCTCTCTCTCTCTCTCAAAAATAAACATTAAACAATTTAATCTAAAAGAGCATAATTGGAGTAATTAGAGACTAACTGCTACTAATGCAGGGTCAGACTATGATGGAGGTAAAAGAAAACGCAACAGGAGAAGACAGGGAAGGGTGGTGGGGTACCTCCCAAAGTAGACACTAAAGATATGGGGTCAGTCTGGACGACTGACATTGGGACTCCCCAGGCATCCATTTTTTTTAAAGATAGGAATCAGATTTCCTACTTGGGAGGAAATGGATAATGATATATTAACTAAGATGTAGCTTGTTAACTATTTTGTTCCTGTTATTAGTACAAATTTCTGTCTGTAACATGCCAAGAACGTATCTGGCACCCAGCGTCTGCTACGAAACTGTTAACAATTACTCTTATTCAGCAGTAGAACCATAGGTACCTTAATTTTTCCCTTTCTATCATCAGGGAGCAAAATTTGTCACCCCAAAATGCCTCTTTGGCACGTGGATTATTTTAGACCGATTATTTTTAAGAAATAGAAGGCCCAGGAAGAAGTCTCTGACCTACCCAATAGGGTTTAGATAAATGCCCTGCACCTGGCAGGGCATTATTACCATAGGTAACTACTACAGTTAATGTGAACGAGGTATGGGAGGCAGGGAGGAAATTAGCAGTCTGTTAAAATTCCTCTCTACGTCCCACTGTGTCTGCATGGCCCACCAGACATTTGCTCTTTTTCATCTTCTTATGAATTAATTGCCTTCCTTCGTTTTGAAGTCGCAGACCCTTCCCGCCTTCTCTTTACATGCCTCTGGATGGCATATAAGCCTCAATTGCCTGACTGCATGGGGGCCTTGTATCGGTATGGAGCTCCCGCATATACACAATTAAATGTGATTTTTCTCCCATTAATCTGTCTCATGTCGATTAAATTCTTAGACCAACCAAAAGAACCTTGAAGGTAGAATAAAATGTTTCCTCCCCAGCACCACATATATATGATTGGCCACTAAGTCCTGCATGATTTTCCTTCACAATGCCTCTTGCATTTGTATACTGAAATATCTACCAATAAAATGATATGATGTCTAAGGTTTCATAAAATCTAATAGGGGAGGTAAACAGTGGGGGGTGTTAGGGGTGGGTTGGCCATGGGTTGATGATACCTGGGTCTGGATAAGGTGTCCGAACGTGGAAGATCATTTTACCATTCTATCTACTTTTGAATGTTTGAAATTCCTCATAATAATAGAAATTAAAGTAACAACAAAATCATCTGTCATGGTGATTTTTTTCTTTCCATGCCATTGGCTAGACATTTAAAGAAGCAAGAAGATACTTGGTAAGAAGCAATATTGAGGAACACATTCCCTGGGGAAGGTTGGCCTGTCACATGGGAGGGCCACATAGGCACGTTGTCACAGTGCAAAGCACAGTGATGCTTTGTGGCCACCCACGTCGCAGGCTGAGGAAGTGATTTGTCACCACCTTAATCATGGCTCTGTATCAGAGGGGCAGACTCACACAAACAAGGCTCAGGAGAGTGACAGCTACTTTGGAAGGCCAATATACTCTCCTATAATGAGTCTGACTGACAAGGGTGTGGGACACTTGAGTCTTTTCCCAGAAGCTTCCCTCTAGGCAAGCAGCTATGCAGTGTTTTATGAGCTTGGAATCGGAGCCCAGAAACTTGCTTTGCCTATGTTTACCGGCATCAGGCCAAGGTAGCCTTCCCCACGAGGCCAGGACAGGGAAGGCACCAGAGTCCTGGATAGGTGTCCCCATGGCCTGCCACATGGGCCTCTGGGCTCTCCTCTCCTTTGTAACCAAATCAAGCCAAACACCCCCTACGGACAGGCATTTCCTTTCTTCAAGTATGTTAATACCTTTAATCTAATTATTGTTGACTTTTGCATTCCAAGGAACCATTTTATCTCTTTAAGGTGTCTTTAGATACTTTTGCTCATATCAGCGTTGTCTTGACCTTTAAGAATCTAATGGGCATATCACTTCTTTCAGTACCAAAATGTCAGTTGTAATGTGGCCATAACTACTATATGAATGAGTATCTTCAACTACCGAAGGGTTTTCTCATCTGTCTCCTTCCCTCCCGTCCAGTTGCTCCAATGCTTTCTACACACCAGAGACTTTACTTTAAGATAACTTTCTGGCCGGGAGAGAGGGCACAAGTGAGCGAGGGGCAGAAAGAGAAAAATCCCACGAGGGGCAGAGAGGTGGGGGGTGGGGAGGACAGAGAGAGAAGCGGGGCCACCCAAAGAAGGGCTCATGCTCACCCGAAGCGGAACTCAAACTCCCAAACCATGAGATCATGACCTGAGCCAAAGTCAGATGCTTAACCAATTGAGCCACCCAGGCGCCTTAAGATACTTTCTAATGGTTTCTTATGGCTTCCCAAAGTCATAATCTACCCTCTACCTATCTTTCTAGCTCTATTTCCCGCTGGACAACTCCTGCCCCAGGAAAGGTGGTCTATCTGACATCAGGAGAATACAGCCTGAACTGTTTCATTGTTGTATCCTTGCTTACACCATTCTTTCTACATTAAAAAACTGAATTGTCACCTGTTTCTCAAGATATAGCTCAAACTCCACCTTCTTTTGAAAATTTCTGATTATACCAATCATAGGTGACAACTATCTCTTAATTATCAGGGGAGGCATCATTGGGTGCAGCCTGTACAGTTACACAGCAGTCCCATGCTTAAAAGGGCCCTACACTTGGTTTAATGCTCTGCTATTACTGTCATGAAGTTCTTTTTTTTTTTCAATAAAGGAATGTCCAAAATATTTGTCAAAGATTCTAAAGCATGAATCACACGGCCTTTAAAAAGAAATTAATATTTTGTACATTTGCATTTCATGTAATTGCTGGTAAAATTGAGATGATTTTCAACCATCTTATTCTTTCCCCAAGCTTTGACCTAACTGGTTAGTGTTCCTTTAATCTCTTTACTTGAATTAAGTATTTACTCTTGCTTTGAATTAAGTATTTTATTATTCCATTGATCCCTCTATAAACTTTTTAGTTGTAATCATACACAAATCCTTGTGTTTACACTGACTACTTAATAGAGTCTAGTAAACTAAACCCTCAAATCTTAACACCTTCGAACACTTTTAATTCTATTGTTACCCTTACTGACTTTTGTATTGCCCTTGTCATTCATTTTAATTCTACATATATTTTAATTTCCATGAGACATTACTAGTATGGCTTCATAAAACAATATTCCTTTATATTTATCTATGTATTATCCTCTTTGTTATTCTTCATTCCTTTCAGCATTTTCAGTTCAATCTGAGATTATTTTCCTTTGGACTTAAGAATTCACTGTAGTCTTTTAGGGCACTTAGATGGCTCAGTCAGTTAAGTGTCCAACTTCAGCTCGGGGCATGATTTTGCAGTTCCTAAGTTCGAGCCCCACATGAGGCTGTGTGCTGACAGCTCAGAGCCTGGAGCCTGCTTCAGATTCTGTGTTTCCCTCTCTCTCTACCCCTCCCCTGCTCACACTGTGTGTGTGTGTGTCTCTCTCTCAAAAATAAACAAATATTTTAAAAATTAAAAAAAAATTCTCTCTAGTGTTGTTTTCTAATTCAATGCTGCTAACAACAAAATGTTCCAGCTAAAGCTTTCCTTAAGAAATCTTTATTTGGGGGCAGTATTGCTGCTGGGTATAGAATTCTGTTTTAACAAGAGATTTCTTTGCCACTTTAAAAGTGGTGTTTCACGGATGTCTCTCTCATTTTATTTATATGGAGACCTCGGCTATCAGCCTTTTTCTTGTGTATTTGGTGTCTGTATTCTCTAAAATCTTTCTTATTATCTTTGGTCTTTGGATCATAACGTAGCTTGTCTCCTGTGTACTTACTTTGCTTAGAGGAGGTTGAGTTAACTGATCATCGAATCTGTGGATTGATGTCTTTCATCAATTTGGAGCAAGTTTGTGTGTTTTCTGGTATTGGTTCCTCTCTACATTCTCTCTGTTCCTCTTTTAGTCACATCTTATTTATCTTTTAACTCTGTCCTGAATTCTCCAACACTGTTCACCCTGTGTTTTATTGGGATCTTTGCTTCCCCCCACCAGCTTTATTTTACATTGTCTTTATTTGTTCCAGCTTTTTGGAGGTATAATTGAGAAATTATTTGTATTTAGAGTGTACAATGTGATGATTTAATATATGTATACATTGCAAAATGATTACCACAATAAAGTTCATTAACACATCTATCACTTTACATAGTTATTTTTGTGTGTGTGATGAGAACACTTAAAATCTACTCTCTTAGCAAATTTCAAGTATATAATGGAATTTTTAACTATAGTCACCATGCTCTGCATTAGATTCCCAGAATTTATTCATCTCGTAACTGAAAATTGTTTACTCTTTGACCAATATCTCCTCATTTCCTTACCCTCCAGCTCCTGGAAACCATCATTTTATTTGCTGGTACTATAAACTTGACTTTTTTTTTTAAGATCCCATGTGTAAGTGAGATTATGTAGTGTTTGTCTTGTTGTGTCTGGCTTATTTCACTTAATATAATGTCCTGCAATTCATCTATGTCACAAACATCAGGATTTCCTTCTTGTTTATGGCTGAATAATATTCCATCATATCGTATTTTATTTATCAATTCATCTGTCAAAGGAATCTTAGGTTGTTTTCATAACTTGGCTATTTTCAAATAAAGCCACAATGACCATGGGAGTGCAGAAATCAAGGTAGTGATTTCATTTCCTTTGGATTTATGCCCAAAAATGGTATTGCTGGGTCATATGTTAGTTCTGTTTCTAAATTTTTGAGGAACTGTTTTCCACAGTGGTTGCACCAGTTTACATTTCCACAAATAGTGCCCGTGTTCCCTATTCTTCAAACCTTCACCAACACTTGTTATGTCTTGTTTTTTTGACAATAGCCATTCTAACAGGTGGGAAATGGTATCTCATTGTGGTTTTGATTTGAATTTCCCTGATGATTAGCAATGTTGAATACCTTTTCATATACTTGTTGGTCATTTGTATGTCTTCTTCGGGAAAATGTCTGTTTCGATCCTCTACCCATTTCTTAATCCAGTTATTTGGATTTTTGCTATTGAGGTATATGAGTTCCTTATACAGTTTGGATATTAACCCCTTAGATGTATGGTTTGCAAATATTTTCTCCCATTCCATATGTTGCTTTTTTGTTTTGTTAATTATTTCTTTTGTTGTTCAGATTTTTTAGTTTGATAGAGTCCCGCTGACATATTTTTGCTTTTTTGCTGTACTTTTGCTTTCAGATCCAAAAACCATTACCAAGACCAATGTCAAGGAGATTTTCCCCTACATTTTTTCTAGAAGTTTTATAGTTTAAGATCTCACATTTAAGTGTTTAATCTATTTCAAGTTAATATTTGTGTATGGTGTGAGGTAAGATTGGTTTCATTCTTTTGAAATGCTTAATCATTTTTGAACAAGGGTTTACAGATTGTCATCTTGTTCTGGGACCCACAGATTATATAGCTGGATCTGATAACTGTGCCCACTGAGGAAAAAACTTGGATCCCTGTTTTAACTGACCTAGTCTTGCTCAGAACATAGGTATCTAATTTCTAACAGAGTAGTAACTGTGTTACAAAATTATTCTCTTCTTTTTCATTTCCATCAACTCAATCTACTGAATATTTATTAGGCTGGTTTTAAATAAGGAACCAATAGTTCCTTAATCCAACCCCCCAAAACAATTACATTTTCAAAAGAACATGCCAGGTGAGCCTCTAACTGTTACATTCTAGCAGGAGACATTTCAGGTGGGGCATGATTGTAAGGTAGGCGAGGTTTGGGAGTGAGCACACAAGGGTTTTAGGTTGGGGAAGTGTGGTTTAGCAGACTGCCCTGAATTGTTCGGCTTTTCACAGCTTTTCCCTTCTCTTTACTTCAAGTATTTCTCCCCATGGTTTATGGAAATAGCATGAGAGTTTTGCTTCTAGGAAGAACACACGACATTTGTTTAGTAAGAGTGAATAGCCAGCCAGGACTGCCTTGGGGCCTCTGAGTGTGGTGATAGGATGGACTTTTTTTCTTATTTTCCTTATATTTTCAATTCTAGGGAAACACAAAATGCATTTTCATGACTTTGATATTATCTACCACAGCTCTTTGTACGTAGGAGGCTCACAATAAATATTTTATGAATGAAATAAAAAGCTAATAGGGGCGCCTGGGTGGCCCAGTCGGTTGAGCATCCGACTTCGGCTCAGGTTATGATCTTACGGCGTGTGGGTTCAGGCCCCATGTCAAGCTGTGCACTGACAGCTCAGAGCCTAGAACCTGCCTCGGATTCTGTGTCTCCCTCTTTCTCTGCCCCAACACTGCTTGTGCTCTCTCATAAATAAATAAATAAATAAATAAATAAATAAATAAACATTAAAAAAAAAAGGCAGCTAATAGAGAAACTAGCCATAATAAGAACCACAGTTCCTTGAATCCTTAGGTGCGTGCCAGGCCCTGGGCCAGCCTTCGGTGTGCATCACTCCAGGCAATAAACAATCACCACCTGAAAACCATACCTTTACTTTGCAAATATTGACATGGAGAGGTACCAGCTAGATGGTGACTATGTAGAAGAACCATATGGGTTTCAGGGGCATCTGGGTGGCTCAGTCTGTTGAGCGTCCAGTTCTTGGTTTCTGCTCAAGTCATGCTCTCACGGTCCAGGAGTTTGAGCCCTGCATCAGGCTCCATGCCGACAGTGAGGAGTCTGCTTGGAATTCTCTCTCTCCCTCTCTGCCCCTCCCCCACTCTCTCTCTCTGTCTCTCTCTCTCAAAAATAAATACTTAAAAAATTTTTAAAAATGGGGCGCCCGAGTGGCTCAGTCAGTTGAGCATCTGACGTTGGCTCAGGTCATGATCTCATGGTTCGTGGGTTCAAGCCCTGTATCAGGCTGTGTGCTGACAGCTCGGAGCCTGAAGCCTGCTTCAGATTCTGTGTCTTCCTCTCTCTGCCCCTCCCTGGCTTGCACTCTGTCTCTGTCTCTCTCTCAAAAGTAAATAAACATTAAAATTTTTTTTAATTAAAAAAATGAATCATATATGTTTCTGAACAGCTGCATATTTAATACTTTTAAAAATTGAGCTTAAAATCGCTCTGTTTCCATAAGTATAACATTAAACTTGTTACCTATTTTGAAACTAATGCGGAGCTTTGGATTTATAAGAATTGTAAATTTCTACACCCTTTTTTACTTAAAAGAATATTTTGCATTTTGACAATTCTGGACTTAATCAGAAGTTTAATGATGTTAAGAGGCAGGAGAATTGCTGAGGCACGTGTAAAAATCCTGAGAAGCTAGATGCCTCAGGGAAGAGATTGAGTATATCCCGTGGCTGAATGGAACCGCAGTGAGAATGAAGAAAGGGAATATCGAAGAAAAGAAAGAAAGAAAATGCCATAGGAGTGAGCAAATGCAGGCCCTGGATGTGAATGATGAAACATCTGTAACCTTTGTGGGACATGTTAGGGAATCTGTTACAGATCTGAGAACTGTGACTAGAAATCAGCACCACAATGGAGCACCCCAAGTGCAGAGTTATTGATCAACTATTAAATCTTTCAGGATAGCAGACTACTTGGTTAAAGGCAGCTTCGCTGAATCTCCTAGACAAGACTTAGGGCAGTATCACTATAAATGAGAAAACTGAGGGTCAAGATTAAATCGTCTGCTCTGATTCACACAGATGGAAGCAGCAGAAATGAATTTCAAGCCAAGGACTGTCCACATCCGGAAGGGCCCCCGGCTCTCCATTCAGCAGTAGGTGGCCTTTCTGATCAAAGGCCTGTAATTCACAGTTACAAGCTCTAAATCGTGGCGTTAGCAGCAAATACCCTGCATTCATGTCAGCGAGCAACGTTGTTAGAAGTGCCTCCCACAGAATGTAAACCGGTACAGCCGCTCTGGAAGACAGTGTGGAGGTTCCTCAAAAAATTAACAATAGAGCTACCCTATAACCCAGAAATAGCACTGCTAGGAATTTACTCAAGGGACACAGGAGTGCTGATGCATGGGGGCACATGTACCCCGATGTTCATAGCAGCACTTTCAACAACAACCAAATCATGGAAAGAGCCTAAGTGTCCATCCACTGACGAATGGATCAAGAAGATGTGGTTTATATATACAATGGAACACTATATGGCCATGAGAAAGAATGAAATCTGGAGTTCCAACATGGATGGAACTCGAGGGTGTTATGCTAAGTGAAATAAGTCAGGCAGAGAAGGACAGATACCATATATTTTCACTCATGTGTGGATCTGGAGAAACTTGAGAGGACCATAGGGGAAGGGTAGGAGAAAAAAGTAGTTAAGGAGAGGGAGGGAGCCAAACCATAAGAGACTCTTAAATACTGAAAACAAACTGAGGGTTGAAGGGGGAGGGAGAGAGGGGAAGGGGGGTGATGGACATGGAGGAGGGCACTTGTTGAGATGAACACTGGGTGTTATATGGAAACCAACTTGAAAATAAACTATATTTAAAAAAAATAGAAGTACCTCCCACAAAGCATCATATGTGTGTGCAGGCAGGCGTGAAAGTGTGTGTGCGTGCACTAACGTGTTAGGTGGGACTTTGAGCTTTAAAAGTAACTCTGTAGCCTGTGACTTGAACAATGACATGCAATCTAGCAAAAAGTCCTTTGCACCCCAACTATTCCTCCTCTATCATTCACTTCTTTGTGTCCAATCACCATCTGTAAATTTGTCTCTGACGATTCCCACTAGAGTCTGTGCATAGCAGGTCAGAGGATCAAAGCAATGTCCTACAGTAAAGTATTAGGGTACACAGGATGCTGGAGCTGGGAGATCATTTGAGAAGCCAACTGGTTAACCAATGGTACCATTATTGCCCCATCTCAATCTCCTATCCCAGTCTTCCTTCTGGGATCGGGAGCACCCACTCCAAGCAACCAGGCGAGCCCAGAAACCAAGAGCGAACATCTGTGTGGTCTCACTAACATCTGGGCCGTGACCCACCATCCCTGCCTGCTCAGATCTCAGCAGTGGGATTCCTGCTAGATCTCCAGTTCTGCACGCTATTTCTGATTATTATACAGGGACTGTGTCTCCTGGACAGTGGAAGAGAGAAGTGACTGGGTCAAAATGGAACAAAAACTGAAGCCAACCAATCAGCTAAGCAACCCAAACAAAAAAGACATTCACTTTCATACATACCATCAGCTAGCTTAACACCACGGGATAGCGTTATATAAGATAACCTCTCTCCCTTCACTTTATCTCCTCCCCCTGCTTGATCTTCCACCAGAGCGCTTACCGACGCACCTGACAGGGTGTATATGTATTGTGGTTTATTGTGCTCTCCGCCCCCCCACATATTGGCAGTTCTGAGAGAGCAGGGGCTCTTCTTTCTAACCATGGCTGGGACAAGGTGAGGACTTAATACATTTGTTGTGGTTAGAAAGGCACCGTCACATCCCTTTTTGCCAATTTCAAGGCCACCCCTGAGGTTCACTTTAACTTCATCTAGCTCAGAAAGTGAGAGAGAAGTTGTCTTGTGCCAGACCCAGGCCAACTCTGGGGGTCCGTACTAGTCCCCACACATTCCATCCTCCAACTTGTGACGGTCTCACAAATTCACCCCATTCCCCATCGGCTCTCGCACCTTCATATGCCTGCAGTAGTTTCACATTGGTTGACCCGGCACTTAGTTGGGCTCTGAGCTATTGGAACATAAGGACAATCTAATTTTGACTTGAGAAAGAAACAAGAATTATAATGATATTTATTGAGGGCTTATTATGTATGAAACATCATACAAAGTCCTTTGAGCTCCTTATCTAACTTAACACACACACACCAAACCCATGAATAGGTACTATTATCATGATCATTTTGCAGCTCAGGAAACTGAGGTTGAAAAAGTTACAAAATGTATCTGAGGTTACATGGGTTGTAAGTAACAGCCTGATGGACAGCAAAGTCTGGGCTCCTAAGGAAGAAGCGAGGAGAAAAGAGAAGGAAAGGGCATGGGGACTGCATTTGTGTTTTGCTGAAATATCAGAGTTTCTAATCTCTGTGTCTGTGTCTAAGAAACTTCTAGTTTTTAAAAGATTAATTTTAAAACATGTCAATGTAAGGGGTGCCTGGGTGGCTTAGTTGGTGAAATGTCCAACTTCAGCTCAGGTCATGATCTCATGTTTCATGAGTTCAAGCCCCGTGTTGGGTTCTGTGCTGACATCTCAGAGCCTGGAGCCTGCTTTGGATTCTGTGTCTCCCTTGCTCTCTCTGCCCCTGCCCCACTCATGCTCTCTCTCTCTCTCTCTCTCTCTCTCTCAAGAATAAACATTAAAACAAAAACAAAACCATGTCAATGTGAAAAAATGAGTTTGGGGCTAGAGAGTTTCTGAGTCACAACAATGAAGTTACTAATTTCTTTAGTTAAAACCAAAGGGCTTTAACTTCCTAAGTGCATCATAACAACTGTCACTGAACAAAATCCCAGGCAGGATTCAACAGCCATTCTATTGCCACCAGCCGTCCACCTCCCTGGCATGATAAGAGTGCAAAACCTAAACAGAGCAGCTCTGTTGCCCGAGCTACGAGCTCTTTTTCCTTTAGAAAGTGCAGTCTTGTTAGAACCAAAATCCGTCTGCAAATGCAGATCCAATTCCTTCGCTGATCAGTTGTGTTCTCACCCAAGTGAGCACTAGAGACTCAGACTATAGAGGGAATAATGACTGGAGCCGGGCTCAGTGTTGGGGTTCCGGGATCTGCGGGCAGCCCAGTGTAGGGTGCCGCCTCTGAGGAAGCCTGCTAGAGGAAGGAGGCGGATGGGAGGGAAGAAGGAAGCGTCAACGGGTTTTTCAACGCCAGCTTTGTAGTTTGGAAGAAGCCGCTGTTCCACTGGGCAGCTGGACTTTGTGAGATGAGAGAAAACGATGTCATGCTTCCTTCTTCTGTTCTAGCACAGATGGGTAGCTCCTCCAGGACCGGAGTCCTTGTCCTGCTTTTAACAGTGACTGTCCTGACCTTCACAAACCTCCGTTCAGACACAAACCTCTCACCTAAAATACTTGCAGGTTGAAAATGACATGTTTTGGAGACCTGGAATAAGAGAAGAGGGCTCTTGTCCCTCCTCTGGCTTAATTCATGGCCAAGAGTAAGTCATTTAACTGCCCTGGTCTCGTCTCTGCACCTGTGAATGAGTGGACTGGCATTTTATAATCCCGTGAACTTGGTAATTACATCCAAGACCAACAAATGCCAACCAATAGCTAGAAAGTGCATAAGAGATGTGCACTTCAATGATAAGTCACACTAGAGAGATCCTGAACATAATTAAAAATCTTTATTTATTGCATCTTTAATATCCCCAGTAAATCCTGCTCGATTTGGCAGTTTTATTTTCACACATATGAGTCGAAAGCAACATCATATCACAAAATGAATTCTTAAAACTTCGGAGAAGAATAACACTTTTGAGAATTTTTTTTTAAGAAAACAGGATGTTTTTAAATAATAAAACTTGTGGAAATCTGTATTGTGCAATGGTTCACATTAACATGGTTAATGATAGAGACGGTGGTTTTCAGATGTGTTCCACAGAATCTGACAAGTTGCTCAAAAACAGACTCAGGCAAATGCTATATTGCTTCATTTGTGATTTGTAACTCCTCTCATTCACCCATTTACTCATTCATTTCACACAGTACTGGTGGGGGCTTCCTGTGAGCTGAGGGCACACGGGTGGGTGTGAGCCCAGGGCCCGGAGCCTCCTTTCCTCAACTTACTTACATGGGAATGGGGGAGGCAAGCTGATGGTCACTGTAATGAATCACATACTGAGACAGGTTTCCCAAGGCAAGGAAACCAGCACTGTGAGAGCTGAGAGTGACAGAACTTGACTTAGACTGGGGACAGGGAAGATCTCCCTGAGAACTGTAAGTGTTCTGACGGTTCAGGACAGCTCGGAAGGATGAGCGGGAGAGTAGCTGGTATGTGGTATTGGGGGGAGGGTGGATCATGGGTGGGTGGAGAGTATTTCAGACAAAGGAACAACATAAGCAACATAATTTAGGAGTCCCAGCACGAAATGAAATTGTGAGGCCCCTTATTCAAACCTATTAAGAATTTAAAGGTGGTGAGAAAGCATTAAAGCAAGGACAGGGTCTATCTGGGCACGGGCCCTTCTGCACAGGTCACATGCCAACCCGAGAAGCTGGTCCCGGTCCCTTCCCTGGAAGGGAGTGTGATGCTCACGAGTCAGGAGGAAGAGAGGCCAGTGTGGTTGAAGCAGAGCTCTGGGAGGGCGGTATGAGACAGAGGTGGGGATCGGGCTCACGTGACGATTACGCCAGTGACTGCACTTCTGGGCTCTATAAACTAAGCCTCAAGAATATATGTAGTGATTCACTTTCATTTAACTGTTTATTGATTCGCATTGGTTATTCTGAGTTTGGTGTCTCCGCGGTTACTTCCAAAAATGAAACCAGAACTATGGAAATTGTTCAAGTAGGAAAACCTTGGACTCTCTGGTCTTCTTGCTTTCTTGGGGCCAGGTGCCCAAAATGACTGGTTGCCCAGAACTTGCCAACCGAGCATGCAGAAAGCACCGGTCACGGGAGCAACCTTGACCTCCTAGCAACACCTGCATTATTGATCTGCTGCACCCAGCTCTCAAATTTAAAAGAATATGGAGGGGGCACCTGGGTGGCTAGTCGGTTAAGCATCCGACTCTTGATCTCTGCTCAGATCATGATCTCAATGTTCCTGAGTTCAAGTCTCACTGTCAGCATAGAACCTGCTTGGATTCTCTCTCTCTCTCTCTCTCTCTCTCTCTCTCCCTCTCTCCCTCTCTCCCTCTCTTTCTGCCTCTTCCCTGCTTGCACGCTCTCTCTCTCAAAATAAATAAATAAACTTAAAAAAATCAATAAACTTAAAAAATAAGATAAAAACTATGGAAACCTCATTAAAGTATTACTCAAGTTTCCACATACTAGTGTGTGCTCTTACTCAAGATATTTATTTAGTTTTTTGTTAAAATGTAAACTCATTCTTAAGATACAGCAATACATATATATGCAAAACTTCTGACAATAGCATCTGATGAATCTTTTCAGGAATTTCCTAGACCTAGACAATGTATTTTTTTGTTGTTGTTGTTGTTTGTTTTTCTTTTTAAAATTTTTTAAGACAATGTATTTTCATTTTTTTTACACAAATGGACTGTACTATGATGTTCTTCTTACCTTTATTAATACCTCTTAAAATATTACCACTTTCTTATGGACTTCCTCATATTTCATTTTTGTGGACTATTAATACCTCTTAAAATATTTCATTTTTGTGGATATACTATATTTATTGCGACAGTCCTATTAACAAACATATAGGTTGCTTTCTGTTGGGGGTTATTACAAAGCAATGGTTTACTGAACATCCTTCTCACACAAGTCTGACAGCAGGATAAATTCCTAGAAGCAGAGCTGCTAGGTCCCAGGTTACGGTCTTTTCCAATTTTGGTAAGTATTACCAAATCAGCCAGGTTATTTAAGTGAGACTTGATTTCTTCATGTCTGTAAATAGTGGACAATAGTGGCTTTCTTAAAGGTTTCTTATGAGGACTACATGAGATTAAGGCATGTGAGAGCTGTACAGCTATCGGCTGTCAATGAGTGCTGGTCTCCAACTTCCCTTTTTACTTAGGAAAGACTTTATATTCTGATGACTATAGCTTCAGCCATGAGCTCAGCAAACAAACATTCATGGTGCTCTGTAGCGCCATGTCCATTTTATTTTTTTAAGTTTATTTATTTTGAGAGAGAGAGAGAACACAATCGAGCAAGGGAGGGGCAGAGAGAGAGTGAGAGAAAGAATCCCAACCAGGCTCCATGCTGTCAGCACAGAGCTCGATACAGGGCTTGAACTCACAGAACCCGCAAGATCATGAGCTGAGCTGAAATCAAGAGTTGAACCGTCTGAGCCTCCCAGGCGCCCTGTGCTGTACCCATTTGAAAGTCCATTGTCGAATGTAACTAATGAAATCTCTGGAGATCAGATAGAATATTTTTCAGAGGATACAAATTTGACATTAACTCTAAATACTGCTTTCCTAGCCTAACGTTGATCCTATCTGATAGTTGTCTAACGTACATATCCCTGGTAAAGACAAAATGTACTAGACGAATAGACTAATTAAGATATATCTTCCAGTCATGTCTTTTGTACTTGAGTAAAACTCTTGCCACTCAATTCGAGTCATTCATTTATTAATAAAACCCATATATCCAACTGCAAAGAGAAACATTTTCCAAAAAAAAAAAAAAAAAAAAAGGAAAATTCTAGACCACTCATTTCCACTTTAGGAAACCTGTTGTGTCTCTCTCCAACCTCCAGGACCCTGAGGCATTTTTAAGTTTATCGAGAGTCTGGGAGGAGGTTAATTGGACATCTCAGAACAAAATCCCCAAGTGTCTCGGCCCGGAAGCTCCGCTGGATCCCAGCCTGGGGTAACCTCCGGGCTGCAGACAGAACCTCCTCGGAGGGCGTCTCGAGCCCGTAATAAAGGTGTACGTGTCTTTCCGCAGCGTCGGCCTTACTCAATCACCTAGCAAGGCTGACATAAGTGTCAAGCTGCTTCAGGATCCCAACCTCAATGACATTTCACTACGCATTTAACTTGGCTTCATACATGTCACACAAGACGAGATACAATACAAAGGCACACAACAAGCGAGATGCCACGAACATAAGAAGTTAACGAACCAAAGGCCAAGGCAGTCCCCGAGCGCCGGTGAGGCGAGGTGGCGTCTGGTCCGGGTCAGCTCTCAGGCTTAGCTTATTGTTCCAGACGTGAGGATCTCTGTCCTGTTCAGGGATCAACCAGGCAGAACCTGCCGGGGCAGCTGCCTCTCCAGTGCGGCCACACGTGGAAGGGGCAGCGTCCGCAGAGGCTGACAGTTGGCCGTCCTCCCTTCTTCAAGGAGTTTAATCAGGCTGGGCCTTTGCAGGCCTC
>CM053577.1:9561799-9616338 GCA_028646485.1 Cryptoprocta ferox | reverse complement strand
CCTGGTTCTTCGAGGTTCTGTGGCCTTACTGTTTATCAGCCCTTAGTGCGGCCAGTCTGTGCTGGCTTGTGAGAGATAGTTGGTCACAGCTGCAGGACCCTTGGCTGCTTTCCTGTTTAGGTCACTACTTGACATGAGTGACTCCATCTTGCTCCCTCTCCCGGGCCAGTGGGACCGGGAAGCCATTGCCTCCCTCTGCCCAGGCTTTTTAGCACTTAGCCAAGAGCACAACCGGCTCAACAGCAATCCCCACCGGGGCAGCGATCCGGCGGGTGACTCCAGTCCTGCCAGGAGGGTGTGGAGTGCAGCCGGTGCACCGGCCACGAGAAACTTCGGCCGCCGGACCGGTCCCTCAGGCAGGGGGACCCAAGCGAGCCCTCACGCCCCTTGAAGTTTTCCCGCGGGCAGCCACGCGGGGCGCCGACCCAGGCCCGGCCGCCTCTCGGGACGCGGCCGGCGCTGGAACAAAGGGCGCCCGGCGGAGGCGGCGGCGCGGGCCGGGGCGGAGGCGCGGGGCGGGGGCGGAAAGTGGGAGAGGAGGCCGGGCCGGCCGAGGGCACCGGGCGCGCTTCCGCCGGCCGCGCCGCGCACGCCGCGGTAAATGGGAGGCTCGGCCGGCAGGGGCGGGGGCCGCGCAGCCGGGGAGTTTCAGGAACTGGAGGAGCGGGCGGCGGCCGGAGTCGCCGAGCGTCCAGCGGCGGGGCCTGAGCGCCGAGACTCGGGGCCGAGGCGGAGCCGCCGCCGCCGCCGCCGCCGCCGCGCCGGGGCCCAGCCGTAGCCGCCGCCGCCGCCCTCGCCCGTCCGCCGCCCGCCTCGGGCCGACAGCCGCGGCGCCGGAGAGGAGCCGGCCGGGCCGGGGGAGCCGCCCGCCATGGCCACCAAGGTGAGGGGCGCGCGGCGCAGGCCCGGCCGGCCCTTGGGGCCCGCGGCGGCGCGGGGCAGGGTCGGGGCCGGGGGCGCGGGCGGCGGCGGCGACGCGGCCCAGTCACGCGGGGCTCGGGCGGTCGGGGGCTGGGCGCGCGGCGCGGGAGGGTCGCGGGGCGGGACCCCGGACGCGAGCGGCGGCGTCTGCAAAGTTTGCGCCTGAGCGTGGGCTGCGGCCGGGCCGGAGGGAGGGAAAGTTCCCGCAGCCCCGGAGCTCGCTCGGGGGTCCGCCGGTGCTGCCCCGGGTGGCGTCCACTGCCCGCCGCCGCGAGGAGCGCCCCTCCCTCCGCCGGAGGGTGGGACCCCAGCGGCGCGGGCCGGTTTTGGGGGACCCGAGCCCCGGCGGGCGGCCCCGGGCATTTCAAACGGCGGCCCGCGAGCCGGTGCTCCCGCGGAGGGCACACGCACACCGAGCGCCCCGCGCCCCCGCTTCCTTCATTTTTCTTGTTGTTGTTGTTTTTTTCTTTTGTTTTGCTGCCTTTTCAGTTTGAATGGTGTTTCCAGCGTGAATAAAATACGAAGAGGGAAATGACTGTACTTTCAGTAACGAGTTTGCTTCTTAAAGAAAGGCCCAGGCCCGAATTGCGTGGTGGAACTTTGACTCGAGCTTGGTAATTGGCCAGGAGTGGCGGTTTGCTTATTTCAGGGTGGTGTTCGTGGAATCAGCGGTCACCCTTTGCTACCTGAGTGTGTCGGAGCCACCCTCCCCCGCCCCCTTTCTGGGGCGTTTTCTTTAGCTCTTCATGCAAAGTAGTAACTGGGAAAGTCACGGCCGCTGAATGGAGCTCTGCTGCCTAGGAGACCCCTCCGAGAGCTAGTGATGTGGTTTGAGGAACGGCTTGACTTTTGCAAATAGTTTTTGTGATGTCACTGTTATACAGCATCAGCATCCTCTTCCATATTCGTGTTTGAAATCTCCGAGCTTCTTTTGGGTCGCCGAAGACCTTAGTTTGTTGCTGTTGTTGGGTTTTTGTTTTGGGTTCCAGGATAATGTAGGAAAGGAGAAAAAATTTGAAATCCCTTTGGAAGATCAGATTGATGTCACTTCAGGCTGTTAACATTTTGTGCTCTGAATCTATGGGCAGTGTTTATTAACAAAAAAAAAAAAATGGAGATTTTCCTCCAGGGAACCTGTGGTCTGCTGTTAACTGAAATAATTACCTGTTTGTTAATACATTATTGGCGGCTCTCTTCCTTGGTGTTATTAGATGTCCTAGAACTTGCTACCTTTTTAACATACGCAATTTTGTGTTGATCTCTTTAAAAACAAAGCTCCAGCCAAGGATTTCTAAGGAGATTTGATTGTGAGGTTTGTGGCCAAACATTCCAGAAATTACCAATCACACGTCCTATTTTGCGCTCCTCTTGCAACCTTAAAAGCTGTTTGCAGTAGATTGACCGCCCCTGAACACAGTGTTGTGGTATTTTGCAGTCTGATCCGATGCGTGTTACCTGTACCCCTCTTTCAGTGGGACCCAGCTAATGACAACTTGGTTTGGTAAAACTGAACCGAGTTTTTTTTTGTATAGTTGAAAAGGACCGGGGGTCTCGTAGCAAGCTTGAATTGCACGTGTCCTCAGTAAACCGAGCCTTCAAGCCTGTGTAAGTACTTCCTACTTCATTATCTTCCCTACGCTGGAGGCAAATTCCCATGATTCCAAGTCTGTCTGTCCTGCACCTTTCTAATCTCCACATGGTTTGCGTTTCCATGTTTACGTGATGACAAGCCACTTCCAGTTTAAAAACGAAAGGGGGAGCAAAGAAGCATTTGTCAAAAGAGGACCCTAACTCAGTTTTCTGGTTTTGCTTCTTCCTGGTGGTGATTCTTGTGTCAAACCAGGGTCATTTTTTCATTGTTACCAGAGAGGAAAGTTGTCCTCGGTTTCCTCTCGCCCCTGCAGCCTCCCCCCTGCGTTTGTAGACATCTGAGTAGTTTGGGGTTTTTCCTTCCCTTTCTTTAATTGGGTAGGTGGTGAGAATGTACTTTAGTAGGTAATGACTTAGAACTTTTTAAAAAAAATTTTCATGTTTATTTATTTTTGAGAGAGAGACAGAGTAGGAGCAGGGGAGGGGCAGAGAGAGAGGGAGACACAGAATCTGAAGCAGGCTCCAGGCTCTGAGCTGTCAGCACAGAGCCCGATGTGGGGCCCGAACCCACAGACTGTGAGATCATGACCTGAGCTGAAGTCAGCCACTTAACCGACTGAGCCACCTAGGCGCCCCGACTGCTAACTTTTTATGGAATAGAAGACTCAGGCTCTTGCTAGAAGCCTTAAATAATGATAAATAAACACAATATCTGGGTGTGTGTGGTGGTGTTGAGTTTCCCTTTGAAGTTAGCAGAGAATGGCTTTAAATTTTTTTTTATGTTTTTTATTTATTTTTGAGCGACAGAGAGAGAGAGAGCGTGAGCAGGGGAGGGTCAGAGAGAAAGGGAGACACAGAATCCGAAGCAGACTCCAGGCTCTGAGCTGCCAGCACAGAGCCCTATGCGGGGCTCGAACCCATGAACCGCGAGATCATGACCTGAGCCGAAGCCGGACGCTTAACCGACCGAGCCACCCAGGCGCCCCCAGAGAATTTAGGGGGCTTTAGTTCTCTCCAGATCCCATTTTCTTATGTATTCTTCTTACGTGTTTTTTCCCAAGATGCAGTTGTCTCTGAACTGTCGTGATTTTTTTTTTTTTTTAAACAAAATCCACCTGGTATGTTCACAAAAGAAAGAAATTCTCTTTTAGAAGAAAAATTCTCATGGGGCAGTTCTTCACTGCCAAAGAAGGTTAGTCAGAAACTGCATATTTGACAGGGATTATCTTCCTTGTTTTTAATCACTAAGCAGGAGGGTGCTGAATTCGGTAGTTACGTAGGTGCATTATTCTGAATCCAGTCTTATCTCCCTTAACAGTGAGGCACTAGTATGTGTGTATGTCTTGGCTTTTACTTAGGGTTGTATTTTATCACAGTCATATGGTGGATTTAGGAGTAAAATAAGTCTTATTTATTAAGTCTTGGGAAAGAAATTCTTTTTTTCCCCCCATATGTATCAAAAGAAGCATGAAAGCAGTTGCTGGAAGTTGATGCACAGCTATATAATGTGGTAATTTCCATGTCAGAGTTAACTTTTGGTAACTAATTTGGTTCCTTTTGTGCTTACATAATCACTTTTAAGGGTAATCGTTATAACAAGATTCTGGGAGTCCCTGATACTCCCCCCAACTTTCTAGCTCCAGTATTTAAAGTTAAACGTTTGTGGTAGTGCTTACCTGGTTGAATTAAGTGGGTGTGGAGTGTTGAAAATACTGGTGGGAATTGAGTAAATTGCTCAGGACTGTTCGGTGATCTACATCAGTGAGAACAGTAAAAAAACATACTTTGTGGTCTCTTCTGAGCAAAAACCTCTTTGAATGACAGAATAGAAATATTTCTGATAGAGCCTTAAGGATTAAAGTTGGTTTTGATTATTTTTAAAAACCGTATAGAAAATGCTGACTATTCAATTTTGTTTAATTCTTTAAGGGTCTTAATACATAGAATATCTGGACAGTGTTTGTGTAGTCGGAGAAAAATTCGGACAGTAGAAAGGTCAACCACTTTTATTAAGGAAGGAATAGATGAGAAAACATAAAATATTTGCCAAGTTTTCTGTTGCACCCTGTTTTTATATTGATCATATGACAATTAATAGTTTTCCTTCGTCCACCTAAACCTTTTTTTTTTTTTTTTTTTTTTGCCTATGCTGTTCCTTTCTTTTCTGGAATGCTGTTCTCTGGCCTCTTCCCTCCAGGTACCTTTTTGTTTGTTTTGTTTTGTTTTGTTTTTGTTTTTAACACATTATGTCTCAGCTCCAAGCATTGCTTCCTCCAGAAGGCCTTTCCTGATCTCCCTGACCTCTGTTACAGGGTCACATTGTATGTCCCGGCTGCCATCTTACGTGTGTCTTTATGTCTGGTGGCCGTCTCCTGTAGGATGCTCTCAGCCCCAGGAGGCCGGGTCTGTATGTGTTTGCTCCCTTTGAATCCTCTGTGACCAGCACAGGCAAGGCTCTTGAAAAACTGTTACTGCACGAACGAAGGTTGTCTTTTCTTGCCTGGGTTCCTTGCTGTCCAGTTTGAAAGAGTGAAAGATACACCGGTGACGTGAGAGAGTGCTGAAGCCCACGGTTTTCAGCTGTAAACTGTCATTCTTCTTGTTAACTGCGTTTTAGTAAGCTTTCCCTTTTGAAGTATACATACACAACGGACAGTGCACACCTACGGCTCGGGTACTAGCATGTGTTTTAGATCTAATAATTCAGTTCGATTAATGGAAACATCGGTTCTTATGTTTTCACGTATTTGGAACAAACCTCGCACTGCTGAGTCTTTAACCCCTGGTTGTTAGAAGTGTGTTTGATTACCAAAAGTATAGGGTGTTCCTGTTTATCTTTTCGTTAATGATTTCTAACTGAATTGCATTGTGACCAGGGACTCTGATTGCCAGTAGGAAAACCATACCTGAAAATTTGTCGAGGCTACCTTTGTAGTCTGTTTTCGGGAATGCACCACCTGTTCACGAAGAGAGTACGTATACCCCTAGTTGATGCACATGCGGGTATTCTGCGTATGTCCCGTTAGATTGATTTTATTATGCTGTTCGCATCTGCATCCTTACAAAATCTGCGTCATCTGTTGTATCTAGCCGACCTTTTGTCTAGTTGATGGAGATACTGAAATGGTGGATTTAAAAATTTTAGAAAGTTTAGGGGCACCCTGGTGGTTCAGTTGGTTAAGTGTCAGACTTGCACTCAGGTCACGATCTCGCGGTTGGTGAGTTCGAGCCCTGCATCAGGCTCTCTGCTGTCAGCCCAGAGCCTGCTTCGGATCTTCTGACTTCCTCTCTCTCTCTGCCCCTCCCGTGCTTGCTGTCTCTCAAGAATAAATAAAACATTTTTTTTTTTTAAGTTTTTAACGTTTTTTTTTTTTTAAACTTTAGAACTAGTATCCTCTTCCAGGTGCTTCGAACTTTTTATCCTCGTGAAGGGACACTCTTTATTTCCAGTAGTGCGTTTTTTCATAAAGACAGTTTTGTCTAAAGTTCGTGTGGTTTCAGTAGCTTTTTTTTACTAAATATTTGCCAGGTATCTAAAAGCCTATAGCTGAACTTTACCTTTTTATCGCGTCTGGTGATCTTTGTGGCTAGAGTTTTGTCGGTTTTTATTTGTCTTTCAGACATGTTTGGATATCTGGCTACCACCTTATGACTTGACTGAGGATTTTTTCCCATTGCCTCTTATTTTACTCCCCTAGACCTCAGTTTTTTGGAAGGTTTGTCCTATATGTCAGGTTTTTTTCCAGTGGTTATCATAAGCATGTATGTTACCATTTCTAAGTTAAAATCTGAAGTTACTCAAGTATCATTACTAACCTCCTTTTGAATTACAAAAAGGCCTTAAGATATATAACTCCAATCATGTCCCCCGATATAGTCAGTTACCCCCCAGTATTGTAATTCTGTCTTTTCCACCAAAAATCGGACATTATTTTTATTTCTATATAGTTAATGTTTATTTAGATTTAATTGAATTTTATTTTGCTATTTCTGTTTTTATATCCTTTCTGGGATAATTTTCCTTCAGTTTAAAATGAATTCTTTGGAATTTCCAGTGGGGAAGGTTTGTTGTTGGCAAATCTTTTAGGTGTGAAAATGTATTTTGCCCTATTCTTGAAAGATAGGTTTCTCAGTTGACCATAGCTCAGCATATTCAAAGGTAGTATTCGCCTTTCTGCTCTGGGCTTCCAGAGTTCCCAGAAGTTGGCGGTCTAGTGTCCCTTCAAGATGATCTGCCTCTTCTCTCTGCCTGTTGAAGACCTTCTCCGTATCATTAGTACGTATCATTAGTACATGGCAGTTTAACGTTAGTGTGCCCGTGTGTGGATTGTATATACACAGCTTAAACTTTACTGGGTGTGTTGGGTCTGAGGATGGGCATTTCAGTAGATCTAGAACACTGCAGGTCAGTAGAACTTTCTAGGACGATGGAAATGTTCTATATCCATGCAGTCCTGCATGGTGGCCACCTGCCACACGTGACTAATGAGAATCGGAAATGTGGTTAGTGCGATTAAGGAACTGTGTTTTAAATTTTAATTTATGCAGCCACATGTGGCTAGTGGCTGCATGGTGGGGAGTGCAGCTGCAGAGAATTCCCAGAGATGGTCATTTCACGAATATTGCCTCTTCCCCATTTTCTCTTTCTGGAGCTCTGATTCGCACGAAAAGGTCCAGCACACCTCTAACTTCTTTACTTTCCACCTGCCGTGTTTTCATTGTGCTGCGTTCTGGGTAATTTCTTTGGCTCTTACCCGCAGTTCCCTTCTCCTTCTTTCTTTGGGCCTAACCTGCTCTTTTGTCCATCGCTTTTATTTCAATTATATTCTGTTTTTGGAAATTATATTTGGTTCTATTTCAAGTCTGCTTGGTCATTCTTAATAGTCTCATTCTTAGCTCATGTTTTTAAGCTTCTGTTAAGCGTATTAAACATTTCTAGTTTGTGTCTGTTCTGGTATCTGAAGTCTAAGTCATCTCTTTCTGCTCACTCTTAACTCGTGTGCCTTGTTTTCTTCTGTGGGGTGTGTGTGTGTATGTGTGTATGTGTGTTTCTGTGAGTTGCTCATTTTCCTTGGAATTTCATCTGAGGGAATTTTGATGCCCAGATTGAAGTTACAGTCTTTCAGAGAGAATTTGTCTTTGCTTATGCTGGTCCCCCGGGGACACTGCATTCCTGTGGTCACTTTAACTTCTTCACTCCTGGTTGGGTGTGCTTCCAGCCATACTGCTGGCAGAAATGCAGGCCTCAGATGTCCGGGGAGATTTCTCTTATTCCTGTACTCCGGGTCGCTGAAAAAAAAAAAACAGGTTTCCTTGCTGTCCACTTTTAAACGATGGGTTTTCTCTTTTGCCCTTATATTGAAGTCCTGTTGGGGTCACAGTGTCTAGCTTAGGACAGGAACCTCCCCCAGTCTAGCCTTCAGCACACAGACTTGAACTCGGAGCCTCCAGGGTCTCAAACTCAGGGTTTGGAGGAGACTTCTCGAGTGGAATCCTGTCTCAGCACATATTTTCTCTGAGGAGAAAAAGCTCTCCCTTCCCATGTGACCTCTCTCTAGAGCCTTTCCTTTTGTGCTGACTCAGCAGTGTGTTTTCAGAGGTGTTTATTTATGTGCATGCACATCTTTTCTTTTTTTTTTTTTTTAAATGTTTGTTTATTCTTGGCAGACAGAGAGACAGAGAGCAAGCAGGGGAGGGGCAGAGAGAAGAGGGAGACACAGAATCTGAAGCAGGCGCCAGGCCCTGAGCTGTCAGCACAGAGCATGACACGGGGCTTGAACTCACAAAGTGTGGGATCATGACCTGGGCTGAAGTCGGACGCTTAACCGACTGAGCCACCCAGCGCCCCTTGTTTTTTCCTTTTAGTATTTTATTCAACATTTAAGTTCCTTGGCCTGCCGGCAGTTCAGGGTGGCGGCCTGCCGCGTGGGCTGGAATAAAATCCAAGTCAGAGCATCTTTATAGCAGACCATCCAGTGAAGGAAGGGAACATGTGCACACACAGTGTTAACCTCTTCTTTGGAGGGAAAAAAGGTGAAAAAGCAAAGTAGTTAAGTGTTTTAGTGGAAACCAAACCTTAAGTCAAGCGATCAAAACAACAGACTGGCCCTATTTCACTTTCCAATTGGGGTTTCTTTTCTTCCTCACCCCGCTTGTTGACTATTCAAAGCGCATGATAGATTTAGCCCTTCTTATTCATTTTTAGATATTGTAAATGCAGTGCTTGAGGATGTTATTCAGTATGACTCAATTCTTCTAAGCTATTTTTAGTTTCTGAAAATGGAGTCATATAGTATCATTACCTGTAAGGCAGGATGTAAATCACCTGTGAGTGGTTATTTGCGTCAAAGAGACATAAAACTTTAGGGTTAAGGAGGGTGATAAATGCACCTTTATCCTGGGAGCTGTACCCGTCATTGTTGTCATTGTCATCATTCTCTGCCGCCTTCATTTGAACTCCAGGGAGCTCAGAGCCAGGTCCTTCCGCTGCATGCAGGATGCCTCGTCCTAGTTCTCAAAGAGCCCTTGCCAAAGTCGCAGCCCCTGGACTGCAGGCTTTCTTCCGGGCACTGTGGGGGCTCCTTCCTGACGCCGCTTCGCAAGCCCGCAAGGCTTGCTAAGAAGTGAAGTCCTGAAATGTCTGTTTTTTTTCTTTAATTCATCGAGTGAATTTTTGCCCTTATTCTATCACATCAATCACTTTTTAAGATACTTCTAGAACACATTTGACAGTCTGCAAGTCCATACTGCCTTGTAGGATCCCAGATATCCAGTTCAGCTGATACCTCAGTAGTGTCTGCGTGCTTCTCTCATGCTGGAAGTTAAGGATAAGATTCGGATCCTTGCCTAAGAGAGGTGACAGAAATTAACAAGCTGTGTGAAATGTACCAGTTAACTGTCAGTTCAAACGTATTTTCTAGTGGAGATTCATGGAAGAGGGCCTGAAAATGTAGATATGAGTGTTAATACTGTTTGTCTCATGGTGTCTGCACTCAGGAACTTCTTTTTCATCTTTTAGCCTGTTTTGAATTCTCAGGATTTTGAGTCGTGAATATTTGTTGCTTTTATAATAAGGAAGAGAACAAGTTCGTCCCCCCCTCCATTTAAAAGCTTATTGTCATTAACTGGGCCCTGAAAGCAGATTCCCAAACTTACCCACCTACTATTAATATGCTTTGAAGTGTACTAAGATGAAAAAAGTGTTTTTAATTAATGCTTATAAACAGTGACTCTTCAGTAGAAAAATGTTAATTCATGCAGGATTACAAATAGAAACTTAAAATTTTACTTTACTTCCTGAAGCACCATATTTTCTTCTTCCAAAGGAGAGAAAGTATGGTTTTTCATTTTCAAAAAGAACCAAAAACGTAACCAAAAACCAGCACTGAACCTGAAGTTCTTAAAAATTGCTGCTTTATAAATACTTATGTAATTTTAACCACAGCCTGCTGGGGCCCTTTCCCTCAGGAGCTTGAAGGAAGCGGAGCTCCTAGGCCTCTGTAGGGACTGGTTTTCTTCACTTATGTTCCCCGCCTTCATAAGATTTTAGAGTCAGGAGTTGCATTTAAGATTTTACAGCCTTTTCTTTGATGTGTCAGACCTACTTTGTCTTGTGATTGCCCTTCCCAGTGAGCAAAGCACATTTAATGTTCTTGTAACCGCCTCCCCAACCTAGAAAACCCAGGAGCGTTTAGATTACGGAGATCTGTAGTTACAGTATATTGATTTTTCTTAGTCACGTAAAGCCAAGATGATACCAAAGAATATGGAGATCGTATTTTAAAACTCTGATATTTAAAGCTACTTCTAGTATTGACTGCTCTGTCTATAACATTTAAAAACCCATTCCCCTTTCTGAGAAGTAAAAACATCTCTTGTCTGTTTCTGTAGTTTGTATTATGAAAGTAACAGGTAGTTCTCTAAAACGCAAGTATTAATTATTTTTCCTCAAACTCCCCTCTTCTCTGTCTTAGTGGCAATCTGTGCTCTAAAAAGGTTACAGCAGTGCCAATAAGCTTCCATCTAAGGGAGAAATTGGATTCTTACTGAAATGTGTGGATGTTTTATGAGCTATGATTGTGTTTCCGAGGTTTTAGGCACCCATGGCAGAGCCCTGGTACCCTGGCTGCATCACAGCCCCCACCCGGGGAGCTTGTTAAATCACAGTTGCTGGGCTCCACCCCCGGAGTTGCAGATTCAGGAAGGTGGGGCCCAGAACCTGCATTTCTGCCAGCTCCCCGGCCATGCTGCTGCTGCTGGTTTGGGACCACACGTTGAGAACTCGTGTGGAAGATGGAAAAAGAAGAATCAGAACCTGAGCTCTGTTCTTGGTTCATCCCTAAAATCTGTGGGCTGTAAAATGGGTGGGTGGCACTTAGCGCACCTGTGAGCACCGTGTATGGTTTCTTGTTTCAAGGACTCTTCTGTCTAACTGGGTTCAGGTGATGCTGAAAATCAGAAGATCGGTATTCTCAAGTAAAGGCTGTTTAGTTTCTTGTCAGCTTGTGGCTTTCAGTAACTCTTCAGTGTTGTGTTGATGGGTCATTTGTATTGTATGCAAATGGGTCTCTCGTGGTGAGGTGGCTGTGGCTGGTTTTTAACTGTCCCTGTTGTTTTTAGGTAGAAAACCGGCCATGCAATTGTGTCTGTCATTATAGTTCACAGCAATCAGCCTAGATGTATTTGCTTTGTATAGTATGTTCGTAACGTGGTTGTATAATGATAACAATTTTAATCCACTTGGAGGATTACTATGTAAAAGAATCCTGGTTTTTAATTATTTTATGATCCAGATAGATAATCTATGATATTTGTGTAAATCTAGTTTTTTGAATCTTATTTGTATAGTATGTGCCTATTAATTTTAGTGAATTTGAATTTCATCAAATTCAACTTTTCTGTTTTCCTTTGAAGAACTATATTCAGCTTTCCTTTGAGGACCCCTTAGAAGCCTTAAAAAAGTAAATTTTCCTTCAAGTATTTATTAAAGCCAGAGGAAAGGATGAGTATAAGCCCTGAACTAGAAGAATCTACCCTTGAATAATTGAACTGATTGCTCTAGGACTCATGCATGAAAGGCAAGGGTGTGCTTTGGAAAATTGCTTTGTGAGTGAGAGACTGTCTGTGCTCCTGTAACGTGCCTATACTGTCCCTAAGAATTAACACGTACCTAAGTAAGAATGTTACAGACCGATCCTTGTTTAAAATTTTTTTTAAAGTTTATTTTGAGAGAGACAGCACAAGTGGGGGAGGGGCACAGAGGGGGCGGGGTGGGGGTGGGGAGAGAATCCCAAGCAGGCTCCGTGCTGCCAGCGCAGAGCCAGACACATGAACCTGAACTCATGAAACCGAGAGATCGTGACCTGAGCCCGAAACCAAAAGTGGGACGCTTAACCGACTGAGCCACCCAGGTGCCCCAGACAGATATTTTAAAATCTTTGTTGGCATTTACACCAAAGTCTTTTTGTTGGATCCATAAACAATATATACTATTAGTTATGGAAGGAATACATTTAATTTTTCTACTGTCTGTGGTGAACATTAGAATGTTGTTATACATAAATATCAGGGGATATTTATGGGAAATATTAAGTGTGCTACCAAAAATCAAGTGCATGGGTGTTTTTTTTTTTTCATTCAACGGGCCTTGTTGAGAACTTGTAAATACTGTAAGTGCACAATGCATGTATATTTTTCCACTCTCAGAGAATTTCTAGTCTAATGGGGGAAAACACTTGAATCTCTTTAACTGAATGTTGTAGTTGTGGACGTAAATGCCATATATAGTTAGGGCACAGTGCTGGGGGTCAGAAAGGAGACCCTCTATTCTTCATTGACTTTCATTGGAAAGGTAAGAGTAAAAATGAATTTATGTGAGTAAAGAGGCCACAGTTTGAAAACTTGATGTAAAAATCAATATAGTTAAATACTCTGACATACATGAGTCATAATGTGAAGGGGATCGTTCCTCTACTTGAGGGCATTAGGGAGTAATGTTGGATAAAGGCGGACACGTTGGGTTTGAGGTCTCTTTTAATGACTTCTTTATTAGTGACTTGCCCTTGAGGGACAGAAAGTACATTTCGCAGAAGGGGGACGTTTTCAGTCTCCCTGGTTGCGATCTAAAATTTTATCTGAGGCTGGTCGCATAAGCCACTTTGAAGAACAACACGTGTCGTTCAGATAGTCTGACCTGGCTCTTACTCAAACCCTGTAGTCATGGACAGAGTCTTAACATGGTTAAAACAGATCTTCTTTTGATTTCCAGGTTAGCAGTTTAGTTACAACATTTGGAGTGTTTTATACGCCTGGTTTGCAACCCCTCCACTTTATTCTAGATTAGGGATTCCCAGCTGGTGGGCTTTCAGGGGATCTTTATTTATTTTTGGTCTTTAAATGCGCAAACATTGGTATACACTGGTGTCTTCTTCACGTGTGTGATACGGTTTAAAAACGTATGTCGGTTGTGTTAATAATAAAATATGGATCATTTAAAAATGTGAATGACTCCCTAGTATCTTTCTGACATTGCGTATTTCTCAGTGAATTGTGCTTTTGTGTAATTACTGTTGTTGGTGGGGTGACGTATGTATGTATCAGTTAATTTTGAGGTTGTTGGGATCTAGCTGTGATTCAAGGTGACTTTTGCATAAAAGCCCATTTCCCTTATTAGTATTTGCTTTGCCTTAAGTTTCATTTTTAGGAGAGAGGTTTTGTTGGGTTTTCTATTAGAGATGCAGTGAACAAATAAAATCAGTTTTTTGTGATTATGAAGTTGCTGTGTTTGAGTGCGGTAGTGGTATAGTCCAGAGATTGGGAGTCTGGGCTCAAATCCCAGTCAAATCCAGCTACATAACTTGGGAAAGTTACTTAATGCTTCAGGTCCCTCATCTGTAAAATACGAGCAATCATATGAACTCAAGTGTGAATTCCATGACACAGTCCAGGTGTGGACAAAAATAGAACTTTATTTTTCATTAATAATTCACCACAATTCATGCCTCGATCCTACTGGGCAAAGTGAAACTATCATCTGCGAGCTCACGGACCTCCTCCTCTTGCGTAGGCTGAATTGAGGGTGGGGATACCTTCCTAATGTCATTGCCTGGGGGGACCCTCCAGCCACCTCTCTACACACTGGAACCATTCTGCTATTGCCCCGCTTTAGGGGAACACAAATCTCTGCAAAGCTCAGACACTTGCTGTCCTAATGCAGCGTGTAGCTAGCTGTTTGTTCCCCTCCGGTCCCCGGAGCTCTGGCACTATGATGCGGGCTGTCTCCAGCACTTTCCATTGCCTCTAGACTCTGTCCTGTACTTCTCCACTGTCTCCACCCCAGACCATCTTCCCCAGTCTTTGGAGGCAGAAGTGGCAGTGGGAGAAACAGGTCTTCTCTCATCTCTCCTGAGCAGTGTTTCTCACGGGTGTAGACCTAGAGTTCCCTGTATTCTAAGGGCCTTTGGAACCTGCAGCTGGAAAGGCTATTGTGTTCCGCCGTATCCTGTCCCTCTACTGAGACAGTGGACACGGCTGACTTGGGGGCGGGGTGGGGGGGGGGAAGTGGGAGTAAAGACAGGAAAACAAAAATCCCTAAGGATGAAAAAATTCCATTTTAAAGCGATTATCTCTACGAAATTATCTTAAGAATTAAGTGAAAATGCTTGTAAAGGACTTACCAAGTATCCGGCTAATTGTAAAGGATAGTTGTTATGGTTGAGTAGTGTTGTTCATATTGTTATAAAAATAAAGTGTAAACTAAGATCTATTAGACCCTAGGATCTAGAGTGTGCCTTAACTCTATTCAGGGAGGTGAAACAAGCTTTTCTAATTTCCAGTTCCTCTTGTGGCCATGAGCAGCTTTTCCATCTCCTTCATATTTATCTAAAACTTTAGATAAACTTCCCAAATGAGGGTGTCTGACAATCTGAGTTTGATTCTTTTTGCCGTTGCCTTGGTGTGCCATGTTAATTCTGGTAAATTACCTTTCATACATCAAAAACAAGGCCAAATGTTGGCGGCAGAGAGGACAGAAGTATGAAAAAGATCACAGAGTACATTGACGGGGCGCCTGGGTGGCTCAGTCAGTCAAGCGTCCGACTTCGGCTCAGGTCATGATCTCACGGTTCGTGGGTTCAAGCCCCGCGTCTGGCTCTCTGCTGACAGCTCAGAGCCTGGAACCTGCTTCCGATTCTGTGTCTCCCTCTCTCTCTGCCCCTCCCCTGCTCATGATCTGTCTCTGTCTCTCAAAAATAAATAAATGTAAAAAAAAATTTTTTTTTAATAAATAAAGAAAAAACGAGAGTGCATTGACATTGCTGGAAACCCTTTGGTGGAACAGTACGGGGTGTGTTGAGCAGATCTGCTCACTGAGTTCTGAGATGGTGTGTCTCATCGGATCCTTGAGGTGGTGGTTCTCCATGTCCCCTCTGTCCCTTCACGACATTGTTGAGCACCCACCGTGGGCCAGAAGCCGTTGGGAGCTTTAGGAATACAACCTTGAAGGAAATAATTAAAAATCCCTGCTGTAGTGAACCTCGCTTTCCAGTGGAGGAGATGACAGTAACCAAGGTCAGCGAGGAGGAAGCATGAGGGAAGGAGGGAGCTCCGGCTGGGAAGCAGAGAACCTGTCTGTGAGGGTGTGCACGCACAGCGTGACGCATGGCCGGAGGCCTCACTGGGAAGGAGACCCTCCAGCAAAGACCTCAAGGAAGGAGGGGAGCGGGCCACTTGGATCCATGGGGTCCCAGCTCTGTTTCCCACCGGAGTAGCATGCAGGGGGTCAGCCGGGAAGAGCCGTGGGGGCCTGGCCAGGCCTGGGGCCTCGCGGGTGATGAGGAGGCCAGTGGTGTTCATTCCGAGGGAGAGGTGAACCCCTGGCACATTTTCAACAGACCTAAAACCACTGGCTTTTTTTTTCCTTTCTTTTTCTTGAAAAATGGCAAAAAGAATCAAACTCAAATGCTCTGTTCGCTTTCTCTCTTCTTGAAACTTGATTGTATCTAATTAGAGTCCCACCAGGAAAATTCTGTGTGACGTTTAAGCCAATCCGTGAAAGACCTCCAAAAGGATTGATTAACCTTTTAAAAAAACAAACAAACAAACAAACTATATTTTTAAGAGGACGCTTCTCATGGTGAGCACTGACTGCTGTATGGAATTGTTGAATCACTTTATTGTACACCTAACACTAATAAAACACTGTACATGAACTATACTGGCATTAAAAAAAATAAATTAGCCTTTTATATATGAGGACTGCCTCAGCCAAGTCGGTTGAAACTAGTTTTTAAATGAAATTTAAAAAGTCTCGAGCACACCGAATTTTAGATTTTATCCGATCGAACTTTTCAGCCATCTCCCAGTTGTACTGAAAGTAAATACATACATCAGTCAGGCCACTTGCTTAGCTGGACTGTAAGGTGGTGGGTTTTGGCGGTCATCTGCCGTCATCCTGTTGGCTCACTGGCGTTCGCCCAGACAACAAGTGAGATATTGCCAGACTGGCAGGTTTGAACCAGATACAAAAAATATTATAACTAATGACAACCAACACCATTCCTCCTCGGACTGGAATCACTACTCGCTAAAGCAGCAAACTTTCTGAGGCCTCAGCAATTTTGAGAACAGTAGTGTAAGAAGGCAACAGGAACTCCGAGAATTGGGTCAGAATGTTCTCACAAGCGTAGAAGAAATGGCATCATCCTGGCTTAGAATTTTGAGATTCAATGAATCTTTATTCTTTTCCTGGTTCCATTAGTGATGGGGCCGGGGAGGGGGGGAGAGGAGGGGTATGCAGTAGATTACTGAAATTTCATATTATTTGTCCTTTAAAACTCCCATGTCTTTGAGTTTTAAAGATAGTACCTAAGCAGTTTGGCATGATTCAGTATTCTTCTGTTAACTTTTTATTTATGAAAATTCTAAACACAGACAAAAGAATAGTACAGTGAACCCCCCCCCCCCGCTCCCTACCCCCAGCTACCAATTCCTGGCCCATTTTCTTCCCTCAAACCTTCCTCACCCATTTCCCCCTTCCTTCACTATTTTGAAACAAATTCCAGACATAATCTTTCATGATAAATATTTTAGTATATCCCTCCCAAAATAAGACTTTTTAAAAACCCATAACAGGGGCGTCTGGATAGCTCAGTCAGTTGAGCGTCCGACTCTTGATTTGGATCATGGGATCGGGCTCTGTGCTGAGTGTGGAGCCTGCTTGAGATGGTCTCTCTTTCTCCCTCTGTCCCTCTCCCCTGCTCATGTGCTCTCTCTCTAAAACATAGTAATAATAAATAAATATAAACATAACAATTATTCCTATCACTTAAAATTTGAGAAATCCTTAATATCTTGAACTACCCAGTCTGATGGTATGCAGCGTTGTAAACACATTCATAAATTAATAATTTGCTCTACTTACATGGCTTGGTATGCATTCAGATGAGGACCATGCCATCTGGTTTAGCTAGATGCTTAGGTTAAAATGATTATTGACTGGGGCACCTGGGTGGCTGAGTTTGTTAAGCATCTGACTTCGGCTCAGGTCATGATCTCGCAGTTCGTGGGTTCGAGCCCCGCGTCGGACTCTGCTGACAGCCCAGAGCCTGGAGCCTGCTTCGGATTCTGTGTCTCCTCTCTCTGTGCCTCTCTCCCATTCATGCTCTGTCTCTCTCTCTGTCTCTCTAAAATAAATACAAGTTAAAAAATAAAAATAAATAAAATGATTATTGATTGGCATTTGTATGAATCTGCCAGTGTTAATTTAAAACAAATTTTGCCATGGGTAGTGTGTGTGTAGCTAACACACCACAGGCTTTAGAATATATATGTGTGTGTTGCTTTTCTCATGTCGACTCACTGTCCTTCGCAGAATCCTCAGCGGACAAGGCCCTTGCGAAGCCTTTCTGTCCAGCTGGGCTGGTGCCAGCAGTGGGAGGATGCTTCGGATTAGGGAGGAATGGGATTGTAGAGGCATTTATTACATCAGAGTCACCTCCACGTGATGGTTAAAAAGTTGATGAAAATGAAGAACAAAAACAATACCGTCTTATTTTAATTTAGGAATACATAAATATACATTTACTTACCAATCCTCTGATGGAAAGCCAAGGTCTAATCGGAGATCTAAGTGATCCATCTTGTATAATCTCAGAATGCATTGCCTACGATTTCCATTTTTAGTTCCTTTTCAAGAGCTTTTAAAGAATTTAAAAACAATTTCAAAATCACTCTTTCCCATTCGTCTTAACTGTTGCCTCAAGCTACATTACTTTGACAGTAAACTTTTTAGCAACTTAACTTTTTGTCAAGGTTCCTCCGAACATTGCTGAGAAAGCTTACTGTGTCCATCACCACTGGCAGAGTATGATTTTCCTAGAAACAGTTACTCTGTTTTCACAGTCTTGCCTGAAAGACACCAACAATTCAGTTGCGTGGCCACAACCGTAAGTGCACCTACGTAAGCAGGTTTCAGAACCGTCTCGTATGTACATGAGGGAGTAGCCTGCTAAGTGCAAGAGGTCAGCCTGTCACCTGCTCTACCCAGAGCCCAGATAGCGTCCATGAATGAGGAAAGTGGATGTAGAGGGAACAAGCTGCGTGACACTCTCCCATTAATGAGTCACACTGCTGAGATTTGTGGCTGGTTACCTGGCATCGCTTGGCTTGGACTGTGGTTCTCACGGACCCGCGGGCTCGGAGGAGAACTGATGGGAGGTGATGAATTCAGTGTTTGTTCCTTATTCCAGTACCTTGGCCAGCTGCCTTGAGTAAATCAGCGTTCCAGTAGGGCCCTGTCATGATTCGAATGATGAGAAGAGCTTTTGTGACATTTTCAGTGAAGATGGATTTAGACCGTTACCTAAAGAATAACAAGACGGAGTTTACTAAAGTGATGTGGTTTCATTGTTTTCTATTTTCCAGAAGAAAATGGTATGGCTCTTTAAATGTAGAGCTTTTACAAGTGAGGGGAACTTGATGCTTTACCATTTCTGCAGTAGTTTTTCCTCCCATCCTGGAAGTAGGGGTAGACGTAATCCTATGGGGAAAAAAACATACTCTGCCAGTGGTGATGGACACAGTAAGCTTTCTCAGCATTTCAGCGTAGCCTGTGTTCTGTGTGGACTAGAATTCGCAACTAGAGTGACTAGGGTATTAAAATAAGGAAAGTCAAGCAGTCTCTGTCCATGAGGCCCTCCATAGTGTTATAAAACACAACAAACAAACCAGCCACACGAGAGCATATCCAAGAGGAAGATGGAAGACACCACTCATTGAGGCTCAGAATGCCCTCTCCCCAGCGTCCTCTGCCCTGTGCCCTCCCTGCTAGCACCTGCCTCCCCGCCACTGTGCTGCTCGTGTTTTTCTAGTGCGTTCTCTTGATCACACTGTATCTCTTTCCCATTAGCCTTGGAGGACAGCCACTCTTCCTTGCTGGTGTTCATATCCTTGTGGAGTGGTTACTTAGTAGATATTCAGCAGATGCTTTTTTGAGTAAGTGCCAAGATCCACCTGGGTGGGGGTGCTGGAAATGCCAGGCTTTGCCATCAGAATGCCCTGGGGTACAGTCCTGGCTTCAGCACTCACTTTCTTGTCTTTGTCCGCAGGCGGATGAATCACTCTGGGCTGTGGCTCCTCATCTGTAATGATGCAGGCATGTTAAACTTCCGATGTGCAGGAAAGCCTCAAAATAAAGAATATAAAGAATCATCCTCCCCTTGGCCCATATATGAACTCTACCACCCCGGATGAGAAATAGAGTAATGGGGAGGGGGAGGGGTTGATATTATGGAATGGGAGATAGGCCTAGATTTTTATTTTTTTAATTTTTTATTTTTTTTTTAAGTATAGTTTATTGTCCAGTTGGTTTCCATGTAACACCCAGTGCTCATCCCAACAAGTGCCCTCCTCCATGCCCATCACCGACTTTCCCCTCTCCCCCACCAGCCCTCAGTTCTCCGTATTCAAGAGTCTCTCATGGTTTGCCTCCCTCCCTCTCCCCAACTATTTTTTCCCCTTCCCCTCCCCATGGTCCTCTATTAAGTTTCTCCTGTTCCACTTACGAGTGAAAACATAAGTTTGCCTGACTTATTTACTTAGCATGACACCCTTGAGGTCCATCCATGTTGCCACAAATGGCCAGATTTCATTCTTTCTCATGGCCATGTAGTATTCCATTGTATAAATAAACCACATCTTCTTGATCCATTCATCAGTTGATGGACATTTAGGCTCTTTCCATGATTTGGCTATTGTTGAAAGTGCCGCTGTGAACTTTGGGGTACGTGTCCCTATGCATCAGCACTTCTGTATCCCTTGGGTAGATCCCTAGCAGTGCTATTGCTGGGTCATAGGGGAGTTCTATTAAGTTTTTGAAGAACCTCCACACTGTTTTCTAGAGCAGCTGCACCAGTTTGCTTCCCACCAACAGTGTAAGAGGGTTAGGCCTAAATTTTTAGATTGTGGAGGATCTCGAATGCCAGGGAATGAATTTGAAGTTGACTTGATCATAGGTGATGGGGTATTGTTGTGAATTTTTGCTGTGAAGGATGCCTGTTTTATCAGGGGAGCTTGGCAGTAGTGCGCACTGATGGCTGGGTGAGAGGGGAGGTCGTGGCTGGAAGGTCAGTCCAGGGGCTCTGACACAGCAGAAGGTTCAGGGCAAAGAATGGGATTAGATGCCATTCCTTCCACTCGTTGGTCATCGACCTCAAGCCCTTAGTGTGTGTAATCGTGTGAGCTGCTATTGCTCCTTCAAAGCTAAGTCAACCGCCACCGTTGGACTATTTTGAAAATTAAATCAGGGCGCATGTCAAGTGCCTCACTGCTGGAGAGGCTTAGTCCATCTGCACCTTTCCTCACCCACTTTGCCTTCCCTCTTTGTTGTGTTACTGATTTGCAGGAAGGACCAGTTGGGAGGGGAAAGTGAGGAAGCTGACAGAGATCTGGTCAGAGACACGTTTAGTGCACACGAAGGTGCCTCGTTGGGACCAGGCCAAGAAGCTTTCCTGCCTTCTCGATCTCAGATGTTATGCGTCCCTTATTTGTAAACTTCTTCTGTCTGTTGGCTGCTATTTAGTCGAACTCTCTTCATTTGGCCACGTACGCTTCATTCTTTTGTTTTTGGCATAGGAAACTTGGCTCTTCAAATTGTGTTTTATTTTGCTAACTTTGGCAGTCTTATTTTACTGCCTTACACTTGTGATACAATAAAAACCAGGTCTAGTTTTGTGGTTTTATGTCAGCTGTATGAATCTAGAAGAGAAATTGTCCTGAAGAGGAACCACTGATAAAAATAAATCCTGGTTCAGATTCTGCCCTTTATCCACGTAGCGGTTTAAAGCAGACACCCATATTCCTCATGTTAACCCAGTTGTATATGTATTGATGTTGAAGGAAGAACATCATTTTGAGTAGTTTAGTTTGAAAGATCTGTGTATTTCACTTAAAATAGTGTTCTTGAAATACTTTAATGTAAAAAAATAAATTTTTTTTCATATAAGACAGGGGATACTTTAATCAGACCCGTCAGAGAAATGGACAGCTTGGGTCTGTAACAAAGTGTTGTGTTCTAAAGCAAAGGTCAGTAATAGTATATGAGAATATATACTGCTTCCTACACATCAACTTCAGCACACAGATCAGAGTTTAGTCTTCTCTTCTTCATCATCTTCCTTCGATAGAATCCGCACCAGCCTCCTTATAATCTCTCTCAAGGGTCGCCATGCCCTCACGGGCCTCAGAGAACTTTCCTTCCTCCATGCCCTCACCCACGTGCCAGCAAACAAAGGCACGCTTGTCATACATCAGGTGAAACTTGTGGTCCAGGCGAGCCCAGGCCTCGGCATGCACATAGCTCACTCTACTTTGGCCAGGTCTCCACCAGGCACCACAGTGGGAGGCAGGTAATTAATGCCAACTTGGAAGCCAGTGGGGCACCAGTCCACAGACGGGATGGTAAGCGTGGTCTCGATGGTGGCAATGGCAGCATTGACATCTTTGGGAACCATGTTGCCACAGTACCCTGGGCAGGAAGCCACAGCGACGGTCATGTTGCACCATCTGGTTGGCTGGCTCGGAGCATGCATCGGTGATCTCTGCTCCAGAAAGCTGTTCAAGGTAGGCTTTCTCAGCACAGGTAACAGACAGGAGCATATGTGGCGGGAGGGAAAGGGACGCAGGGATAGGGTACCAGGTTGGTCTGGAATTCTCTCAGATCAACACCGAGGGCCACATCAAATCTGAGGGAAGCAGTGAGGGGGGACACGATTTGACCTGTCACCCTATTCAGGTTAGCGTAGGTTGGGTGTTCAGTTCCGAGGTTTCTATGACATGTCATAGATGGCCTCATTGTCTGTCCCGAAGGCCCAACAGAGTGTTCCAGGGTGGTGTGGGTAGTTAGGATGGAGCTGGAGAGCTCAGCTACAGCTGCGGAAACCTGGGGGCTGGGCAAATGGAGAACCTCAGCTTGGACGGCTTGTCAGAGTCGGCAGATGTTCCATCAGCAGGGAGGTGAACCCAGGAGCTGCTCCCGCTCCCAACCTGTGGAAAACCAAGAGACCCTGAAGACCTGTGTCCTAGTTGAAGACCTGTGCCCTGGTTGGCCAGTTTCCGGATTCGGTCCAAGACCAGGTCAATGATCACCTTGCCAATGGTGTAGGCCCTCGGGCGTAGTTATTGGCAGCATCTTCCCTCCTGTGAGGAGCTGCTCAGGTCGAAGAGCTGGCGGTGGGTGCCAGTGCGAGCCTCATCAGTGACTGCAGGTCCCAGGTCTACCAGCACTGACCTGGGCACGTGCTTGCCAGCACCCATCTCACTGAAGAAGGTATTGAAGGAGTCATCGCCTCCCCCCACCAGTCTTGTTACTTGGCATCTGGCCATCAGGCTGGGCGCCGCGTTTTAGGCAGCAGAGCTCCCAGCAGGTGTTGCCGATCTGGGCACCAGCCTGGCCAATGCAGAGGGAGACGCATCCACGTGTGGCTGCCGAGCAGATGGCGGAGAGAGCTAGAGGACAAGTGGTTGTGTCCTGGAGCGCGAGTCTTAGGCAGTCTATGTAAGAGAACCTGCCGGTGTAGAGTATGTAACTTGAATTCTGTAAGTAGACCCAAAGGGACTTGCAGGTCATCTGGTCTAACCCTGTCATTTTTCATGTTTGAATGCTGAGGCCTAGAAAACATGCAGTGTCTTTTACTTTATACAATAATTGTGGTTACAGTGAGGATCCTGAGTCTTTAAGGAAAGGCTTGTTTTTAATGAGTTCTACTTTCAGGGTGATGTTTTTGAAACCTGGAAGATGTGTAATAGAAAAGGAGGACTGTGAGACACGAATTATTTAAAGACTTCATCTATTTTGATTATTGAGCTTTCAGGACAAAGATGGCCAAGCAGGAGCTGCCGGGAAGGCATTGCTGAGAAGGACTGAGGCCTCATACAAACTGTGCTGAGATTAGTAATTTCTTCCGCGGGCCCAGGAAGGAGCAGGGGAGCTGATGTAACATACCCGGCATCTTCTGTTCTGGTTTTAGTCGGGCTTGATTCCTGTAATTTAGGTTGCAGTGTATTTTATTCATAGGTTATATAAATAATATTCCCTTTTGTCTCCTGAATGGTTTTTTTTTCTTTCGTAGAAACATCAGGAAATCATGCTAAAAATAAGGTGTTGATTTTTAAAACTCTTTTGTAAATGTTCCTCTGTATTATTTGACCTCTTGTTTGTTTACACTTAGCACTTATGACCTAGCACTTCCCCAGGGCCTTTGCACTTGCCGTCCTTCCTGCCATACCCGGGCTTTGTCCTCCAGCCCTGTTCCTCACCAGCTAGCTCCCTCATTCTTTAGGTCCCTAATGACACCTTCTCAAAGTGCCTTTCCCCAAACACCTTAAAGTAGCCCTGCACCAGCCTGTTACTCTCTCACATCACCTAATTGCTCTCATTGTCCTCAGCACCAGCTGGAATTGCCCTTTGTGTTGAGTGGCCTCTCTTTCTACTAACACACTCCGAGGGGAGGGAATGGAGACGCGCTGTTAGCTTTTCTCCACTGTGTCGACCTGGAACAGGCCTGGCACTAGTGACTGCCTGTTACATTTGATGACAAAATGAGCGCGTGTCCACCATCTAGCTTCAGTCTGGTTTCTAGCCGTCAGTTTTAGCGACCCCATTGCATCCCAGGAGAATTGCCGGATGGCGCGGGGCAAAAACCCCCAGGATATTGGGGGGGACATTCTCTCCCAAAATTACGGTAGAGTTTAAGTACAATTAAGAAATGTTTGGGATAAGGGTGACATTTTGCAAAGAACTGTTTAGCTTGTAAACTCAAGAGATTTATGGCTGCCTGTTAAAATAGCGGCTTTTGGTTCCTTTAGCTGGGACGGCGAACCTGGACTAATGAAGTTTTTCATCTCAAGAATAGTGTACTTTCTGTCATTTCATCACTGAAATAGGGAGGTTGGAGATCTTTGGAAATGGCCCAGAATTCATTAGCTCGAACATTCTAAACAGCTGCTAGGAGGTAGCCACTGTGCTTGCTGCGTGATGACTGGGTTAATAATTCATCCCGCTAACATATTTGAGTGACCGCCGTCAGGTGCCATGCTAGACAAGACCGAGAAGGACCCTGCAGTGGAAGAGAAAACAGGGAGAAGTAAACCAGCCACACTCGCGTAGTGTAGACGCAGTGATGGGGGGGTACAGTGCAGGACCCCCGCCGTTCACAGGAGGGGCGCGTGACCCATTTCAGAGGTCTTTAGGGTGCTTCCCCGAAGTGCAATCTAAGCTGGGACTTGAAAGGTGCCTGGGACTTAGGTAAAGAAAGAGGGAAGGTGTGTATATATTTGGGGTTCGTCAGTGTATGGACGAGGTGGTCAGGGTGGGTGTGATCCAGGCAGAGTGTATATGGTAAGGAGAGCATGGGGCCTGGGGGACACAAACCTTTAAGGGGGGGGCCTGCCTCCAAAAGCAGCCTGAGAGAGGAGAGACAACAGACAGGAAGTGGCGGGCACATGTGCGAAGCCAGAGGGAGGAAAATGTTTCAGGAAGGAGGAGACCACAGCGTCACATGTGGCCAGGAGAAAGGCAGGTCCAGCTGGTTGGCTGTGGGAAGGTTGCGGTGACCTCGGCCAGAGCTGTTCCAGGGGCGCCAGGTGGCAAAGCCGGACTACAGAGAGTTAAAGAGTGAGGAGCAGGTGAAGTAGACACAGTAAGCACGGACCGCTTGTCCTAAAATTGAAATTTCTTAGATTAAGAGCAAGCATTGGTCACACGAGTGCTTGGAGTTGAGGGAGGATTCTGTTCCTTTTTAAAGATGTGACCCGAGTGTTCAGATGCTGATGGGAAGGAGACCGGAGCGGTTGAAAATCCTGGAGTAGCTAGAAAGTGTAACTTGCTGAGCGTTGTCCAGGTGTGACTGGGGGGGTCGGGTGCAGATTATCTCTGTCCTTTACCCGAGGAGTTTTCCCATGGCCTCTCCCTCCTCCTCCCTTCCTTCCTTTTTTTCTTTCCTTTTTTTTTTTTTTTTTTTTTTGTCTTTTGAAGTTGGAGCCAAGGCCAAGTACTTACATGTAACCCCCAAGAATGCCCTAAAGCAAACATTTGACAGTGAAGCTTATCACATCTGCTTTATAATGTTTGCCAACTGTGTTTAAAGTATTTTACCATTCTTTAAGGCTTCTGGTGACCTTTTTGAGAGCATGTCTCTGTTTGACTTTTCAAGCCCCAGCACTGCTAGCTGCTGGTCGTCGTGAAGGTGGCTTAGTACCAACTGTCGGCTACAGAAGGCTAATTACGTAAAGGGAAGAAAAAGTGCAATTAGAGCACCATTCATCCCCCCCCCCACAATTGTGCACCTTTACTTGTTTATATAATCTTCCAAATTGTGGTAAAAAGTACATAAAGTTTACCATTTTAACTGTTTTTTAAGTGTATATGATTCAGTGGCATCAATATATTCACAGTGTTGTATAGACATCACTCGCTTCCAGAGCTTTTTCGGCATCCCAGATGGGAACTTGGTGGTGTTATTGATCAATAACTCAGCCTCTCCCCTACCAACCCAAGTTCATCCATGTCTTAGCACGTCTTAGACCGTCGTTCCGTTTCATGGCTGAATAATACTCCAGTGTTTGTTTAGTCATCTCCTGATGGACACTTTGTTGCTTCTACCTTTTGGCTGTTGTGAATAATTTCTGTATCAGTGTTTAGACACTGGAGACATCGCAGGCTTTGCCTGGGTCTCCCTCCCTCCCCGTGGCCCGCAGTCACTGTGGCCGTTCTCGGGCTTACCTCCTTGCCCCCCTCTCTCAAGATCACGGCTCTGGGCTGCCTGTTGTCCGTGGCCTGAAAACTGTGGTTTCACAGATTTTGTTCAGCATTCGAGTTGTTTCAGGAGGGAGAGTAAATCCAGTACCCGATACCCCAGCTTCTCTGAAGCTGAAGTTTGCCCACGATTTATCAGGACATTTTTGTCTACCTTCTAAAGTGGGTTTTGTTAAACTGGCCTTATCCCAGGACTGATGATCTTCAGAGGAAAAAGGGGCCCGGTGTCGTCCGTCCCTCCCCAGCGCTCACCTTTCCTGTCTCCAGTGCAGCGGTTTCGTGGTGACCTCTACCCGCCTGCTGCCTCGACGCACATCCCGCGTCCGGTCACCCAGGCACGCAGAGATCCAGAACCCTGGTGGCCGTGGGCCTGTGTCTGGGGCAGGCTCCCAGCCGGCTGGCAGAGGGGTTCGTCCTGGTGGGGAGCCTGCACACGCGCCCTTCTGCTGCCCTCGCCTGCATCCTGATGTGAGCTGGGGCCCCAGCACTGGCCCCGCTGCTTTTATTCTCCTTACTCTTCAGGCTTCTGTCCCGTTACCCTTGTAGTGCATTTCTTACAGACAGCACATAGTGGGGGTCTGGCTTGGTTCTCAGGTCAGTCTCTCTTCATTGAAGCGTTTAGACTATTTACATTTAATGTAATTATCCATTTGATTTGGTTCAGGTACCATCTTGCTATTTCTTCATTTGCTGCATCTATTTCATTTTTTTCTTTTCCTTTTTAGATTATTTAATAATATTTTTATCTTTATCATTTGCTTATTATTTATTCATATATGTTTCTTTTTCTCTTTATTTATGTTTTCCTTGTGTCTGCTCTCAGGTCCGCAGCATGCACCTGTCTCAGCACACTCTGACTCCGCCTTCTGGTGTATAGCAACTCTGTAACAGTGTCCTTCCACGTCTCCCTCCTGTCCTGTCTGCCTCCTGTCCTGTGCGCTGTTTGTCTGGTAACATTTTATTTCTCGATGGTATAATCCCCACAGCACGCTGTTGTCCTTGTTTTAAAAGCCAGTCATCTTTTAGGGAAGTTAAACAATGTCAATTTTTTGTAGATGACCCACATATTTACCATTTCTCATGGAGTGTGTGTGTGTGTGTGTGCAGGCTTCCATCCGGTATCCTTTCCCTTCGGTGAAAAAACTCCCTTTAGCATTTCCTGTAGTGCCAATGTGTTGGTGATAAATTCTCTCAGGTTTTGTTTGTCTGAAATGTCTTTATTTCAGTATTATTTTCGAAGGATGTTTTTGCCATATATAGAATTCTAGCTTGATTGTCTTTGTTATTTTTAGTACTTTAAAGATAGATTTTGACTTGTTTCTGATAGGAAGTCTTGAAGAGTTCTTTGTTCATTTGTATGTCGTGTGTCTCTTTTCTCCCCCCGCCCTCAGCTGCTTTCAAGATTTTCCTCTTTATTGCTGATGTTCTGCATTTGATTATGATGTCTCTTTGTGTGGTTTTGTGTGTGTGTGTGTGTGTGTGTGCGCGCGCGCACATGCGCGCACACGTGCACACTTTTTTCGTTTGTGGGACTTATGCAGGTTCTAGAATCTCTGGATTATAGTTTTCATCAAATTGGGAAGTTTTTGCCATTACATCTTCAAAAATTTCTTTTCTGCTCTGCCTCCCCGCCCTTCTGGGGTTCTAGTTACATGTGCCTTAGACTGCGTGGTGCTGTCTCACAGGCCATGAAGGCTCTGCCCATTTCTTGGCCTCATTCTTTCTGTTAATAGTTTCTATTGCTATCTGTTCCAGTTCACTTACCATTTCTCCTGGCGTGCCTAATTATCCATTGAGCCCATCTGGTAAGTTTTTTAATTTCAGAAATTGCATTTTACACCTCTGGTTATTCCACTTGGATCTTTTTTTTTAATAGCATCCATTTTTCTCCTTCTTTAATCAGACGTTCCTTTAAGTCCTTGAACATATTTATAGTAGCTATTCTAACGTGTCTGCCAATGTTATTATGTCTGATATTTCCTGGTATGTTTCTATTGACCAATGTTTTTGTTCTGGGTCACATTTTTCTTTCTTGGCTCGTCTGTTAATTTTTTATTGGATAGTGGACATTGTGTTGGCACGTTGTTGAGTGTGTGGACTGTGTGTTCTCCTCTTAAGGGGTGTTAAGGTGTTTGGTAAGTTACTTGTGAATCAGTCCAGTTCAAGACTTATTTCTAAGTTTTGTTTGGGGAGGGGGGTGTCCAGAGTAATCTTATTCTAAGGCGCCTGTGGCCCTACTCCAGCCCCATGGGGGTCTCTACCGAGAATGCTGTGGTTGTGTTCGGTGAAGCTTCTCCACTCTGGCTACTCAGAACTGCCTGAAGTCTGAGCATTTTTCCCGCCCCCATCTCCCCTGCAGTTGTTGTTTGCTTGGCCTTAAAGAGTTTTACCCTATTGTGTACGGCTTGGTATTCATCAGCAGGCCCAAGGAGACCTCCCTGCAGGTTTCTGGAGCTTTTTCTCTGAGTAGCTGCTTTCTGATAGTCTGTCCTCAGTTCCCAGTTGCCTGAGAGCCTCCTGGAGTTCTGGTCCCACTTGCTACACCTCGGCAGGACCTGCGCTTCCCACGGGGGGCTCCCTGCTTGGCTCCTTCTCTTAGCGTTTGGATCAGCAGCTGCCTGCAGACAGAGAGCTGGAGCCTTCAAGGGATCACCTCGGTTGTTCCTTCTCTCAGAGTCACTGTCTGTGCTGCCCTGTGCTGCCCTGTCGTTCAGTATCTGGAAACTGTCATTTCCTGCATTCTGTTTGAATGACATGCATCATGTGATTTTGTGCATCCAGTTTTCTAGCAGTGTGTGGTAGTAAAGAGGGATGGTCTAGTACCAGTTACTCCACTGTGGCTTTCTGCTATTTGATTTCGGTTAATTTTGTTACATTTATTGAATTTTGATGCATTGCTTATTCATTTAATGTACTCGTCCTTCTTTATTTTATTTGGTCTGAACTATAGCCTCTTGAATTCGGCCTTCAGTACTTTTATCCTTATAAGCCCTCAGTTGATGCAGGTTATTCTAGGAGAATTCTGAGGTTCTAGGGCACACGTTGACTTTTGCCCTCTTGCATGCATTCAGCGTCTCACTTTATCCACAGGGTCTCCAGCGAACAGTGAGGACTGCGGTAGCTCAGATCCCCTTTCCCGTACCTTTCCCCACCCCAGCACACAGTGAGCCGTCGGAGAATCTTTGCGTTGTTTAGGAAACATGGGCTTCGGGGAAATTTCAGTTCATGTGAGGAACTACGGCACTGAACAGAATACAGTATTTTGACAGGTTTCTTTTGTGATGACTGTTTCTTCTAACTTTCATGAGATCATGTATTTTTTTCTAAATGGAATTGTTGGAGGACTCGGTACAAAGTAATCAGTGCAGTAAAGGGCTCAGGAGTCCTTGACCATGAGCATTAGCTTAGGCTGATGGGGGCTCATAGCTGAAACAGGAATTTATTTTACAGGACAGTTTAGTCAGATCAAAGTTTTCAGTCTCCTGGGGGCAGTATTTCAAGGTACTTGGTACCATTTTGGAAACTGCTGAGTTTGTGTTAAAGAGCAGGATGAAAAGTTGGAAGAGTTTAACATGGTCTGTGGCTATTGATTCGTGTTTGTGGCTGCAAAGTGCTAAAAATAAGGTGTCGTCATTCTGTATTCCCGAAGTCGTAGCACGTTCTAGGTGCCCTTTCCTTGAGTGATCACAGTACGTTTGCGATGGAGTTTATTTGTAATTTCTCCCCAAATATCCCCTTAGGATTTTGAATGAACCTGCAGGGCTTTTAGAGACTGACATCTCTGTGGCGTTACCCCGTGTTCTCGGGAACCTCCTCAGGGACTTTCTTCACCGAGCTGCTTCAGGTTTGTGGGGGTCTCTTCCGCCTTGTTTTTTGGCTTTTGTTGCTTATTGGGAATATCCTCCCAGTTGTATTTTTTTTTATCAAGTTATTATTTATGGAGAAACTTGATTTTTGCCAGTTTATCTTTAAATCGGTTTTCTTATTACATGTTCATTGTTCTGATATTTTCTGCAAACGATTGGGGTCGAGGGACTCCCGGGGACCATCCTCAGTGCTGTAATATCTCTACCTGCATGCAGTACTCCCCACACACAGGGGCGAGGGGGGTGCGGAGGGGGTAGTTGACCCTGCGGGGGGTGGGGGCTGCTTCTCTCCAGATGTGCTAAGTAACATATGACAGAGACACCTTTTGTGGGGATGAGTAACCCAGTACTCGGCTCTTTCTCTTGGCCCCCAGGGCTAGTTCTGGAATGCTTGGTAGGTTAGAAGGAGGACACAGTTAAGGAACGACTTTTAGCCCAATACAGAGTGTGCGCGTGCACAAAAAACCCAAAGGTCACAATAACTGACCTCTCCTGGACCCTTTGTGCCAGTCACTACTCTAAGCACTTCGTATTTATGACCTCATTTATCACTGGTGTCACAAGGCACATGCTGCTATCCTTATCTTATTCTGGAGGAATTCGAGACAACAGACTTTAAGGAATTTGGCCAAGTTTAGAAAGCTGTCGAAACAGTGGAGTAGGGAGTTGACCCCGCGTGGTCTGGCTCCAAAGTCAGCTCATAATTGCCATGTTGCCAGTGATGACATTTCCTCTCCCGTTCGTGGGGGAATGAAAATCATGGTCAGCACGCAGCGCTGGCCCGGGCGAGGGGCGTCCTCCGCCGTCCCTGGGAGTGTGTACGTTTTCAACCAGTTGTCCTGGGGATTTGGGGTACTGTTTGCTTTTAAACTCTTCTGCCCCATTTTTGCTACAAGGCACCTGTCCTTTTACAATAAAGCTGTTTCAGTTTAGGCTGGGAGTCAGTTACCTTCTAACCACACCTAAGTAAGTTTTCATGTGCTCTGCCCCGAGGTTGCCTGGTGGATTAGACACCTTGCGGCTGTGATAGAGAACAAGGTAGATGTGCTGATATGAACACTCCTGTGATTACACAAAATATGCAATGTAGAAGAGCATAGATACCGTGGTTCTAATCGGCTCTCCGTGCGTGTGCAAACACGTGTGTCAGGTGCACGACGTTTGGAAGGCCACTTTCAAACCTGTTAGCCCTTGTGCCCTTTGGCAGGAGGCGATGAACATTTTTTAACTTTCCCTTTTGTAAACTTCATTGTGTTGCTTTTTAAAACAATTTTTTTTCTTAATGTTTATTTTTGAGAGAGAGCGTGAGCAGGAGGGGGGCAGAGAGAAAGGGAGACACAGAATCCGAAACAGGCTCCGGGCTCTGAGCTGTCAGCACAGAGCCCTATGCGGGGCTCAAACCCATAACCGTGAGATCATGACCTGAGCCGAAGTCGGGTGCCCCGCTAACTGAGCCACCCAGGCGCCCCTGTGTTGCTTTTATTGTTGTTATAAAGTGTAATTATGTGTACATTTATGTGCAGCGAAAGTAACAATACTCAGAATGGGAACTCCAGGAAAACACAAATTATGTCTGCCCCCCCCCCCCTTTTAAGTAACACTCGGGAGCATTTTGTGCTTTGTTACAACCAAGGACGCATTCTTTAATAGATTGTGGTATTTTCAGCAGAATTCTGGGCTTCCTAGATAGAGGCATTAAAGAGTACTTCCAATTTTTAATACTTTTCAGCAGGCAATAGATTTATGTTAATTAAAAAAACCCACAAAAATAGTGCAGAGAGGATGACACAGGAAATTCCTATCTGTCCCTGCCGAAGGCCAGCTGGCTTCTCTCCCTGGGGACTGTGTTACCGGTTTCTTTTCCCTCCTTACAGAGATCGCCTGTGCACACACAAGCAGAGGCACTCCCCGCCTCTTTTCACACAGATGATCTACCTGGCTTTATTTCTTACTTAACACATCCATCAGAGACCATTGCACCTCTGAAAACAAGCAAACCTTAGTTGTTTTTCGCTGGAGCGTGCTGTTTAATTGAGTGCAGCACCCTCCTCGGCAGTCCCCAGCGCTGGGCTGCGCCTGCTCACTCACTGTTGTAAACAGTGCTGCACTGAGTACCCTTTTATGCACAGCACTTTGCAACGTGTAAGTTATTTCTAGACGATACATTCCCAGAAGTGGAATTTCCAAGTAAGAGAGTCTGTGTGTTTGTGATTTTCATAGACATCACCAGATTGCCTCTCACTTCCATCCGTGCAGTAGGAATAACCTACTTCCTGAACCTACGCCTTCATCAACAATGATGTTGTTATGAGTTTCATTTTTGTTTCTCTGCCATGCATGCTGATAGGTGAAAAATAACGTGTGCTTTTGTAAGTGAGGTTTTATATTTTTAAGAGCTATCTTTGCCTTTTTTAAAAATATAATTTGTTTATTTTGAGAGCGAGAGAGAGAGAATTCCAAGCAGGCTTCCCAGTGTCAGTGCAGAGCCCGATGTGGGGCTCGAGCCCATGAACTGTGAGATCAACACCTGAGCTGAAATCGAGTTGATGCTTAACTGACCCAGCCACCCAGGCTACCCCCCTCTTTTTTAACTGATTGGTGGGTACCCCCTGTACAGTAGGGGAACTGACCTTTAGTCTGTGATATGAATTGCATATATTTTTTGTCATTTGTCTTTTCTTTATTGTCATTTACTTTTTTATCTTATTTACATTGGCTTTTGCCAGGCAAGCCAGGTATGTTTTATTTGGGTGAAGAGAATTTCTCTCTCCCTCCCTTTTAAGGACTTAAAGATTCTATTTCACGTGTGAAGCCTTCCTCTACTGCAAGATTATGTTTTAAATTCTCCTCTAAGATTTCCTTTGCTACTTTTTGTAGTTTCTTAAAAATCTTTTTTTTCCTGTGGAGAATGTCAAACACATTCAGAAGCAGAACAGTATAAGGAAGCCTACGCACCCATTACCCAGCTTCAACAACTACTGACTCCTCCTGTTTGGTCCAGACCCCGTCAACTTCCCCTGCTCTTGCATTTTCGGAAGAAATGCCAGATCTCTTCTCACGTCATCTGTACAGATTTTCAGTGGATTTTTCTAAAGATGGGTAGTACTTTAAAAATATAACCACAATACCATTTTGATACCTAAAAAACTGAATACCTTTTAAATATCCCATAGCTCTTAAGTATTCAGATTTTTTATTATATCATAACCTTTTTTTTTTTTTTCCATTTTGTTGGACTCAGAATCCAAGTAAAGTCTATGTATATTGAAGTTGGAATCAGTCTCTGAAATCTCTTTGTTTATGGGTTCCCCTGTTCTACCCCCTCCCCCAGCAGGCTTGTTTTTGTCTTTGAGATTTGTTTGTTAGAGAAAATGGATTCTGTAACTTCCTATGTCTGGATTTTCCTATCACATCCTCACTGCATAATTAAATGTATTTCTTTATACTTGCTATAAATTAGTACTAGGATCTAGAGTGTCCGTAAGATGCAGATTCTTTTTGTTTTCAAGTCGATTTCGTAATCGGCATTGTATTCCGTCAGAAGGCAAAGAATTTCTGGCTGGCTTTTGGAGGCACTCTGCTTAGATGCATTAAATTATTAGGGGTTGAAAATGATGTTCTAATTCTATTTCCTTTTCATTTATTTCATTTATGAGCTGTCTTCAAGGGTCACCCATGTTTATGCATTTTGCAGAATTTCTTTCTTTTTAAAAGCCTAGTGCATCATTTGTGCATACCGCATTTTCCTTAACCGTTCATCTGTCAGAGGACATTTAGTTTGTTTCCATATCTTGGCTATTACGAATAATGCTGCAGTAAATATAGGTGTGCTAATAGTCTCTTTGAGATCCAAATTTCAATTCTTGGGGATAAATACCCAGGAGTAAATACCCAGGATAAATACCCAGGAGTAGAATGATTGGATCATATGGTAGTTCTAGTTTTAATATTTTAAGAAATGTCCATTTTGCCTTAGCTAGAATATTTTTATAAAGGGAAACTTATCTGCTACTTGATTCCTTAGCGGTACAGTTTGTAAAGAAAGGGCAAGATAAATGCCAGATTTTTTTCCCGCTTTATTTACCAGTTTTCAGAATGCATCGGTTCCCTCATATCCTATAATTGTGACCCATTATTTTTGTCATTTTGAACTCACAGATTTAAGTAACTTTGCTGCTTCAGTCTACTGCAGCCGTTACCCTTATTGTTGCCTGTATTGCGTCTTGTTTGGGTGGCAAGCTCGCCGCAGGTTGGAGCCTGTGTCCTTTCCATCCTGTCCTCGCAGGTTTGGCGAGTGTCTTTGAGATCTGATAGGAAAAGATGTTCCAGGCCCGTCGTCGTGTGTTGTGTATGGGTTCTCGTTCGTTTGCTTTTTCCTTTTTTTTTTTTTTAATTTAGCTATTTATTTTTGAGAGAGAGAGAGAGAGGGAGAGCACATGTGGGAGAGGGCTAGAGAGAGACCTGAAATTGACCTGAAATCAGCCAATTCGCTGAGTAAATCTGATTCCTTTTAATGAAAAATGCTGTTTGAAGATTCTGATCGGGGCACTAGCTATGTGATTTTTTTTCTTTCTCACTTTTCCTCCCTTCTCTCTCTCTCTCTCTCTCTCTCTCTCTTTCTTGTAAATATTTGGTCCATCTTAGAATTTATATGGGTGTAGGGCATGAGGTAGGGGTTCACTCCCCCACCCCCCAGAGATCTGCTCATTTACAGTGAAACAATATAATGCCCTCCTCCTACTGGTGATGCTGCTGCTTACTGTTACTATACATGTCTTTGAGACTAGTTGTGGACTTTCTACTTTTTCTCTTCTCTGCTTGAATTTTTGGCGATTTTTTTTTTATTCTTATGTATTTATATGGCCAAACATATTTTAGGATCAGTTTGTTCTGTTTCAGAAAAAAAAAATCTGTTCATCTTTTTATTAAAATCTGTGAACAGAGAGTTGCTAGCTCAGAGCCTCGCATCTAAAAACATGGGAAGGTTCTTTGTATCAATTAGTTTTTGTTGCATGAGAAAGTACCTCCAAACCTCGTAACTAAAAACAACAAAGACATACTTTTTCTGTAGCCCTGTGGCTTGGCTGTGGGTTGGCTCTTGTGGTCCGGAAAGCCCAGCTGAGCTGGATAAGCTTCAGGTGGCCTTCCCCCCCAATGTTGGGGTCTCACCTTGCACAGCTCGGATGGCTGGGGTAAGGATGGCGTCCTCCGTAGAGGCTAACCCAGGCTGATTCCGTGGTCACAGGGGCGATCGCGGTAACAAAAGAGCCTCGGTGTGCAAGTGCTTTTCATGCCTTTCTTCTGTCACATTTGCTGTTACTTGCGTGGCCAAGGCAAGCGCATGAACAGGACCAGAGTCAAGAGGTGGAAAAATAGCCTCCACTTCTCGGTGGGAGGAGCGGCAAAGTCACGCTGCAAAAGGCTGTAGGGATAGGAAGATTTACTGTGGCCCTTTTTGCAAGCGATCTGCCACCCTCCCGAGTTTTTCCAATCTCCTGTGTCTTTCAGGAACCTTTTTAAAGCTTTTCCAGATAGGTTTCTATTTTTTGTTACTACTATAAATCGTGTCTCCCTCCTCCCATTTTAATAGAATAGAATTCTTGGACAGGTGGTAACGTGTATACAGTTAAGATGGAAATAATGTGAAAAGGAATCGTCTGAGAAATCCACTCTTTTCGTCTCTCATCTCTATAGGGAACCAACTTAAAAATAATTTGTTTATCTAGTGCTTTTTGGTGGAAATATTGGCAAATAGAAATATCCTTCTGTCTATGAAAAAAAAAGTAGTGTTCCATATGCCCTGTTCTGCAGTTTGCTTTTCTCACTTAATGATATTTTCCTTCCATGTCAGCACCTAGAGATTGTTCTCGTTCTTTTATTGCTGTATAATATTCCCTCGTGGTGATATAACATGGTTTATTTAGCCAGTTCCCTGTTACTAGACACTAGGGTTGTCTACAATCTCTTTATGTGAAAAACAGTGCTCTTGTAAACACCTGGGTACACAGAGGTGCGTCTAGAGAATGGAGTCCCAAAATGAGATTTCTTTTTTTGATTTATTTTATTTTTTTATTTGAGAGAGAGAGGGAGGGAGGGGGGAAGTGCACGAGTGGGGGACGGGGCAGAGGGAGACAGGGAGAAAATCCTAAGCAGGCTCCACACTCAGCGTGAAGACTGATGCAGGGCTCAATCCCACGACCCTGGGATCATGACCTGAGGTGAAATCAAGAGTCAGACACTTAACCATCTGAGCCACCCGGACACCAACCAAAATGAAATTTCTGTGTCAAAGGGTAAATTTATCTTTAAAACTTTATTGATGGGAAAAAAGAAGAGAAGGAAAGAAGCCGCAAAAGAGACTGACTCTTAATGATAGAGAACAGAGGGCTGATGGAAGGTGGTGAGTGGGAGACATGCTAGCTAGATGGGGGTTGGGCATTAAGGAGGGCACTGGTGATAAGCACTGGGTGTTGTATGTAAGTGATGAATCACTGGGTTCTACTCCTGAAATCAATATTGCACTGTTAAACTAACTATAATTTAAATTAAAAAAAAAAAAAAAAGCTTCTGCACAGCAAAGGAAACCAAACAGAACTAAAAGGCAACCTACAGAATGGGAGAAGATATATGCAAATGACATATCTGATAAAGGGTTAATATCCAAAATCTGTTAAAGAACTTCTGAAACTCAACACCCAAAAAACACATAATTCACTTTAAAAATGGACAGAAGACCTGAGTAAACATTTTTCCATAGGAGACATCCAAATGGCCCACAGACACATGAAAAGATGCTCCACCAGGGAAATGCAAATCAAAACTGCAGTGAGATAAACCTCACGCCTGTCAGAATGGCTAAAATCAACAACACAAGAAACAATAGGTGTTAGTGAGGATACGGAGCAAGGGGAGCCCTCCTGCACTGTTGGTGGGGATGCAGACTGGAAACCAGTACAGAGGTTCCTCAAAGTTAAAAAATAGAACTACTCTACGATCTAGAATTACACTACCAAGTATTTACCTACAGGGTACAAAAATACAGATTCAAAGGGGTACTTGGACCCCAATGTTTATAGCAGAATTATCAACAATAGCCAAATTATATTACTCAGCCATAAAAAAGAAAGAAATCTTACCATTTGCAACAATGTGGATGGAGCTAGAGAGTATTATGCTAAGTGAAATAAATCAGACTAAGAAAAATACCATGTGATTTCACTTATGTGGATTTTTAAGAAACAAATGAATAACAGGGGTGGGGGTGAGAATAGAAAGAGGCAAACCAAGAAGCAAACTCTTGGGGGGCCTGGGTGGCTCAGTCATTTGAGCATTTGACTTGAGCTCAGGTTATGATCTCGAGGTTCGTGAGTTTGAGCCCCACATCAGGCTCACTGCTGTCAGCCTGTCGGGACTGCTTCCAGTCCCCTGTGCATCCCTCCACTACCCCTCCCCGACCTGTGCATGCTCTCACTCTCAAAAAATAAAACATTAAAAAATATATATATAAAAAGAAACAGACTCTGAACTATAGGGAACAAACCGATGGTTACCGGTGGGGGGAAGGGGGTGTTAAGTAGGTGATGGGATTAAGAAGGGGACTTGGTGTGATGAATACTGGGTGACCCACAGTTCTTGTACAACTGAAACTAATACACTGTTAACTAACTGAAATTTAAATAAAAAAATAAAAGCTATTACTCCTTTGAAAAGAAAAAAACAACTATATTGAGATAGCATTTCTCCCTTACTGGGTTGGCAAAAATCCAAAAGGTAGGTAATTTATTCTGTCTGTGAAACTATAGACTGCATCACTTTCGTGTATATATATATCTTGCCGGTAATAGTTTAAATCATACAGTCCCTAGTGGAGATCTGGCAACATGTTCCAAATTAATTTTCCTTTCCTTCTGTGTGAAATTGAGCGTTCTTTTTTTCATATAAGTGTAAGTACCATTTATATTTTCCGATGAACTGTTTTGCTCCTCTGCCCATTTTTCTGGGTTACTGGTCTTTTTCTTAAGTTCTAGAAGCTCTGTATATTAGAAAGAGTAATCCTTTGTGATATGAATTACAAAGATTCTTCTGTTTATGACTTCTGTTTATGATCCTATATTAATGATTTTTTATAATAATTTTTCCCCAGCCATGTTACAGGGATTGGCAGATTATGGCTCATGAGAGAGATCTGGCCTGACGTGTTTTTTTGTAAATAAAGTTTGATTCGGATGCAGCCACGCTCATTTACTTGCATATCGTGTACGGTGGCTTTTTCACTACAAGCAGCGGAGACAGACTGTATGGCCTGTAAGAGTTAAAATGTTTAGGGACGCCTGGGTGGCTCAGTCGGTTAAGCAGCCGACTTCGGCTCAGGTCATGATCTCGTGGTTCGTGAGTTCGAGCCCTGCTCTGTGCTGGCAGCTCAGAGCCTGGAGCCTGCTTCGGATTCTGTGTCTCCGTCTCTCTCTGCCCCTTCCTTGCTCACACTCTCTCTGTCTCTCAAAAATAAATAAACATTAAAAAAAAAATAAAAAAGTTAAAATGTTTAGTCCCCCGCCCTTTACAGAAAAAGGAAAACTGACCCCAATTTCAAGCAACCACACCAAAGTGTGTTTAGCACGAAGAAGCAGGCCGTTTTGATACGGCCTTAAAAATAAAAAATCCAGGTAACGTTAAATGTGTGCGTGCAGTTATGAAGCAGGGGGTGGAAGAGGCAGTCACGTGTGGGTGTCAGAAGTGTCTATTTTGGCGTGTTACTTGGTCGTAGTGATGTTATGTGTGATATGGCCAGTTTGATGCCTCCTAATCAAATAAGTTTTAAAACAGCTTTGTCCGATGGTTCTTATATACGGTGCAAAAGATCCTTTGATCTGGGTGAGTTTGGGTAGAAAGTCTCTTAAAATCATCCCAGTCTCTGGCAGTTTGGTTTGGTTTAGAGGATTTCCTTGCTTTCCAGAACTATTCTCCGTGCGTGGAATACAGGGAGAGGAAGGTGATGTGGAAGTGGATGGTCCAATGTGATTTATTTATGGTAGCTAGTTAGAACTTTTCTGTTCCTCTTGTGATTGTATAATTGCCCTTTGCGACACTCAGATTTAAGTTTATTCTAAATATGTCTTGGAAATTCATATTCCTACACTGTATGAATTGTTTGTTTCTGTTTCTTTTTGTTTTGGAAATTTACCAAATTGTTCATCTAATTGACCACTAGTTAAAAAATTCCTCTAAGTGCATCATATTACAGGAAAACAGATAAAAGCCCATTTTAGGAAAAACATTTACAGAGCGTATCAATTTCACTGTGGTAGTTCATTCCTGACATTTTTACATAAGAAAAGTTTTCAGCCATTCTTAATGGCTACTCCTGGTTCTTTGTAGAAATTTCTTTTGGGAAAAGATCTTTTATAGAACAACTATTAAAATAAAACCTTAACAGAACTTTAACATCTTGACTATATTCTTATTTTAGAGGTGGGGAGAGGGAGAGAAGCTTAAACAGGCTTCACCCCCAGCGCTCAGAGCTTGACATGAGGTTCAGTCTCACCACTATGAGATCATGACCTGAGCCAAAATCAAGAGTCAGATACTTATTAACCAACTGAACCACCCCGGCACCCCTTGACTATATTCTTTTTTTTTTTTTTTTTTTGATACAGAGAGAGACAGAACATGAGAGGGGGAGGGGCAGAGAGAGAGGGAGACACAGAATCTGAAGCAGGCTCCAGGCTCTGAGCTGTCAGCACAGAGCCCGATGTGGGGCTCGAACCCACCAATGTGAGATCATGACCTGAGCCAAAGTCGGAGGCTTAACCGACTGAGCCACCCAGGTGCCCCTTGACTATATTCTTGAATAGATGTTAAACACATTGCTTGTGAACATTTAAGGAAACAGACTATTTCTTTTGTTAGGGAGCAAGAATTCCTGTTAAGGGTTTTTCTAGCCAGACCAAGAATCAAATTGGCATGAGACAGATTAACAGGGGAAAATAGAATTTAATGGCATGTGTATGGGGAATCCACGCACATGTGGAAATTCCAGAGACCGGCCAAGTGAGGTGTATGTGTCATTGTGAACTGAGAAGGGGGCAGGGGTCTGGGATTTCAGAGGAAAGGAATGTTCTTCACAGGGCAATAAGAAGATCAGATGTTTAGTAATTAGATGTTTGCCCTGCCTTACACATGGGTCACTCAGATAAAGTTTATCTCAGCCAATACCCTTATTCTGGGAAAGACCCCCAATGTAGATTTTTCTGTGTAGTTAAGGGAGGGGCAAAAGTTTCTTTTGAGCCCTCGGGGTCTCAGTTGCCTTCAGCTCCGAATAATCCCCAGGCCATCCCAAGCCTGCCCTCCACCCCTGCCGTTTCCTCCTCTGAAACTTCCCTGAAGGTTCACACAGTAAACATTGAGCCGATAGGTTGTTTTCTCCCATCGATGCGGTCTCTTAGTCCTGACAACAGGTCCGGATAGTCCTGCTCATTTCAGGAGGTGGTGATGGAGGTGATGCTCACTCAAAGTTAGGCCGGCGGTGGTAAGGCGGCTGGGAGCTCTGTAAGGAAGGTGCCAGGCTGCTATTTCCATGGGAGCTTTATTGGCTTCATGAAGTCAGCGTTCGTTCCCTAAAGCTGTCTGGTCACATCTGAGTCTATTCATGACTCTCTCAAACAGGACGTTCCAGTCAAAGCTTTGGTGATACCGTTTGGTGGTAATACCATTTTTTCCACTGGTGTCCTGTCATAAGGAAAATGGGTTCTTAGTGAACCTGTGCAAATAAATAGATAGCCAGAAACGTATAAGAACACTCACTCAGAGTTTCTGAATTCTGGAGGGTTCAGATAAGGAGAAAAAAGTGTCAGTTTGTTCAGAAAGGTGTATTTTATGAATTTGCAGTAAGTCGATTAGCTTAAGAGAAAAAGTCTTCTTAAATCTGGGAAAAAACAGAACATTTTTAAAAAGTCAGCAGTGTTCCAAACAAAAAGTCATAAAAAGTGTATTTATCTTCCTCAGTTTATTCAGTCCCACCTCATTAATTCTTCTGCTTGACTCCAGTTCTTCCACTAGTTCCAGAAATTTTTACCTAGTTCGGTTTTATGATCTGAAGGTTACCAAAAACCTGTACTCGGAGTTTTTTCCGTGAGTCTCATTGAAGATGAAGCACATTTGCAGGAAATTTTTATAGAGGCATCTGAGTAAAAGTATTACTGTCTGTAAACGATAAACTTAAAAATGGCCATGGTTGAAGATTAGAGTTCACTACAAGCAAGTGGCGAGGAGATTGGGTTATTTTTGTGACATACACTTTAGGATAATAACATACCAGGACATCAGATTTCTAGGAGTTTCATATAATTTTTTAGAACACTTAACTTTAATAATATATCTACATAAGTATAATGCAGGAAGGTTTAATAGCATTTATTTCACAATGCGTCCCATGTAATTTAACATACTAAATAAGCCTGAGTAGTTGCTCAAATCTTTGAAACGTTCCACAGGACCTTTGTAACACCTTAGATTGTGGTCAAAAGACTTTATTTTACAATTTGATTTTGGGAAGTGTGTCAGAAAATATCAAAACACTTGGACATTTGATTAAATAGAATCATAAACATTATGAAAACATATTTAATTCTCCACTTAACCACACTGACAGCACAAGATTTCAAAGGCCGATACAGAAGATGACATAGTTGTGAGCAAAATTTAACTCTTTTTATATTAAGACTCGGTTTTCTTAAGTAATCAAAGAGCCACTAAACATAGGAAATTATTTTGGCAAATATAGGATAATTGTTTGTTAGGCAGATAACTTAAAAGGAAAAGAAAAACCTTAGTTTACAATTTCTTTTGGAGAACAGACCAATAAGAGTTCAAGAGAACTTTGTACCTTTAACAAAGAAGAAACAAAAACCTTGCACCAGGGTGCTTTTGATATTAAAATTCATTTATTTAAAATTATCCTAATCTCAGCCAGCACTGGCCACACATACAATTTCTTTCTGATGATTGTTTCGCCATAAACCTTACACACATTTCTTTTTCACATTCAGATGTTGTCCTAAACTTTCTCCTTTTAAATAATCAGTTTCACTTGAGGGCAAAATTCTTTTCTTTTTCCTCAGCAAACCTGTATTTTATTCTTCCTACTTTTTCTTAATAAAAGCACATCCCATTTTCCTCACATGCCAGGTTGTTTCCCTTATTTCCAGTGCTCTTAATTACATTTGTTAGAAGTCTTAGTGCTTAGAAACCTTAATTTGTAGTGAAAACTGAGTAGTAAGCAATTGTGAACTGTTACACCACAATTCTTTAGATTGGCAGTTTTATACTTTATATGAATTTTTTCATAGTACAATAAAGCACAAAGTATATTTATTAACAGGCCCAAATGTATCCTTAGTTCCTCTGTAGTAAGAAGTCGATGAAACACGTTCATTACCTAATGTTTCATTATTTTATTATAATTGGAAATGATCTAGACAGTGAACCTTACTCATCATTTAACTTCGCAAAATTTTAAGTTTTTAGGTTACCTAAGATTCTGGAAGCTATTTGAAAGCTACAAACCTTCTCATTTTATTTACATCTATTTAATTTACTTGTTCTTAACAGTTATGCTTAGACTACCCATAAGACTTCCTGAGGCATTAGACAAAGTCAGTTGTTATTCTAAGCTTTTTTCCTCTGACAGATTTTGCAACAGAGATACCGTAAATTTATTTGAGTTCTAGTAAACACAAGCAGAATGAAAGTTTATATTTAATACTGATAACTGTAAATATATGTCTGCTTTAATTAAACCAGCAACCTTAAATTGGCTTCCATGCCACATATTATCCCAAGTCACGTGAACTTGAAAAACATTTGGGTTAGTTTCCATCTTTCTGAGTTTTAGGATGGCCAGTCCTTACAAGTGCTTGCTTTCAGATCAACTAAATAAAGGTCTTTTATAAATTAATTTTAGCAATACCATCCAGAGGTAGAGAAAATATCTCACATTTACAGTATACATGGACACGCAAAAAAATATACAGGCAAGATGTAAACAAAATCTTAATTTTGTTTTTACTCATATTTGTGGAGAAGACGTTACAGGCCCAATTTTTAAATACTCTTCTTCAATTTCATGAGATTGTGGGCTGTGTTTACATTTCAAAGACACGATAAGATTATTAATTTCAAGGGACAGAGAAAGAATGGCAAAAAAGTTGTTTTTTTTTTTTTTTTTTTTTTTAAGAGTCTCAAGGTAATTGCCATTTAAAATTTACTTTTTGGGGGCACCTGGGTGGCTCAGTCAGTTGAGTGTTCAACTCTGATTTTGGCTCAGGTCACAATCCCAGGGTCGTGGTATCAAGCCCTGTAGTGGGGCCACACCGAATGCGGAGCTTGCTTGAGATTCTGTCTGTCCCTTTGCCCCTCTCCCCGATTGTCCCTCAAATAAAAGAGAAAAAAATTTTTAAGTAAAATTTACTTTTTTAAGGTACAGAATTTAGTTCCAATATCCTGATCTTTTATAATATGTACACATATTTTGAGAGGAGTAGGTAAGGTTTGGAGATTGGTAAAGATAGGTGACCTTTCACTTGTTTCTAGAGTTGCAGTTCTGGTTTTGTAGAGATTTGTAAAATAAAGACACTTATTCCTAATTCCCCAAACACCTGGATTAGAGCCTGGATATCAAGGGATTGGCTCACATTTTTAACTAAATTTGCTTCTTTATATCAGGGAGAACTTTAAAATGGGAACCAAGAGATTTTTGCCTTTGTAAAGTACGTAGAAAGCATTTTAACAAGAGTTTTTCTTGATACAGAATTTACCCTTGGCTTCTATTAGTCCTTAAACATTGGCCTTTTGCAGATCATTTGTATAAGGGCCTAGGAGAAATTTTGGTCAGCTGTTTCCTCAGTGAAGAGAAAGTTGTGAATATAGTCAAATAACCTTTCTGATTTCTTTCTAAATTCAGTGGGGTCATTTGAAGTGGTGGTATAAGGTACTTTATAATTTAAAAGATCCGGTGCTGTCCAGGGGACGAAAATTCTTTCGAAGTGGGGTAGTCTAGGAGACACCTGCAAAGGACATAGGACGAGAATGCCTACTCTTCAGTAGACCCTGATCACAGAGCCCTGGAAGGTAGGAGTAAAGCAATCCTTATTGCAAGTCTCAGGTGCTTTGTTAAGTTTTATTTTCTGGTTTTCAGCTTTTACATGAGCAACCTTAGAGCCTAGCTAGAGATTAGGCCAGAGTGATCTCTGTAAATCTTGTAGGGAAAGGGGAGTTAAAACAGGCAGGTGAGCCTGGATTTTAAGAAGGGGAATTTACTTTGGATATGGACATTTATTTTTAAATATTAAAGCTAATTTCCATTCTTTATTTAATCAAGGGAGTCCCTGGGGCTAGCCATTACATTAATAAGACAATTGAGAGCTTTTTTTTTTTTTTTTTTTTAATATAGCCTATTTAAAGGATCCATTGGCTGGCTGGCCGTTGGTGAGGAGGATCTATTCATACCAACTCAGACCAATAAGCCTTTTGGTGGTTTAACCAAAGATGCAAGAGACATCCAGAGAAGGGCATAGATGATCTAGCTCCCATGGTCCAAAAGTTTACTCCTAAAATTAGTCTAGGAAAGCAAAGGCGCAGGCAGTAAGGGCGGTGTAGTGAAAATGCTGTCTCCAGTCTCCCGCAAGAATATGAGATGCCGCCGGTCCCAGATCCGCTAATCTCTAACATCAAACGGGCACCCCTAGAATGGGACTCTCCAGCACTAATCAAACAATGAAGGCTGAGATGACACAGGTTCCGCTGGACTGGAACCTCTCCTGACAGACACACCTGAGAGGTGGCACCACTGGACAGAGAGGGGGGGGCTTGGATCCCTAGTCTATTCAACTGGTCACTAAGGTGTACCCTCTGGATGGTGGAGACCAAAGAGAATATTCCCATTGGTCATAAAGCCAAGCTCTTAGGACAAACAAGATAAGAGGAAAAATCTAACAGCTTTATCTAAGCCTTCAGTCTCCTTAAGCCACACTAATAACTAAGAGGGATGTGGTGTGGGTTTGGGGACTGTGTGTTGTTTTAGAGTGTTCCTCATTGCAGGTGGCAGGTGACCTAGTGTCAGTCTCCCCTGTTCTGTGACCACCTGATCTATTACAGGAGTCTTCTTGAGGGCCTAGCAGCTTTTAAATGTTCAGCCCATGCCCACCAACTTTGTGGCTTTGGCTTCCAAGATGTCCCTATGCAACAGATGACAAGCAAAAGACACAGACAAAGGAAAGCAGAGATCATCTCTGGGAGGAAATGGATCAGTAACCAAAGCGTACTCTACCAAATTTAAGCAAAGAGTCGCTAAGCCCAAGGAACTAGTTCCATAAACCTTTCCTCCTACTAATCTCAATCTAGAAAGCAAGTAAAAGACTCTCACCAGTGTTGCTTCATCAACTCTGCCGGGAGAGATTCCGGGAGGCTGACGTGAGAAATCTCACTTTCTGTGGCTGCTCATCAGATGTCCCAGGATCTCTCGCCTGCAGCAGTGTCCAGGGGAAGTGGTGGCCAGCGAGTTAACACATCTTGCCAACTACGCCAGCAGTCGGATAGGAATTCTTCCTGTCCTTCTAGCTGGACTGAGAATCAAATTAACATGAGACAGATTAACAGGAGAAAAATCAAATTTAATAGCATACATATGGGGAATTCACACAGACATGGAAATTCTAGAGACTGGCAAGATGAAGTATATATATATATAGCTGGGGTCCAGGGGTGTAAGAGCACCTGGCTCGGGGTCCCCAGACAGACCAGATTTGGCCACTTGCCCCTGACAAAATCCAAAGGCCGAGAAATGAGATGTAGTAAAACCAGAAAGGAATTAATTTCAGTGAGACCACTCCTGGGAAGACAACAGACTAGCATCTCAAAGACTGTCTCCAGAGCACCAAAATACTTCCAGGTTTATTTAAGAAAAATGTGGGGGCAAAAGCGGGTGGGCAGCGAAGCTCAAGATCCCACATTTTGGGGTCAGTCATGTGGGATCTTGCTGACTGAGCCCTTTTTGCTTGAGTGGGTAGTTTTGGTTCTCATGAGTTAAGAGATAAACTGGACAGAACTGAGTCACTTAGAAAGTTTGAGGTCAAAGTGGGGGGGGGTCATTGAAGTTCTCCTATAAATAATTTGTTCTGAACTAAGGAGAAGGGGGCAGGGGTCTCTGACTTCTGAGGGAAGGAATGCACTTCGCAGGGCAATGAGAAGAGCAGATATCTAGTCATTAGGTGGTTGGCCTGCCTTCCAGATGGGTCACTCAGATAACATTTGTCTCAGCGAGGGGCACCTGGGTGGCTCAGTCATTTGAGCATCTGACTCTTGATTTCAGCTTGGGTCATGATCCCAGGGTCACGAGATGGAGACTCGAGTCGGCCTCCATGCTGAATGTGGAGCCTGCTTGGGATTCTCTCTCTCTCTCCCTCTGCCCCCTCCCCAGCTCACGTGTACGCTCTTGCGCGCACGCGCGCGCTCTTTCTCTCTCTCTCAAATAAAAGAATAAATAAATTAGAGGACAACTCTAATTGATAGAAAACATTTTTTATCTCAGGAAATAACTCTTATTCTGGGAAAGATTAAGATTTTTCTGTGCAGTTAAGGGAGAGGCAGAAGTTTCTCTTGAGCTCTCAGGGTCCCCATTGCCTTCAGCTGAGAATAATCTTAACATCAGAGTGACGCATCTTGGAGTGGCCTGCCTTCTGTCCCTACACCTTCTTTAGAAATTTCAAGAGCAACATACCTAAAACGTGATAATTAATCCACATCCTCTAGGAAGGAGTGTCTTAATGTGTGGCTGTCTTGGACCCCAGGCCTGTCATACATTAACAGTTTTACTAATGACACAGGTGAAGCTATGAAAAGTATGCTTATCAGGCTTTCTGATAACTGATGACTCTTGGCAAGAAACAATAAGGGATAGTTGTATATAGTTGGATGATGGCTTCAGAATTCAGAAAACTTAGTAGGTTGGAGCAATGGCTAAATCTAACCATTTAGATTTTTCCCTGAAATTTTACAGGGATAATTTAAGATTCTCTATTTGATTCAAATAACAACTGAACAAGCAGAGGCCAGGATTTATCTGAAATCACACATTGATATAAACTGAAAAGCATTTAAGTCTTAATAATTTAGAATAAGGACAAATACACAGATGTATATTAAGGATGTCATAATGCTCTCAGAGTCTATTAAAGTAAGTTCTGTTTCTTCTGATGGTCTTGATCGTTATGTAAAAATGAGATAGAGGAGTTAAGTGGTGGAGGAGTGGGGGGCCCTAAGCTTGCCTCATCCCTCAAATAAGCTAAATATCAAATCATTTTGAATACCCAAGAAATTAATCTGAGGACTGAGGGAGCAAAAATATATAACTAGAGGTGAAAAAACAGCCACAGTGTGGAGGGTAGGGGCTGCAGAGGGTTGATTTGGGGGGAGAAAAGAACTGTGGATGCTGCAGTGGGGTGGGAGCCCTGACCGTGGAGAAAGGAGAGAGAGGGAAATGGTGGAAGTGTGCATAGTGGATTGCACATGGAAAACTCTTCCCCAAAACCATTGACTGGGAAAAGTAGAGGGGCTTCTGCCACAAGTTATCATGAGCAGCAGAGCACAGAGTCTGAAGTTTTAGAAGTCTGCGCCATTGCTAGTGTCTGGCAGGCTTGGCGGTGCTCCTGTGGGAAGGAGAGTGGAGACCCAGGAGTGGACAGCATGGTCTGAGGATCCCCTGGGTTGCATGGGGAGAAATAGTTCCCCTGCTTGGAATGCACTTGGGAGTGGCGGCCTCTCTGGGGACAAAAAGAACCAGTGGCACCAGTGTGCTGCCCAGTTTCCTAGCATAGAAACAAAGATACCAGCTGAGGGCAGCAAATCTCGGCGCCAGCTTTGTGCAGAGCTTTACCATAAACTCCCAACTACTGCATGATCCTGCGACCGCTTTTCTGTGACAAACTGGCAAATGGCAAGAAGTGTGGCAAGACTCACCCCCAGAATGTCAGCACAGGTCTGTGTCACACAGGTAAAATTTGGAGTTTGGAGTTTTGAAACCTAGCCGCACACTTGAGATAAAACACAGGAGTACTGGCCGCCCAGCAGGCAGACAGCCTGAATGCAGGCAGAGTGAAGGCAGGGATCTGACGAAAGCGGGGGACACAAGACAGATGATTGTTTGCTATTCTGTGAGGGCTTCCTGAAAAGTGGCAGGCATGAGCTCCCCGCTCCAGGGACAGGAGAGCAGGGCGACACCATTCCTTCCCTCCCCCATTAGCACTGACCAACTTCAGTGCCATCCAGTAGAGGCTGGAGCTGCTTACACCAAGTCCCCCACCCCCGGCCTGTGCCCTTAAGGGGAATCTCTATTAGAGCAAGTCCACCTTAGAATCAGTGCAGCAGGCCCTACACCCAGAAGACCAGTTCAGACCCCTCATGTGCACCAAGTCTACTGATCATAGAGTGCTGCAAAGCTTCACTGCTAGGGGAAGTAGGATCTAGTTTCCTCTTTTTCTTTTTTTTAAACCTCTTATTAATATAGCCATTACTTTCAGGAGCAGGAATACAACAGGCTTTCCTAACAATCACATCAAAAAACTGACCCAGACAAAATGACAAGATGGAGGAATTCACCCCAAAAGGAAGAACAGAAAGTCACGGTCAGGGATTTAATCAATACAGACCCAAGGAAGATGTCTGAACCACAATTTAAAAGAATAATCATAAGGATACTAGCTGGGCTTGAGAAAAGCATAGAAGACACTAGAGAATCCCTTACTGCAGAGAGTAAAAAAAATTAAAAACTAGTCAGTCCGAAATAAAAACTGTAATAACTGGGATACAAAACTGAATGGATGCAATGACAGTGAAGAGGGATGAAGCAGAGGAACAAATCAGTGATACAGAAGATAAAAATAGGGAAAATAATGAAACTGATAAAAAAGGGAAAGGTATTTGATCATGAACGGAGACTTAGGAAACTCAGAGACTCCTGCATAAGAACATTTGTATCATAGGAGTCCTAGAAGAAGAGAAAGAAAAAGGAGCAGAAGATTTACTTGAGCAAAAATATAGCTGACAACTTCCCTAATCTGGGAAGGAAACAGACATTGAAATCCATGAAGTACAGAGAACTCCCATTAAATTCAGCAAAAGCCAGCCATCACCAAGACCTCATAGTCAGATTCACAAAATACACAGACAAGGAAAGAATCCTGAAAGCAGCAAAGGAAAAGAAAAAGTCCTTAACCTACAAGGGTAGACAGCAGATCTGTTCAAGGAAACCTGACAAGCCAGAAGAGAGTGGCATGATATATTCAATATGCTGAATGGGAAAATATGCAGCCAAGAATACTTTATCCACCAAGGCTGTCATTCAGAATAGAAGGAGAGATAAAGAGTTTCCAAGACAAAACCTAAAGGAGTTTATGACCACTAAATGAGCCCTGCAAGAAATATTAAAGGGCCTCTTTGAGTGGGGGGGGGGGGGGAGAGGCAAAAGCAACAAACCATAGAAAAGAACAGAGAACATCACCAGAAACACCAACTTTACAGAACACAATGGTGCTAAATTCATATCTTTCAATGTAATGTAATCAATGTAATCAATCAATGTAATGTAAATGGACTAAATGCTCCAATCAAAAGACATAGGATAAATGGATCAAATAACAAGACCCATCTGTATGTTGCCTATAAGATTTGCATTTTAGACCTAAAGACATCTGTAAATGGAAAGTGAGGGGATGGAGAACCATCTATCATGCTAACAAACACTAAAAGAAAGGTAGCCACACTTACATCAGACAAACTAGATTTTAAACCAATGACTGTAACAAGAGATGAGGAAGGGTATTTTATCAAAATAAGGGGTCTATCCATCAAGATCTAACAATTATAAGTATGCCCCCAACTTGGAAGCACCCAAATATATAAATATATAAATCAATTAATAACAAACATAAACTCATTGGTAAGTTTCAAGAGTAGTGGGAGACTTTAAAACGCCACTTACAGCAATGGATAGATCGTCTGAATATCAACAAGAAAACAATGGCATTGAATGAATGACACACTGGACCAAATGGACTTAACAGATAAATACAGAACATTTCATCCTAAAGCAGCAGAATATATATTATTTTTGAGTGGACATGGAGCATTCTCCAGAATAGATCACATACTTGGTCTCAGATCAGCCCTCAATGGGTACAAAAAGATTGAGATCATACCATGCATATTTTTAGACCACAAAACCATGAAACTTGAAATCAGCCACAAGAAAAAAAAATCTGTGGTGGGAAAGACCACAAATATATGGAGATTAACATCCTTCTAAAGAATGAATGGGTTAACCAGGAGATTAAAGAAGAAATAAAAAATACGTGGAATCAAATGAAAATGAAAACATAACCGTCTAAAACCATAAACGTGGTCCTTGGAGGGAAGTATAGGGCAATACAGGCCTACCTTTTGTAAGAAGCAAGAAAAGTCTCAAATACACAACCTAACCTTAAACCTTAAGGAGCTAAAAAAGGAACAACAAATAAAGCCTAAAGCCAGGAGAAGAAGGGAAATAATAAAGATTACAGCAGAAAATAAACGATATAGAAACAAAAAACAGATCAACAAAACTAAGAGCTGATTCTTTGGAAGAATTAACAGAATTGATATGCCCCCTAGCCAGACTTATTAAAAAGAGAAAGGACCCAAATAAGTGAAATCATGAACACAAGAGGAGAGATCACAACCCAATACCACAAAAATATAAACAAATATAAGAGAATAATATGAAAAATTATATGCCAACAAACTGGGCAATCTGGAAGAAATGGACAAATTCCTAGAAATATACAAACTACCAAAACTGAAATGGGAAGAAATAGAAAATTTGAACAGACCCATAACCAGCCAAGAAATTGAATCGGTAATCAAAAATCTCCCAACAAACAAAAGTCCAGGGCCAGATGGTTTCCCAGGGGAATTCTACCAGACATTTAAAGAAGAGTTAATACCTATTCTTCACAAACTGTTCCAAAAAATGGAACTCAAAGGAAAACTTCCAAACTCATTACCTTGATTCCAAAACCAGATAAAGATCCCACCAAAATAGGGAATTTTGGGCTAATATCCCTGATGAACATGGATGCAGAAATTCTCAACAAGATACTAGCAAATTGAATCCAAGAGTACATTTAAAGTATTATATATCACAATCAGAGATTTACCACAGCCCAGAGATTCCTGGGCTACAAGCATGGTTCAGTAATCACAAATCAGTGTGCTATACCACATTAATAAAAGAATGGATAAGAATCATACAATTCTCTCAATAGATGCAGAAAAAGCATTTGACAAAATACAGCATCCATTCTTGATTTAAAAGAAAAAAAACCTCAACAAAGTAGGTATGACTATCCAATGGAAAAAAGACAGTCTTCTTCAACAAATGCTGTTTGGAAAACTGGACCACTTTCTTATACCATATACAAAAATAAATTCAAAATGGATGAAAGATCTAAATGTGAGTTTAGAAACCATCAAAATCCTAGAGGAGAACATAGGCAGCAACCTCTTTGATATCAACCATAGCAACTATCTTACTAGACACATCACAAGATGCAAGGGAAACAAAAGCAAAAATGAACTTTTGGGACTTCATCAAGATTAAAAGTCTTCTGCATGGTGAAGGAAACAATCAACAAAATTAAAAGTAAGTCTACTGAATAGAAGATATTTACAAATGACATATCTGATAAAGGGTATCTGCAATCTGTAAAAAACGTAACCAAACTCAACACCCCAAAACCAAATAATCTAGTTAAGAAATGGACAGAAGACATGAATAGACATTTTTCTAAGAAGACCTCCGGATGACCAACAGACACATGAAAAGATGCTCAACCTCAGTCATCATCAGGGAAATACAAATCAAGACCATGATAAGATACTATCTCATACCTGTCAGAATGGCTAAAATTAACTCATGAAACAACAGATGCTGGTGAGGATGCGGAGCAAGGGGAACCCTTTAGCACTGTTCGTGGGAATGCAAACTGATGCAGCCAGTTGGAGGCTCCTCAAGATGTTAAAAATAGAGCTAACTACTCTATGATCTAGCAATTGTACTACTAGGTATTTACCCAAAGGATACAAAAATATAGATTCAAAAGGATACATGCACCCCAATTTTATAGCAGCATTATCAACAATAGCCAAACTATGGAAACAACCCTAGTGTCCTTCAGTTGATGAATGGATAAAAAAGATGTGTGTGTGTGTGTGTGTGTGTGTGTGTGTGTGTGTGTGTGTGTGTGTTATAGTGGAATATTACTCAGCCATCCAAAAGGATTAAATCTTGTCATTTGCAACAGTGTAGGTGGAGCTAGAGTGTATTATGCTAAGTGAAATAAGTCAGAGAAAGACAAATACCATATGATTTCACTCATATGTGGAATTCAGGAAACAAAACAGATGAACATATGGGAAGGGAAAAAAGAGGGAAGAAATCAGTAAGAGACTCTTAATGATAGACTATTAAATAGGGTTGATGGAGTGGCGGTGGGTGGGGGGGTGGGCTAAATGGATGGTAGATATTAAGGAGGGCACTTGTGATGAACACTGGGTGTTATATGTATGTGATAAATCACTAGATTTTACCCCTGAAGCCAATATTACACCAAATGTTAACTAACTAGAATTTAAGTAAAAATTTGGGGGAAAAAAACCCCACAGGATATAGGGAGGAATTAGCTACGATTTCACAAAAAGTCAAGTGAGTGTGCTTAAGTAAAACAAGTTTGGCATTTGGAAAGGTGAACACGTATGTAGAAATATCACTTACATGCAAAACTTCAGTTCTCAAGGGTGTCAAATTAATAAATCTGTCCATCCTTGAATTTTTTTTAACTTTTACTTGAGTGTCTCTGATTTTAAAATGAGATAGCTGCATTGCTGAAGATTGGCTGCTTTTTCCCCAAGATTTAATTGTGATTTATGTGAAGCCAGAGAATCAGATGCTCAAGAATGGGGACTTGTCTTCCGCATTCTGACTCCCATCTGGAGTTTTTTGCTGCCAGTTTTTTTTTTTTTTTTGTCATTTTGAACTGTTTAATTCTCTCTCATTCATTTTAGGTTCTAGTGTTTTGGTTTTTGTTTTGCAAATTAGTAAATAGAGTAGTATACAGAAATTCTATCCAGTTTTTTTTTTCTTTATTTAGAATGCCTTCTTAATAAATTCTTTGGTTTGGGATTATTGTCAGCTTGGATCTCCCTTGTTTGTGTGACAGAATCTGAACCCACGTTAGCTTAGGCACACAAAAAAATCCATTGGCTCTTGTGATTAAGAAGTAGCTCAGGCTTGTTCTTCAAGTGATCTCCTTGGGACACTCTCTCTCTGCCATTCCACTCCACCAATTTCTCCATACCTCATTTCTCCATACCTCAACTAGTTAGCTGTCGGCAACATTTTCAGAGAAAATTACCCATCCACGCTGCCCAGCATCTGTATCAATTTCTAGGAAAGAGTTCCAATTACTCCCATTTGGATTATATGCTCACCAATCAGAGTCAAGGCAGGAACAGTTTCCAGAAAGAAGAGATGTGAAGCAGACAGAATAACAGGTGTTTACAACATGGTCAAGAAGATTGAATATTTTTATACCCCCCTCTCTTCTCTCAAAGGAAAATCTGTGTTAAGGATGATGGATTACGCACGTATCAGAGGTGTGGAGGCACATTAGTCTTCCAGTGTCTGGACCGTTGAGAGCTTCGGATCTGCTAATGTTTATTTTCCTGTGGATAATGGAACTTGTGTTTAAGGCTGCTGTCTACTATCCCTTCACCTTCATCTGAAATACTTTCTGGTATTGCCATTGAAGAGATTGATTACTGAGGACAGCGTGTGTTCAGCCTACAGTATCATGTCGTCTGCCCAGGGACTGTGTAGAGGCTTAGCTCCTGAAAGTACTTGAGTCACTTCTTAAATTGTAGCCAACACCAGGGAAAGCAGTATCCAAAAAATGGACCTTTTCTGTCAAAGGCGGCATGAAACATAGTGGGACTGATTGGCCGTGGGGGTGGAGGTCAGCCTCTCCGAATACCGTCAGTGGTAGAGCCCAGGAAACTGGGAGGTGATAGGGGAGAGAGAAAGTCAGATGGAAGCCAGATGCAAGGGTGAGGATGAGAAAAGCAGGTAATGGGAGACCGTGCCCCAAGGGTTTGGAGGCTTCCAGGCCACCTGAGCTTGATGAGAGGCGTTGCTCAAATTTGTTTTCTGTTGACCTGTTATACTCATTGGGGGAGGTCCTTTTTTTGTTGTTGTTCTTTTGTGTTCTTTTCTCCAAAATTTCTTTCTGTTCTAATTTTTAAAAAGCATCTCTAGGCGTGTGTTTATTTCTTAATAAGGCTTGAATGAACGTTCACCTAAACCTATAATGTTCGTATACATTTCCCCGTGGCTAACATTCAGTAATATTTAAATGTGTAAGGGAGTTTCCATTGTCAGTTTTTCACTTGCAAGTTTGGTATGCAAGTTTTGGCCCTCAGGAAGAGGCTTTGGTATTCTGTATTGGGGATTAGTTAGATTTTAGCCGCATTAAAAAAAAAATGTTAACCAAGATTCTTAAAAAAGCAGTAACAAAACAGAAGGCTCCACATCCGGCTCTTGTGTGCATACCAGGGCCTTCCCAGGAAGCCCGCAGTCCTGGGGGCTGTGTCCTGGGAGGGAACCCCCCCCCCCCCCCCCCCCGTTTATCTGTATCTGCCCTCATTGCATGAGGAATTGAGATTGGGGTGATGTGGTTTTTAGAAAGTACCCCGTGGTGGGGCCAGAAGAAATC
>CM053577.1:9500488-9561299 GCA_028646485.1 Cryptoprocta ferox | reverse complement strand
GTGCGTGCGTGCGTGTGTGTGTTCCTTCAGTCCCTGAGAGCATGAACGATATCTCTACTTCCACTTCTCACCTCTTTGAAGAAAGGGCGTACTTTCTTCCCCTTGATGATACAGGTTATGTTTTGAGAGCACTGGGGGGGCTGATCTCTAACTGCAGCGTGGGCAGCCTTCCATCTTCCCAGAACAGAGCAGGGGCCCTTGCTCTTGTTGTCCTTTGTCCTCCCAATACGGCTGATGAATCATTTTGGGAATATGTCTTCCTTTATTTCAAAATAACCTCAGCCATGCTCATGAAGTGTTTGTTCATACCAGCATGTTTACAAAGTGGACGATAAAGATTGGTTGTTTTATTCTTAAGTTTACGTTTGTAACTTCCTCTGTTTGTCTCTACTCCCAACAGGCTCGGGTTATGTATGATTTTGCTGCTGAACCTGGAAATAACGAACTGACGGTTAATGAAGGAGAAATCATCACAATTACAAATCCGGTAAGAGAACTATTAGGTTTACACCTGATTGTCTCTTAAGGATTTAACAAGTGAATCATTCAAACCAACACAGATTTTTTTCTCATTGCTTATGAAGTATTGATGGTGAAGTAAGACTCTATTTTGTAAACATTGATAAAAGTTAAGTCCTCTAAAGGTAGTTGGATGGGGTTCCATCAGACAGAAATGGAGAGAGAGCCCAGCCGGATTGCAGGGACAGAGATTAGAAAGTTTTCAGTGTTTGTTGGAAGTCACAGCTATTGTTGATGGACAACCTATGAGTCGGGTGTTCAGCTGATACTACACGTGTATTCTTTAATGTGTTTTCCCCATGAACTCTATGAGCTAGGGACTTTTAATCTCTGTTTTACAAATGAACGTAATGAGACACAGAGGTTAAGCAACTTGCTCAAGATCATTCTGCCTGTAAGTGGCAGAGCAAGGTTTCAAAGCCACATCTGTTCAGCTTCTGAGCCTTCTCTTTTTCTCTCTGCTGGGAATATTACCTGTAAACAAGGGGACCGAGGGTCCAGGGTACACGTATGCCAGTAGCAGACAGGCTAAGAAAACTGGCTCTTAGCCAGATTGGATAGGACCTGTGGGCCAGACTTGTAGACCTTGGACTTCCATTTGTAAGTAGTGGATTCTTCTAAGGGTTTTGCTTGGTCTTTATTGTTGATGCTGTTGGAGGCAGGTGGCATGTTGACACTTGCACTTCAGGGAAATTAATCTAGCAGAGGTGTGTTGCACGAACTGATGTGGCTGGAGTCTGGGGATGCGACTTTCAGGGGTAGCGACAGGAGTCGAAAAAAGCTGGACACAGGAGGCTTTGTGGAGTCCGCCCCAGAGGACTTGGTGCCAGATTAGATACGGTGGGGAGAAAAGAGGCAAGCATCCGTGAGGTTTTTGGTTCTGACCTTTGGCCTAAGAGAATGGTGGATTTATTAAAGTATGTGAGTCCCTGGGAAGAAGAGCTTCTTCGGAAAGGTTAAATGAGTTTATGGTTAGATATGTAGAGTTTGAAGGGCAGTGAATAGTTAACCCTTCCCTATAGCGTTGCATCATAAAAGTGGAAAGGCCCAGCTGGAGGTGAGAGCTGGGAAGGGGCCGGCTCCCTGGACATCGCAGATAGTAGCCGGTGAGGAAGGTTGCCAGGACAACCGAGAGGCGCTGGGAAGGGAAGGGGGAGATGCAGGGGCTCCCCCAGGTGGGAGGGACCGAGGAGGGACCAAGGGCTGGGGCAGCACAGAGACCAGGGAAAGAGAACAGGGAATGAGAAAGAGGACGGTGGCTTCTTAATAATGGTACTGTTTTCAAAACCTGTCTTCTGTGTTTTAGATACGAAAAAGAATTACTGGGTAGAAACAGTATATGAGCTTTAGATAATCTACCAGGTGTAGGTAAGTAAATAGGTCCTATTTTTAATCATAGGAGAAATTAAAGATTCTTTAGCCTTCTGATTTTTCTTAAGAAATGGTCTTCATTTCTTGGTAAAATAGTATTGAGTTTAATTTGCTGTCATGGTCACAAATGGACAAAGTTGTGGCTTAAAGTGATTTTTGAAAAAGAATGTGTTCTCTAGATTCAGGTAGTTATTAACTAAGGCACGATTTATGAACTTAACGACAACTCTTAAATTGTAAGGTGAAAAGGTAAGACTTTGTTGAGATAATAGATTGGAAAGTGGGAATTCTGGTATAGAGGACTTTCTTATTCAATATTGTTTATCCAGAAGAACTAAGGAACTGTGGATCCATTAGCTTTTCCTAAAGAGCAGGCAACCTCAAAGCTTAGTGGCTTAATAGAGAAGCCTTTTGCCGCTTTGCTCAAGAACTTCCGGGTTGGCTGGATGGTTCTACTGACCTAGCTCCCTCACGTGTCATCAGTCACCTGCTGGGCAGCTGGGGGCCCAGTGCTCTATCATGTGCCTGGCGATTGCCCTCCTGGGGGTGGCTGGCTTTGGTTGGGGCAACAAGGAGACTGGGCCTTTTCTTTGTCATCATCCAGCAACCCAGATTATTCACACAGTAGCTCTTTTGGGAAAAGTGTGCAAAGCCTCTTGAGGCCAGACTCTGAACTCACCCTGTATTATTTCCACCTCAGTCTGTTGGCCACAGAGGTGACAAAGCACATCACAACTTCCAGAGGTGGTGGGGGTGTCCTTCTGCCTCCTGACAGAGCTGCAAACCATTTTTATCATCTGCCACCAACCAATAAATAGAAAGGAATTAGACAATGATGGCATTCTGTTCTGTTGAATAGGCTGCTTTGCAGTCTTCAATCACTTATTCAGTGTTTTTCACTTATATTGTTTTCTAAAGTAACAGAGAAGCCTTAAGCATTTAAACTTTGAACGGTGTTAGATCGGTGGGAATAAGAGCTTAAAGTTAATTGTTTTTTCCTGTATAACAGCTCCCAAAGAAAATTTCTGCAGGCATCTCCAACTGTAATTTTGGTCTTTTTTCTTTTCTCTTTCTTAAACGTTACTAGGATGTTGGTGGAGGATGGCTGGAAGGAAGAAACAGCAAAGGAGAACGGGGGCTTGTTCCCACAGACTATGTTGAAGTAAGAATTTACTGTCATATAGGAAAACCCTTGTCTCTGTCAAACATCTTTCTATGAATTATGGAAAGTAGCAACTTTATTTCTAATCAGAAAATTTCCACTATAAAAGTCATACCTGCTAATTATGTAAAATGTGAACAATACACTGAAGTAGAACTAAGGAAAAATATTACCTATAGACCCGAGCTCCAAAGAGTGACTCCAAATGTTTAAATTAAGTTCCTTTTAGGGGGAGCAACTTTTAATTACCCTGAATAAATGCCCCTATTTTTCCTTTGTTTATATTGCATAATAGCTGCTGCCTATAATACTATTTATATTATAGAGTTCATTCACAAAGTTTAAAAAGATTTTTTTTTGGAAGTAGTTCTCTCTGTGCTGGTTTAGGACGTATAGCTGCAGTTCCTTCTCCCATTTCCCTAGACAGAGGGTCTTTGATGAACTCCTGGGACCTATTGCCTGGTTTTAAGCTCTATTCCCATCGATGCCAAGGATAGTGTGACAGCACCTGGAGGGAGCCTCTGCACCTGGGACACACCCACTCAGCCGGCACCCCCCCACCCCACCCTGAGCCAGCCTCCTAGCACCCCCTGCTGGCTGGCTGTAGGTCACTTAAAATTGAGTCCTGGGTACTTGGCTTGCCTCTCCTCTTAGGTGACCGAAACTAAGGTTGCCCAGTGCCCTGGGAGTAACACTGGAGTGAGAGCAAGAGCAAGGTGCCTGTGGTTCCCCACAGCAGAGAGGAATGAAGCCCTGGGAGGCTGTTTACCTGGGCACTGCCTGCACAACGGGAAGACTATCTGTTGTTCCTGATTGAGAGTTGGGGTCGGGAGTTTTGAACCCTCTGGAGAATCTGATGAAACCTGGGGCCCTTCCTCTCAGAAATATGTGCACGTGCATGTACCCCCACCTCTTCCACAGAGTTCAGAGGGTTCACGGGCCCCTGGCCTCAGTCCACCTGTCTTACATTTACGTTGTGTTTTCCTTCTGTGCCCGGTGCATTCAGGACCCTAAATGAGAAAAATCTGAGGGTTTAAGGTAGTGCTGGCATTAATGGCGTTTTCTAGAATTCTGCATAGTTCTAGAAAGGGATGTAGTTAATATAGATGTTGTAGGGCTTGCTTACCTTTTAAAAATAGAAACCCTGTTTCCATGATAGATGACACCTCTTGATTGCCCTCAGAGCCTCTGACTCTGAAATAACCCTAATCTACGAAAGTAACTGTGGTTCTTTCTAATATTCAGATTTTGCCTAATGATGGGAAAGACCCATTTTCTTGTGGAAATTCAGTGGCCGACCAAGCCTTCCTCGATTCTCTTTCCGCGAGCACAGCTCAGGCCAATTCATCAGCCGCCAACAACAGCCAGGTGAGTCTCCCATCATCGGCTGGACGAGGCTTGGCTGGACTGAGCACAGCGCCTTTGTGAAGCTTCTGGTGCCTCCTAGCCCTTGCTGCTCCCTGAAAGCCATAGACAAAGCAGCTGTTAGATGTTTGTGTGGCGTCTCTGGGGGGTATTAACAGAGAACTTGCCTGTTGGGCGCGCTAAACACTGTGTTTAAGGATGATTGTAAGAGAGAATGCAGGGTGTTCACTGAGAGTTGCTTTTACAAGTGTGGCATGATATGAACACACACCCTGTAAAGTGCAAATATCCTCTCAAGTGGGGAAAGAAACGCAGGGCCCCGTGCTGAGGTGATCCGTGTCAAAGCTCTGGCTGAAACAGGAGACGATTTCTCTGACCTTGACATGTTTGTTACACTCTCAGCGAGAGCCCCCTCGTCCTGTGGATGCGACACGTGTAACAGTGGCTGCAAATCCAGCACTCAGTACTTGGTGTTTTGCATTGCTTCTGGAAAACTTACAATAGCGGGATGATCGAGAAGAATACACTGGAATTCTACATTAATGTTAATGAAAGTTTGACCAGTTTAGGTGACTCTGCCTAGTTCAGTGATTGTTAAATGATTACCTTGGGCGAGTGTCAACAAGAAAAGTCAGAAGATAGCTATCAATGTGTTATCCCTTCCTACATCTTTAGAAGCAAATTGGCTTTCGGGGATGTTATTTCATCATATTCTTTAACTACAAAAAAAGGTTTTAAATTATGTGAAGCTTAATAGTCCTATCACTTAAGAATTGTCAGCTTACAGAATGTTTATATTTTAACCTTCCAAGAGAATTTAGCAAAGTGCTGTTACCACATGTTAACTGCAGAGTTTATACATTTTAAATAGCTTTTGGTGCACATCCTGAATTACAACTTAGTTTGGCCCAAATACTTAAAATTCAGAGACAGAGTGATGCCCATAGTTGAGCATTTTCCTATATTTTGTGACTCTGTAATACCTGAGGACACTGGTCAGTTACAGATTACTCAAAATAAAATGTGAAGCAATAGTAGTTAGGGGCGCCTGGGCGGCTCAGTTGGTTGAGCGTCAGACTCTTGATTTTGGCTCAGGTCATGATCCCAGGGTCATGGGATCAAGCCCCGTATTGGGCTCCAGGCTGAGCGTGAAGCCTGCCTGAGATTCTCTCTCCCCCCTCACCCTTTGCCCTTCTCCCCTGCTCACCCCTTCTCTTTCTCTCTCAAAGAATAAAAATAATATTTTTTAAGCGTGAAGCCATTGGTAAGTTAAAGCGCACCTGAGGGTTTAGCAGGGACTCTCAGCACAAGCGCAGTTGACATTTGGGGCCCGAGCTTCACGGGTAATGTTTAGCAGCACCCCTGGCCTCAACTCACTACGTGCCAGGAACAGCCTGTTGCCCTCAGTTGTAACAACCAAAATCATCTGCAGATGTTGCTAGATGTCCCCTGGGAGCAAAGTCAACCCAGCCAAGTTCACCGAGTTAGACAAAAACATCCGTGAAATGGGTTTGCACTGAGTACAAGACAACATTTTAATAAAAGGGAATGATGCTCAGATGATTGTAGAATAAGTGAGGGAAACAAAAGATGGAAGTGTTCATCTTATTTTTTTTTAATCTTTAATGTTTATTTAGAGGGGGTGGGTAGGGGGAGAGAGAGAAGGAGGGAGAGAGAATCCCAAGCAGGCTCCTTGTTGTCCGTGCAGAGCCAGACGCGGGGCCTGAGCCCACACACCTCGAAACCGTGACCTGAGCCAAAATCAGAGTCAGGTGCTCAGCTGACTGAGCCACCCAGGTGCCCCAGGTCATCTTATTTTAATTCAAGGACCTGCGTCAACCATTGTCTCATAGGCTGAAGCACTCTGCACACAGAGTCGCCCTCAGGCTCTGGTCTCGTTCCGTTTTGAAATAGCTTCCTCAGTGTTTAAATGTAGCAATATAAACTGATTAGCTTAAGTATCCATTTTTTTTTCTTCCAGGTTATTTAGAGGAAAATATAATCACCTTTTCGAAGTTGGATTTTGCGAATCCAGCATATTAAATCTAACCAGATCCTTTGAAAGCAAAGAAAAAGTGAACTGAAACTAGAAGTAACAAAACAAAGCAAGCATGACCGTAATTAACTGAGCATTTGGATTTGATTTAAATCAAGTAAAAATATTTTGAATAACCATCTATGCTTCCGGTTATCTGGGACAGGAAAACAATTTAAATAGGCCAAAATGGTGATTGTGTTCATAAATACCATGAAAACTGTCATGAATGAGAAACCAGGCAGCCATTGTTAATTAGTAGCTTTTAAAATTTTTGCTGTCCGGTTTACCCATTCTTTCATTTTCTGAATGTCAATAAGAAAACACTATTTTTGTCCCCAGGATATGCCTCTTGGGATTTTCTAATTGCTCTGGCTCTGTGTTCTCTCCCCGAGGTCAGTCTTGTTTGGAGGACAAGTGGGTCAGAGGCGCGGGCTCTCTCTGTCCCCGTCAGGCCGTGCCGGGCACACCCCCTTTCCACTCCACACCCCGCTCACTTCCCAACCAGTGTCTGTTTGCTCTCGTCGGCACCGATTATTTGAAATTTGGCTCTCTTCCCACACCCGCACATTAAAGCCCTGCGTTCAGCTTTGGTTACCCAGCTTTCTGCCTGTTGTATCTTTCCTCTGAATCATGAATCTTTTTTTTTTTTTTTTTAATCTCTTGAAAGGTTATATCCGTCCGCAGATCTTGAATAGCTTATTTTGAGCCTGCTATTTTTTTAGTCTGTCTGACCCTTCCTTGACTTTGTATTCTTAATCCATCCTACATTTCCGAGTAGTTAGTTCATAAATTTGTAATTTAATATGTAAAAAGCACTTGCTTTTGTTTTTCTTAAAACTCCTCAGTTCAGGTGATGTGCTTGAGGTGCCTCCTGATTCGTGGCAGAGGTCAGTGCAGTAACCGGCTGGGGGGGGGACAGGTACATTTATCACAATGACCCACTGTGATCTTTTTCTCCCTTTACTAGTACATGGGGGACTCTTATCTGTAAAACGTACTCTGGTTGCCTGGTTGTGGTATAGACTAGAATTGGAAACGTCAGAGGAATATGACGCATTATTCTTTAGATGTGTTGGGACACTTTAACTTGGAAAATGATAAAGCTGTTTATTTTTTTTAAGTACTTGGAGAGAATACCAATGGCATGGTTTTCATCACCTTGGAATATGGAAAGACAACACAGTGTCTTGCGGCCATTAAGGAAAGAATTGATGCATTTAAGTAAAAAAGTAATATTGAACTAGAAAAATATTTTTTCCACATACCACAGATATCAGCTAATTCTGTTAATATAAAAGAATTCTTGCAAATCTATAGAAATAGATGAACAGCTAAGGAGAAAAAAATGGGCAAAGGGTGGGAACAGACTTTTTACTGGAAAACCAGTACAAACAGCTAGTGAATATAGGAAAGTACTCAGTTTTAGTGTCTGCTATTAAATTGGAGAATTAGGGGCACCTGGGTGGCTCAGTCGGTTAAGCGTCTGACTTCACCTCAGGTCATGATCTCACCGCTTGTGGGTTCGAGCCCCACGTCGGGCTCTGTGCTGACATCTCAGAGCCTGGAGCCTACCTCGGGTTCTGTCTCCCTGTCTCTCTGCCCCTCCCCAACTTGCACTATATCTCTCTATCAAAAATGAATAAATGTTTAAAAAAATGTTTTTAAAGCCTTTAAATTAGCAGAGAATTAAAAGGTTTTAATACCCAGTGTGAGGAAAGGCCTGTGCTGATAGGCAGCCTGACGAAGGCTTTTGGAAGACAGTTTGATAACATGATTAATATTTAAAATGCATCTGCTCTCCGCCCCAGCAGTTCGGAGTTTCCTTACAGAGCTCCCCTTGGGACTCAGCCACGTGGGCAGGAGATTGACCACGTGCGGTTCCAACATCAGGAGGCGGGGACACACTCCTCTGGTCATGGGGACCGCGCCAGGCAGAACGCAGGGCAGCCACGCGGTGGGAAGCATGGCTTATTATGAGAGCATGAGTGTAGGTTTGGATGTATAGGTGTGGACGTCTGATTGTTGTTTAAACATTTTTTTAAATATATAAAGCTTATTTATTTTTGAGAGAGAGAGAGAGAGCGCGCACGCGCATAAGCAGGGGAGGGGCAGAGAGAGAGGGAAACACAGAATCTGAAGCAGGCTCCTGGCTCTGAGCTGTCAGCACAGACATGGGGCTCAAACTCACGAACCATGAGATCCTGACCTGAGCCGAAGTCGGATGCTTAACTCACTGAGCCACTCAGGCGCCCCATGTCTGATTGTTTTTTAAAAGCACATCAGTCCCTTTCTCTTTTTAAAGGCACATCAGTAAGGTTACCTTCCATGTGCTTGAATATGCAGGCACCCCAGATGCAAATCGTGTGTAGTAAATATATTGAAGGATAACCAAGAAATGAGTCAAAGTCTCATTGTTTTCTTACCCTAAGACAGATTTGAAGTGGGATGAGGACCACTATTGCAGTACCTTTAGAAAAGGAGAATAGTGTTTAGTGGTTCATCCTAGTTTCATTATTATTAGTGACTTACCTGGTATTTTACAGCTGCCAGAGCATTTCATACGGGGGGGGGGTTCCACCAGCCTCCATTCAGAGACGTGTGTGGACAGTCGCCCCAGTCTTGGTTTTTGCCCAGTTATCAGTGTTTCAGTTACACCGTTGCTTTGATTCTGAAAAGCTTCTCACTATAGATCTTGACAGACCTCGGAGATGGCTGCCTCTGTGGAGTATTTACTTTTGAGAAATTAATGGGAAGTTTTCGTACTTTATTAAGTTTTTTATTTACAATTTATTTTGAGGGGGAGGGGCAGAGAGAGAGAGGGAGAAAGTCCCAAGCAGGCTCCACACGAGTCAGCGCAGAGCCCATCGTGGGGCTTGAACCCACGAACCGTGAGATGGCAACCTGAGCTGAAATCAAGAGTCGCACACTTAACCAACAGAGCCACCCAGGCACCCCTGTTCTTTCTAAAGAAGAACGGTGGGGATTACACGTTAATTAAGAGTCCTGTAAACCTCGATGTTTCATCGGAAGGCTTTTGACTTGAGAGATTTATTTTTCTGCCTTCAAATACTGGAAAGGGGTTCGTGCCTGGGATAAATTCTTCTATCATCCAGCGCATCCCAGTTCCCCGCGAATCTGTCTTCGTGTCGCCCTCATCCCCTGCCGCCGGCCCCGTCCCCAGGGCAGGATGGGGTAGTGGGAAGCCCCTGAGCCCCGCGGTCACCCGGGTGTGACAGGCTGGCCCCACTGTGTGAACTGTGGCTTCCGGGATTGCAGGATTAAGCCCCTTGGAGAAGGCGGTGTCCATACACGGAAGACATTTAGTCAACACTTCGCTGCTTTTCTCGCCTCGTCCCTTCTCCAAGGGGCTTTCCGATGCATCTACCCTGCTCTGTCCCAGCCTCTCTCCTCCGGCCCTCGCTGGCCATGGAGACGTCCCCCAGGCATGTCTCCAGTCTCGAATTTTCTTTTCGGTTTGCTCATTTTCCGGCGTCTTGTTGAACATCTCCGTCTGTCTGTCCCTTCTGCGTCTCAGACAGGGCATGAGCAGAATCGCTCCTCATTTCCGCCACAAAACCAGTTTCCCTTTTTCACTCTCCCATTTTCTCTGACACGTTCTTAATGCCCTTCTTTCGTCCCACTTTAAAACCGTAACCGAGTGCCGTTGGCAGCCACAGTCACTGACGGGAGTGTCCCGCGTCCTTTAGAGGGGGAAGGGCAGGAAGACCGTCGCTTTTAATCCCAGGCCTCGTACTTCCGTGTGACCTAAGTAGGCTCCTCCACTCCCCTGCCTCCGTGTCCACATCTGGAAAACCTCGTAGAATTGTAGGAACGAGGGGCGCCTGGGTGGCTCAGTTAGTTGAGCAACTGGCTTCGGCTCAGGTCATGATCTCACTGTTGCGTGAGTTCGAGTCCCGCGTCGGGCTCTGTGCTGACAGCTCGGAGTCTGGAGCCTGCTTCAGGTTCTGTGTCTCCCTCTCTCTCTGCACCTCCCCTGCTCACGCTCTTTCTCTCTCGCTCTCAAAAATGAAGGTAAATATAAAAATAAAATGCCTAAAAAAAAAGTACGTGCTATGAAATTCATTGTTGAGGGTGGTTTGTCGGTGTTTGCTTTTGTCTAATAGGACAAATGACAGAAGCAAAGAGTTTGTTTTGCTTTTTACCTTAAAACTCTCGGGTGGAGGGCCAGTCAGCATTATTCTAGAACAGCCCTTCATCACAAGTGTCCAGAAGCCCGTCCTGCATGGACTTTAGTTACTCACAGCATCGTCCTATTTGGGACATGAAGCTACCGGTATTCCTTACGACTTTGTGCTAACAAAGTAAGGAAACTCTCTAAACTAATACAAATATCCCCATTTCTTTTTTGTTTTTTTTGTGTGTAATTTTTTTTTTCGAACATTTTATTTATTTTGAGAGAGAGCAAGCGAGCACAAGCAAGGGAGGCCGAGAGAGGGAGAGAGAGAATCTCAACCGGGCTCTGCACTGTCAGCGCAGAGCCCCACGTGGGGCTCGACCTCACGAACCGTGAGATCATGAGCCAAGCTGAGTCCTAGAGTCAGACGCTTAACCGATGGAGCCACTCAGGCACCCCCAAGTGTCCCCCTTTCTTAATACGAATTTTATTGTTTTAATTTTCTGTATTTACAAAATAAATACCTGGAATTGACCCTTGAGGGTTCAGAATGTGGATTAACAAAGGGCTTGTTAAACCACTTGTACTTTTTGGGTCATTTGCAGTCAGTGCAAATGGATTTAATCAGTTCTTACGATCTAGCCTTATATTTAAATGAATGTACAAGTTTTATATTCTGACCAGTGGTTTTGTGAAGTTAGTCGAGGTTTATCTGAATTAGATGAATTACAATTAGGTAATTTCCTTTGAGCAAAAGATCTATAAACAACAAAACAGATTTTTCCAATTCTTAAACGTTACAAGTAGAAATGGCTAGGCTCTTTACATAAGAGAATTTCGTACCTACTCTAGGTTCTTTTGAGAAAAGGAGTTAAATTTTTGTCAGAGACCGTTGAAATGGTCTTGGGCGTAGAAATCACAGTATTTGCTTTCTGTTCCCGCTTCCTGACACGGTTGGCACACGGTCATCACTATCTGATGAAGGAGAAATGTCAGATCAAGACTTTGGTACCTCGGTCAAGCAGATGAGTTACAAAAACAAAAGAAGAAAAACCATAATAAGCCTCGACCTTCACAGAGCAAGCAACTTTCTTTTCATTTTTGTTCCTTATCCCTGGACAGAGTCTTGCCCTGGAAGTTTCTTGTTACAGAATCCCTCCCTTTCATCTTTCCCTCCAAGCAGGAGCCATTTCTGAGGGGGGAGCAGGGTGCCAGGGCAGGGCAGGGTGGGCCAGCTGACAGCGGAGTGTGCAGGTGTGCGAGGGAGGCAGCAGCAGGAAATCCCACCTGTGAGAGATTGATACTTCATCCTTGCATGTGGCCGGCTGACTGGTGTGAGCCCGGGGCCCAGGTCTGCAGACGGTTCCGGTGCAGCTCTCCTAGGCACCGCGCTCCAGGCTCCCGGTTCTGTCCCCTCAGTTCACACAGACCGCTGGCCTTTGTGTTCTTCATCCCTAATCCGTGGCTTAGAAAGTCTCTCTAGGCAAGATCAGGTCCTTTATTGCTTGATGCCCAGTGATTGGAAAACAGATTCATATATTTTGTCTTTTTTTTTTTTTAATAGATTTAGTTTTAAGTGGAAAACTGGATCATCTTGATGGGCTACTTTGTGTATTAATTGCTTTCCAAAGTCAAGTTTATCTGTATCGATAAAATGGAGATAATACCACCACTTAACTTAACAAGAGAGTCCGACCTGAAAAGTGCATTCTGGTAACCGCACGTGAACGTTTTGGTAACGACGTCCCACCTGGACAGCTGGGCAGTGGACGCAAAGCCTGGAAGCCGGGCCCCGCAGCTGTCCTCTTGACAAGGAGGCCAGTTTGGACATCGATTAGCTTCATGGGAGCGGATCCGTGCCCTGTTCCCACAGCGGCGCCGCGTACCGAGCCAGGAGCGCGCACCACGGGCCTTTGCACCTGCGCCCGCGGCCTGGCTGGCCGTTCCCTGCTCGCTCCCGGGCCTGCTGGGCTCCCCGTGACTCTGCGTTCCGTCACGTCCGCCGGGTGCCTTCGCTCATCTCGCGGGCCCGGCGGCTTTGAAAGCGCTGGTTCAGCATCTTAACGGTTTTCACAGCCTGGCTCTGCGTTGCCTCTGGCGTTTCTCCCGTCGGCTGTCCGACCCGCATGGTATTTGTTCCCTTCCTTCTGTGCTGCGTCTGCTTATTGTTAGGGCTGCAGTGATAACCGTGATAGGACGGCGACAGTCTCTAGAGTCGGCCTTGAAGACAACCCACTAGTACACAGTTGGGGCTTTGCTTTTTGCACGTAATGTTTGGGAATGAGCCAGCATGCTAGAATTTTCTGGCCAACTCCGCCCTGCCGTGAATTTGCTGTTTCTAGTGGAAAAACTCTTTTTTACTCCATTCACTGAGCACTGTTTTTGTTTTAAGGTGGATATTTTGGCTCAGATTCGTTGTATTGAAAGTCTCAGACAGTCACCACCTTCTTCATCTTCTCCTACCATAAATAAGGTAAAATTCAAACGTGAATGCAAGAGGAAATAAACATTTAAAACCTCATAAAGTAACTCCGCGTGAGGCGGTGGTGTTAGGTGAGGTACCTTCCCGAAGGCCGTCCTGGGGCGTGGAGACGTACGATGTGGGATGGGCAGGAGCGGGAAGAGCAGCTGGGATGTGTCCCCAGGACAGCCGGTCACTGAGACTTGATTGATGATATATTCCACGGGCAGCGGCACCAGTGAGGGGTTCTTAATCACGTGGTTGACAGAGTCGGGAGGTGTTGGGCACCATAAAGGGTGGGCGAGGAAGAGGACGAAGACCTTGCCTGCCCAGCAGAAGCAGAGAGGAAGGAGGCCGGAAGAAAGGAGAGAAGAGGCAGAAGAAGGCTTGAAGCTTGGGGGTTATTGGAATTGAAGGCACAAGAATCAGAGGCCACAGGGTCATTAAACCAGGTCATCATAGCCAGATTGTTACAGGAGGGGTTGGACTTCGAAGGATCTAGCATCTGGCACCCAGAAAATGTTTGTGCCGGGCCCCCCAAGAATTAAGAGTTCCTGTAGAACTTTCTGGTGAACCGTTTGTCTTCTTCCTTCTTCTCTTTTAGTTATGTATCATTAGCTAAAATAGAAAATATCTTAAGTGGCTGTTATCACCTCTTTAAGTTTCTCCAGTAGCGTGATCTGGCGTGGAAACCATTGGAGATAAGTTCTGATCATTTCCTCTAAAGCGTATACTAATAGGTGAGCCATTCACATGGGGATTTACTCAGAGAACTGCCAGTCTTCATTCTTTTCTTCGTATTCTAGATGAGCTGCTGCGGAATAAGATGGCAGCTCTCCTGAACACATACTGTGGGGCGGGTTTTGTGTTACGTGCTTTATGTGCATTATTTCATTTAATCCTTACAAACCCCTGTGAGGAAGTTCATGGTATAATATCTATTATATAAGCATGGAAACAGAGGCGGAGTGAGTTGCCCGAGTTCATACATCTGGTATGTGGTAGAGCTGGCCTTCAAACCGAGACAGCTCTGAATGCCTAAGGTCTTAACCGCCGTGCCCACAAGAAATAGTCACATTCCTACAGTTTCATTAAGGGATTTAAAATTCCCTTAAATGGACCAGTATTGGGACCCCTGGGTGGCTTAGTCGGTTGGGCTGAGTTCAAGCCCCGCACCAGGCTTTGTGCTGACAGCTCGGAACCTGGAGCCTGCTTCAGATTCTGTGTCTCCTTCTCTCTGCCCCCCCCCCAACCTTGTGCTCGCTCTCGCTCTCGCTCTCTCTCTCTCTCTCTCTCAAAAATAAATCAGTAGTCTTATCCTTGCTCCTTTTTACCCCATATTATTTATTTGGAAGGTGCACAGCTTTCCTCTGGTGATCATCTCCTGAATGCCCGTCACTACCCACCCCTGCATGGCCATTGTGACTTCATTCTATGGTCCTTCTGGCTGTGTCAGCTACAAGCCAGTCTGCTTCCTTAAGAAACGTACCTTATGCTCTGAATCCTTACAGTGGGTACATTTAAATGTCTCATAAGATAAGCCCAATATAAATGGATTTCTCTACTTAAGAGGATAGGATAGCTCTTAAATTTAGGATGCTAGATCAGCAAACATGTTGAGCATGTTGCTCCTGGCCATAAGGAGGCGTTTAATTTCATTGGAGTCGGGGCTGGGAGGGCTTCAGACATATCAGTCAGTTCTAGTGCAAGGCAGATTAAAACGTGTTCATGATAGAGATTCAAGGGGCACCTGGGTGGCTCAGTCGATTAGGTGTCTGACTTCAGCTCACGTCATGATCTCACGGTTCGTTAGTTCAAGCCCCGCGTCGGGCTGTGTACTGACAGCTCGGAGCCTGCAGCCTGCTTTGGATTCTGTGTCTCCCTCTCTCTCTGCCCCTCTCCCCCTCACACTCTGTCTCTCTCTCAAAAATAGTTTTAAAAAATAGAGATTCAAGCAAGCATGCTTTGGGAGTGTGCTAATTAACAAATAATTTATTAAGAACTTACTACATGCACATGCCAAGCCCCATGTTTGTAGGCAGCAGGAGGTCACTGGTGGCCCTGATGGACACAGCCCTTCTTTGGGTCCCCTGCATACACCTTAAAGGAAATCAGAAGGCGGAATGATTGTATGAACAAACTTTGTTGTATTTTCCAGCATTTTGTTAAAACTTCAAGCATAGAAAAGTTAAATGAATTTCATAGTGAATAATTATGTTCTTGCCTTCTGGATTTTTACCATTAGCATTTTATTATTCTTGCCTTATCAAACACATCTGTCCACCCCTCTGTCCACCCATGCCTGTCTGTCTGCCAGCTTTTCTGCAGTAGGCTGATTCTGTGTTTATAACTTGGAAGGCATTGCTATTATAAGAGTATGGTAGTGTCACGTGCTGGGAATTACTCATTCTATGATCAACCACAGCAGGCTGTTTTCCTTGAAAAGACCCAAGTCACTGAACATAAGGAAAATCTGATTTCCTTCTTTGTGAAAAAAAATAATAATAATGTTATGAAGAAGGTGTCTGCCAAGAATAATACGTATTTCCTACAAATGATCAAGAACATCATGTATTTTTCAAAAAGCCAGTTTGTTTTTTTTTTACATGAGTCCTTGCCACTTTATGTAAGCCATTTTGAGAATCTTTTGGGGGAATTGTTTTTTAAAAAAAGACAGGCCTTGGGGCGTCTGGCAGGCTCAGTTGGTTGAGCATCTGACTTTAGCTCAAGTCATGATCTCACAGCTCATGAGTTCAGGCCCCGCGTCAGGCTCTGTGCTGACAGCTCAGAGCCTGGAGCCTGCTTCTTGATTCTGTGTCTCATTCTCCTTCTGCCCCTCTCCTGCTCACGCTCTGTGTCTCTCTTTCTCTCTCTCAAAAATAAATAAACATTTAAAAAATTTAAAAAAAAAAAAAAGGCCTTAGGACACCTGAGTGCTCAGTTGGTTAACCGCCCGACTCCTGATTGCAGCTCAGGTTGTGATCTTAAGGTTCGTTAAATCAAACCCCCTAGTGGGGCTCTGTGCTGACAGTGCAGAACCTGCTTGGGATTCTCTCTCTCTCTCCCTCTTTCTGCCCTTCTCCTGCTTGTGCTGTCTCTCTCAAAATAAATGAACATTAAAAAAAAAAAAAAAGACAGGCCTTATGCCCACGAATTACTACTGGGAGTGAGCAACTGATATGAAATAACTCCAGTAGAAGCCTGACCTTGGGAGAACGTGAGGCCAGCGGTCTCTCAGGCTGGAGTCCTATGTGGGGCAGGACTTTGACATAATTTGGGAAGCTGAAGAAGAAGGCTTTGCATGTAGGTAGAGAGTATAGCGTGAGCAGAGGCGAGGGTGCAGGAAAACATGGAATCTGAAGGTCAGAGCACAGAGAGGGTCAGTGGTGAGTAATGGGAAAGGGGCTGCGACCAAGGGAAGGTTAGGTCCTGACTGACAGACTAAGGAGCTTGGAATTTACTCTCTGGGCAGAGAGAGCTAGTGAGGCGTTCTTAATCACGTGGTTGACAGAGTCGGGAGGTGTTGGGCACCATAAAGGGCAGGCGGGGAAGAGGATGAAGACCTTGCCTGCCCAGCAGAAGGAGAGAGGAAGGAAGGCCGGAAGAAAGGAGAGAAGAGGCAGAAGAAGGTTTGAATGAAGCCTTGGCTCAGGAGCGGAACGGGTTGTTTTGGCCAAATGCCTGCTGTTGGGGGGGGGGGGGGCGGGCGGCACGAGGGATGTTGGCGATTGAAAGCAGAGACATCAGAGGCCAAAGCATGGGAAGGTGGGTTCAGAGAGAGAGAGAACGAGCCAGACTGTGTGGTATTAGAGGAGGGGCCTGGAGGTCAGTACCGATCATCTGAGATAGAGACAGAGACAGAGAGAGAAGTCCGTGATGGATGCTGGAAAGATTTCCAGGTTTTGAAAGATTTATCAGCAGGAGTCACCCTGAAGCAGGAGAGCGGGAACGTCAGGAAAAATAAAAGAAAGAAGCTAAACAATTACTAGGTTTGCCCACGAGGATTTCATAACGTAGGTAGGAGCTAAGATCGTAAATCGTAACCAAATGATAAGATGACTGCAAGCAACTTGTAAACAAAGTAGTTTTGTGTATTTTTGCCATAATTAAACTTTCTTTAAAAATTTCATTCATTTGTTTTTTAATTAAAGTGTAATAAGCATAAAGTTTTAGTTTCAGGTGTAGTTATGATGATGTAGCAGCTCTGCATTTCCAGTGCTCTTCATAAGTGTTCTCTTCATCCCCTCACCTCCTGCCCCCTCCCCTCTGGTGACCGTCAGTTCTTTGTATTTAAGAGTCTGTTTTTTTGTTTGATTCTTTTTCCCTCTGTTGTTTTTCCCCCCTTAAATTCCACATATGAGTAAAATCATACAGTATTTGTCTGACTGACTTATTTCACTTAGCATGATACTCTCTAGGTCCATCCATGTTGTTCAAATGGCAAAATCATTCTTTTTTATGGCTGAGTAATATTCCCGTATGTGTGCAGGCGCGCGCGCGCGCGTGTGTGTGTGTGTGTGTGTGTGTCTTCTTTATCCATTCATCAGTCAGCGGACACTTGGGCTGCTTCCGTACCTCGGCTGTTGTAAATAATGCTGCAGTAAGCATAGGGGTGCCTGTATCTTTTCGAATTAGTGTTTTTGTTTCAATGAAGTAGTTCTAAAAAGAACTATCTTTTTTTTAGGATGGTGGCTCTGAACAGTTCACGTCTGATTGTTTCCTCGCTGTTGATGAAAATCTTCACGAACATTACAGTTTCAGGGTCACGGCAAAGCTGAGCTCTCGCACTCGCTGTCCTACTTTATAACCCTGGGTTCCTTCTCAGTTCGCTTCGTGTAGCTGCTGTCAGTCTTTCTGAATCTGAGGCAGGCTGCCTGGTGTCGAATTCTAGCCTGAGGTTTCCTGGCTGGAAAAAGGTAGAGACAGAATTCGAGCCCGGCAGCCTGACCCGAACCCATGGCCCTGACCATGCTGCCCTTGGCCTGTCATTCCACGGTGGGGCCTACCCATTCAGGAGCTGATGGAAATACTAGACAAATGAATGCCTGTACTTACTGCCATCTGACTATCCAAACTTTCTGTACTTTTTGAAGTTCTTATTCTGAAAATAAAACTTATTTGAGAGTTCGGAGGGCACAGAGTATACACACAGCTGACTAGAACACCCTCCCTGAAAACCATGGGAGGAAGGGAGTCTCTTAAATGAAGTCTGCGTGTCAGGCCCTGAGCATGACTGCCTCCATTTACAGAAGCCGCTGGAGTGGCTCTTGAGTGTCCCCTTTCACAGGTGTATGGATGAAATGTCTTTCTGCTGTTAATATTTGACGTAGAGCAAAATCACTAGTAATTTTGTGGGGTTTTTTTCTTGCAAGTATAAGAGATTCGTTTGAATGGACTTGAACTTCCACGTGTAAGACATACGCTCCATTTATGATGTTTTGGGTGTGGTGGCGGGCAGTTATTCCCTGCCCCTCCCTCCCCCCCCCCCCCCCCGGTCAGTGAAGAATTTAATAAAGGCCAACCACAGTAGTATTCTAGAGCTAAATTAGGTATATTAGACAGTGTAGGTAACTTCCTTGCAAATCCCCCTCTCTTTTTTTTTTTAAACACCAACATTTTTTTATATGAGAAAGACCCAAGAAAAGGAGAAAATTTGCTATTCCATGTTCTTAAACAGATTCGATGTTGAAGTTGTTTTTTTTTTCAAAGCACTGTTTGTTTTCCCTGAATTTATCTGTAAGTTTACAGTGATTTAAAGGAAAATCTACATATTTTTCAAAACTTGACATCCTGTTACAAAAGTTGAGATTTGTTTTAGTTTTAAAATATTAAGTTGTTGCTAAAGTTCATGTGTAAAAATAAAAGATTTATGCTAAAGTACTAGTGGTTCCCTATCTGGCTCCCAGGCCCCATGGTACTTGTACAGATGCAGTCCCAGGGTACAAGAAAGAGTCCAGACACTGGTCCACGTCCAGGACACGATAAAGGGGACATTTCAGATCAGTGAGGGAAAGATGGCTTTTTCATTAAATGGTGTTGGGCCAACAGACCGACTACAAGATAAAATTAAGTCAGATTCCTGTATTATCTCCTCCATCAAAGTACATTCCAAGTCGAAGATTTAAAATGTTTAAATCGAGCAAATAGAATGCACAGAACTGCGGCTGCCCCGAGTGCACGGAGCTGGGGGAGAAATGGGCCACCACCCTCTTACGGTAATGCTGCCTGAGGTCAGGTGCCACGCGTTGCCCGTTCCAAAAGTGTATGCTATTAATAATTGAAGTGTAAAATTACTTAAAGAGAGTATAGGAAAAAAAATAGTTTAAAAGTAATTTTGGAGTACGGCAGCCCCCTTTTATGCAAGGCAGAGCCCGCCGGCAAGTCATAGGAACTTGGGAATGCAGCCGCACGCTCCCTTCGGGAAGGAGTTTGACACAGTCTGTCAGCTGAAGACGCACATTCGTCAGCCCAGAAATTTGTCTGCTGGGAATTTCACGTGGACGTATGGGACACGTGGCAAAAGATGTCCAAGCATGTGCGCTGCAGCATTATTTACAGTAGCTACACACTGCAAGTACAACACGTGAGCATCAGAGCATGCAGGTTAAACTGGGAGAAAAGGACAGCGGAACCTCCTGGCGCCGCGTGGAAGAGCCGTGTCACCCGTACGTGCCGGCGGACCTGCTGATGGGCCTCGGAGAACGTTTCGGGCCATTAAATGAAGGAAACAAACGCAAGTGCAGAGCACAGAGTCTCATTTGGGCCCACTTGTATGTTTAAAAACAATAAAGGATCTCTGTGCGCGGGATGTTTATTAAGTATATATAAGGAACTGATTAGTAATAGTTGTCAGGAAGAATGGCAGAGTGGTGGGCATATTTATTAAATTGCACATCCTTTTATTCTTTTTGAGTTATTTTTTTTTTAAACCGGGAAGGTGTTACTATTCCAAATAGAAATGAAAGTCTAGTCAAAAATACAACAGATTTGCTCTAAAATGGCGAGTTAAACAGGTCCTCATCAGCATATATAATCTCAAAAACATGATTTAAGTGGGGAGAAAAAAAGCTTGCAAAGAGATACGTACAGTGTTATGTTGTGTAGGTCGGTTTTTAAAACGTAAGTTATTTACGAATGTGTTTGTAAGTAGTGGAAGTATAAAACCGTCGGCAGAAATGAATACACGTTCAGAAAGGTCGTTGCTGGGCGGGGAGGAGAAAGAGGGAGCCGACAGCGGCATCTCACGGTTCCCTTGTTCCTGGCGGTCAAGTTCCTAAGCAGAGATGGCAAAAGGTTCGCATCAAAAAAAAAAAAAAAAAGTTGATGCTGCTTTTTGTGCTTTCCTTATCTATTTAAATGTAAAATTTAGGGGTGCCTGGGTGGCTCAGTCGGTTAAGCGTCCGACTTCGGCTCAGGTCATGATCTCGCAGTCGAGTTCGAGGCCCGCATCGGGCTCTGTGCTGACAGCTCAGAGCCTGGAGCCTGCTTCATATTCTGTGTCTCCCTCTCTCTGCCCCTCCCCCACTCATGCACTGTCTCTCTCTGTCTCAAAAATAAATATTAAACATTAAAAAAAATTTTTTTAATGTAAAGTTTATTATTTAGGGGCACCTGGGTGGCTCAGTCAGTTAAGCGTCCAATTTCAACTCAGGTCATGATCTCGCGGTTGGTGAGTTCGAGCCCTGTGTCAGGCTCTGTGCTGTCAGCTCAGAGCCTGGAGTCTGCTTCGGATTCTGTGTCTCCCTCTCTCTCTGCCCCTCCCTTGCTCACACTCTGTCTCTCTCTCAAAAATAAACATTAAAAAAATGTTTTGAGTGAATAAATAAATTGTAAAGTTTATTATTTAAATTTGTTTAAATTTAAAATTTGTTTTAAATTTATGTCAATTTTTTCAGCGCCCCTGTTGTTTTCATTATTACGTGATTCCTACTGAATTGAGTAGTGTTTTCGAGAAGTCACAAATATTCTTTCTCTCTTTTTTACCCCTAACAACAGGTCAGCAGTGGCAATGACCCCTGGTCAGCCTGGAGTTCTTCCAAGTCTGGAAACTGGGACAGCACGGACGGCTGGGGAGCCAAGCCAGAGGGGGCCGCGGCCCAGAGAAACACCTCCAATAACTGGGACGCTGCCTTTGGTCACCCCCAGGCCTACCAAGGACCAGGTGAGGAAGAGGGCTCAGCTGGTGATTGGGCCCACCCTTCAGGGGCCTGGGGAGGGCATCCGAGTTAAAAATAGAATTTAATCAAAGGAGTGCTCTCAAGTGCTCTTATTCACTAATAGCAAACCTAGATTTCTGGACCCAAATGTGGATAGTCATTAATTATAATCTTTAGTCCCAGCTCCGTCATCTGCCACAGAGTCACAGACGCTTGGAGAACAGAGCAGCCCAGTGGCTGCTGGAGACAGAAGGGGCAGGCCTCCTGTTGCGGAGGATAGATGCCACTGCAGGTGACCCAGCTAGTGCTCCTGTTCCACCACAGCCCCAGAGAGACCTGAAGTCTCAGGTTTTTTTTTTTATGGCAACTTCCCACTCCAAAATCTTAACAACGGATACACATTTGTTTTAAAACTTTGGGCCAAAAAAACTGCATATACATGGAGAATGATTTGTCACCTGCTGGTTTATGACCTCTGACTTGCCTGTTTCCCCTTTTCCTTAACTACCCATATGACCCCCGGGCTTTGAAATACAGAGGCCAAAGAGGAATTCACAGAAGGGGAAACAGTTCAGGAATTAAGTAAAAGGGTATTTATGTCTTCCTGAAGTTAAATAAAAGGACAGAGATCTGCCCCTCATTATCTTACAAGCCTTGTCTGAGCACGTCACTCAGAGTATGACTATGCTGGCGGCGAGGTGGCGGCGAGGAACCGTGCGCAGGAAGCCCGGGGGTTGCATGCTCCTGCCGGCAGCCGGGGCTGGGCTGTTGGCAGGTGCGGGAGCCACGGTGGGTGCGACCCAACGGCTGACCCTGGCTCTGTACTCCTCCCGATGCTGTCAGTGCCTTTCTTTTTTGTCTTGGCATTTGTCTCTCAGCTTCTCCTGCTGGCACCGCCGGGGCAGAGATCCCAGGACACCTGAGGCCTTCAGGGTGGAAGACAGAGGCCCAGACAGTGGGACCAGGAAGGCAGGGAAAGCCGGCAGCCCCCTACCTGACCGAGGTCACTGTTAGAATAGGAGGCTCCTGGTTCTGCTACTTCCCTCTTGTTTCTTCTCCATCCCTTCCCCCTCCACCCCCACTCTGTTCCTCACCCCCCTTCCCTCACTGCCCTGGCTCACCAGTGTTATCAATCATATTAAGTCCTTTTCAATGATCTGTCACCCTCCCCCCCACTCCCCAGTATTCGTGACTGTATTCGATGCTTATTTGCAAGTTTATAAGGTGAGATTTATCTGTGTGCGGGCCTTGCCCTGTGTGCACACCACGGGGCCGCTCTCAGTCTGCATTTATCTGAAGTTACTTGGATGGACAGCCTCGGTTCTAACTTGTCTTTTGCACTAAAAGGCAGAATCCACAATTGGAGCCTTAAACCGGACTGGAGCCTACGCTTCGATCTGCCTTATAATCCTGTGCTACGCCCTCGACTCCCGTTCTTTCCCTGGTGTCTGCGGTCCGTAGTCACTGTCAGAAAATTAAGTCATTGCATTTGTATTTTGTTCTTCTTCCGTGGCGATCTTCTGTGCCCGCCCCTAGCCACCGCCGGCGATGACGATGACTGGGACGAAGACTGGGATGACCCCAAGGCGGCTGCCCCCTACTTCAAGGATTCAGAGTCAGGAGAGGCTGGGTCTGCTCAGCGAGGCAACAGCCGGGCCGGTTCGTCCTCCATGAAGCTGCCGCTTAACAAGTAGGTGTGAAGGGCGTCAGGGACCGTGATCTCCATGCGGAAACAGACGGAGATCCAAGGAGGCTTTTCCTCTTTTCAGCAATCTGTGAAGTTTGGAGTGTGGTCATTTCTATTTGGATCTCAGCTTTAGCTTATTTAAAGAAAAATTTTTATTCACTTTAATATATTTGTGTGTATATATTACATACATATGACACGTATAATATATATGATATATGTTAATATAATTTAAATATATAAAGATATTAACATATTTAATATATAAATATATATGTTAAAGTATATATATATTAAAGTGAATAAATTTATTCACTGTAAAGTGAAATCGTTGTTCTATATAACGATCTGCCAAATACCTCTTTTACCTTTGTCAGCTCCGTGACACAGTAAGGTCTTCCTGCTGATGTCACGGGAAGCTGAAAATAATCATACTAATAATAATAACTCTCTTTTAAATGTTTGACCATTTGTTGATCACTTACTGTGGGCCAGGCCTTGTGCAGAGTGGTTTGTGTGCACTGTGTGACCTAATATCCCTCTGTGGTTCACGTAATCTCTGTTTTTCTGTGAGAAAAACTGACGCCCGAGAGGTTAAGTGACTGTCCAAGCTCACACAGGTGCCAAGTGATCTAGTCAGGATGCCAGTCGGTCCCCTCAGTCTCTCAACTACTTGCCTAATATGTTTCAAGACTGTTTTCACTTAGCTTTCTCTTAGGTTTAAGAAGGAAAAAGAGATTTGGAACAGTACTTGTAGCTACAGTGCCTAACAGGAAAGCATGTGGGAAAGGGGGAATATGGCCATAGCACTGTGGGATTCCCCCGGGGAGAGTTCTGGAGAAGTCTGTAGTTCACAGTGTAGTTCGAAGGAGAGAGAATTTCTGACTTCCAAAAGAATCTTCAAATACTCTTCTTACAGTAATATGTTTAATACAGTTTTTCTAAAATTACGACCACTTTTTCTCAATGTTCCAAGTCCATCATTCAAAGCTGATAGGCAGGAATGTTAATCCATATCTGGAAAAAGTTGTAAACATAATGTTTGCTGTATATGTAGATGTCAAGATCTGGGTCTAAATCTACATGTATGAGCTGTGTGAGTTCCCCTTAGTATATCTAAGTAGCATCAAGTGATTAAGTGAGCTGTCTTCTAGCTACACATTCTTCCTATTTCTCTATCCGGTTTTTTCCATTATGTATTTTCATGCTCCATCGCACGCATAATAAACTGAGTCATTCATGTTGACTATATGCTGTTTCTTACAGTGGAATGTGAAGTTCTCAGTGTGGTCTGCAGTGACATGAGTTAGTCTGTTCTTTAAGCCTAAATACAAGTTCATTTAAACCCATTTTGCTGTCATTGAAGCCCCCTTGGGACAATGAGGCAACACAGACTCTGCAACAAATATGTGGCCGCGTGTCCCTGGCTAGTTAGTGAGGTTCTGTCTCTGTTTGCCCCTGCTCCCGGTGCCACATCCTTTCTTGCTCCCCTCTGCCAGATGATCTTGAGGATATCGGGTGACCTATTTGAACCTCCATTTCCTCATCTCCGAAGTGAAGGGCCTGGCTTTAATTTAAAGTGCTCTCTGCTCTAAAATTTCAGTTCAAGTTGAAACCAAATCAGAGGAGTCCTCGTTTCCACCTGTGCCTTGGAGGCCTCCCTCTCTCTCTGGTGCTGAGAGGTGTTTAAGATCCTGTGTGTTTTTTATTTAACTTGACTAATGTATGAAGGACTCACTTATAACAGTTGTAAAAATATTTTAAAGTATTAGCATTTTTCAGCAGTTAATCCATTTTATATGACAGCTGTATTTCAGTCCTGGAACATGAACCTTACACTAGAGAAGGAGATTAGAAATTTAAGTGTACTCGAGCATTATAAGAATCCACCTTGATAATACTCAGAGAATTAGCAAAGGGCACAGCTGTTGAGTAAGTATTAAGTGAGTTGGCCTTAGAGTGTCGCTGTGACCCCTGAGAATACCGAAGGAAGTGTGAAATGAGACTCTGCACCCAGAAGCTTTCAGTTTAGTCAAGGAATTGCCACTCCGTGACCTCCTCAATTTTTCCATCAGTATTTTCTAGTGGAAGTATAGGTTCTTTAATAAAATTGTTCCAGGGGCACCTGGGTGGCTCAGTTGGTTGAGTGTCCCAGCTTCGGCTCAGGTCATGATCTCAGGGTCTGTGAGTTCGAGCCCTGTGTCGGGCTCTGTGCTGACAGCTCAGAGCTCCAAGCCTGGAGCCTGCTTCGGATTCTGCGTCTCCCTCTCTCTCTGCCTCTCCCCTTGCTCATGTTCTGTCTCTCTATCAAAAATAAATAAGCATTAAAAGAAATTTTAATAAAACTGTTCCAGATGAGTCCATTAATTCATTAAGCCTTTAGTGTATTTTTCCCATGACTCCTCTAGGTCCTGGAAATACAAATACTTTCTCTAAGGTGCTCCCGGTCAGCTGTAATGTGTAAATGGATGATGGCAATTAAGCGTGATAAATTGTACAGCAGAAGTATGCTCAGAATGTTCAAGAAGCACAGAGACCGCTAGCTCTACCGGAGGCTGTAGGGAATACTCTCAAAGAGGTGATGGCATAGGTAGAAATCACTTTAATTTATGAGTGTATACGAGACTCTTTGTAGAACTCTTGGATTTAATTCCCTTATCATCTTAAAAGGCAGGTCTTATTGGTCTCATTCTTCACACAAGGAGACGGGAGCTCTAAAGGTCACATAGCTATTAATTGTTGGAGTTGGAATTTGAACCCAAGGCCATCTGGCTCCTAGACCCCTCTTTGTTCTCTCTTATATGAGCCATGTTTAAAGGACATCTAGGGAAAAGAGGATCGAGGTAGGTCCTTTGAAGACGAAGGAAAAGACGGGCCCCTGGGACCAGCACATCGGTTGGCCTTTCATTTGGTACATGAATGAAATAGAAGTAATGTAGTTGGTTTTGGGTAGAAATCATACTTCTTTTCCTGTTATAGGTATTTTGCTTTCTGAGGGTCTTTTTTTCCTGTTTATTAAAAGCATTTCTGAAACCCAAATTAATCTTGTCCTCTTTAGCACTTTGCGGGGGGCTGGGGGGCTCAGTCAGTTAAGTGTCTGACTTCAGCTCACAGTTTATGAGTTCGAGCCCCACATCGGGCTCGCTGCTGTCAGCACAGAGCCCACTTTGGATCCTCTGTCTCCATCTCTCTGCCCCTCCCCATCCCCTCTCAAAAATGAGCATAAAAAAAAAAACCCGAAACGTCTTAAAATAAAAATAAAAACAAATCTTTAAAAAAAAGTAGCAGTTTGAATGGCTATATGTTTCTTCCAGCATTTCTCCAATTTTAGAATGTTTGGGGTCTCTTTACCAAGACTGGTTTTCTTTTGTGTCCCCCACACCAGTTCTGAAGAGAATTCCAAAAGAAAATGGCACAAGTGTTATGGATAGCGGCAGCTTCTTTGGGATAATTGTGGCTTCCTTGAGGGAGTATGTTGACAGGCAGCTTTAATTTGGATATAAAAATGCTGGCGTGTGGCCACTGCCACACGTGTTCAATTCAAATGGCTGCGCTCGGTACTTTCTCCTCCTGTGCCCTGGGGAACATTTTTCTAGGCTGCCCTTCACTCTTTGTGGGGTGAAAAAGAGTTTCAGATCCAGTTAAGCAACTAGAGTACCCATAAATATCACACCTTCTGGAGTCAACCTGCTCTCTGACCAGATGAAGCTTAATTAAATGACTAATTGGCCATTGAACAATCTGATTACATTAGGTTTCATTTACCACAGTTTCCTAGTCCTGGTACATCTGAAAGACAGAACAACGTTAAAACTGTTGTATTAAAGTAAATGTGGACAAGAGTTGGAGAGTTCTTCTAAGGTGACACGTAAGACTCACGGGCATTTATCTTCATGATTAGATTTCCTGGCTTTGCAAAACCTGGAATGGAACAGTATTTGTTGGCCAAGCAACTAGCAAAACCCAAAGAGAAAATTCCTATCATTGTAAGTTCATTCACTTTTATTTGCTTGCTTTGTTGCTAATTAAGCTCTTCTGTAACGCCTTACAGCCTAGAGGGTTATTAGTCTTTTGAAAGGTATTTTTAACACATCTCATGCTCCAAGTAACTGACAGTATGTATTAGTTTGTAAGAATACTAAAGATGTTTAGCATCCATTAATGCCTGTCATTATGTTGTTTAGATATATTTTATTTTTACCTTTAAGACTATTAGTAAATTGAACCAATAGCACCTGTAGTGTATTTTCTTTCAGTGATTTTTCTTCTCTAGAGTGTCTTGAAGTACCTTTTCTATGCTGTCTTTCTACCAACCTTATATATTTAGCTGATAAATCCAATCCAGATATTTAGGTCTCTGCCCTTATTATCAAAATAAGATGTCCTTTCCACTGCCTTGGTAACAGTTAGCTTTTCTTCCAAAAAACCAGCTGTCAGGTCACAGTAAGGAGCTAGCAAATAAAAACTGGGAGTTAGTGACACCATTAAGAACATCTCTCATAGAATAACTTGATTATTCCATAACATGACATGGGCTCTCTGGTTTCACCCAAATGTTGATTGCTGATAGATTTTCTGTCTAAGCATTATCTAACTTAGATTTCCAGATGAAATTCTGGAAAAGAGAACTCTGGCTATCTTTTCATCCTATGGACTTAACACAGTAACTATAAGACGGGGATGGGGTTGGGAGTGGGAGCCTTGCGTGTAATCACCGTAGGCCCAACGCAAGGATGTGGAAACATCTGGTCTTATTTTATAATCTCTAGGTCCTGGGAAACTTGATAAAACTGCAAAACTGATAATTGGATTTGTTTTTTAGTATGTGTTCCTACATCTTTGAAAAGCTTGAAATCCTAGAAACTCAAGAAAGAAAGGCTGCAACCAAGAGCCCCTTTTCTCCCTTTCCCTCAAAGCAAATTTGGGGTAATTAACTTCTGAGTGGTTAAAGATCATTTTAATTTTTAAATATTTTCTTCAGATTTTTTATGTAACTTCTGAACATACATTATTTTGTTCTCTTCATTAAATTTAAAACTCCACGGGACTAAGAGCCCACGGCCCTGCCCCTCAGGTCCTCAAAAGGGACTTTATCCCAAGCCCAGGAGTGTTGGAACGGAGCTAAGGGACCCATAAGTTTTAGGTGGACACGGCCCCTGAACCCTGTCGGCGGGCCTGCCTGAGGAGGCTCCTGGCGTGGAAAGGGCAGCTGAGGAAAAATGCCTTCAAGTCCTCAGAAAACCGAGAAAAAGCAGAGAAGTGGTTCTTTGCTTTTGAGACACAGCATCTCTACCAACTAAAAAAATTAAAAGCCTCAGGCTGTTGGGCCCTCGATGATCCGAGGTGCCTCCCTCGGTCTCAGTCACTGAGACACTCCCCAGAGGCTCCTGCCCCCCAGCTTTCAGAGAGTTTTCTGGGGCTGGGCTCCCTCTTGAGGAGTCATAGAAGCTCGTTGTCAAGATCTTCCCTTCAGTCCTCCAGTTAAGAGTGTTCGGGCCCCGGTCACCTTCCTGACCTCATACCCCCTGAACTTTGATACGCCACCCCACTGTTTTCTCCGTCCACCTTTAGAAAGAATTAGGACGGGCACACAGGACGTGAGAGTGAGCCTTGAGAGAGTTTGATGTTGTCGAGACATCCGGGTGTGTAATTTTGTTATTTCACAAAACCATCAGTCTGCGATAGATCGGAAATGTTTTAAAACTAGCCCTTCACCACATAACAACGGGAGAGAGGGAAACTGTATTCCATCCTGCCATCCCCTGGAGGAGAGGGAGGCAGACATGGCTCCTCCTTGGCCTGAGATGGCCCCCTGGAGCAGAAGGGTTTGTCCTGGCACGTGTGTCCTTTAAATACGTAACCTTCTCAGGAACAGAGAGTATTTATATAACTTGTCAGAGAAGAGCAAGAATGACCCTCCAGAGGACCTCTAGTCCTAAAAAGAATCACTTAATGACTTATATCAAGTATATTGACTATTTTTCCATCTGACAAAATCACCTCTCCCTGGAACATTGTGTAGGTTGGAGATTATGGCCCAATGTGGGTGTATCCTACCTCTACGTTTGACTGTGTGGTGGCAGATCCCAGGAAAGGCTCCAAAATGTATGGTCTGAAGAGCTACATTGAATATCAGCTCACACCTACTGTAAGTATCTGAGTTATCAAAACCAGAATCGCGCCTGCATTCCTAGCTACGCTTTGCTCTTTTCTTCATTTCCTGTAGTCGGCATTGGTAACGTTTTCTTCTCTTTCCCTTGCATTGCAGAACACTAATCGATCTGTAAACCACAGGTATAAGCACTTTGACTGGTTATATGAACGTCTCCTGGTTAAGTTTGGGTCAGCCATTCCAATCCCCTCTCTTCCGGACAAACAAGTCACAGGTGAGTGCACGTGACCTGCGTCTCACGATGACAAGTAACAAGACTGCGGCGCGTCCAGATACGCACTCTCCTTTTCGTCACCCTTGTTGTTTGAAATCACAGCTCTCCTTTTTCAAATCTAAATCCATTTCCATCCATTTCCATGAAAACTTCAGTTCTGCCTTTCTTCTTGTTCTCAAATTTCAGTCTGTTCCCGCAATTTTAACATTCTCCTTTATCAACTTGATTGGCACCATAGAGGCTTCCTAGTGTCTACGGAGCTATTTTGGGGCTGTGGAGAATTCTCACGTCTTTTAGGTTTTAATACATTGTTTATTCTGCATCCGATAACTCAGTGTTGTTTTAAAGCATCATAGCATCACACGGCTCTGCCCCCAAACTGAGGTTTGGGTTTTTTTTAAAGCTCAGGCCTGAAGCCAGGGGGTGTCATAGAAAGCAAGAGAGCAGCAGCCGCTCAGCCTGAAGAAAGTTGAGCTTTGATTCACTGACTGGGATACGTGCCGAGGAAACCGAAAAGCACAGAAGCTACTTTATCTGTCCCCTCTCTCGTTTGCCTCCTGCCTGCGATATCCACAAGATCATTATTATATAAACCCCCCTCTCCCTTACATCCTGGAGGGAAGAAAAAGGAATGCCAAGTAGATGATCTCATGATCTTTCTGTGCCCCGTTCCATGCGGAGCTTACAGCTAACAGTTTTTATTTGTTGAGAGATTTTTGTTCTTTGTGAAATAATATTGAACGAATCTGGTTTTATTCCTGGGTGCCGGACGGGTATACTCACATACTTGGTGAAAACCTAAGTAAGGTTCGTTGAAAATGGAGAATTGGAAATACTCCTCACCGCCCCTGCCCCCGCCCCGCCCCGCCCTTCATTCTAGTTTTCTGGAACCTGGTAGGGAGATCGTAACAAGCACAAAATAATATCTGAAGTCAGAGTTTGAAAATAAACCAGCTATGTCAGAAAATTTTTCAGGAGGAGTAAGCTTTATTAATTAACTCCTTAGTTAATTTCAGTCAATGAGTAGGGTGTAAGCTCTTGGTATAATTCGCTTTCTTGCATGGAGAATGCAGTATAACCCAGCTTCATGCGGACTCACCGGGTCTCTTTCCAAGGGATGAGACTTTGTTTCTTCATAATCTAAGCTTCTGTAGCACTTAATCTCTACTCCTAGTAAGTGCAAAATCTGAAGTATTGTAATGTATAGGAAGTGTCCATACCCATCGTGCTGATGAGCTGGCACTTTCTGAAGCAGTGAACTTTTGCGGTGTGGATCGGGTTGCTCTTCTCGCTAAAAGAAATTTGTGCTTGTTTGTACTTGTCATTTCTAAAGGAAAGGCCAGGCTGTATTTTTTACATTTATTTTTAAATGTATATACAGTAAATTAACTCCTTTTGGTATATAGTTTTAAGAGTTTGGGGGCACCTGGGTGGCTCAGTTGGTTAAGCATCCGACTCTTGGTTTTGGCTCAGGTCATGATCTCACAGTTGGTGAGTTCGAGCCCCACATCCGTTCCCATGCTGTCCGTGTGGAGCCTGCTTGGGATTCTCTCTCTGTCTCCCTCTCTCTCTGCTCCTCCCCTGCTTGCTGTCTTTCTTTCTTTCAAAATAAATAAATAAATAAACTTAAAGCAAACAAAACCAAAAAGTATTTGAAAAAAAAAGTTGTGACAACCACCACTAGGGTCTTATAATCACCACTATGTTCAAGGTACAGAAAGTTCCATCACCTTCCCAAATTCCCTTGAGCTCGCCCCTTTATATTCATCCCCTCCCCCTAGTTCTAACCCATGGCAACACTGGTGTGTTTTTAGTTTTGCCCTTTCCTGGATATTGTTATAAATGAAAGCATACGGACCTACCTCAAGAAGCAAGAAAAATCTAATACAACCTAACCTTACTCTTAAAGGAGTTAGAAAAAGAAGAACAAATGAAGTCCAAAACCAGTAGAAAAAAGGAAATTATATAGGGCAGAAATAAATGAAATAGAAACTGAGAAACAATAGAACAGATCAATGAAACCAGGGGGGTGGCTCAAAAATAAAGTGGTTGCGTATATAGTGTGTAGTCTTTCGATTATGGCTTCTTTCTCTCAGCATTGTGCCCTTGAAATACGCACAAGAGGTGTGAATCAGTGTCTTTTTATTGCTAATTCCATAGCTTGTTCGTCCATTCACTCCTGAAGAGTATTTGGGTTTTCAGTTGGGGGCATTTATAAATAAAGCTGCTGTAAACATTTATATATGAGTTTTTGTATAAATGTAAGATGTAAGTTATCCTTTCTCTTGGGTAAATACCTAAGAGTGGAATGACGGGCATTTGGCAGGTATATGTTTCATGTTTAAGAAATTGCCACACTGGGGTGTGTGGGTGGCTCAGTATGTTAGGCATTCAACTCTTGATTTCGGCTCAGGTCACGATCTCACAGTCATAAGATTGAGCCCCCCGTTGGGCTCCACACTGAGCATGGAGCCTGCTTTGGATTCCCTCTCTCCCTCTCTCTCTCCCTGCCCCCTCCCCCCTCAAAATAAATAAACATTTAAAAAAAGGCCAAATTGTTTTCCAAAGTGGCTGTACCATTTTGGAATCCCCCCACCCCCACCCCGAGCAGTGGAGAGGGTGTCAGGAGCCCCACATCCTTACTTGAACTTCTGATAATGTCAGTTTTTCTTTATCTTAATGATCTGTTAGGTATGTGGTGGTACCTCACCATGGTTTTAATTTGCATTTCCCTTATATAAGTAGCGCTGAGCATCTTTTCATGTGCTCATTTGCCTTCCATATATTTTCTTCGGTGAAATGTCTGTTTAAATCTTTTGCCCATTTCTTACTAGGTTTGTTCATTACTGAATTTTGAGAATTCTTGACATTCTGGAAATAATATAATCTGCAAATAATTTGTCCCAGGTGTGGCTTATCTTTAACAGTGTTCTTCGCATAACAAAAAGCTTTTAATTTTAATGAAGTTGAAAGTACCAATTGTTTCTTTTATGGATTGTGCTTTAGATATCATGATGGAAACCTGTATGTATGCCTGATCCAAGTTCATGCTGATATTTTCTTCAGAAAGTTGTGTAGTTTTAGGTGCATTTTGAGTTAGTGTTTGTGTAAGATGTGAGGTTTAAAAAGGTAGACGTTTACATTGTGCGTCTGGCTATCCAGTGGTCTTAGCATTGTCTGTTGAGAAGACTATTCTTTCTCTGATTTCCTTTTCATTTTTCAAAAATCAGTTGAACATATTTGGTTTTATTTCTGGACTGTATTCTGGTCTGTTGATTTACGTGTCCATCCTTTTGCCAACACCACAGTGTCGTGATTCATGTAGCTCTATAGTAAATCTTTAAATCAGGTGGTTTAAATCCTCCAATTTGGTTCTTTTTCAAAATAATTTTAGGCTACTTTTCTTTTGCCTTTCCATATAAAGAGTCCATTTGTAGACATTTATAAATAATCACGCTGGGACTTTGGTATATATACAGTTCGTAATTGTTATATCTTCCTAATGTGCCTTTTTGTCTCTAGTAAGAGTCCCTGTGTTAGAAGCTATTTTGTCTATTAATATGGTCACTCCAGTTCTCTTAGAGTTACTGTCTGCATGGCATATCTTTTCCCATCTCTTTCTTTCTTTCTGTCAGTGTCTTTGAATCTGTATCTCTTGTTGACAGCATCGTTGGAGCTTTTTTATCAAATCTCACAACGTCTGATTTTGATTGGAGTTTTTAGACCATTCATATTTAATAACTATTGACCCAGTTAGATTTACATTTGCCATTTTGATATTTGTTTTCCATGTGTCTTGTTTGTTCCTCTTTTACTGCCTTTCTTTTGCATTAAATATTTTCTAATATGCTGTTTTCATTCCTCTCACTTTTCCACTAAATTTTAAAAATTATTTTCTTAGTGGTTGTCTCAGTGGATGCAATGTGCATCCTTTTTGTTAAAAATTTTTTTCTAATGTTTAGTTTTGAGAGACAGAGTACGAGTAGGGGAGGAGCAGAGAGAGAGGGAGACACAGAATCCCAAGCAGGCTCCAGGCTCTGAGCTGTCCGCACACAGCCCTGCGTGAGGCTCAGACTCGTAAACCACGAGATCATGACCTGAGCCAAAGTCGGATGCTCAACTCACTGAGCTACCCAGGCGCCCCTACGTGCATCTTTTTTGTAATGTTACAGTGCACTTCAGATTAATACTCAATTCTAATAAAATTGATAGAAACTCTTCTCCATTACAGCTCTGATTCCCTCTTTTTATGCTACTTTCATCATATATATTATAAATCTAACAACATGGTGTGATAATTATTGCTTTCTACAATCTTAGGTCTTTTAAAGAAGTTAAGAGAAGAAATTAGAAAAAAAATACATCTTTTATGTCAGCCCACATATTCCTGGTGCTCTTCATTTCTGCCTGTGAATTTGGGTAATTTCCTTTTAAGCCTGAGGTAATATTTTTTAATACAGCTCTACTATCAGTAAATCCTCTGGTCTATGTTTATCTGAGAATGTCTTCATTTTGCCTTTTTTCTTGAAAGGTGTAGTGGTTATAGAATTCATGGCTGGCTGTTTTCCTTCAGCATGATGAATATGTCTTTCCATTGCTTCTGACTTCCATTGTATCAGATGACAAATCAGTCCGTTCTGTTGATTACACACACACACACACACACACACACACACACACACACGTCACACTCCACTATACATCATGAGTCATTTTTCACTTGGCTGCTGTCAAGGTTTTGTTTCTGTCTTTTTAGTACTTTGATTCTGCTGTAATCTTGGCGTGAATATATCCTCACATTTATCCTATCCAAGTATGTTGAGCTTCTTGGAAATGCAGATTAAAATTTTCCATCAAATTTGGGAAACTTTCGCCCATTATTTCTTCACATATTTTTTTCTTCTTTCTCTCTTCTCCTTTGGGGACTCCCATTACAAGTATGTTGGCATGTTTTATGTTTTCTGAAGCACTGTTCATCCATATTTTTGTCTTTGTCCTTCAGATCAGATAACTTCTATTGCTGAATCTTCAGATTCACTGATTCTTTCTTCTGCCAACTTGAATCTGCATTTGAGCCTCTATAATGAACTTTTAATTTCAATTATTGTATTTTCAACTCCCAGTGTTTCATTTTATTTATTTATAAGTTATTTTTCTTGAGAATCTTTATTGTTTGATTCCATGTCCTATTTCTCTGCATTTTTAAACATGACTTTAGTTCTTAGAATGTATTTTTGGAATCTGCTTCATCTGCTAAATTCAACATCCAGGGACACTTAAGAGATGGTTTCTGTTGACGACTTTTTTGTCGGTATGTGTTCTACCTTACTGTTTATTTGCATATCTCAATTCTTTGTTGAAAACTGAAAATTTTAGAGAATATATTTTAGCAACTCTCGATTCCGATTTTTTCCTCTCTGAAGGTTGTTTCTACTTCATGTTTGTTCGTTTGTTTGTTGGTTAAGTACGTTGCTTAGGCCAAGTCTCTGAAATCTGTCTTCCCTCAAGTTCAATTCTTTTTTTTTCTTCTAAGTTTGGCTCCCTGGGGTTCACCCTTGTTTCTGTGCAGATTAGCGGTAAGCCTGCCTCCAGCCTGTAGGACTTCTGTCCCCTGTGTTGGATCTTGGGGGAGGGGAGTGCATGCAAAGACCAGGTACTTTTCAGGTCATCCATCCTGGATTTTACTTCTTTGTGGGCCTTTCGCGTCTCCTTTACAAGGGTGTGCAGCCTCAGAATCGGCCTGGAGTGTGTGGCTGACTTGGATTCCATCTGGCCTCCACGGTTTCTGCACACGGCCTCAGCCTGGAATATTCTCGGCCCAACCACTCTGGCTGGTGGGCCCACTGGCCCTCTCTGTTCTCCAGCCCCTGGATTGTCACTGCTGCCACCACCGAGTGTGAGCAGGTCCCGCTGCTCCAGGTCAGGTGCGCCTTCTACCTCGCCAGGGAACCTGCAGCGGCCAGTCTTCACAGCCCGCTGTACACTGTCAGAACCTCCGTGTCAACCAGGGAGAGGGCGGGAAGGCACAGGGGCCACAGGGCAGGTGAGAGCAGCCCCGTGCCACACAGAACACTGCAGATTTCCATGAAGTTCAGCAGTTTTGCAAGTGTAAACCCTTCTCAGATGGCTGTTTGCCTTTGGTCGATTTCCAGAACACTTATTTTTGGTTCTGGGCTCTGTCCAGCTTTATAATTGTTTTGGAGGGTTGGGAATAGTGGATTGCCTCCCTCGACTGTAGCTGGTATTTTCATCTCCAGGAGCCTTTGAACGAACAGTGATTTTGTTCGGTAGACTGAAAACATTTTCTGTGTTCGCTTGATGTTTTGTTATGTCAGGCTTGTTAAGCTGATTTTCTGCTTTGAAAACAGAAATATCACTCATGGGGCTATGTTTTAGAATGGTCATCAGTTCTGGGATAGTAACTCTACTGCGTTCATGGAAAAATTGCTTTTTCTATTCTTGGTTTAAGTACATTAAAAAACAAAATGGAGTAAAGAGTTACAGTCTTGAGCTAATGTTCATGAATACTAAGTTTAAGTTGAGGTTATATTGCATTTGGACACATTTTATAAATATAACAATTTTATGCACTTTGTAAGAATTACTTATTAAATTCCACTTTCTCACCCCTTTCCTGACTACAAGGCTTCACATGGCCACACCAGGACTTGGCATAGTGTTAGTTTATCAGAAAGAGAAAGTTTTTCATACTTAGGTAAGATTTGCTTTTAAATTTGTTGAATACTCAGGGATCCTTGAAGAAAATAATACTTTGTGGCTGTGATTTTTCTTGTCACAACTGTAAAGTTGGTTAGTTTGTGAAATCTGAATCTCATTCTTAGAAACTAAAAAAGCCTGTTGTCTCTCTTTCCTCTGGCTCTTTGAGCATCTGCTGTGTTACAGCTTGTTTTTAGGTTAGTGAAAACTCACCATGGTTTTACCTTTTACTAAATAACTTTCTACCAAGGTCCCAGTAGACACAAATGGCTTTTCCTTTGTGGGGACAGTAACCCGCTTTAGACAGTGATGTGCATCACTCCTGTCTACCTTGCAGGTCGCTTTGAAGAAGAATTTATCAAAATGCGCATGGAAAGACTTCAGGCATGGATGACCAGGATGTGTCGTCACCCCGTCGTCTCGGAAAGTGAGGTTTTCCAGCAGTTTCTAAATTTCCGAGATGAAAAGGTAGGATCTTTTGTTATGACAGTCGTAAATCATCTTGAGAATTGTCACATTCGTACCAATTTTATGTCTGAAAGTCATAATTATGTTGACTCGCTATTTCTCATTTCCTCCAAAGACAATGAGGGGACAGAAACTAAATCCTAAGCATGGGAAATTAGTCATAGTGTGTGGAAGAGCCCCTTGCCAGAATGGTTTTCCATCAACTGGGAATGGATTGGCCCGGGGGGAAGGATATGATAGGGTGAGGAATTAAAACTTTTCCTGGATGCTTTTAAAAAGTAGGATAGGCCGCAGAGCACACAGGATGTTATCAGCGGAAGTGAGGGAAACAGAGTGACTGATTTCTTAAGATCCCATTTCGACCTTGCAGTGTAATAATATTATGAAACAAAAAGTAGATTCAGCATTGGACCATCCTCCTCCAAGCCAAGTCATTTTTCCAGAAGGGTAAATGCTGGTCTTTCTTTGTCCCTGAGGATAGTTGTTCTGCCAGTGGCTGTGTGATCTTTGTTGAAGGTCAAGAAACCATTGGCTGTTGGACATCTCATTATTGTCTGCTTTGGAGATAGTTTTCTCTCTCCATAAGCTTTTACTCTAAGTTGTACCTTTTTATTCTGTAAAGATGTTTTCTCCATATTTCTCTTATAACAAGTATGACATGTCTCAGAAAACAATATAAAGAATAAAAGCATAAGCTAGCTCAAAGGCCAAGAGCAGACAGGGAATATATTACAATTCTAGAGAAAAGTCATGAAATTATTTTTGTGTCTTATTAAATTAAATACTAGAATATTCTATACTTTGTTGGAACTTTCAGGCAGAGATTTACTTGCTAAACTGCTTTGTAGTACTTTTCCCTTGTCAATGTGAACACATTTATGAGAAGTGTAAATAATCGGGCTCTCTGGATGTTTACAGACCCATGCATACACTCAATATAGTGTAACTATTTGGGCCTTATTTTCAGTGACTGCTTATTTCTAGAATTGACGGGCTCATCTGAGTTCGTGGCATGTAACCAGGCCAGGAACTAGAAAACATGGAGGTGCTCCAGCATGTTTTGGTCAAGATTGTAGGTCTAGCCTTGCGCCTGCTCTGGAAAAGTCTGGTTTCTCTGGTGAGATGTGATGGCAGCCACAGTACGCCGTGGGACCGTACAGTGGTGAAACCGCGTTCTTGGAGGGAGTTCTGTCCATCAGTTTTGTTTCTTTGGAGCCACAAAAACTACATGGAATCCCCTCCCAACTTTGTAGCCTTACTGTTACCCACAGGGCTCTAACAAAAGTCCTGATTTTCCAAGACCTGGTTTAGAAAGTGCTTCTAAAGGTTGTGTTTTATACAGAATATTATTATTAAAAAATATTTAAATCTGGACACTGAGGGTTTAGGTGGATTTGCTCTAATAGGAAGAAGAAAGAACTTGGAGTCCGGGCACCTGAGCTCTAGTCTGGGCTCTGCTGCTAGGCCCCTCTGTGATCTTGACCTCGGCATTTGATCTCTGGGTCACAGTTTCCTCACCTGCTAAGTGACAGTATAAAACTAGATAATCACCGAAAGCTGTGATTCTTTGGCCAGAAGTAGCTCATGTAGTTGGATGGACATAGATAATCCCAGAGACCTGAGGAAAAATTATTAGAAATAAGTGGTTAGTAAGATAGCTGGATGTAAGGATCACCTACTTGCATACCAGCAATAAACACAAAATGAAAGTCTCAAAGAAACCTATCACAAGAGCGTCAAAAATATATCTAGGAATAAATACAAGGAAGTGTACAAATAAAAACTACGTAAAAAGCTATGACATGGCGCCTGGGTGGCTCAGTTGGTTAAGCATCCAGCTCTTGATTTCGGCTCAGGTCATGATCTCACGTGTGTGAGATTGAGCCCCTCGTCAGGCTCGCACTGACAGTGCAGAGCCTGCTTGGGATTCTGTCTCGCCCTCTCTCTCTGCCTGCCCCTGCTTGCATGCACTCTCTCTTACTCTCTCTCAAAATTAATAAACTTAAAAAAAATAAAGCTGTGAGGGGTGCCTGCATGGCTCAGTCGGTTAAGCTTCTGACTCCTGGTTTGGCTCAGGTCATGATCTCACAGTTAGTTAGATCAAGACTGACATCGGGCTCTGTGCTGACAGCTTGGGATTTCTCTCTCCTCTCTGCCGCTTCCCAGTTTGCACGCGCGCTCTCTCTCTCTCTCTCTCAAAAAATAAATAAGTAAATATTAGGGAAAAAGCTATGAAACATTTTTTTTAGAGAAGTAAAACTTAACCAAGTGTTCCATGGAATTGAGGAACAGAAAAGATGTGACATGTGGAAAATCAGAGCACTAAGAATAGCCAAGGCACTCTTGAAAAAGAATGAAGTGGAAAGAGGGCTTTACTGGGTATTAAGACTCATTATAAAGCCGAAATAACTTTAAAAGCATGGTATTGGCATAAGGCTAGACAAACAGATCAGTAGAACAGAATAGAAGGGACACGATGTAAGGCAGAGATGGTACTAAGTCCAGTGGGGATAGGACAGGCTTTCCAGTGAATGGTGCTGGGTCACTTGGGTGGCATCATTGGGGAAAAATGAAATTTGGTCCCCACCTCACAATAGTCTGTTGATTTTGTTAGGGTTGACACTGGTGTTGTGGTTATGTTTTTAAAACGTGGTCTTCTATACTAAAGTCATATGATAGCCTTCTCTATTAAAGGTATTTATAGGTGAGGGGCGCCTGGGTGGCTCAGTTGGTTAAACATCTAACTTCGGCTCAGGTCATGATCTCAAGGTTCGTGGGTTCAAGCCCTGCATCAGGCTCTGTGCTGACAGCTCAGAGCCTGGAGCCAGCTTCTGATTCTGTGTCCCTCTCTCTCTGCCCCTTCCCTGCTCACGCCCTGTCTTTCTGTCTCAAAAATAAATATTTTTGTTAAAAAGGTATTTATAGGTGAAATGATGCCATGTCTGGACTTCCAGTAAAATCAAGGAAAGAAATGTAGAACGGAGGAGAATAGGAAAAACAAGATTGGCAAATGTTGATATTTGTTTCGCAGCTGAGTCTGAGAGGGGGATTACTAGACTTTTCCCTGTACTTTTATATGTATTTGGAAGTTTCCATTGTATAAAGTTAAAAAAAAATTATTTCCAGGTGGTTTGCAAGTCTAATGTGAAAGGCAACACATAAAGCTTCTACAAGGTAACGTAGGGGAATATGTTCATACCCCCTAGTGGAGGGAGGGATTTCTGAAATATGACCCAAAAATGACTAATCATACAGGAAGAGGTTGACAAATTAGACTACATTAAAATTAAGACCAGCTGTGTACCAAAAGAAGCCTTTAAAAGTGGAAAACAAGCTAAAGATAGGAACGTTTAGAACCAACAGAGGGCTGCCTTTTAGAATATACGAAAACCCATACAAATCCATAAGAAATATAATCAGCCAGTTGTTGGGTTGATTTGGTAATGTACTTCACCAAAGACAGTATCTCAGTCGTGAACAAATGTATGTAATGTAATCTCATTAGTCATCAAGGAAATGCAAATCAAAAGTAAGGTGAATACCCCTACACTCGAGCCAGAATGGCTGACGTGAAGGACTGGCCAAAGCTAGGGTCTTAGTGAGCTCAGTCACACACTGCTGGTGGGTGTGCAAATGGGTGAGACCAGTATGGAAAGCCACCCGGCGTTACCTACCAAGGGGAACGTTTTCCGCCCACGCTGCAGACCTGGCAGATGCACACACGTGCGCCCCAGGGGACGTGTACGTAGCAGCCTGCTCATCCCCCGGCAGGGCCTGGGGTGGCTCCCGGCAGTAGAGTGAACAGACAAACTGGGGAGTGTTCAGACGACGGAACGTTAGGCAAGGATGGAGTCAATGACCTGCGGCTCTACCAACAGCGTGGCTGCGGGTCTAAGCACAGGTTGAGCCAAAGAAGCCAGACACGAAGAACACGTGGTCGGTGGTGTTCGCCAGCTCAGGAGCCCGGCCCGCCCACCGATGAGGGAGTCGTGTCCAGATGGTATAACTTGAGGGAAGAGTGAAGAACTGATAACTGTAAAAGAGAGGGTAGTGGTTACCTTTGGAAGGGAGGGCAGGGGTCGGGACTGGGAAGGCACACGAGGGGCCTTCTGCAATGCCAGCTTGTTTCCCTTGGCCTTGGGGTAGGTCACACGGGTGCTCGCTTTGTGAGAAGTGGCCGCGCTGTGTATTATGGCTTTGGGCACTTTGTGTGTGTAGGTAGATAGGTATTTATAGCTCTATCTTACAAAACTTTTTTTTTTTTTTAACAGCTCATGATACTGGTTCCCGTCTTACATTTTAGGAAAGCCTTAACCTTTTTAAGAAAACATTTCACCTAAAGCTTTGAGGCACTTGGTCAGGATTATAGGGTGTGTTTTGTTCACTGTTATATTGCTGTGCGTTGGGAAAGGACAGGGATTGAGTCCCCTCGCTCTGAAGGGACTGGGGCCCACAGGGACCGTCCTGCGCGTTGGCACGGGTTCGTGTAGAGACGACATCTGAGGTGCACACACTCCCTCCACGAGCAGGGCGATCACGTGGGGGCTGGTGCCGACAATTAGAAAGATAGTCTGTCAGTGAACCAGTCGCGTTAGGGAGATTTGAAAGACCAGTCTGTGTTGTCCACGGTTAACGTTATAATGTTCTTATTTGCAGGAATGGAAGACGGGGAAGAGGAAGGCCGAGAAAGACGAGCTGGTGGGAGTTATGATATTTTCCACCATGGAACCGGAGGCCCCTGACTTGGACTTACTAGAAATGTAAGAGAGATCGTCAGCCTGTCCTTCCTCCCAGAGCTGTGTCCACCTCCTGTGCTCGCAGGCCGGGGGGCGCGCGGTCGGATGACGGGGAGCCCATCATGTGTGCAGGGCAGCCCTGTGTTTCTAGCCCAGCATCAGGTTAAAGTCTGCTTCCTTTTTACCTTGAAGTCCGTGATTTCCTCGCAGAGACGGTGGTTTCTCGCTGTCGCTGATAAAGTGTGATACAACAAAGTGGCACAGAGCCAGCGCACGCCCACATGATACTCGACAAGGCAGAAATCTCTCAACATTGCCTCAAAGGAAGCAAATCTCTAACCTGCAGTTTTGTGCTGTTTTTTAATCTGTTGTTTCTAATTATGTAATTTTTTTTTCTTTTTAATGTAGGCTTGGGTAAAAATCTGGTGTAGTTCCTTTTCTATTCCAAGATTAACTAGAAATCTTAGGGCTTTTTTTTTTTTTTTTTTAACATTTATTTTTGAGAGACAGAGCACAACCAGGGGAGGGGCAGAGAGAGAATGAGATGCAGAATCTGAAGACAGGCTCCACGCTCCGAGCTGTCAGCACAGAGCCCGACGTGGCTCGAACCCACAAACCGTGAGATCATGACCGGAGCCAAAGTCAGACGCTTAACCGACTGAACCACCCAGGTTCCCCTTAGGGCTTTTTTTGAGAATTTTTTTTTCCTTTTATTATAAAATTCTTGCTTATGTGTTACCAAATGAATAGACAAGGGGAAGAAAACACATCTTACAAACTACCCAGAGAGAAGAATCAATGGTAATATGTTGACTTAGGTCTACGGTCTTCCAAAATCTCCTCTGTGCATATGTATCTAAGAATAAAACTGATTAAGCAAAAAACACCTCACACTATGCATTCTGTTTTATAAGCTGCTTTTTTTTTTCATTTAGCATTATATTGGAATGATTTTTTTCAGATTGGCATTTTTTATATCCTCAAAGAACTGAGTCGTTCGGTATCGCTCAGATGGTTGGGTCTCAGGTTACTTTCTCCAATTCATTGAAGTACTTGTTGGAATGAATGAATGAATGAACTACTCGACGGTACCTCCAGTGATGGAATTCTACCAAATAAGATATTCAAGAAACCATGATTTCATTTCCTTGAGAATCATTTTAGTTAAAATTCACAGGGAATTGAGGGGGGGAAAGGAAGCAGAGTTAAAATTTAAATGGCGAATTTTTAAGTAATCCTATTTTTTTTAAGTTTATTTATTTATTTATTTTGGGAGATACAGAGACAGCGCTAGTGGGGGTGGGGCAAAGAGAGAGAATCCCAAGCAGGCTCTGCACTGTCAGCACAGAGCCCGACGCAGGGCTCCGTGTCACAAACCCTGAGATCATGACCTGAGCCAAAATCGAGTTGGACGCTTTACCAGACTGAGCCGCCCAGGCGCCCCTTCAAGCCTGATGAAAGGGCCGTCGCTACAGAGCAAGAAAACCAGTATCTGTGGTTATGTTGGGTGCGAGTCTCCCCTGCCCGTGTTGGTTTTTCTCCTCCTGCACGTCCCACTGACCGTGTGGTAGCAAAGTCAAGGACATGCCGTCTTGTGTTTCGCCCCACAGAGAACAGAAGTGCGATGCCGTCGGTAAATTCACCAAAGCCATGGACGATGGCGTGAAGGAGCTGTTGACTGTGGGCCAGGAGCACTGGAAACGGTGCACAGGACGTAAGTGTCGTCCTCGCGGCCGCTTCTGGGTCGGTAGGTGGCAGGGCAGGCCGGGCTTTGTGACCGTTGCCACACTGGGGGACGTCGTGGACTGCAGTAGCGTCTGCCCGTGGCTCTCCGGTGACCCTCGCCTGTCAGCCCTGATGAGCCGACAGAAAACTGACTCCAACAAAGCCGGTTCGAGAACTCCCCCCAAAATACCATGTCCCCTTAAATGTTTCTAGTTTCATGGGGTTTATAATCTGTGAATAATTCATCTTTTCTGCGTGTTTAGAGAATGCTTGTTGTTAATGTCTTGATTTTACCTTTTGATGTTTATCCGTTTGGTGAGATGTATGTAGAACCTTGTTCACCGTACGACCGGCTTACATCCCGAAAAGCCCATCGTAAGTGGAAAGTAACCTAAGTCGAAAATGCATTCGGCGCCCTTAACCTCCCGAACGTCCAGCTTAGCCTGCCCCCCCCCCCCCCACGTGCGCGGGACCCTGGCGTCAGCCTGCAGCTGGGCGAAGCCGTCTCACGCAGGGCCAGTTTACAGGGCGTCGAGCATCCCCCACCGCACTCACGGTGACAGAGTGGCTGCGCGGGTGCCGAGGGCTTGTCGCGTGCCGGCTGCGTGCTGCCCAGCGTCACACACAGGGTCCTCCCGCGTGTCCCCAGCCCGGGACGGGATCCAGATTCGGAATTCCAAGTACAGTTTCTGCTGAATGCGTACCACTTTGGCACCATCATGAAGTCAGAACATTGTTAAGTCAGGGACCATCTGTATGTGGCTACACAACTCATTATTAGGAAAAAGCAGGATGCGGGGTCAGACGAGGAGGAGCAGGGTGAGGGGAGGTGCGGGCCTCCCCCAGCCCCCTCCCCGCACCTTGCCTTGGTTTCTGGACTGTCATTCTGCTGAACCTGTCGTCCTGTGTCCCTGGAGCCTTGCAGCTCTTGTCCCGTAGCCCAGGCTAGAAGCAGTCAAGCGTCGGCTGTGGGGTCAGCACCCCCAGCTGCCCTCTCACCGCTGAGGCCCAGCAGCTTCGCAGGCCCGGTCACGGCCGCACCGGCGCTCACACGGCCGTCCACGGCCTAGACTCTCGGGAGCTTCCTCCTCTTTGCGTCCATCCTGCCCTTATTGCCACTCGGCCTCCAGGGCCCCAGAGAGAGCTGCGCTCTCGGCACGGATCGCTCGTGAGCGTCTCTGGAGAACGAGGTGCTGTGTGTCCCTAACTAAGCTAACCTAGTAGTGCTGAGGCTGGTAGGTCAGCCGCGAGGCAAGTATCTAAGAATTTTCTGGCCTTTCAGCTCCTACCCCCTATAAGAATACTGGTTGTATTCAGGATGAGGGGGGCGGGTTGATTGTTTTTGGGTTTTTTTGGTTTTTTTTTTTTTTTTTTTTTTTTTTCATAAAAATGGCTTCTGGGGCACCTGGGTGGCTCAGTCAGTTGAGCATCTGACTTCAGCTCAAGTCATGATCTCACGGTTTGTGAGTTCAAGCCCCACGTGGGGCTCTGTGCTGACAAGCCCAGAGCCTATTCAGACTGTCTCCCTCTCTCTCTACCCCTCCCTGGCTCGTGCTCTCTCTCTCCCTCTCTCTCTCAAAAATAAACATTAAAAAAAATTTAAAATTAAAATGGCTTCTACTTTGAATTATAAAAATAATACCCACTTTTAAACTATGGTACTCAGCGTAGGGAGGAGCTTAATTATTCATTTTGTAAAGATTCTTTTAATAGGTGGCATTTTTCTTTTAAATAAGGGAAAAAGAATAAAATTGGAAGTCAAAAAATAATTGTAATGAACAAGAAACTGAATGTGGAGTAACTCGTGAATGAATTATTAAGCTAGCACAGCAAAGTTCATAGCAATGTGAGGATCTGTTACATCCAAGCCTTACATCAGGAGTTGGCAAACTGTGGCCTGCAGGCCAGATGTGGCCTGGGGCCAAGTTTTGTAAAAGTGGAACATGGCCATGCCCGTTTATTTACGTATTGTCTGGGGCTCCTTTCCGGCTACCGTGGCAGAGTCGAGTACTTTCGGCAGAAACCTGTGGCTGCACAGAGTCTGAAATATTTACTGTCTGGCCCTTTGCAGGAAAAAAAGGCCCTGCTTATACCTCTACCACTCACATGATACTTTATGTCAACAAAACCACTCATGTGCCAGTTGTCCTTGCCCGGGGGGCAGACACTGGGAGTGCTAGCAGTTGCTCCTTTGCCATGGCTGCACCTATGATGCTTCACCCTAAATACAGAAGTGAGCCCCGCACGGCAATGTATACAAATGCAGCGCTAGAAAACAAAGCCCGCTGCATGCCTTGGGTCACAGGGAGCTAACTCAGCATGGAAGGGGGAGTGACATTCACTCAAAAAGTGATTTAATTTCATTTTGTTTTTATTTTATTTTATTTTATTATTTTATTTTATTTTATTCATGCTTATTTTTGAGAGAGAGAGAGAGACAGGTTGCGAAGGGGGAAGGGGCAGAGAGAGAAGGAGATGCAGAATCTGAAGCAGGCTCCAGGCTCTGAGCTGTCAGCACAGAGCCCAACTTGGGTCTCAAACTCACAAACCGCGAGATCATGACCTGAGCTAAAGTCGGATGCTCAACTGACTGAGCCACCCAGGCGCCCCTACAGTGATTTCATTTTAAAATAATTTTAGCTATAAGCTCTTATGAGGCCATAATGATAATAAGTTGTTTAAATGCGTAAGTTCTTTGAAAGCTATTCCCTGTTTTTTACACATATTTTGAATGTAAATCCTCCAAAATTTTAAGGATATCACAAATATCTGGGCTTATGACTTCTTTTAAAGAGTTAAATCCCTTATGTCTAACATTTAGTCAAGTTCAGGTTCCATATAAGCCATAAGGCCAGATTTATGAAATAGAGGATGTTGGTGTAAGGCTGCCCTTTTTGGGGGGGAAAAGGGAGAGTTGAAGCGCTTGATGTAGGATTTAATTTAAGCATATCTTCTTTCTTCTTTTCTCTCAAAAGAGTTTCTTAAAATTCCTAATCTGTAAAGTGAGAAACGTAGCACATACCTGGTGTGGTGAAGCACGTAACAGGTGTCTTTGACCCCATGTATAGAGGGCAAAACTGAGTTACAAAAAGGTAAACAGTTTATTAAAATTAAGCCAATATGGTTTGAATTAATGTCTCCTGATTATTGCAGCTTGTAGACCATATTTCAGATCTCTCTGGACTAGATGTGTTTAAAGAAACATTTGAATTTTTCTTAACACTGCGCTAAGTCTTCAAATGCAAGTAAAGCTTTCTTTTGAAAAGCAGTCGGTGTGTTGAAAGAGAATATTTACAGATGCAGAGAAAATAGCCTAAGATAAAGAGACTCTGCTCTAGAAAGTTTTCCAGAGTGACCGTAGAATTCTAGAATGTTAGCACTAGAAGGACCTCAGAGATCGTTTCGTTAATCACGTCATACAGATGAGCAAGTTAAAAGCTCTCCTCCCTGGTCCTGAGTCCTTCTGCCATATTTTTCTCCACACATTGCTGCTTTCCGTCTTTTTTTTTTTTCTTGCAAATAATCATTCGTGCATACATTAACAGTGGGGGAAAGCAATGTATTTGGAATCACACATACCAAACCCACCGTGTATTAGCCATGTGACCCTGGGCAAGTCCATTCACTTTATCTGAGCCTTATTTTTCTAACCCACGAAACCAAGATGTGGTGTGTCTACACCTGCTAGTGGGTTGTCGTGGTGACTGGATGGTGTACGTGAGAGTCCTCTGTCAGCTAGACATCTTCCAAATGAGCTCCCGGTCGCATGGAGGATGTGGGCGGCAGTGGTGATGATTAATAATAGTAGCATCCGGAATGGGTAAAGAAGATGTGGTTTATATGTACAGTGGAGTATTACTCGGCAATCAAAAAGAATGAAATCTTGCCATCTGCAACTACGTGGATGGAACTGGCGGGCGTTATGCTAAGCGAAATTAGAGAAAGACAAATATCATATGACTTCACTCATATTAGGACTTTAAGATAGAACAGATGCACATAAGGGAAGGGAAGCAAAAATACTATAAAAACAGGGAGGGGGACAAAACATGAGAGACTCTTAAATATGGAGAACAAACAGAGGGTTACTGGGGAGGGTTTGGGGGGGGATGGGCTAAATGGGGAAGGGGCATTAAGGAATCCACTCCTGAAATCATTGTTGCACCATATGCTAACTAACTTGGATATAAATGAAAAAATAATAATAATAGCATCCGCCATTTACTGAACAACCCATTAACAGCACGTTCTATTTTTAAAAAACCATTTGTTTAAAACAAAAATTTTATTAAAGAATATAGACTAGACTATTTTGAATCATTTCAAATTTCTTTTCTGATAAAAGTAATCACTTTCAGGAAATAGTGGAACGCCATTTCACTTTGCTCAGGGGGCTGGTTAACCGTGTGCTCCTTTTTCTCTTTCAGCATTACCCAAGGAGTATCAGAAGATAGGAAAGGCCCTGCAGAGCTTAGCGACGGTGTTTAGTTCTAGCGGTTATCAAGGTACGTCCGTGTTTCTCTGTCTCGGGGCCGTTAGTATCTTGCGCAGACCAGCCACCCCCTTCAGGCTCTTGCGGGCAAACAGAGACTCCGAAGTGAAGGGCCCTTGTCACTGACACTTAAATGGGCTGGGCTCCTCCGCTCAGGACTCCTGCAGCCTCACTACATCGCGTGGAGGATTGTCACCCTGTGTATTTTCTTGCTGGCCTTCTTCGCCTTTCTTTGTGCTCAGACACGGCTCTTGCGCTGGAACGGGCAGCTGTGATCTGTCAGCCTCCGCCCTGGCTCTCCTCTCCCTTCCGACTCAGAAGTCCTGTCTTCCTGTTACAAAGGCCAGGATTCATCAAGGCAGTTCGGAGGAAAACTTGGACTAAGTAACAAATTCGTGTTGCCTTATTTCTCTCCGCAACTTCTAATTATTTTCAACTTGACCCACGTTGTAGATCTTGCCTGTGGTATTTCGAATGAATTCGTTGTGTGTTTACATTGACCACACCTGTGAGAACAAGCTAGCTGTTTCCCTTTATGTTTTGGTTTGATTTTGCTTAGTTTGCCCTGTGGAGCAGGTAGGAAGTCCCAAGTATTTGTCAGGTGAGTGGCATTTCCTCAATTTGAGTGTGTCCCATCACTTACAGCCATGATAGAATCGGTACTTTGGCCACGTTCTATATCCCGATTCCTAGGGAAGATAGGTCTTTGGATGTCAGTGTCTGAGTATTTTCAGGAACAAGAAATTAGTCTCTCACCAAAATGTAAGATTTGGGGCCGCCGGGTATGAATATTTCTTTTTGGCCTGGCTTAATTGTGTCTTATAATCCCAACTTTCAGACTGATGGGAGTGTTGAAGAGGAGTTAATCTGGCCCCTCATTTTCAGAATGAGGAATGTGGGCCTGGAAAGATAAGCCTCTGGCCATGGGACCACAGGGGGTGATGCAGGGGCCAACCCTAGGACCACATCCACCGCTTGGGTGCCGGCAGGACTGAGAGCGCTCTCCTCTTTGCGGTTCTATAGCGTCTTGACGGCATGAGAGCTTTTGTTCTGAAGAAGCTGGACCCCGATCGTGCGCTCACATGTCAGAGCTCCCCCGAGCCTGCACCTTCCTTAAGCCCCACCTGAGAACTGGGTGTCTTCTGGACCCGCCCGCCCTCCCTCCATCACCTTTAGTGCACAAAACCCCTGTGGGGGAACTGCCCTGCATTTGGGGCTCCCCCGGGCTCCGGTCCCTCACAGCAGCCCCCATGCAGTACCTCCCGTCCCCTCTGGCTCTGGAAGGCTCCCTTGTCCACCCGCCGTGCCAGGCTCAGCCCTTGCTGATTTTTCATTTGGATTTCCTCATTCCTACCGTGCTTCAGTGACTCGAGGGGAAAGTATGACTTTTGAGTTTATGTGGTATTAATTACATTGAGAGCAACAGTCTTGCAGGTGTCCCCGTCCAAACTAGAATGGAACTGCTCCAAGAGTAGATTTTTAAGCCCAACTGTGATCCTTCCAATAGCTTCCAAGCTTATATAACCCGTGGACCCACATTTGAGGTCTTCCATCCCTTGAAGTCACATATAAAACTTAATCATTCAGAGCTAGATCGCAGGATTTGTAGACAGCAGTTCACCAGTTCTCCTGGTCGCTCACTCTTCACTCGATGTGACACTTACAGAGGGTGCAGATACTTGAACCAAAAGCCTTGAAAAGGGGGAAACAGAAGACAGTTGGTAATCTGGGAAATGGTTCCTAAAGATCTTCTATAGTAACTTTGTAAAATCTTTCCATGTATTTCTCGTTCTGTACATTTTAGTAGGGCCTGAGTGCCTTCAAAATGACCAGCTTCTCTCCAGCATTTTATGTCTGTAATTTCAGCCTGAAGCGACCTCGAAGAAAGGAGGGATAGAGAGGGCTGCAGGGGGGCAGTAGAGGGAGGCCCCGACAGTATCGGGACATCCTGGAGGGGAGGAGCCAGTAAGAGATGACCCTTAGGATGCTGTGCCTTCTCCACAGTGCCCACCTGTGTATTCGTCTCCAAACCACAAACCGCACTCAGAGAAGCACTGTTTGCGTTCTTCATGTTTTCTTGTGCTCAAAACTGCCCTCAGCGCGTGATCAAACATCCATATTGCAAATGACACTTTGCCAAGTGTTAAAAGTACCTTTGTGTTGAATACCATTCAACTTACTAGAGATCTTGTTTTTAAAGAACTTTTCAAGACTGGCTTTTCACCTCTCCAGGCAAGTGAAGGTCAGCAGCGTTGAGTACTGCATCTTGTCACGTGTCCTTTTGCTCACATGTGCTGGTGTCTTGGGGGACAGTGCTGCCCTCTTTGGTCTTCACACAATTCCACTTCCTGAGAATACCTCGGATTACATTAAATATAACCTTCCACACCCCCTTTCTGAGCACCTGAACCAATACTGGAACAACACGGGGACCGTTAGCACAGCCTTTGCACAGATGCGCGAGGCGTTTCGTATTCTAGTGGATCATCATGGAAGATAACCGATAAAGATATTTAAATAGTTATCTTTAGGGGAGGAGAGGAATGGGTATAGAAGCTAGACCTCAGGTTGTATAGATTTTATTTTGGAACGATATGAATGTTTCACATTTATTTTATATTTATTATTTTACATTTATTATTAGAAAACAAATTTAAATGAAAATGTAAAAAATAAAATCTCTAACACGCAAAAGCAAAATGAATCACTGGATGCATCAAGAGAAAGGCATAACCATGTGGAGAATTCCTTCAGATCACCTTCACACAGCATATTTTGATTATACATCCCTAGCCTAGTAGCAGGTGTCTTCAAGCCAAAAAGACTTCAAAAATCTCGTTTTCAGTAATCATATAGTTAGCATAAAATGTTGGTATTGTTATTCTAAAGCTTCTAAAACTATTTTACATCGTGTAGGGGAAAGCAAATATGTAATTTTTTTACTGTTGTTAGGAACCAAGCTTTAAAAGAGAGAAACATAAAAATCAAAAGTTTTAAAACACATTGTGAAAAATCCTATAGTCCTAGATTTGAATTGGAAATGTCAGTATGAGCTCATTAGGATTTTCCTCTTTTTAAAAAAATACAGTTTGCCTCCCTCTGCACATTGAAAAGGCCCCAAAATACCCAATCCAGGAGCGAGAAGCGCCTCTAGCGCCACCCACAGGGGATTTCTAAGCGCTGCGCTCTGCCCAAATGAACCAGAGCTCCTGGCGGAAGGACCCAGATGCCAGTGTGGAGGAGCCTTCCCCTGGCCTGTAAAGAGAACATTTGAGCATTAGTGACAATAATGCTCTGTGAAGGGAAGCTTATCGAGTACGTTTAAATCCAGATTTCAGTGCTACTTTTTTAAAAAGTTAATCTCCGCTACCTTTGGGGGAATGGCTAGAGAATCAATTCATTATTCTGAAGATGGTAAAGAGAAAGAAGCACTTCATGTGCTTTTTCTCTTCCCGTACCTCAAGGTAGGCAGACGGCCGGTAAAGGAAGGTTCCTCTTCGTAGACGTGCTTCAGATCGAGAAAGAGTAATAGAAGTGGAAGAGCAGGAGTTTACAAACCTTTCCTCAAATAAAAGATCGAGACGGTTCCGGGAACCGAGGGCTGTGTCATCACCACAGAGACAGCAGAACCCAGACTGAAGGTGCCAGGATAAGTACCTGGTTTCTTCAACACCCCAAAAAGAAATTTGCAAGAAAAAAGAAAGGGGGGAGGGAGGAGATAGAACCTATAGACTGAAGAAACACTCAGGCTCTCTGCCACGCGGACGTTCTTTGCACCCTGCAAGCAGCCGTCTTGATTTCAGACACCCGGGAGCCGCACTCTGCCTGGACAACTTAGGTCAGGAACTTAGGTCTTTTCTACAGTGTGATGTTGGTGTTGTCCTCGCTTTGTAAAGAGTCCTTATCTTTTAGGCGAAAATTATGAGCGAACTGTTACATGGCCAGCGAAAGAGGGAGGCAAGGAGTGGATGATGCAGGCGAGAAAAGACTGGCCACGAGCTGTATTTGGGAAGCCAGGTGATGGGCAGATGGTGACTCACTACACCATCCTCTAGTTTCGAAAGGTGTAGAATTTTCTAGAATAAAATTTTAAAATAAAATAAATGAAGAGAGAATAACTTCTGACCACTGATGTTGCTGTAATGATTTCCAGGCGAAACGGATCTCAACGCTGCAATAACAGAGGCAGGAAAGACTTACGAAGAAATTGCCGGTCTTGTGGCAGAACAGGTATCGACTTGGACACGCGATTGCAGTAAAGATCTTATGCTGTCGAATCCACATATTTAATTTAACCTGTTTTAAAACAAACTCGGCAAATAGATACCCTCCTCTTTTCTATCCCTGTGTGTCTTTGTTCATTGTGTTTGGTGACAGTTTTTCTTTGGCTAAGCGAAAGTGCTGGATGAGTGTATCTTCAGGAAATCTAAAGGAATACTTTCCGGTGTCAAGTCACCATTTGGACCCTTAGCCTGTCTGAGCCTTGCTTCACTCAGCTGGTAAATGGGGAGAGGAGAGCCTGCCTCGTAAGGATCTCCGAATTTGGCAGCTCTCAGGGGGAAGACACCTGCTGTGGCCCCTGGGAAGGGGCGGGTCTCTGTTACAGCCACGTGGCTTTTATTAGGGTCTTCAGTGGCCCAACTCCCAATTCTTTTTTACAGACAACAGATCATAAATTCCCTTACAGGGAATAACCTTGTATGTTGTTTCAAATCCCTAAATTAAAAAAAAAAAAGTTTTTAGATGAGTTCTTGAAATACATCCTTGTGCCCACACATGCACGTTGGTCAATGACTACTGCTACTTGTAGCAAAAGATTAATTTTTAGAACTGTGCATAACATAACTATTAAAAATTATAATTCAAAAACATTGGAAAATTTTAGGTTGCCACTTCAGGTGATTACCAGATCTTTAATTATATTTTATGTTCTCTGCTAAAATGGAGACATAAAATCATTACATCTTATTTGCTCGTATATAAACAGACAGTACTCACTAGCTCTTTTCCCCCACAGTGTTATATTTTGAGCCACCTCAAAACAGCTAATTTTGCCAACCAGCCTAAAAATTATCTGATGTTCTATCATCTTCTCTCCAATCTATGATTGACAGTGTAATAGCTTTGGGGGTTGTTTTCTTGTAGGAAAACTAGGCTGAATGCATAGCCCTTGACATAGTAACTACTACTTGGGGGCTTGGCTGACCGAGTCCTCAGGTGCAACTGTTTTCTTGTCCTCCGTTGCCTGGATTTCTCTGCCAGTAATAACCAGCCTGTGTCTTGTTACAGCCAAAGAAAGATCTCCATTTCCTCATGGAATGTAATCACGAATATAAAGGTTTCCTTGGCTGCTTCCCTGATATTATTGGCGCCCACAAGGTAACTTGATCACAGAAGATGACACGGGTGAATCCGGCCGCCACTCACGGCCACCTGCGCGGTCCTCGTCTGTCAGCCCAGCCCTGAGTCAGGAGGTGCTTTCCGAAATCAGCTGGAAACTGCTGGGTCTGTTTAAATAGTGAGGTCCCATAACACGTTTGGATTGTGGGGAGTTTCTAGTTTCTTTGATTCCAAAAAAATAATTTTAAGGAAACAAAAATATGAAAAATATTCCTTTATACTTAGGCCAAGTATCAAATAAAATAATCCTGCTTTTTGAAATTGAAGACAATATTAGGAATACTACTTTCCCTTCGTGAGACCCCCTGTAAGCCGCCTGGGCAAGTCCTCAAAGATCCTTCACTGTTGAGATATGAAATAAGATGTTCTGTCCCTGGGCCTGATGAAGGGCTTCCTAATTAAAACTTAAGTGGTCAACATCAATTTTATATTTTTAGAGTAATAAGGAAACTGTATAGTTCCCATCATAAAGGTATTTTTAAACTGTAACTTAGAAATGTTTTAGGGTGTCCTCACATTTTGATCCTGGTTAGTTTTTCTCTGTTTCAGATTCTGTATTATTTCAGAATGTGAGGGTATTTTATCCACTGTAGTACTTACTCTAGCATATTGTGATGTACTTGGATTTATTAGGAAAGTCTCCACAAAGGGCTGGTCTGTGACCCTGACAGTCCTGGCACGTGGCCACATTAGCATTCTGCTTGATAACGGAATGGGGGGGGCATCGGTAGACGGGAAGCTGTGTGCAACTTCAGATCGTGTAATACAAAACTCAGAACATTCTCTTTACAATCCATCGTCGCTGGACACTTTGGTGTTTCCGCATCTTGACTGTTGTGGGTAACACTGCAGTGATCCTGACGGCCAGTTCTCTCGGAGACCGTGTTTTCATTTTCTTCAGATACGTACCCAGAAGTAGAATTGCTGGAAAAATAGACCTTAAAAATGCTCATCATAAGGAAGAAAACAAAAAACAAAAAAACAAAAAAGCCTGTAACCACATGAGGTGATGGATGTTAAACAGCACTTACTGTGGGTTTTGTAATATGTGCATACGTCAGCTCCTACAGTGTCATGTGTCAACCATAAATACAAATTATAAATAAAACTGAGGGGAAATTAAACAAATAAATAAAAATCTCAGTTAAAAAAAAACAAAACAACCCAGCTCAGAAGGGTTAGCTTCTTGTTGGGATTTGTGCCAGCACTTAAGAGTTTTGGGCACGAAGTCTGATGTATGCATGAGTGTAAAGGTTTTCCTTCCAGACAGTTCTAATGAGCTCTGTGATGATCCTGGAGTGGGAAACGTTTGGCAGCTTTTACAGCTACCTCCATCTGAGTATTAATCCGAAGTCGGTGCAGTGCTCCGCACAGAAACCAGAGTAAAGCTGACGATCGGCCGCTCAAAGACAGCGGGCGGCGCACCCCCAACAGAGCGGGGGAGAGGGTCCAGGCGCATGTGCTAGTCCGTCCCTAATCAAACGACTTTCCAAACTACTAATGCCTGTTTCCCTCTTCTGTACCACTCTTGTCCTGGCCCTGGCTCACAGAGCTACCGAAATAGAGTGCGGTTTGGTTTTCTATTCTGGTGTGGCGTTAAACAGTCCCATTTTAGCTTAGTTCCATTTTTCAAGAATATCAACCTTTTTGCTTCCAAGCGACTTACAGGAAGTTACATTTAGGTGCTTTCCCATGTTCTTATTTTGTGGGGACTTTTTTTTTTTTTCCAGTAGCCAGTCAGGCATAGAATATGTTGGCACTGTTATATTTTAGATTAATGACTAATCCTTTTAGCTCTGTTTTATTAATACTCTTGCATTTGTATTTCACAGGCAGCGATAGAAAAAGTGAAGGAAAGTGATAAACTGGTGGCAACTAGTAAAATTACCCCACAGGACAAACAGAACATGGTGAAGCGAGTTGGCACCATGTCTTATGCATTACAAGGTAAGACAGAGGTCCACACGCAGCTAGCAGAGATTCCACCCCCCCAACCCCCAGCAAATCTGCTGTTTTCGCTGGAGAAAAACCCCAGTGGGAACCACAGCAGGTAACTGAGAGCTGATTTAAAGTATCCTCATAAGCCTGTTGTTTGCAGGATCCCTGCAATGAAATCTGTGATGTTTATTCTTTCGCACATTTCCCTGACAACTATGGATGGCAGCCTGATCAAACCTGTACGTTTTTATTATCTCTCAGAGACAGTGAAAATTACCTTTGTAACTCTTAATGTTAGCTCCTTTCATAACACTGTGTGAGATTCCCAACTTCAGCTTTTTGCACTTTGTAACCTCTGTCCCCCAGGACCATAGAATGTAAAGGGAGTTTGGACATAGCTTTTCCAGCAAAGTTTGACTGTTAGTAAAAAGAAGATACTAATTTTTATAGTTTTGAGTGCTTTCCAGCAGACAGAAGCGATGAACGGATTTTTCCCGTTTTGGTGGATGGGTAGCACAGGCATGAGCAAAGGAGGAAGAGGAGGGATGTTCTAGTTTGAACAAAAGCACATGCATTGATGGGACAAGATTCTCTCGTTGGCCTTTGGGAAGGAACTGTACTTGCAGGTTGTTGGGAACTAAGTGTCAGTGATTGTGGGGGTGCCTGGAGAGCCAGGCCGGAGAGCCTAGACTTGACATGGGCATTAAGAAGCCACTAAAGGTTTGATGTTGGGGATCGGGGGGGCACACGGCTCAGGGACAGGGTGGGAGACACCAGAGATGTTAGTCAGGAAGCCCACAGAGAAGACCGCTGCCTGTGCCGTCTGGGAGTTTGAGGGGCTGAAGAAGACATGCTTGGAGAAGAGAAGGGCGCACGTTTGCAGACTTTTCCAGGGAACAACCTCGGGACTCGGGAACTAGCGGGACAAAGAGAAGAATGTCCCAAAGATTTCCAGAAACTGAGGCAACTGGAGGCAGAAATGGGAAAGCCTCAGTGAAGATTTGGCTTTTGAAGGGTTTGCAGCGGGGAAATTGGTTTTGAACTTGTGTTTGAAAGTATCCAAATAGATAAATGAGAAGCTTCGTGTAACTTCGGCTAATATAAAACTTAGAACAGTCCCCTTTTTGTAGGAACCGATGCTAGCAGCTGGCCTTCCAGGCACAGAGAGCAAGGGGAAATGCAGGTGGAGGAGTGCGAAGTCCCCTCCAGGGTTGGTGATGGGGTGGGGGTGGCGCTGAGAGACAGATTTCAGTAAGGGAGTCATTTGTGAATCGATAACATTCAGCAAAGATACAGAATGGGCGTCGGATCCTCTCGCCTGGTAGGACACTGAGCTCTGAGAGCCCTGGTGCTCCGGGCAGTGAAGCTCCGTTACAGAAGAGGGTCTTCCCTGGGTCTCCTCCATCTGCACAGCCGTCAGGGCGCCCCAAGGAACCTGCCCAGGCAGTGGCCGCGCGAGAGGGAGCAGGACAGGACCCACTGGGTGCCTTGCTAGGTCCCCCATAACGCGATGCTCTGAATCGCATCGCTATCTGCGGAGAATAACCACCCGGTCAGCCTCCCGCTCCATCGCTTCTGCTGGGACAGCAGTCCGCACGTGCATGACCGTATTTATTAGGCTTCATAGTGTCTAGCGTGTAAATCAGCAAAACCCATCCCTCTTCCTTAACTTCATTTACCCATTAACCGTTCAAATTGTTTTTCTAGCCTCTTTATAAAGTGATTTGTCCAGAACTGCCCCTGCCCGGAAGCCAAGCAGATTAAATCTGCTCACAACCCAGCAGAGAAACCAGGTATTGTCTGTTGAAGTTCAGGGGTACTGATTGATGTCTTGGTTTTGGTTGTAGCTGAGATGAATCACTTCCATAGCAACCGGATCTATGACTACAACAGCGTCATCCGCCTGTACCTGGAGCAGCAAGTGCAGTTCTACGAAACGGTAAGTCGGCTGCCGGCCCCAGGCACTTTGCACACACACACACAGAGGAGGCTTCATGGTCAGTTAACTTGGACCCTACAGAATTCATCTGTTTATATTTTTTAATCCTAAGTAATAAACCAAAGGAGATTAGTTATTGAGTAGGGGTGGGTTTTTTTAAATCCCTTTTAATTATATCTGCCTTTTCCTTCTTGAATGATACTGAGTTAGAAAAGTTTCTCTTCAGGAGGAAGGGGTCCTGGAAGCTGGTTGTGAGGCCCCTCTAAGTCCTTTCTGGGAGGTTCCCCACCCCACAGCCTCTCTGTGCCTCAGGAACAGGGAATGAGAAGGGGTCCCCTGCCTTTGCGGGCTCTCAGCTGGGGACAGAGCCTGGCACCACGGGAGGCCCGTGTGAATGAGGCCTCAGTGTGCACCAAAGGAACTTCGGAAAGAAAACGAGAGGGAGAGAGAAGCCTCAAGTGTTTTCATTTAGGAAGCCGTACCGGAAATGTAAACTTTCGTACTCTGCATAGTAATTTTGTCGTTTACCAGAGTGTACAGAAAGCAAGAATCTAGCGTGTAAGTGGAAACTCAGGCGTCGGAAGACAAGTCCCGTAACTGCGTGGTTGGCCGTGTGTGGGCTGCCGTGTTTCTTATGGAGTTTTCCACTGTTTCCGTGGTATTACCTCAGTATGCTCAGGAGGAGGATGGTAGGCAAGCCCCAAACTCACATCCACACACGTGTCCTTTCTGGGCGAGGCAGCACCGAAAATGTCGGTCTCCAACCAGCAAGCCCTTGAAGCTGTGATCCGTGTGCTTACCGCATGTTGTGAATTGTGTGTCGGAAGCAGCTGGTTTTGGCGCGGAGTTTCTAGAAAGAATTCCTTTCAGCATTCTTGTCCTCCATGGTGTGGCTCCTGGGCTGTCCGGCTGCACGCTCCGTGTTAACCGGTGCGGCCGTAAGGCCTCCTCGCATCATGTGTTAGAACCAGAGTGCATTTGTTCTACGTGAGCAAAGAATTGAAGGGAAATTCTCGAAATTCTGATAATGTTGATTTGTTAAATCTGAAGCCCACGTGAGGTGTAATAATCAATGACATTGTGACTCAAGATAGAAAACCATGCGTTCAGTCACTGTCCTTGATAGATGCAACAGTTCTATGAGAAAGTAACCCTTAAATTCTAAAATGTGCGTATTTGTTCATGGAGCATTTATTGAGGACCTATTATAAACCAAGCACTTACCCCTGATACTTAGGCTCCAAGAATGATGAAGACATCCGTGTCCTCCAGGAGCGTGTGGTCTCCTTGGGGGACGTGTAGGCACACAACCTCTGCAATACAGCGCTGGCCGTGATAGTGCGCGTGGGCGCTGTCTCCACGTTGGCGTACCAGCGGCAGGCGGGGTCGGAGCGGCGCACAGGGAGGCGGGGGCCGAGCTGGGAAGAAGCGGCCCCCTCTGGCCTCTCAGGAGGTCTCTCGGCTGCTCGGTGCCGGAAGAGACCGGAAGCATCGCCCAGCCAGAGTATCTATGGTGTTTAACTCGTAAGCGATGGAAGTAGCAGGAGGCTATGAAGTCGTAACAGGAGGGATGTCTCAAGGTGATTTTGTTTCTCACCAGATTGCAGAGAAGCTGAGGCAGGCCCTCGGCCGCTTCCCGGTGATGTAGGACAGAGCTGCGCACGGAGAGAACCCCCAAGTGCTTCTTTCTGACTTGGGGCGACGCCATGTAATTATCCCCCTGTCATCAAAATCGAAAAAGAAGGAGAGAAAACCAAAAAGAACCAGAGTTGCAGAAGAACTGCATCTATTTTATTAACCAACCTCAACGCACCGGTTACTTAGGGATGGTCTTGTTTTGTTCGTTTCCATGTCCGTTATTATTAAAACGACGGAAATCGTCTCTATTTTTGGAAAGTACTTAAAAGTTATCAGAATTTTGAACGGAAAATTAGGGGTTCCCCCCACTGATATTTTACAGAAAATTGTAATTTTTACGTCGCCCACGATCTTCTGGTTCTTACCCAAAGCCAGATAATTACTAATTGCTTTCTTAAAAATACGAAATATGTCAGAATAAAAATATATATATGTTTGTATATTTTTATAACTCTTTTCAGTCCTTTGGGCTTCCTGTCTATTTAGGAAAACCTACATGCCTTTCACTGACATACTTATGTCTCCGGCACTCATGTTTTCAGGAGAAGGGAAGCAAAGAGGGGCTCCTGGGGCGGCCGGCCCCATTGCGTGCAGCTCGGTGGCGGCCCGTGGTCCCATCAGAGCGCGCACAGGCTGGGCAGAGACCGAGGATCAGATTTCACCTGCGCCCACTTCCCTCAGGACCATTTCGAGTGTCCCCTTCCACGGGGAGGGCTTGCTGTCCTGGTGCTCCCTTCCTCAGCTTGGTCAGGGCATGGTTCTTGCCAGAAAGACTGTGTTGAGAAAGCTGGGGGGATGTTTCCAAAATGCGCTGCCTCTGCTCCCAGGGCTGGAACCGCCCTGCCGACTCCCATGCTCAGGGCAGAGGCAGGGGCGGAGGGGGGCCCACCTGCTCCCCCAGAGCTTTCCCCTTGAATCTGAGCCGACAGCGGTCCAGTCCGGCCCCAGGAGAAACGTGCGTGAGAGCCCGATTTGCCACTTGATTTGGAGGGCAGCCCAGCGGGCCGGGGGGATTCTCTGGAAAAAAAATGAAAAACACAGCTTAGTAGACCTCTCTGTCCGCACCAGATGGAAAAGTCTGGGGACCCATAAGGGTGACAGCCTGAATAATACAAAGTAATCCCCGGAGCGTTTATGTTTAAGGAGTACAGAGTGAAATCCTCCCTGCCTGCACCCCTAAACTTCAGACAGAATTTGTCTGATCACTAGGACTCCAGTTAATGGCATAAAGCAAAACATAATCTTTCTAGACTGTCAGCTTTAAATCTGAACACTCACAGACACACACTGTCTCCCTCCCGCAGACGAGCACGCCCGTCCTCCACAGTTGCCTTACTGCGTTATCTCCACTGTTTCATTTTCCTGACCTGATGATACTCATGTAGAAAATGGAAAGGTTTGGGCCAGCACAAAGTAAAATGAAACCAAAAAAATAAGTAGAAGAGGAAATCAAATGAACACGAATATGGGAATTTCTTGTTCTTTAATATCACGGGTTTTGTTAATGTTTTATAAGTAATTTTCCCTATTTGATTTTTCTTTTATAAAATCTCATAGAACAATGTTTATGATACAGCCATTTAATATATGTACAAATTGTAAAGAATATGTATAAATGTTTTACACAAATGTAAGAGCATGTAGAAGCCAACATATAAATAAATTGTTAAAAACTGTACAGTAAATTCTGAAAGCACATTTTCAAAAACACTTTTTGGTGTGTGTGTGATTTTTTTTTTTTCCTTTTCCTCCCTCCCTTCCTCCCTTCCTCCCTTCCTTCCTTCCTGCATAATGCTTCTTGCTGCTGAAAATAGTCCAGGGAATGAATTTTTCCCCAAAACTTAATTCTTCTAATAGGAATTAATCGTCTAATTCGTTAAGTCAGAGTCTGTCAATCCTGAAAGCATGTCACAATCACCAGAGAGCTGTCAGAAACAGATACTGATGTCCAGTGTATTAGGGTTCTGCACAGAAACAACCTAGAGGGCGCATATGTGCGTGTTCCTTAAGTGATGTTTGCTCTTCTTGATATCCTGTAACTTAATTCTATGGTATAAAAATCTCATGTTCCATGATAAAGGAATAAGAGAGGGAAGAAATCAGATATTTGCTTTACACGTACACACAGGTATTCAAATAAAAGAAGGAGAAAACATGACCGTTAAAATGCTTTGATCAGGCACTCAGCAGTGGCCGCAGCCCGGTCAGTCCATCCCTGCCACCACGGCCACTTGGTTCGTGAGCCCCCTGGGTTAGGACGGGCGGCTGGGGGGAGAGGCTGACCGGTGTCCATAGGGTGGGTCGTCCCGTCCACTCGATTATTAAAATCCTCTTCTGCTGAAGTCACCCTGTGGTGGGCACTTATGGGACACAAATACCTTCGCTTTTTGGAAGAGAGGACTCTCCACTTTCCTCTTCCCCACATTTTTTTGGTCACCAGTTTCCCGGATTCTGACTACCCAGCCAAACCATCGGCCC
>CM053577.1:9484904-9499988 GCA_028646485.1 Cryptoprocta ferox | reverse complement strand
CTGAGCATCGTTTCATGTGTCTGTTGGCCATCTGGATGTCCTCTTTGGAGAAGTGTCTGCTCATGTCTTCTGCCCATTTCTTCACTGGATTATTCGTTTTTCGGGTGTGGAGTTTGGTGAGTTCCTTACAGATTTTGGATACTAGCCAAAAGGGGATTTAAGGGACACATTGGTTGCACCATGTAAGCATTATCTGTGTGATTCACACAAACCCTGGGGAGCAACTGATGAAATTCAGGAGACAACGGAAAAATGGACACTGACTGTATATCTAGTAACATCTAATAATTATTGTTTGGAAAAAGGACACCAGTCTGCAAGGTTATGCAGTTTCTCCAGCGACTATGAAGGATTCAGAGCTAAGGGAGGGGATGGGTATTAAACAAGCACCTGGCAGGTTGAGTCTGGGCGAATGAATGATTTCACTCATTCATGAGTTGAGACTATTGGGGTTTTGCCTTAAATATTCATAGTATTGTTAAATATCTAATGAAATATCATGTATGAAAAAGTACTTTGAGGGGCACCTGGGTGGCTGAGTCGGGTAAGCATCTGACTCCTTGATTTTGGCTCAGGTCATGATCCCAGGGTTGTGAGCTCCAGCCCCTCATTGGGCTCCACACTGACATCTCAGAGCCTGCTTGGGATTCTCTCCCTCTCTGCTCCTCCCCTCTCTATCTCTGTCCAAACAAATCAATAAATTAAAAAAAAAAAAGTACTTGAAAAACTTTGAAGTTTTATTTAAGATCAGGGCTAGAAATCTTTGAAAACCAGCCAGTCCGTGCACGTAGAGTCTCAATAAATACATTCATTATTTGCTGATAGGTTGGTTGGTTTTACTAGCATACTGACGGTGATCATAGTTTTCTGAACCCCAGAATGGGGCATGTGGTCTGACAATAGGGTATTTTCTCATTTGTGAGTGTATTTAGATGAAAGCTCTTATTCGGTGTAAAATTTAAGTCATAATTAGTCGTACATTTAATGAATCCTTTTTAGGGAAAGTACAAAGGTACAGGAAATGGAAGGGAATCCAGAAAACCGTATGTATCATCCCCTTAATTATGCTCCACACGAGTCAGAGCCTCATCAGAGAACTGTGTGCGGCGTGTTCACCAGGCTTTCAGAAGTGGGGGAACTGGAAGACGACCCCAGGAATCAATGAGTGTAACAGGAGCGATGGAGACCAGGAGGCATGGGGAACAGTCACGGGAGCCTAGGGTGTTTCACCGGGGAAGCTGAGGGGGTTCAGAGTCACTGCTGCCAAGTTTACAGTGTGCTTGTAATCATCTGAAGTCGATGACGAGATCCCTGAGCATACACAGGACGAAGCAAGAAGAAACGAGCCGTAAAAAAGAACCCGGGTACCCCCCACCCATCTTCTGCAACTGCTTGCATGGGGCAGCCGTGACCCGCACCTAGCTGAACCCGTCTTCGTCCTACAGGACCTGCCGCAGCCTTTGCCATCAGCTCCTCGAGATGCTTCCTTCCCTTGGATCCCAGGACACTGCAGCTGCCCGGCGTCCTACCTCACCCCGCTCAGCGCCAAAAGTGCGGGGTCGTCTAGCTCCTGTGTCTTTCTCGTACTCTTATCTGCTCTGACAGCAAAGCCCACCGGCTCACCCTTCCAAAGCCTACTCAGAAGAGGACCGTTTCTCTCCACCCCCCTCCCATCGTCCTTATTGGCAACCCCCCGGGGGTGTGGCAATGGCCTCCCCTCTACTCTCCCTGCCCTCCCTCCCTCTGCCCTGCACTCAGGTTTCAACTCAGCAGCAGGATGGTCTGATGAAACCAGCATCTGAGCACATCACTGCTCTGCGTCTCTCAGAGCACAAGCCAGTGTCACAATGGCACATGTCCCCTGCCCCACACCGTGTCCAGGCGGATCCCTCCTCAAGGATTTGCACTGGCTGTTCCTGGTGCCAGGAATGCCCTTCCCTGCATATCAGCGGGGCTCATTCCCTCGATTACTTCAGTTCCTAACTCTGATGTCACTTCTCAGCGAAGCCGTCCGGGCCCCTGTTTAAAATTGGACACCCCCCCACCCCCGGCTCCCTCTTGTTCTCCACAGCACTATCCCCAGCTAACATGTTATGCATTTTGTTTGTTTGATGTCCCCTCTGTGGCAGAGACTTTTCTCTGTTTTTCATGTTGCCATTTCCTCAGCGTCTAGAACAATCCTTGGCACAGAGTAGGTGCTCAGTAAATACTTGTTCAATACATTCATCAGTCAGGATAAGAATCACCGCCGTGGACAACCACAGAGGCTGCGAATCCTGATGCTAAGAGGATTCAGGTATTCGCCGGACTGGCTTCTCAGATCCTTCCACCTACCAGGCGCTGTTCTAGGACTGGGGATACGCCAGTGACACATCAGAGGACACAAAGGCATCCCTGCTCAGGGAACTTATAATACAGTGAGAGGAGGGTGGACACACAGGACCAATAAGTAAATAAATAAACAATTTCTTGTGTTAGAAAGCGGCGCATGCTAAGGAGAAAACCTAAGCAGGGAAGAAGATACGAAATACAGAGTGTATCCATCTGCCCGGCCACCCGAACGAAATTCCACAGACCGTGGGCTTAAGCAACAGAAGTTTATATCTGTTCATCTCCGAGAAATCAGAGATCACAGTGGCGGCAAGGTTGGGTCTTCCTAAGGCTTCTCTCTTTGGTCTGGAGATGGCCATCTCCTCCCAGTGTCTTCACAGGGTCCTCTGTGTGTCTGTGTCCTAATCTAAGGACATAGATTGGATTAGGCCCTACCCATGTGACCTCGTTTTAGCCTAATGGGCTCTTCCAAGGCCCTGTCTCCAAATACAGTCACATGCTGAATGTGAACTTGGAGCAACGCAGTTCAGCCCACAAACGGGGTTGGGGGGGGGGTGGAGGAAATTTAGACAGGGGCGCCCAGGAAGCCCTCACTAAGAAGATGGTTATTTCAACAGATCTGAAAGAGTAAGAGCACCGGCCACAGGGATACATATGGGAGCAGCATTCCAAGTGCAAAGGGCCGAGCGCATCCAGAGCGCATCCGAGGAAGAGCGGGGAGGGCGAGGTTAGGGTGTTGGCTGAAAAAAGCCGAGCCCGTGGCAGATGGGCCCGGAGGGAAGGGTCACAGCAGACGTGGGCTTCTGGGAACATGGCTGCCGATGGGGGCCAGTGGGGAGGGTGACGAGTTCCAAGCCCATGATCCTGGGCCAGGAGGGGCAGGGGTGGTGGGGTGGAGGGACAGAGGTGGTGCGGTAGAGGGACAGAGGTGATGGGGTGCAGGGGCAGGGGTGATGGGGTGGAAGGGCAGGGGTGATGGGGTGGAAGGGCAGGGGGGGCGCGGGGGAGGGAGGCGGTCATTCTCCCAGTGCTGGAATGCTCTTCCTGGCTGACGGGAGCCGGCTGGCCTTGGAGGCAGACGCTGGTCGATGCACCCAGGGGCCACCCTGCTCTGCAGGTCCCAAGGCGTCCGTGGGGCCCACGGCAGTTCACCTCCCTTCTCCCTCCCCTGGCTCCTCCCCAGTTCACCTCCTGCCGGCAAATCCCCAGCTCAGTCTGTGCCACAGAGAACCAAACTTGAACTGAGGGGGAGGCAAACAGTGGTCAGACCCTGGGTTTTTCAGGTACAGGTGAAGAATTGAGACATTCTCCGCCATTGGCAAAGGATCCTAGAGAGGGTCGGCTGAGGTCGTCCCTAGCGTTAGGGTCTAATTATCTCCTCAGGCCCACCGGGTTTGGAACACGCCTTCTGGATCCCCTAAGCCACAGCAAACGTTCTGGGCCTTTCCCACCCTCCTCGGCTCCTATTCGCACCCCCTTTTTGCTTCTTGGGGGTTCAGCCAGGGCCCGGCCTTTGGAAGGATGGTGGCTCCTATCCCCCTTTCTCCACCCTGCCCTCTCACTGTCCTTGCTCTCCCTCCCTCCGGAGAGCCCATCCTCCCCGCTGCACGGAGGGCCTCCCTTCTCCTGTCTAGAGGGGACGCATCCTTGTCCACGAAGTGTCTTTAACTCCCCCTCTCCCTTCCTCGCCGTCTCCCCTCTGACATGCGCAGGCCCAGCCCGGCTCAGAAAGCCCGACAGGGGACAGTAGTCCCCTCTGCCTGCATCGCGTCTGTGATTCTCGCAGCCGGGCTCCTGCAGCGAGCAGCCCACACTCACTGCCCGCATTTCTCCCTCCGTTCTTCTTCTTCGCAAGCTGACTTTCCGCACACAACCCTCTAACGAAACTAACCACCCATCCAGGGGGCTCTTCCGAGTCCTCATTCTTACAGACCCTGCTGAGGTTTACAAACCACTGACTGCTCCCTGCTTCCCGTGGCTTCTCTAATCTCTCAGGCTACTTCTTTCTGGTCTTTTCCCCCTGCCCCTCCCAGGCTCAGACGCCTGTCTCCGCTCCCCCGCAGAGAGAGCCTCCACTATTCATCTCTGGCCTTTTCCACTGGGTGACCCTCCTCATCTTAAACTCAGCTCAGCCCCAGCCACACCCAGCGGCCCGCTCCCTAGCTCTCCTGTCTCTGTCGATGGTGCCACGCTGTCCCATTCTCTAAACACTGGGCTCCTTTCTGACTCCTCGCTGTCCCTTTCGCCTCTCATGCAATCAGGCACCAGACACAGCCTTTCATTTATTTCAAAGCCCCTATTTCTCTCTCTGCTTTGATAGCTTGCTGGGCTCCAGGCTCCCTGGGACCTGCCTGCCTCCCCGCCATGGGGGGCGAAGCCAAGTTGAATTTCCTGCAGTGGCCTGCTCCGGGGGGCGATGGAGGTGACTATTCATTCCTTCCCCACCCCCTCCCCTTCCACTCATGGGCCCTCTAGGAGCCGAATACCCCCAAACTTTCCCCTCTTGTATGAGCTTTCTTGTTTTCCCAGCTTGCACTTGCCATTTAGGTATCAGAGCTTTTTCTTTTCTTTCTTTCTTTCTTTCTTTCTTTCTTTCTTTCTTTCTTTCTTTAATTTATTTTTAAGAGAGAGAGACAGCGTGAGCAGGGGAGGGTCAGAGAGAGAGGGAGACACAGAATCCGAAGACAGGCTCCAGGCTCTGAGCTGTCAGCACAGAGCCTGACGCAGGGCTCGAACCCACCAACCATGAGATCATGACCTGAGCCAAAGTCGGACGCTTAACCGACTGAGCCACCCAGGCGCCCCAGAGCTTTTTCTTGAATGTCTCCAGCTCTGTTACTTTCTCCATCTGCTAAATGTGCCAGCGCCGGGGTGACCCTTGACCCATCAAGGCAGAGGACATGTAAGGCCGGTGCGTTGTCTGCCTCCTCCCCACCCCATGTTGACCGTTCACTCCAAACCAGAGGGCAGCGACCTGAAAACCCAGCAGGCTCTTGGCTCCTTCAGCCAAATATCAGACGGAGGGGAGCAGCCCCTGTACTTCACGGAGTCTAAGAGGCACATCGTGCTATTGCTGAAATCAGGGCACAGCGAAGGATTTCGTTACATAATTTATTGGGCAGCGCTTTTTCTTTCTTGGTGGTACATAAAATAGTGGTTCGTCTTCCAGTTGGTTGTGTCTTAGATGCTCTAAGCTGTAATGCTCAAGGGCTGGTCCTCACTGTAGGGAAATTTCTACAATATGTACAGTATGTACTAGGCAGAGCTTTCAGTTATGTGATGCTAGAGAAGGCACAAAAGAGGGAGAGAGCCCTCCCTGAGATCTTAGCCCGAATTGGTGAAACAGAGCTAAGAGAAAAGAAATATAAAAACTTCTCAAGCAACACGTGAGCAAGTGAGAGCTGAAGTATACATCTGTGAAGCTGAGTGCATATAAACGGTATTTCCTGGGACCTCGGCATTCCAGGAGATCTTCCTGGAAGAAGTGAGCTTGGAGTTTAAAAGGAAAAGAGGGGCTCCTGGGTGGCTTGGTTGGTTAAGAATCTGACTCTGGATTTCGGCTCAGGTCATCATCTCACGGTTCATGGGTTCAAGCCCTGAGTCGGGCTCTGCACTGACAGTGCAGCGCTTACTGGGGAATTCTCTCTCTCTGCCCCTCCCCCACTCATTTTTTCCTCTCTGTCTCTCAAGATAAATAAATTTCTTAAAAAATAAAAGGAAAGGAAAAGTGGGCCAAAGGCTAGTCTGTGTCATTTCATGGGGACTCTGTCCTCATGAGGACAAAAATCTCCATTTTATGGAGCAAGAAAGTGTTTGGAGAGCCTATGAGCATCATTCCTGGGATATTCACCACTTTGTAATTGAATTTGTGAGAACCAGGACAGAAGGCTGAGGAGTGATTTGAATCTGTGCTACGTGTTCACATTTATTTTATTCCCCAAATCATCACCTGGGAGGTTGTCCACAGAGGATTCAATGTCTGTCGTTCCTGGTCATTCCTGAATTTCTGCAAGGGCACCACAGTGTCCTGCTTGGCACGGGGGGGGGGGGGGGGGTTCTGTTCCTTCTGGAACATGCCCCAGAGACAAACAGCTTGACCCACAGTCTTCTCCAATGTGAGCAGGTTGCGGCCAGAGGAGCTCGGCTGTTTTGGGAGCCTGATGGAAACACGGAGAGATCTCTGGGGCTGTCCGTACCCACCCATCCCAGGAGAAGGAAATGAAACCTCTAAACCCACCCAAAGAGCCATTTTAGGTAATCCCTCTCCCTTCTCCCCTCCCCTGAAGATGAGTCCTACATCTGGCTAGAACCCAGTGTCAAGAGGGGCCCTGCCTTCCCGGACTTAGCTGGGAGGTCATACACCGAGGGGCAGCACACAACCATGCGCGACGCTCCGCTACGTGCAGGGGTCCATATGCTTTGAGTATAAACTGGCTGCTAACAATGTCGGCCCTGAAGTCAAGGACTATACCCAACAGGGTGGGAGGAGGGCCTGCACGATGGAGGGGGAAGGGCATCCGCAGGGAGGGGGAAGAGACCCCTCTCTCCGCACCTCACAGCTGCCCCTCTGGGTACTGTCCAAGCCTTCAGCCCTGACCTCCTCTGACTCCGCACCCATCAGATTAGCCGTTGGACAGATACTGCCGCCGTCTGACAGGTGAGGAAAGCGGCCTCAGAGAAGTCAAGGTCACATACGTGGCGCGCCTAGAGATCTCGGTCTCAGTTCTCTCGGAGACAGCACGCCTTTGATCTCCCCCAATTCCGCCTGGGGTGGAAGCGGAGCACGATACCCCCACGTCTAGACAGCTACTAAAAGGCCACATTTATTGAACACTTCGCGCTCGCCAGGCGCTCACTGAGCCCCGTCTGAGAGTTAACTCCTGATCCTCACCCCGACCTCAAACCCGCTTTGCCCGCAGGCCAAACGAGGCACCTGGCTTTGAAGAGACCCGCCCGGGGTCTCGCAGGCCCGGCCCGCGGAGGGCCGGCCTCCGCCGGGGACTCCAGCGTCGCAGCCCCGCGGGCCAGGCCCGGGCTGCCCTTACAAGGCCACGGCGTCCTGCGGCGTTTCCGGCTCCCCGGGGCACCCAGTCCTCCCGCGCGCCCAGGAATGTGTGGAATCTTCCTCCTCGGCCGCCGCCCCCCGCAGGGAGGACGGCCCCGGGCCCGGATCAGCCCCCCCCCCCCCCCCCTCAGCGGGCCCCGGGGGCGCGGGGAGCCCGCCCGCAGCTGCCTCGCCGCTGGTGAGGAGTGCGGCGCCCCGGGCCGAGCGGGAGCCGGAGGCGGGCCGGCGGCCGGGCGCCCTCACCTGCCCCGGGGCGGCGCGGCGCGGCGCGGGCGGGGAGGGGGAGGGGAAGGGGGCGGGCGGGGAGGCCGGGAGGAGGCCGGGGAGGAGCCTGCGCGGGCCGGGAGCCGGCGCCAAGTGAAACTCCCGGCACTTGCGGGAGCGCGGGGAGCGGAGGCGGGCTGCGCGCCCTCGGGCCGGACGCGCCCCGGCGCCCATGGCGCTGAGCAAAGGGCTGCGGCTGCTCGCGCGGCTGGACCCCGCGGGGGAGAGCAGCGTCCTGCTGGAGGCGCGAGGCCGCGGGGACTGCCTGCTCTTCGAGGCCGGCACCGTGGCCACGCTCGGTGAGTGCGACCCCCGCGGCGGACCCCGGGCTGGGGGGCGGCGCCCGAGGCGAGGGCGCCCGCCGTGGTGAGACTTCGGGAAACGGGCACCTCCCTTCCCCGGGGCGACCGTCGCCGGGCGGCGTGGAGACAGCCGGGGTGGCGGCGGGTGGGTGGGTCGCGCCCTTGTTGGAAAGAGGAGGCGCTGGGGACGCCCGGGTGCCCCTCTGGCAGGGCCCGGTACGCGGTGGCTCGCAGCCCCTCCTGGGCGTCTGCCCTCCCCGCGCCCGCCGACGGTTGCGTTCTTGGAGAGCCGGCTGTGGCCTTTTATGCCCCGCGCTCCGCCGGGACACGTTACAGATTCAGAGAGATCCCAGGGGATTGACTTAGAGGCCGCCCCGCCCCTGCGCCTGGCGCTCCTTCTCTTTTGCACCTGTCGATGGAATCAGTGATTGCCCCTTGGTGTGTGTTGGCTAGCTTCACTCCCGGAGGGGACGGGGACACAAGCGCTGGCACACAGACCCCGGAAAAACCCCTGATGGCACCTCTGCCTCGCTTAAATACTTCGCCGGGAAGCCTCGGTTCTGCAGAGTACCGGAAGAACTTGGAAGCAAATGCCCTACTTGGCGACTCGACCTCCAGGCTGGATGGATTTGAAGTTAGGTGCGCAGCCAGGGTATTTCAGGTCTGTGCTTCAGGAAGTCCTGAGACTGGCGCTGTGCCAAGGACTTTAGGGATGATCTCATGTAACTTTCACAGTTCCACAAAAGAGCTGCTATTATCCCCGAACTGTGGATGAGTAAACTGAGGCCCGAAGAGGCTATGAAACTTGCTTGCCCGGGGTGACGCCCCTCTACCTGAGTCCTATGGGGCTGTGTTTATAAATGTAATACAACGCATAGTTTCCTGGTATCACCAGCCTCCCTGTCCCTTGTTTTGTGGCCAACTTGATGAGGATGGCCAAAGTAAGCAAAACCAGGGAGGATCGTTAGGACTTTATGAACACTGGAGAGTGGGCTTCCTGTTGGCGACCGGCTGTACCATCCTGGCTTGTTTGCAGCTGAACGAAGCTCAGAGGAAGCTCACCGTCCAGGTCGTGGGCAACCAGTGTGGTCACTGCTGCAACAAACACTTTATTAACGTCTCTAGTCTTCCCTCCCTGCATTGTGTGCGAGCATTCCTCAATTAGGATATAGGGCTTGGAAGAATCTCTTCTAGTTCAGTTTCCCCGAGTCATGTCATTCGCATATAGTCATCGGGCTTGTTTTCAGTCACTTGGTTTCTGAAACAATGTCTCCAGTATTGTCAGTGTCATAGTGTGTACCGCCATCGTCGAGGAAATTATTCTCAGATTATTCCGGTTTGTGCTCTGTCCCGAAAAATCCAAGTTTGGTCATTTGCTAAGGTCTTGAAGGAAAAACCGCAGAAATTTCCATTCCATTTTAGAGGTCAGCTTCATACCACATTTATCAGAGCCGAGAGATTAATTTCATGGTACAAAAATACTACTTCATCAAAAAGATTAAAACGTCCTTCTGTCGGATTGCAGCATTAAGCAAGGTTCATGCCCATTGAAGAGTTCCTTTGAAGCCACTTGGAGAAAAAGGCTTTATTTTTTTTTCAAAAGTGAAGACTTTAAAAATGATTAATGAAAGTAATATAATGCATATTTTCCATTTGGAAATGAAGTTTGGGCTGTGTTGCATGTATATTACTTTGGTGATTACGGTACTCTGGATTCTAGTACAGAGGATGTAATGAAAGGAACTGGCCTTTCATGAGCTCACGTGTGGTCCACATTTGTCACTTAGCCTAGCATTCATTTTTCAGTAGAACTTGGGTTGAATACTTACTTTTTAAAGTCTGTTTTTCTTAAGTGAAACTCTTTTTATTTTTTTTAAATTTTTAATGTTTGTTTACTTTTAAGAGAGAGAGAGAGAGAGTTCAAACAGGGAAGGGGCAGAGAGAGAGGGAGACACAGAATCTGAAGCAGACTCCAGGCTCCACGAGCTGTTGGCACAGAGCCTGATGCGGGGCTTATACTCACAGACCATGAGATCATGACCTGAGCCCAAGTTGGACACTAAGTGAAACTATTTTTAAAAAGCAGCTGCACCGCTTGGTGGTATTGCTGGTCCAGAGGAGGATTCTAACGGCCTTCTGTTACTAGAAAGTTGTCGTTTCAAACTTTTCAAGTCTCTTAAACATGCCACAGTTTGATAGAATAGCTCTGAACTTGAAATTCCCATCTGGGTTTCAGAGGGCTAGGCTTTTTTGCTTTCCTTTCCTTGACGAGGAAAAGAGTACTTTCATTTTGTCCCCAGAAGCTTTCAATGTCTGCCTTTGCGTGGGACCGTGCATCCGTGGAGGCCGGCATAGCTGGCGTTGGAATCCTGACCGGTTCAAGGTTGAGGGCAGCTTCCTCTGAATTCAGCTGTGATTTCCTGTGATGGGTCTCCCCAGGGAGGAATCTGAGGCTGGGAGGACCTAAGAGAACGGTTTATTAGCATGTGGGTGGTGGTTTCTCCCAGCCAGCGGGAGTTCCTGAATTCTGCCCAGCCCTGTGGCAGATGCGCGCTGCCTTCACTGGGAACAGCTCTTCGAGGCACATTTTACCCCATGAGGATCCACACTTGAAAAGGCGTTTCCCCACCGAGTAGGGGCTCACGCTGCTCAGCCTGTCCACGCAGTGCTCAGGGGCTTGAACTGGGCTGTGAGTTTAGGGAAAGCACAGCCCTTCTGTTCCACTGGGACTCTGCAGACGGTCCCCACGCCAGGCCACCTAGCCTGCTAGCAGGAAGCGTGCTGAGGGAAGACTTCTAAATTCCCGCTTCTAAAAGAATTAGGTCGAGAATCTGTCTTAAATGTAGACCAGTGGGAACAGGAAGCCAGAAGCAGAAAAGCCAAACCTATTGGCACCAATTTTAAAAGTTGTCGTTAAGTTTTCTTGGTGAGCTGCCTCAGTAGTAGGACGCTTCTCAAGTATGGGTGAAAAGCCGTAGCATGTAACAATTCCCTGTGGTCCGCAATCCAGAGTTAGCATGCAGATGTTCTCTTATTTACACATTGGGACAAAAAGTAGTTGCTGTCTTTCCCTTTGTTTCTGTTAGGCGTAGTGTGGACCACACGCAGGGGAGTGTGACTGTTGTTCATAGATTTCTTTTTCAGAACGAGCACTGATACTCCAAAGGTCAGCATTCTCCAAACAGCCCCTAGGAAGGGTGGCCTGCGAGTGTCAGTGTGTTTACACATGTGTTTGTGAGCCAGTGGGACTGGGCCACCCTCCTCCAGCCTCGTCTGCTGTTGAACAAGCAACAGCGGGGGATAGGGGTGGGAAGGAGGCCTGGGAGACTTAATTAAGTTAATTAGTGAGTGTCCCTAAATTACTTTGAGCTTCTGGGGGAAAAGTTTCTGTGTAAACACCAGGCCTGGGTTTTCCCAGCTGCTGTGTTTATATAGAGGCCACAATATCCGGCTTTGTTTGAATTGGTGAAATGGCCATGGAGCCAAGCAAAGCTTGTTCTGAACTGTTGCCTTACTCACTTTCCCTGGCTTTGTGGCTTGGGATTGTAGGTCAGTGCCTTAACGTCAGTGCTCAACAGCACCTGAGAGAGTCAGTGAGTGACCAAGTTATCAGCACCCCGGGGTGAGGACGTGAGGACGGAAGGGCAGGTAGGGGCAGGTGGGCGGCCCCAGGCTCCTGACTTGGGCAGCCCCCCGGGGCCACACGGCCTGTTTCCTACTGGTAGGTCTGCTCAGCATAACATTTACAAACACACAAACTGGGCTAGGGTGCACTTCTACCTGTCATTTTTGTAACTCGTAGGAATGTGATTTCAGATCTTGCCATCCTCCTTTTTAGGGCCATGTGGCTCAAAAACTTTTCCCTTGACCTTTTTCTTAAAAAAAATTTTTTTTTAGGGTTTATTTTTTGAGAGAGAGAGAGAGAGAGAGACAAAGCATGAGCAGGGGAAGGGCAGAGAGAGGGAGACACAGGATCTGAAGCAGGCTCCTGGTTCCAAGCTGTCAGCACAGAGCCCCACGCAGGGTTCAGACTCACGAACTGCGAGATCATGACCTGCGCCGAAGTCAGATGCTTAACAGACTGAGCCACCCAGGTGCCCCCCCTTAACCTTTAATTGTGACCATTTGAAATGAACAAAAGTAGAAGGAAAAATGAATCCCCTGTAGCCGTCACTCAGCATTGATATCTATCAGTAAATTTCAGTTCTGTGTCACATGTCCCTGTATTTTTTATGAAAAATGAATCTCCTAACATTGAGTTGATTCAATGCCAAACAAGATTTTAATTTATTTGGCTTGGCTTTTCTTTTTTCCTGATTTTCATCTGTGCGTATGTGTTTAAGTTCAGAGTTCGCTGGACGGACTGAGACGTGGGCAAGAACAGAGATGGTGGTGTGAACTGATTCTGAGATTCTGGCCAAGATACATTTTTAAAAAACGAAGTGATCTCATGGGAACAGTAGGTGGCCATGGTGGGCTCACAAGGAGACCTTCGGGGGCTTGCCCTGTGCCTCTCATCGAAACGAGGAGTCAGGCCATTTGTGCTGCCCTCTCTGGACCTCACTCCAGATACACAGGATCCTGGAGGCTCCTACCCAGGCGGTGCCCAGTCTGCTTCCAACATGCTCATGTCTTTTCCCGGGGTCTATGACAGACCTCACAGTGCACGTGTCCACTCCAGACCCCACCCACGGTATGGGTGGAAGTGGACACATGCCACCCTGGCTGGGGTGTCCTCAGGGGTGTGTGTGAGGCCCCTGGCAGAGTGGTCCGAAGCCCGGAGGCAGGAGGTGGGGGGGGGCGGCCACATTCTGGACCTGATCTTCCAGTTACCAGTAGGGGTGAACTCCTCAAGCTAAGAGGGTAGAACGTATTTTGTTAAACAGAACTCTGGCAACCAGTGTTCAGGGCACCGATGGAAGTCTGGGTCTCACTTCTGGGGTATTCCTGGGGTACCCAGGTCCCACTTCATGGTTTTAGGCCGCTCAGCTTCGGCTGTGGGACTGGGTTAGCCTTTCCACCTGAGGTGAGGAATTTGTTCTGTTGCTGTGGGTTTTTCCCCCCCCACTTTTTTCCCCCAGGTTCAGACTTGGGAATTAGATGGGGGGTCCCTGAGCATTTCCTGGCAGGGCTAGGCGGTGTGGTGGCCAGCCTGCCTCAAGGAGAAAATCCCATCCAGCTTGTGATGGTGTCTGCACCTGACCAAGCGGAAGGTTGCAAGCAAAGCCCCCAGAGCTGCACTAGTGTTTCCAGGCTGCGTTCGCAGTGGGTGGGGCTTCTGTTATCCACACACTTGTGGATGTCGTGCACATGCTGGTAGGTGTCGTCCACACGCTGGGAGCCGTCATCTGCGCTCTGGTGGACATTGCACAGGTAGGTGTTGTCCACACACTGTTAGAAGAGGGGCTGTCAGTGGGGAGGCCAGGATCTACCTTCAAGGTCAACGCAAAAGAGCCCAGTTATGGGCACTTTCTATTTTCAAGGAATGCTAGAAGGAGCCTTTGTGTACTGTTATGTAAATGTAAGTCATTCTTGAGGACAATTTAATGAAAACCTTAAGAAAGATGCATGTCCTTGACCTAGTATCAAGGATAGATACTTCCCTGGTATCAATGGATAGAAATTTATTTCAGGATATATTCATATATCGTGAACCCATTTTGCTTTAAGGATGTTCATTGCAAGCTGCTTTGTTTAGCTGACTACATAAACTTTGGTCCAACTTGGTAATAATAGCTAACAATTATGGGAAAAATAGCTAACATTTGGGGCGACTGGGTGGCTCAGTTGGTTGAGTGTACGACTTTAGCTCAGGTTATGATTTCGTGGTTCATGAGTTCAAGCCCCACATCAGGCTCTGTGCTGACAGCTCAGAACCTGGAGCCTGCTTTGGATTCTGTGTCTCCCTCTCTCTCTGCCCCTCCACCCCCCTCTCAAAAAATAAAGAAACGTTAAATAAAAAGCTAACATTTATGGAGCATTTACCATGTACCAGATGCTGTTCTAAATGGTTGACATGTATTGATTTATTTAATCCTCACAACAAGGCAGGTGCGAATTAGGATTCCATTTAACACTTGGAGAAAGTGAGGCACAGACAAGCGTAAGAACTTGTATGAGGTTCTACCTCTCATTAGCGGCGGAGTCATGATTTGACAACGCCCAGAGGCTCTAGAGAAGAGCATGTTTAGAAAATCTCCTTCCTAGGAAAAAAAGAAAATTCAATGTGTGTTTGAAAAAGACTAGCTGTGTCCCGTTGTCTCTGTGTGCATTTTGGGTTTCAAAACACTCGTGCTGTCAGTGACGATCCGGGGTGCTGGTGAGCGTCAGTGTCAGTACAGCATCCCCTTGTGACTGGAGTTTTGTCTGATGCTTGTGTAGAGGGGAGTGTCCGGGCCTGCGGAAGCAGTTACCCACTTGCTGAGCGGTGCGTGTGACATCACGAAGGGGCATCTTCAAGAGAAGTGTGTGGGCTGCAGTTTTGTGTTCCAGCAGGGCCAAGGCTTGCGCCTGGTATTATGCTTCCTTATAGATGTCCCCGGCATCTAGAACAGAGCCTGATGAGGACTCAGAGCTCTGAAGAAAGCCCTAGGTTTCTTAGCATAGAGGTGAGCCCCTGGCCTCCTCAAGGACATGCTTCTGAATGTGAGGATCATCAGCCAGATACCATGTTGGCCTGATGTCTTCCTGAAGATCTCCTCCATTTGGAGTGGGGAGAAATGCCTGAGTGAGTGAATGTGTCTTCCCGCCTACCTTTGCTTGTCCTGGAAGACAGGGGTACTGTGCCGACTGGGTGGACTGAACTGTGTTTTGCACCCAAGGTGAGCACTGGGCATCTGTCGTGGGCATGGCGCTTGGCAAAGGGCCTGTCCAGGAGGTGAGTCCTGGGCATCCGTCGTGGGCATGGCGCTTGGCAAAGGGCCCGTCCAGGAGGTGAGCGCTGGGCATCCGTCATGGGCATGGCGCTTGGCAAAGGGCCCGTCCAGGAGGTGAGCCCTGGGCATCCGTCATGGGCATGGCGCTTGGCAAAGGGCCCGTCCAGGAGGTGAGCCCTGGGCATCCGTCATGGGCATGGCGCTTGGCAAAGGGCCCGTCCAGGAGGTGAGCCCTGGGCATCCGTCA
>CM053577.1:9294423-9484404 GCA_028646485.1 Cryptoprocta ferox | reverse complement strand
CAGGAAAGCCGGACGCATCTGGCCAGGTCCTGGGGGAGCGGCAGTCCGCACCGGTGGCACATGAGGCTGGAGGGCTGCCGTTCGCTTGTACAGCTTCCGGCTTCAGAATGTGGCTACAGGCGGGAGGGTTCACTTGGAGGGTATTAGTGAAGGAGGGCCGGTGGGCAGCTCCTTCTGGTGAAGCAGTTCTTGGGAGCAGGTCCAAAGTATGAATGCGAAAGTCTGAACTTAACTCTATGGCAGCGTTTGGAGGATAAGAGACTCGCCTGGAGAGCCTCGTGTAATATCATGGGAGCTCGTACTTGATTCTGTTCAAGTCTCTGTGCATTTCTGCCCCACCTCCCCCTCCTCTGGGGCCGAGCCTGATGGAGCCGATCCTCCCGGAGCTCCTGGAGCCCCTGTCCAGCCTGACCACAAGCTGCTGTGCTGGTTTTCTCCACTTCCCGAGAACAGGCCTCATCTTCTTCTTTTAAAATTTTTTGTTAATGTTTATTTATTTTTGAGAGTGAGAGACAGAGACAGAGCACAAGCAGGGGAGGGGCAGAGAGAGGGAGACACAGAATCCCCGGGCTCTGAGCTGAAGCAGGCCCCAGGCTCTGAGCTGTCCGCACAGAGCCCGATGCAGGGCTTGAACTCACAGACTGTGAGATCATGACCTGAGCCGAAGTCGGACGCTTAACCGACTGAGCCACCCAGGCGTCCCAGCAAGCCTCATCTTCTGCCACTTCTGCTCCCTGACAAGGTCTGAGGAGATGCTGAGGGCAAAGCAGGTGCTAACACATGAAGAGGGACGTTCCTTTGTCCTTTAAAGCAGTGTGATGTCTCACAAAACAGAACTTGGGCCACCAAAAACATTCCTAGTTTTGGACTTGATGTGGGATGAGGGGGTGTGGGGCTGGGAGAGCGCAGGGAGTTAACATCTGATGCTCAGACCCGGCAGAGGACTGGCGGTCTGGACACCCATCAAGATCTCGGAAAACGGCCAGATTTGAGGTGAGCAGGGCATGACGTACAGTTTCTTCTCCCTGCTGGCCAGCCGCCTTTTTGTATTCAACGTGTATGGACTTATTTACTGATTGGTGGTAGTAATCTCTATGCAGAAAAAGCAAACTACTTCCCTTTCTTCAGGTCTGACTCTAGAATCTTCTGTTGGGACCTCCACTAAACCCTTCATCTGTTTCCTCTGTGGCCTGCGGGTAGGAGAGAAAAGATGTGAATTCTAGCCCTGGCTCCTTATCTGAGGGAACTGAGTTAATCCAAATTTGAATCTTAGGAGAAATGATCTGACAAGGTAAAATCTAAGATGGTTCTGACCTAAGTCTGAGCTAAGAATCTATGCTCTACGTTTTGTATTAGAGACTTAGGAATTGGTTAAAATGCATGGGATGATCTCTCCTTGATTCTGTCCCTTTCCGATAACTGGCAGAAAAAAATTTAAAAAGCAATAACAATTGAGCTTAAATTAGGGCCACAAAGTAAGGTATTTATTAAAATATCATAAAGTGTGCTAAAGTAATAGCTCCTTTAGTTCGTCCTTATTAATGTCCATTAACATTCTGAAAATCCTACTTTTCAACATAAACACAGCTTCGTTTTTTAACAGTCTGCTCTGGAGGGGGAGTTTGTGTGTCTGGGAACGTGTGCTTAGTTTCAGCAGCTTTACCGACTGTATGTTGCATGAACTTAAGCTCCACCCTGCATCTTCTCCATGGCTGATAAATCCTGTATGTTGGAAAAACTCTTTAAGAAGAGGAGGCCGTTTTCTGCGGCTCCTGCTTTCTGATTAAGCAGAACTGAGGTCAGGCAGAGCCAAGCTGGATCCCGCTGGCAGAAAGAATGAATGACAGAATGCAGTCCAGTGTGGTGGCAGTGCACGCGCTCTGGTTCAGCAGAACTGTGACACTCGGCATCACTGCCTGCTTCAGTAACGGACTTGTTTTTATTTAAATGGTGTGGGTAAAGAAAGGAATACTGGAAAACCTGGGCTAGGAATAACTTGCCACCTGCCAGAGACTGAGCCAGGCCCTGGTGACAAGGTCCATCATAGTGGTATCTGCTTTTATGAAGACCACCAGGAGGGGAGAGGGCAGGGGCCTGTGACTCAGGAGGGGAGCGGCCTGTGGCACAGGAAGGGAGGGGCCTGTGGCACAGGAAGGGAGGGGCCGTGGACTGTGGGGAGGAGCCTGTGGCTCTGGAAGGCAGGAGCAGTGGACCAGAGGGGAGGGGGCCTGTGGTGCAGGAGGGGAGGAACTGTGAGCCTGAGGGGAAGAGAGAGCCAGTACTGCCCTTCTTTCCTCCGCCACCTCCCTTGCTTTCCAAGCTCATCTGTCTAGAAGGAGCACTTTTCTCTCATTCACAGAAAGGCACCGTGTGGGCTGTAGGCTGCCTTGGAGAAAGTGGACCGGTAAAGGCCTTTTCGGACTTGTATGGCAGTGATAAAATTTGAATCCAACTGTGGAACTAGAATTTGCAGCTTTCCCCTGCACCGTAGGGGCGTGTCACCTAAGACCACATAGGCAAATGAGGAATTGTAATGACATGCCATTGCCTGCCAGACCGATGGCTCCAGACTTGGGGGCTTTCAGGTGAATGAATGTCTGACTTCAGCGCTCACCGCCTCAGGTTTCCGGTTCCGTTTGCGTCAGGAAATTTATGGAGCCGAGAGCTTATTAGAATTTTGTCTTCAAAGAGAAAATAGACCCGGGTCGAAGACTGGGCGTGTGATCCTGTAGGAAAAGTTTATGGGTTGAACTTTGTGACTTCAGTTTGCTCGCCGGCTTGCCCCTGGGCCTTCTCGGAGAGGCCTCAGCCCTGTGGCCTGTGTGTGCTCCCCTGCGGCACACTATCAAGTCTTATGGTGCCGATGATAAGACTGTGCACACAGAAGAGCCAGGAGACAGATCCTCAAGTACCTGTCAGTGAAATGATACCAGGTCTGGGATTTGTTTGGCAATACTGCGGGAGGCAGATGGAAGGACACATTCTTGTGCGCGCGCGCGCACACACACACACACACACACACACACACCGGAGGGGAGGAAACAAGTGGAATGAGCCTGGAAAAATGCTGATAACTCTTAGAGCCGGGTGATAGGTACATGGCGGATTGTGAGACTTGGCGAATAAGCTGGCTGCTTTTCAAGCTCAGCAGATAAACATTGATGGCTTTCCAAGACACCATTATTTGTCAATTAGAAATTAGATTATCAAATAGGAAAAAAAAAAAAGATTCTACCCCCAGTGACAAGTTTCTGAGAATAAACATAATAAAATATGTGAGGCCTAAAAGGAGGAGGCTATAAAACTTTACTAAAGCATCAAGTAATTGGAAAGGTATACTGTAATCTTTGGTAGGAACTTCAACAATGTAAAGACGTTCTTCTCCAATTAATCTATAAATGCAAGTATCTTGAGTAAAATCCAATGAAATTCCAATAGCAGTGTGATATAAAATATAACGGGTCGACTAGAGTATATCTGGGACCCCCCACGCACACACTTAAACTAAATGGCAGTGCCATGTGGGTGGGGCAGAGGCTCAGGACAAAAACGACCGAGTCCGGGGCACCTGGGTGGCTCAGTCAGTTAAGTGTCTGACTTCGGCTCAGGTCATGATCTCACAGTTCGTGAGTTCGAGCCCCGCGTCAGGCTCTGTGCTGACAGCTCAGAGCCTGGAGCCTGCTTCGGATTCTGTGTCTCCCCCTCTCTCTGCCCCTCCCCTGCTTACTTGCTTGTCTCTCTCTCAAAAATAAATAAAAACATTAAAAAAATTAAACAAAACGACTGAGTCCTCCTGGTCCAACTGTTTCCCTCCACCCAGTCTGCTGGCAAGTCCAGACCGCTCTACCTGCACAGATAGCTGGATGCCACCAGCGCCCCCGCTGCATAGGTACAGCGCTAGTCCGGTCACTTGGACGGGCCTCCTAACTAGTGTCCCGGCCACCACTCCCAGGGCTCCCCCAGCCCCCGCGCAGGGGCCTGCTCGAGCCTGCACTGCCCATGTCCTCTGCCCTGGCTCCTTCTCCAGTCTCCTCTCTCGCACTTGAGCAGCCCCGACTGGCTCGTGCCTCAGCATCTTTGTACTTGCTCTGCCTTCTGCCTTCAGTGCTCTCCCCCCAGACCCCTGCCAGCTGCGGCCTCCTCATTCAGGGCTAACTCCATGATTTGGGCAAGACTCTCCTGCCACCCTAGCTGAGCTGGCCCGCGCACTCCACACTCCCCACGACGCCCCCCATTGTCTCCGTTCCGTCACCTGCTTTCTTGTCTTCCTGCCACTGAGCAGCAAAAGCAACTTCCTCATTTGCTTTTGCGTACATTGTGTAACTCTGTTCACCGTGAGAGCGCAGGGTCTGTGGGGAGATTGCGGTTGTTACAGGTTGCATTGTGTCCCCCAAAAAGATATGTTCAAGTCCTAACCCACAGTCACTGAATGTGACCTTACATGGAAATCAGGTCTTTGTAGCCATGATTAAGATGTAAATTAAGAGTAGGGTGGGCCCTTAATCCAGTATGATCGGTGTCCTTATAACAAGAGAAGACACGGAAACAGACACACACAGAGGGAAGACGGTCATGTGACAGAGGCAGAGATTGGAGTGATGTCCCAGCCACCAGCCGAGGACCACCCAGGGCCCCCAGAAGCTAGAAGAGCCAAGGAATGAACCTCTCTCGAGACTTCAGAGAGAGCAGGGTCTTGCCAATACCTTCTGGCCCCTAGAACCGTGAGAGCATAAACTGCAGTTATTTCAAGTGCCCCAGTTTGTGCTGCTTCGTTCCCGCAGCCCCAGGAAACCCCTACAAAGGGCATTGTCTGTCTTGTTCGGTACTGTCTTCTCAGCCCTGTCTGGTGTGTGGAGCAGCCCCGGAAACACTGCTGAATGATGAAGGAATGGCAAAAATAGCCGAGAAGATTTTGAAAAAGACCAGTGAGGACGCACTTGACCTACCTGATAGTAAAGCACACTACAAAACCAGAAGAATGGTATAATAGACAATAATCAGAATAGAAGAGAGGGCTCACCATAGGCTTATGTCAATAGATGAGTTTATTGTAACGGTGACGATTTAATCACCCAGGGAAAAGGTGGATATTCAACAAATGGTGTTGGTATCATCGACCAGTGCTATGCCCCGTGGGGCTCTTCCTTTATTCAGTCGGATATTCAGATGGGGTTCCCCTTGGATTTTCTAGCCTGGAAGGAGGGGGGCAGAAACCTCGGCTTACCCGCAGGACAGTGCCGGGTGTCCCTCTCCTGGCAGTGAGCGGCCTCTCCAGGAGCTCCTGTAGGTGACTGCTTGGACAGCCAGCCATCTGCTAACTAGCTTCTCCCCCAGCACTAAGCCCTGCACCCTGTAGGAGACAGTATCCTTTATAAAACCCCGACAGGCTTCCCCCAAGCCCTGAGCCTGGTGTCCCCATCGGCAGAGAGAATTCAGGTACGGCTCTTCCCTGTCCGGGAGCAATTGGCCAATTAAGGTCATTTTTACCAAAAGCAATGTTATCTAGTAACATAGTTGATGGTTTACCTTTATGGGGTTCCCAGGTTTTGTTAAGCCCGTGTAGATGCTAAGTAAGTTAGAACCCTGTATTATATCACACTTTAAAATAAATTACAGAGGCCATTAAGGTTAAATGTAAAGAGCCCCAACTTTTAAAGTATTAGAAGACCATATAGGGGAAGCGTGCACAGTTTCATAGTGTGGAAAGCCTTTCTAAGCAAAGCATAAAACTCAGAAGTCATAAAAGGAAAAAAAAACCTGACAGATTAAAGAAAATGCTTTTATTGAAGTATATATATATGAAAACGAACAAATCCTAAATGTACAGCTCCATGAATTTTCACCAAGTGAACACACCCTTCTCACCAGGGCGAGATCTGGAAACAGAGCGTTGGGGGCACCCAAGGACCCCTGCTCAGACTTCACTGTGTGTCAGACTGACAGAAGGACTACATAAATATTTAAAACACCAGGATACAAAAAGATACCATAAAGGTGGTTTAAAAATCAGCAGCAGCCTGGAAGGAAACTGGGTATAACTGTTTGCAACATAGAAAAGGGTCCAAGGCTACTAATCATTGGATATAAAAGAGCCCCTGTACATCACAAAGCAGTTTACCGGAAAGGATATCTAAGTCATCCTCAAGTGGAAAACGACAAATGGCCAAGCCGTGGAGCCAGCACTGCCCACGCCACCTCGGTGCTGGGCGGGTGAGTGCTGGTTCTGTTCTCCATTCTTCCATCCTGCCCTCTCCCTCCTGTGACTCAGGCGTGGAGGCCCCGGTGACAGACACTGCAATCCATCCGGTGTCACCCCTCCCTCCTGGCCCCGCAGCTGTGCCCTCACACCTGTGTCTCCCCTTAGGCCTTGACCCCTTTCCCAGGAGACATTTGTTTCTCTCACACACTGGCCCCCAGGTCAGCCCCCCACAGGCTTCCAGACAAGCCCAGATTTGACTTGTCCTCTAGGGGACACACCTGCTCAGGTTCAAGCCAAGTTCAGCACGAGGAACATCAGGGCCGGGCTTAGGCGCTTGAGGCATGAACCGCAGGTGTGGTAGGACCAGGAGGCAGAGGGCAGAAAGGGGACCATCATTGCCAGGGGTTGGGGCAGGTGCTAGGAATGGCGCCCCATTCAACAAAGGGAGCCGGGGAGGACAAAGTAGGCCCCCAGAAAGGCGTGTGGGACAGGCAAAGTGTTCATTCTGTAAGGGCGAACTTCCCCAGAGAGAGGCTGCCGAACAGAAGGATTTCACAGGTAAATGACGGGGAGTCTGGACACGGCGCCCACGCCCTGGAGATGTGCGCTCAGGTTAGCCTGGGCAAGATCGGCCAGGCCAGGCCGTGTGGTAAATACAGCTGCCCAGCTAGCCCAGGGGTTCCCAAGCGAGTGTGACCTGTTCACAGAGCACACGGAACCTCTCAGGGCACGCCGGGGTCTCCTGGAGTGCCGTTGGGGAATGGCTCTGTGAAGTGGTTAATAAGATTGTAAGGTCGGTTCTGACCCAGCCACACACCTCTCTGTTTCCAAGGCTGGATGGAGCCAGTTCCAGGTACAGAAAGCCTTTGGCGGTTCGTAAATTGGAGGAGGCAGTTCCCGAAGCAATGAAATGTGGTAAGAGGGTCATTTGAGAAGGTGTCTTCTGCCCTAAAACCAGTGTGACTATCTTCCCCGGATGTTGTGAGGGGCATGTTTCATTGATAGACACGTAGGGAGGGAGAGGCCAAACTAGTCACAGTATGTGCCCCCAAACGTTACTTGCGAACGCAGATAGCAAAGCGCAATTAATGTGTCTGCTCAGACTTGAACTTGCTTCATGTTTCCTGTGCACTGTGTTTGGGGGTGTCCACCCCACAGGCTGCAGCTCGTGTCTTTGTGGCGCATCTAATCCTGGTAAGCAGACTGGTGTCCTGTCACATCTCTAACGCTGGTTTTCTCCCTACACAACAACACTTTTTTTAAAAATCAGAGAAGCCTGAGGAATGAGTTATAGCCTGTTTTCTGGATTCTGGATTCAAGTATAGACTTGGCATTGGCCTTTCGTAGATGGATGAAGCTTTCAGCTTCCTGGAACTGTGACCTGTGCTCACCACACCGTCCCCGCCAGCCTCCTGGAACACTGCCTCCGCCTGCACACACTCCCCCGGCCCGAGCCTTGCTGGCGGCGGGCAGGCGTCCTTGTCGCTCGCTCGCTGCCATCTCAGGCCAGGGTTCCTCCTCCTCCCCCCGAAAGGCCGCTCCTGTGGACGCACACGCCTCCTTGAGATCTCCCTTCCTCCTGGCCACGCTGTCGTTCACAGAGTTGTCCCACCACAACTCCTGTCCCCATCCCAGGTGAGCTCACGCCCCTTAGCTTGACGCCCCTGCTCGCTGGCCGCTCTCTGGCCTCACCTCCTCACTGCCGAGCCCTCCCGACCCCTCCCTCCACACCGCTAGACCTTCCCGGCCCCAGGTATCATGCCAGCCTGCACGTTCCGCTTCGGGCATCCTCCCTGCGACCTGCTGCCCGCCTCGCCCCCCGGACAGTTCTGCAGCCGCCAGTCCTCAGTGTCCGACCCTGCAACCTTCCCGCCACCCTCCCCGCCCGCACGCCCCTCCCCTCCCCCGCCCCTCTCTTGCTCACGGTGCGCCTGTGGCTGTGACCACTCCTGCACACACTCTCCACTCTCTTGCACGGACTCCTCCCCTGGGTGCGTGCAGTGCAGCCCCGCCCCCAGCCCGGGGCGAGGCCACGCCCCTCCCACCCCACGCATGCGCCCTTGTTGCTGAGTGTGGCTGGAGGAAAACCCCGCCGCGCTGACTTGTTGCAGTTTCACGAAGGATTTTCGGTGCTGGTCAGTCCTCTGACTGCATTTTCCGACTCGGGTTGCTCTTCCGCGCCGCAGGATGTCTATTTCACATCTTCTCGAGCCTTCGACGCCTTGGCCCTCTCAGCTAGTGTTTTGCTTCCTGTATCACTGAGAACATAAAAGGCATTAAAAGGAGAACTTTCACAAGCCCCACCGCTTAACGTGTTTGCTGGCGCCCGCCACCTGCCCTCTGTTACAGGGCGGACCCCCTGCCCCTGTTCTCCGCCTTTCCGTCCCGTCCCCTCCCCCCTTTCCCCATCCCCTCCCCCCTTTCAACACTGCTCCCACTGTTTCCCCCTTCCCTTCGTAGCCAGGTGATTTCCACCATTAAACCGACAGACAGTCGTATCCCATGTTAAGAAGCCTTCGCTCGCCCTCCACCCCGTCCCCCCTTCTCCTCGTCCATTCCTGCACGGGAAGCGGTCATCCGCACGGGCCATCTCCACCCACCCCACATCCTCCTGTGACACACTTGAGCTAGGCTCTGGTACCTGCCACTCCTCCGCAGCCCTTCCTCAAGATCCCCATGACTTCCGCCTTACCGGTCCTGCAAAGGTCTGCCCTCCGTCCAGCGGCACCACCCAGGTGATCCCGGCGCTCTTGAAGCAATCCTCCTTCTCCTGGTCTGTACCTGCCTCGCTGTGGTTCCCCCCCCTTCCCCCCCGGGGGCTCAGAGCAGCACCTGGCACGGCGTGGGCATCTGGAGTCCTTGTTGAGTGATGGAATTGAAGCAGGAAAGGGTGTGGCTTTCCCCTTCCTCCCGGCTCTTGCCGGGCATGTCCTATAGCTTAAGACAATATGTGTGGATCGCGCTACATGGCTTCTAAAGGGGCACCATGCAAACAGGGCTTCTCTGCAAAGGGAGGAGGCTCTCAGGTGGGGTGGTAGCAGCGCTGGAGGGACTTTCAGATGGACGGATAACTGAGGAAGGAAGAAGAGAGACGGATGACCTGAGAAACTGGTTTGGCTAGTCAGAGAGGAAACTGGATGGGTAGCTGTAAATAGAACCTCCAGTGCCAGGCCCATGGACCTAATTTGTTAGTCAGAGGAAGCAAGGTGAAGGGCTTGTTATATGAGGGAGTGGTGACACATGAGGACTTGCTCCAGGAGGCGGGGGAGGCTGAAGGCCCAGGAATGAGATCTGTGGTCAGGCAGTGAACACTACCCCCAAGGATCTGGTCTACAGGATCAGCCCCTATGGACACAGCAAACGCGCACAGGTTTCTAGAGAAACAGGTATCGTTATGCTGGCCTCCTCCTCTGGCCGGGTCACAGCCGCAGCTGACCTCAGTGCAGGAGGGGAGGGTGGAGGGGCCCACCCCTGTCCCGCAGATGTTTTCCCAGCTGTGGCTGCAGGAGCTGATAAATTTCCCTTTTGTTTTCTCTGGTCGGTTTATGCAGGCCAACGCAGCGTGGTGGGAGGCAGTGCGTTTGCTTAGGTCCTGTGTTTTTCAGTGCCTCCCCCCAGCCCCTCCCCACCCTGGCTCTTTTGTGTGGCCTGGACTTTTTTGGTGAGAAAGAGAAGCAGTGGCGAGTACAGGAAAGTTTCTTACTGGGGCTGACGTGTGTCTCCCGGGTTGGCTTTCATCTTGGCTCTCAAGCTTCTGTTACAGACTGATGTTTTGATTTGCACTTTGCTTAGCAACCCTCCTGCGCCTCCATCCGCCCGCCTGAGCAAAACCATTGTCTTTCTGAAGAACTGCTTTAGCTCTAAACTGATAACTCTGGAAGGAGCGGTCACAAGCCTGTCTGAACTGAGCCCATGAAGGAGACACTGACCTTAATCTGGATGATGCTCTCCTCTTGAGACTCTGAAACACAAAATGGTTTGAAATCATGCACAAGAATGCAGCCGCAAATGGTACCTCAGTCTTGGGCTGTCTGCATTGTTAAACTGACCTACTTATTTTTGTGACACGTGGGCTGGAATTTCCGTATGGTGTGTTATTGTGGAATATGTTATGAAAGAAAGAAACACGTGAGGCTGCTTTGATTATTGATCTGGAGGGGCTGTCTGCGGACCAGGAATATGGCCTGCGTGGCCCGGGTTTTAAGAAGCAGAGGCACACTCTGGCTGCGTCGGTCACTCCTGCTCCTGGTGACACCAGCCCCAGCCTCGGGACATCAGGCCAAGTTTGCCCTGCTTTAGGACAAGCCGCCCGTTCCCCAGGAGGCCTAAGTGGTGGCTGTTTCTCTTCTACTCCCTTGGCCCATTGGCCCTGAGGGTGGGGTGTGTGCCCCCAGTCCTGTCTCTGCCACCTCCAGACACCCTCCTTCCCTCCTCCAAAAAAGCACTCACCTTGGAACCTCAGTGTGCATGGAGAGACGTCTTCCAAGGCTCATCCGAACATCTAGGCCGGGGGTTTAGGACAGGAGCCGCAGCTTGCTGGCAGGGCAGTGGGCGGCACTCTCCTTCTGGGGAGGAGGAGGGGGCACATTCCTCCTAGCGGCCCTGTATGTCCACACGGCCATACGGAGACCCCAGGCGCATTTCACTCATAGATGCCAGGGCTGTTTGCAGGAAGCTTTACTCCCCGCAGGGTCCAGTGTCGGGTGGCTGAGCTTCCAAGGTCCTCAAAGGACAGGCTCGTTCATTCCAAGAGTGTCAACATGGCATTATAGTTATTATGGGTCACCTGTGGTTCCTGTCAGTCCACACGTGTACACACGCATGTATATACATGCCTGCACACGCATGCGTGGAGGCGGACATGCACACTCATACGTATGTACATGCACACATGTGTGCATACATGCACGCATGTAAAACAAGCATGCACGCACATGCATGCCCGCATGCAAGGTGCACACATGCACGTACCTACATGCATGTAAACATACACAGACATGCATGCATGCACGTGCACACATACATATGCACATGCACACATGCATGTGCATAAACACGTACGTATGCATGTACACGCACACATTCACATGCACACGCATACACATATGTATACACGTGTCCATTTATGCACATATATGCATGCATGAAACGCATAGACACACACCCATGCATGCCTGTGCACACTTACATATACATACTCACACACACGCACATACATGCATGCACATAAACACATACGTGCACACACATACACATACACACATAGACCCACATGCACGTGTGTGCGTGTGCACACACACACACACACAGTTCCTCAAAGAATCGTCTCTACACACTATCTCCACTTCTCTGTCCCTCTCCATTTAGGGTCTTGCCCCTCACCCCACACACACTGCTCTTTTCTGGCTCACCAGTACCCAACTGGAAGGAAAGACACTCTGTCGTCATGTTGCGGGACATGGAGCAGCATCGGAACTCGCTGACCACTCCTGTGTCCTTCAGACTCTTTCTTCTCTGCCCTCCAGGACACCACGCATGTCTCGTTTTCCTTACGTCGTTTTGGACATTTCTCTTCATTCTATTTGACTTTCGAACACACTGTTTCAGACACTCACTTCCCGGGTGATCCCCTCCAGTCTCCGGATTTTAAAGACCTTCTGTTTGCTGGGGCCCCCGTTTGTGTCTTCAGCTGGACTTCTCTGCTGGGCTCCAGGCTGGCGCAGCTGTGCCCTTGCGGTCTGTGCTGGGGCGCCTGGGGGCACGGCAGGCTCGCCCGCCTGACCTGAGCTCCTCGTGCTCCCCGCAGGCCTGGCCTGTCAGTCCCCCTCATCCCGGTGACGGCTGCTCCAGCCTTCCCGTTGTCCAGGGGAAAAACCTGGCATCATCCTTGGACCCTCTCTCTCCTGTCCCACATCCAGTCTGTCCACAAATCCTTTAGGTTCGACCTTGACGATACATGCCGATGTCTGATGATGTTAAGGAATTACGGTTAAAGTTCTTTAGATGTGATGATGGTATTGTGGTTGCATTTTTAAAAGGAAGCCTTATCTTTCGGAGATTCTTACTGAAGTATTTATAGAGGAAGTGATAGGAAGTTTGGGCTTTGCTCAGAATACTCTAGGGCAATGATTTTCACCCGAAGGACTCGATAAAACAGATGTCTGAGTCTCAAGGCCAGAGTTTCTGACCCAGTGGGGCTGCAGTGGCCCCAACAGTTTGTATTTCTAATGCTGGTTATGCATACTGTCTCAGGCCCACATTACGAGACCCACTGACCTAAGGTACAGGAGAGTGGCGGCAGGGGGTAGGAGTGAGACAGGGATGGGGAGCTGGTAGCAGGGATCATGGTAGTGTGGGTACGTAGGGTTGTTACAGTGCTCTGGTCTTCTCTGGAAACGTCCATAGTGAAAAAGCATGTGTTTGCATATAGGGGTGTGTGTGTGTGTGTGTGTGTGTGTGTGTGTCCAGAATTTGACTGTTTCTCAACACCTCCACTGCTACCACCCTGGTCCAAGCCTAGCACCACCTCTTGTCTGGATCATTGTAATGCTTCCTAAGGGGTCTCCTTGCTTTTCCCCTTGCCCCTTAGGATCTGTTCTCAACAGAGCAGCCAGAGCAGTCCTCAAAACCCTGCAACGGTCCCTGTCCCTCAGAGTGAAACCCCACGTCTTTTTTTGACCTACAGAGCTCTTTGCAGTGGGTCCCCTATGCCATTTCCTCAGTCAGACACTGAGCTCCTTGCTGGTCCTTGGATGTGTCAGGAATTTGCTTCTGCCTCAGGACCTTTACACATGATCTCCTGGGCCTGTAGTGCCCACCTCCCACCTTCACTCAGCCATCCCTCTCATTCCCTTCAAGCCTGCATTTGAAAGTCGCCCTTGCAAGAGGCCTTCTCAGACTACACTCTATAAAATCACACACACACACACACACACACACACACACACACACACACACTTTATACTCCCTCCCCTGCTCACTTTTTCTCCTTTGCCCACATCACTGCTTGTATTGTGCTTACTGAGCTGGTCTGTTCCCCTTGGCAGGAAGCTCGCACGGTACCTGGCGGCGAGTAGGCCTCGCCGCCCCGCCTCTGTGGATGTGTGCCTTGGCAGTGCCGCTGTTCCTGGCTCCCACCGCTTCCCGGGTTGGCCTCCATTGTCATCCACATCCATTCATGACACACGTTCCTTCTTTGCGACACTGCCAAATGCGTGCCTTGGCCAGCCCTGCTATAGATGGATTTTGTCTGTTTGGTTCGCTGCTGTGTGCGTGTCTAGGCCAGTGCCAGCCGAGGTAGGCTCTCAGTACGCTTTTGCTGGGTGCGAGGCTGACGCCCAGGGGCAACGGGGGCCTGAGGAAGAGGGTGGGAGAGTAAACGAGGGGACTGTCCTTAAAGGCTGGAAATCCGTGGCCAGTGGGAGGGGAAGCAAGCTGCAATCTAACATGGAGAAGCCTATAGGAAATGCAGCCGAAGTGTGAAAGACAGGAAGAGTCTATTTTGGAGACATTAAGAAAGGGAGGGACAGGAGTTGCAAACGGGCAGGCCAAATACAGTCTGCCGAGGTGTGTGCAGCCCACACGATGCCTAAAATAAATGTGGATTGGTTGCCAGCATCGAAAAATCAGGAGTGTCCTATTTCTCTTGAAAAACTGGCAGCTCGCTGGCACAGGGCTGGCCTAGAACTGACCGTCTGCCCCCCATTAGAGGGGCTGCGTGTCCTCTGGTCCCCTGCGGCCCCTCCCACACCTTCATTCGCTCATTACCTGCCTCGCGTGTATAGGCTTTCGAGCTGTGAGCTCCCTTTTGAAGAGCAAAATGGATGATGGATTTCTTCTTCCTTCTAATCCGAGGAAATATAGCTGTTTGGGACAAGCAGGGGTGTCGGGCGATTTTGGAACAGGCTGCCTGAGAGGCCAGGCCGCTAGGACTGCTGGGGGTGGGCATTGAAGGCAGGGCGGGGGTCTGCACTGTGGGAGCCAAATGTGCCCGCCTATACCCGCTGAGGGTCAGAAGGAGAATTCCAGAAGAGGGAACAAGAAACTAAGCTTACAGGAGAGATGGCTTGCCGGGGGGTCAGGACTTTAAAAGGGCTGGCTCAGGGGCACTCGGGGGGCTCAAGTCTGTTAAGCGGCCACTTCAGCTCAGGTCATGATCTCATGGTTCGTGGGTTCAAGCTCCACGTCGGGCTCTGTGCTGACAGCTCCGAGCCCAGAGCCTGCTTCAGATTCTGTGTCTCCCTCTCTCTCTCTGTCCCTCCCCCGTTCATGTTCCATCTCCCTCTCAAAAATAAATTAAAGTAAATTTTAAAAATAAAAATAAAAGAGGAGACACAGAGACACCCACCCGGAAGAAGGTCATGTGAGGATGGAGGCAGGGATTGGAGTGAGGCAGAGGGAAGCCAGCGATCGCCGAGGACTGACTGCTGCCACTGGAAGCCAGGAGGACGCAGGGAAGGATCCTTCCCAGGAGCGGCCAGAGGGATCCCCACCCCGCGGACACCTGCTTCAGGCTTCTGGCCTTCAGAACTGGGAGACGGTAGTGTTTTGTGTACAGTGAATCTGTTTGTGGACGAACAGCATCTTGTCACGAGGCTGCACACTCACCCGGAAGTCCGCTATAAACGATGTCTCTGTTAGGAAGGCGGTAGCTCATGGGATCCGAATGGGACACGGCGGCCCTGTGTTGTTGTGCTTGTGTGTTTGTTAAATATGAGGATGAAGGGGGGTGCCTGGGTGGCTCAGTCGGCTAAGCATCCAACTTCGGCTCAGGTCATGATCTCACGGTTTGTGAGTTCGAGCCCCGCGTCGGGCTCTGTGCTGACAGCTCAGAGCCTGGAGCCTGCTTCGGATTCTGTGCCTCCTTCTCTCTCTACCCCTGCCCTGCTCGCACTCTGTCTCTTTCTCTCTCTCTCAAAAATAAATAAAACATTAAAAAATAAGTAATAAATAAATATGGGGATGAAGAGTCTTTTTTTATTTGTATTGGTTTACTTTTCCTGGTGAGGGGGGCTGTGATGCACACGCTTGTCACCTGTGGTCCAACAGGGCAAGCGGTCAGTTTTATTCCTGCAACCTGGCCTTGTGGGCATGTCTCCACCTCTGAAGTGTGGACTCGACCACATCACTTTGGGGAGCGGTTTCCCGATGTTTTGTTTTCTTTGGTCAGGATTGTTTGCAGAGGTGGTGCACACACAAAGTCCTCCTCGTCACTGGTGAACACAATGAGAACGTGATGACTCTTGTCACCTAAGGATTAATGAAATGAGACCGTGATGATTCTCATCGCTTAAGGATTCTGTTTGAAGGCTTTGTAAAGCTCCGAGGGTTGAAATATATATATATGTTTATGTTCGAATTACTCTCCTGCTTTACCAGCTTGTGCACTGAGATGAGAAAGAACCACGAGCCGCCTGGTTTGCCACTCCTGGTTCTGCCCGCAGCGCCTGTATGCGGAGACCCCAGTTTGGCCATGCCTGTGGCCCACAGTGGGGACATTTACATCTTCCTATGAGCCTGGGTTTTCTCGGGGTTTACTTGTCTCAGAGCAGGGAGCAGGCCCATTTCCAGGAGGACTCTGTAGGCACATGACACAGTACTTGGCCCTTAACAGCAGGCTTGTCAGGTGCCTGGGTGGCTCAGTTGGTTAAGCATCCAACTCTTGGTTTCGGCTCAGGTCATGATCTCATGGTTCATGAGTTTGAGGCCTGTGTCAGGCTCTGCACTGAGAGCGGCAGGAGACTAGTGAATCACGCACCTCCTGGCCACCCCTTCTCTGAACCCAGTGGGTGGAGGAGGTGGGATGTCGCCCCCAGTCCTTCCCATAATTAGCTTTAGGTTATTCTGCCCTCCCACCACTCCCCCCAAAACCCTAATCCATCAGGAAAGTCCATGTGAGTTTTGGGGGGAGATGTAATTGATTACACTGGTTCTTAATCTTTTCAGTGTCACTACCTCCTTTGAGATTCTGACAAAAACTCTGCCTCCAGCCCCATAGAAGTATACGTTCAAGGGGCACAGTTGCTTGAGTGTCTGACTCTTGGTTTCCGCTCAGGTCATGATCTCACAGTTCATGAGTTCGAGCCCCGGATCGGGCTCCTCACGGACAGTGCAGAGCCTGCTTGGGATTCTCTCTCTCTCTCCCTCTCTCTGCGCCTCCCCCATGCTTGCTTGCTTGCTGTCTCTCAAAATCAATGAATAAACTTTAGCATCCAGATATTTTGCACACAGTGGTAGAGGTTGTGCAGACCCGCCCAAAGCCATCCTGTGAAGCTGCAGTGACTGCTGGGTCTTCCTCCGTCACCCCAGATTAAGAGTCTGTCTATCACAGTAATTCAGAGGCTGAGTGGCTGCTTTTTTAGTAAATCTTCCTAATGCTGTTTGCCAGGCCCTTATTTGAGGATTCATCCAGGTTTCATTTTTTTCATTCTCTGTGTGTGGAAACATTCTTCGGAGAAGGGGTCCGAGGGCCTGCTGCTGTAAATGCCAGATGGGTCTGTGGAACCCCCGTAGGTCACGGGCTCCCTGCTCCAAGTGGTCCTTCTCTCTGTCTCGCCCTCACCCTGGGCTGTGTCTTGTCCTGAGCACTGGTGGTAACTGCTGAAGACCTGGGGGGCTCTGCTCATGTGGCTTCCCTTGGGATCCCTTGGGCCCAGGCCTGGGGTGCCTGGGGCACGTGGGTCTTCTCCTCAGCCTCCCCTGTGTCAGCAGGTCCCTGTGGGGAGGGGGGCACTCACAGGACGAGCCTCCAGCAGACGGTATTTAGGGAGGAAGGTCCTCCCCATCGGGTAACGATGACTCACTCCTGTTTGGGAGCCTGTGGACAGGGGGCTGGGCCCGAGGCACCTGCTCCTGGCTTGCACCCCAGTGCCTCCGACTGGTCGGGGACTCTCCTCACCCTCCCCAGGCCCCCAGGAGCTGTGGGCGCTTCCAGAGAGCAAGCTTTTGGTGGGAAGGTCTAAATCTCTGCAGCTCGGTGATTCGCTGATCATAAAACCTCCACACACGTTACTTGGGGCCGAGCTATTGTCTCTGCGTTTTCTTTTCCGAGTGGGTGGGGAGAAGGCTGCAGGGAAGGGACTCCAACAGGAGACAGACCCGGGCTGATGCTGTCTGTGATGTGCTTCTCCCCTAGCTCCGGAAGAGAAGGAGGTCATTAAAGGCCAGTATGGAAAGATCACCGACGCTTACGGCTGCCTGGGGGAGCTCAGGTTAAAATCTGGTAAGTCCCCGATCACACAGAACAGCAGCTGTCAGAGCATCTGATGCTAGACTTCTAGGGCGCCGGGCAGAGCTCCTCTCCTGCTCGTTTGGAAAGACTGCCGGATTGAGGCATTTCGTTTCAGCTGTTATGATCTTTTAAAACGTTTCTTTATTTCGCTGCGCCGGCTCCTCCGTGCAGGGAGGAGGTCAAGGTGAATGCAGCCTGGCTCTCACCTGTCTGTGCTGGAGGTGGAGAATTGTGTGCCAAAGGAGCTCACCTTCATTGTTTGCCCTCCAGGACCTGAGTTCTGCCAAAGTCAGGTCTGTGGGGTCTGTCCAGAGGGTTGTTGGTCATTTACAAGGGAGCTGTACTCTGGAAGGGGTGGACGTGGGAGGTCAGAAGCCCCCCGGACTCATGGGGTGTCTTGGAGAAGAGCCTGGACCAGGAGTGTTGACCAGGCAGAGGAGCCCAGAGCACCTGCCATTGGATGCTGAGGGTGGGGCATGATGGAGAGGAAAGGAAAGTGCACGTAAAAATGGGCCATGTAGTCTGACTTGGAAAAGGCAGAGAACTTGCAGGGACAAGTGGACAGCTCCGTATGAGACCCTTGGGGCTGAGCCACCAGCTGGACTGCTTTTGGGGGTCACAGCCTTTCCGTTGGGGCCCCTGCGTTGTCACCTCTGTGCTCCTGGACCTCATGGGAGCCCTGGTGCACTTCTGGGTCTGTGGCCACCATTTCCTTTCTCCTCCCTTGGCCCCCTGACTTATGTTGATCCCACCCAGTGTCTCCAGGGACATTTGGGGCCAAGACCAGGGCACAGGTGACAGCCCTCATTCTCAGTGCCGCTTCTCAAAATGAGAATTGGCTGTGAGATGATCAGATTCAGATACACGGCTCTCCCCGAGCTGAGCATGTAAACGGCTCCACGCCTCCCCCAGCAGCTGTGTTCAGAGACTGAGGAGTTTCTAAGCTGACAGAATAGCACTGTTGTTTGCCATTACTTTTCTGGGTCTTTCTTTCGTGGGATGGGTTCTCCTGAACTATCATGATTGCACTGATCATTTTCAAATAGTGTGTAGGAAAAGCATCCACGACAGATGCATTTATTAAATGTCTGTTTTGTGCCAAGGGCTAGATATACATGAACTTATTTAATTCTAAAGATAAACCAGTAAGATATTGTGTCTTTTCCACTGTCTGTAATAATAGAAACAGGCTGAGAGGGTTAAAGTAATTGGCTAACGTAAGAGTATAGTTAGGGTTCAAACCCAGATCTAGCCATCTCCATACATTGCTTTTTCCATGAAAATGGGGGGCCTGCCAGGATTTTCCCCCACAGTGCTTTTTACAAGGTTACGAAAAATGCCTGTGGTCCTAGCCTCGATGATGATGATGTGAGAATGACACTAACCTTCTTACTCTGTGCTTGACACTGTTTTAAGTGTTTTAATATATTAACTTGGTTCTCCCAACAGCCTGGGAGGTAGGTGCCATTACTGTCCTATTTCACAGACAAAGAGAAGCCCAGAAAACTTAAGTGCTGTATTTTGTCTGTTGTGTGACATATGTATTTTTTTTACATTGTAGCGGCTTGGCTCTTTGGCTATGTTGCAGTTGTTGACATCTTAGAGTTATAACTCGCAGTGTTTTTCTCCTAAATAAATTAATGATCCATTTTGCACCTGACCGAGACCCGGATTTAGCGCAGTGCAGTCGCTTACCTAAGGTTGGGCGGTCCTCAGGTGGCGACCTGGGTTTTAAACTTGTGCCTCCTGATACCTGGGGCTGTTTTTAACCACTGGGCTGTTCGGTCTTGAAAGGAAGCAGAAACTGGTCAGCCCCCAGAGAATGTTGTCAGGGGGGCCAGGGTGACTGCAGGGTGTCCAGCCCAAGGGTCACAGCAGGATGTAGCAGCACCATCCCAGGGCAGGATGTGGAGAGAGGTGACCATCTCCTAGAGCTGCAAGACCCTCCTCCCTTCCCGCAGCCCCCCTACCCCCCGCCCTTCCCCTGCACACAGCCTCTGGGGGCTGGGTGAGAGCAGGGCCATGCCCCTGGCACGGAGGCCTGTCAGGTCCCCCCACGCCCATTTCTCCTGTCCTCCGAACACTCCCAGCCCCCGCTGCCTGAGTCACCCTCCGGGGTGGGCTGCTAAAGCTCTCCGAGGCGGTTAGGATGTCAGGATTATATGGCCTGTTTTCAACACATTCCTGAAAGGGCCCTTAGGGTGTCTGAAGGATTGAAGGATGGGGTCTTATAATAGAGTTTTTCAAATCCCCTTTGGTTCCATAAAGGAGGGCTTGGCTTTAACTCGGTTATCTTTTCCTGCTGGAAGTCCCCTGCCCAGAACTAGAATGTCTTCTTCTCACCTGTTGAGGGTGTCTGGCAGCGCAGAGTAAAATCCCAATTTTTGGTTGCCACCAAGACAGCCAGCCCGAGTTGGGGACGGGCCTCCCTTTTGACCGGTTTAGGCTGAGGGTCTCTGGGGGACGAAAGGAACTTCCCCTCAGGCTTGTGACTTGGGGCAAGTTGTTCAATTTCAATCCGCCTAAGCAAAAATAGCTTTTTTATGTTAGAAATGAAGAAACATGCACAAAAATTACATAAAAGCTTCATCCCTGGCTCCTAGGTTTTCATGGAGAGTTTCGGTCTCTCCTTCCTCCCTGAAATGCCAGTGGGAAGGGGGTGGAGCCCCCACAATCAGCCAGGGAGTCCGGCTTCCTGATGCATCTGTGATACAAAGCATAGAAAGTGAGGGGATAGCAGTCAGAGGAATTTATCCAACTGGTTACAGGGATTTAACTCCCTTTTAACCTCAGCTCTCGCAGCCTCCCTGCTTCATAGCCTCAAGGGCTGAGTACGTGAGGTCTGTAATGAACTGCGTCCTCTGGAGTTCTGTAGTACGCAGCCTACAAGCTGGCCCTTCTAGATTCCCTTTCCTGCTTCACAACAGACTCACCTTCTGGATTGATTCCTCTCCCTAGGGCCGTTTTCCCACCTGCAAAATCCGGAAAACTGCCTCATCTCTATATTACATAATTCAAAAGAGATTTATAGGGGACAATGAACATAGTCTGAACATGGGTCCTGAGTGGGAGGCCTGGCCTGCAGAGGGGTCCCTCTGGGAGAACCAGGTGTGGGGTAAAGGTCAGGTCACTGACTGCTGGTGGGTGGTCAGTCTGCACAGAGGCTAGTGTAGGGCTGACCTCTGTGGGCAGTCACTGCAAAATGAAAGTCTCCGGAGAAGGAGATTTGAAAGTGTTTATTTTTTTTTTTAATTTTTTTTAACGTTTATTTTTGAGAGAGAGAGAGAGAGAGAGAGAGAGAGAGCGCCGAGGAGGGGCAGAGAGAGGGGGAGACACGGAATCCAAAGCAGCCTCCAGGCTCCGTGCTGTCAGCTCAGAGCCCGATGCGGGGCTCAAACCCATGGACCGTGAGATCATGACCTGAGCTGAAGCTGGAGGCTTAACGGACTGAGCCACTCAGGTGCCCCTGGTAGTCTTTAGCCTTGACATTCGAGGTCTACAGTGTTCTCCAGAAAGTCTTGACATGGTATGGCCTTCATACCAGTCTTAGGATAATTTATTACCTGTCTGTAGTGGGGTGCTGGTAAATATTTGACATCCAGCTCTCTGGGGGGCAAAAGCCCTGATATGCAGTGTTTGCCAATCTCCATGGTGTAGACAGCCCACCCCTGGCTGATTTCAGGCTCCAGCGTGGAGCTGGGGAAGGATGAGCACAGCTGGCTCCCGTGAGCTGGTGGAAGCCACCAGCACACCGATGTCTGCACCACCTTTGTGTTCTAGAAGGGGAAGGTGAAGGAGATCCTTGAAACCGTGCCATGTGGATACAGAGTGTTTAGAATCCTGAGTTTGTCGGTATGGGGGAGAGGCCTTGGGACCCTCTGGCCAAAGCGCCCCTCTCCACGGGTGGGAAAGCCCAGAGCCCCTGCTGTGCCTACAGCTTCAAGTGGGAGAGTGTCCTGCACGAGCGGGACACAGAAAGGTCTGCAGGAGCCCCGGGCTCGGGACTGGCACGAACCTGGCTAGGGAGTGAGCTCCAAGGCTGAGCAAATAGACAAATGCCAGCACAGGGGAAGCCAGAAGCCCAGCAGCCAGAACACACCCAGCATTGTCCCTGCACAAATGGCATTGTGTCTGCGCATGACTCATGGTGACCCCAGCACCAGCCCTGCCCAGCCAGATGACAATGGCCACAGCTCCATGAGACACGGACCCTGTTACTGCAGAGGTCGGGGGTTTGGGGCAGCTGTGCCTTGGCGTTGGGTGTTGAAGGCAGCCCTCTCGAGGGAAAGAATTTGTAAAATCAGCACTGAGGTCGCCATGATTTTTGTGTGTGTGGTAAAATATACAGAAGATGAAATTTCCCATTTGGACTAATTTCAAGTGTATGGTTCAGTGGCATGAATGATGTTCACAAAGTTGTTCTGCAGCCATCACCACCGTTTGTCTCTAGAACTTTCTTCATCTTCCCACATGGAAACCCTGTCCTCCATTAAACCATGTACACTGGGGTCGTTGCCTTCCGTGTCTCCACCCTGCTTGTTCTGGCTGTAGGAGTTGTTCTGGACTGTGAGCCTCCTGCCCTCTGGTGGGGTGTGGATGTCCCTGTGTGATCCCTTCTGCCTCTGGTGTGTCTGTGACCTTACCTGCCTGTGGCCGGAGACCTCTGACCCAGGCGTGCTCTCCCTTTGGCCAGAGCCCTGGAGCCAGGGTTCCCTTGAGCTGGAAGAGACAGAGAGGCCACCTCTCTGGTGCATCTGAGGGCCAGAGCGAGTAGGAGACTGGCCAGAGCCCTCCCAGGCCGGTGGAGGCCTGCAGGGTCCAGAGCCTCATCTCCTGACGCCAGAGCAAGTTTGAGTTTTGTCTTTCCCCTGCTGTAAGGTCCTTACTGGTTTCAAGCCCCTGGACTCAGCCTCAGCTAAGGACTTTGGAGACCCTCCCCCACCCAGGCCTGTTTTCTTCTTCCCTGGGAGAAAACTGATCCTGCCTTACTGAAAACAGCCTAGATCTTGTGCTCAAGGTGACGTCTCACACACCTGGGGCAGGTGAGCCCCCCACCAGCCCCACTTTTATCCCTAAGAGACAACACCACACTGACTGGCCTGGGGACGGTGACCCCCAGTAGTCTAGTGCTAGGCTCGGACCAGGACCCTTTCCTTAAAACCTATCGTGTGGGGCACACACCCAAGGGTGCTGGACAAGACGGGGCAGGCGGAGTCATGCCAGCCCCGAAGGAACAGGAAGCCGCGTGCCAGGCTGAGTAGGGCCAGGGGCCCCTCCTGGAGAGGCCATGGTCTAGTGCGGCTCCTCTGGCCTCACAGAGACTGTCCACCGGGCACAGGCTTGGCCGGTGCTAAGGGAAACAGTTCCTAGGTCCTCACCTCCGTGGTTTGCCTAAGAATGTCCCTGCGATGAGGGGCTGGTTTCTCATTCTCTCTGCCCCACCCACAACCACCCTTCCATCTTACCTTCTTCACCCCCAGAATCCTCCACGGTGTGTTGCTCTGGGAGGTAAATACCTGCAGATGGCTGACAGAGGGAGGGTCCCAAGATTGTGGTCAGCCCTGTCGAGGACGTAAGTCACCTCCGTGACCGGGCGGCAGCTTGTTTACAAGTCAGGTGTTAGCCAGTTGTTTGCTTTCTACAAAACTGAAGGCGAACCTAATGGGGGTGTCAGCTGACAGCACGAATAGTAATTTTCTAGATAGATTTGTGATTTTTTAAAGCAGGTGACTCAGAATGACTTTGAAGAATAATCGGGCAACATTTCTATAATGAAGCCCTTTCTAGTCTCATCGATCTACTAATGTGAACAAGGTTTCTTAGTGTTCACATCTATAAAAATGAAAAACAGAACTAGCATTGGTAGAGAATCTAGTTTCGTTCCATTAATAAATAATATTTTTCCATGGATATATGGACCAGAGGTCCCATCCACCTTCCCAACAAATCTTTATTTTTTTATGTTAAATCAGTATTTTGCAGAGCGGTTTGTTTACATTGCTTGACTGATTTTGTACTAAAAATCATTGTAATGATAACTCAAGCCAAAGTCTTTTAAACACTTTCAGCGTTAGGATCAAATCGCTGTACCGCATTGTCGATACGGGACACAGAAGCACAACATATGTGACATTAGGATGAAATTCTGGGGCGGGGAAAGTGGAATGGAAATTCAGAGGAAAATCCCATCTGTTGAAGAACTCGTTCGTACATTCCTTTAAATAATATACAAGGATGATTGTATATTATTTAACAATAATAATGTAACTTAAACAATAATAATGTAACTTAAACCAGGGTCTAAGTTTCCACTGTGATGAGGCCTACTAGGGGTTTATTCTTACGTGTCAGTGTTTAGCATGTGCCGGAAAATACATTATTCACAACCATTTAGACTAATGACGAACACTTTCAGTGTCAATTTGGAAATGAGCAAATGGTACCTTAGCCACACTCTTAGACAGTAAGCCATCATGCTCGAAGGCTGCCAGACCTTTGGGCTGGATGAAGCCATGTTGGCATCTTGGGTCCAACGCAGACTGTCCGTGCACTTGGGCAGATGATTCGGCTCCCTCCGGGGACAAGTCCCTCATGCGGAAAGTGGCAGCAATGTTAGGCACATTGGCGATCCTTCCACGAGGATATAGATAAGAGCAGTGGCTCTGGAACCAGACTTGGCCTGAGTACCTTGCCCAGATGGTATAGCCCGAAAGTGAATTCAAATCCCAGCTCCCCCACTGTGCCACCTTGGGCAGGCTTCTCAACCTCTCTGTGCCTCCATCTCCATCCGTGTACAGTGGGACTAAAAATGGTACCTGCCCCAGGGGGCTGTTGAGCTCATAGAACAGAGTTCATATGCAGCCGCCCTGAGAATCAGCTGTCATTAAAGAGCTTGGTTCCAGTCCACTCCCGTGGTGGTGTCTTTATCCACCTGTGCCTTCTCCCGAGCCCCTCGGTCCCCGGACTCAGGAGCTCAAAGTCTCATTTATTTTAAAAGCCTTTTCATGCCTGCTGCAGCCGCCCATCCCAAGCCTCCCCCGGGCCACTGCCCTGCACAGGAAATGCCTACTGTCTTCAAAGCAACCTGGGACTCTTGCCAGGGACTTAGTCCGCCCACGCAGAGGCTGTTGGGGAAGTGGTGCTAGAAATCCACTCCACAACTTGGAGTGGAGGGACATCAAGTTTTTCCATGCCTCTCCTTGAACCCAGTCCCTACAGAGTCCAGCCTCAGGCTCGAAGCCTAGACTGCAGGGGCTGCCCTCCGGCCACTCCCCTGACTGTCCTTGAACTCTGTTTTCTCTGCACTGAGCACATCGTAAGAGACAGGTGGGATGCCCGGGCATTGGCTCTAGCACAGGCTGCGGGAATATTTGCATTTGTGAGTCTATACTTTGAGGATACCGACCCCACCTGCCTGCCAGAAATGACACTCGTTCTGCCTAAGAAACTCAACCTCCTGACAGCTGTCACTGTCCATACCATAACTGCCTAATTCTTAAGTTGCTTTAAAGTAGTTTCCTGCTAATCTGCCTGGGGCAGTGGGATATGAGCCAATAGGGTCGCCCTGTTGGTCCCCCCACCCACCCAGTAGGCGTGGTGACCTGGTTATTGAATGAAGGCATCTTTTATTTTATTTATTTATTTTATTAAATTTTTTAATGTTTATTTGAGGGAAAGAAAGAGACAGAGCATGAATGGGTGAGAGGTAGAGAGGGAGGGAGACACAGAATCTGAAGCAGGCTCCAGACTCTGAGCTGTCAGCACAGAGCCAGACATGGGGCTCGAACTCACGAACTGCGAGATTGTGACCTGAGCCGAAGTCAGACCCTTAACCGACTGGGCCACCCAGGTGCCCCTATTTTACTTTTTTTTAATGTTTATTTATTTATGAGAGAGAGAACACTAGGGGGTTGGGGCAGAGAGAGAGGGAGAGGGAGGATCCAAAGCAGGCTCTGTGCTGATAGCCGAGAGCCCAATGTGGGGCTTGAACTCACGAGCCATGAGATCATGACCTGAGTCGATGTCAGACGCTCAGCTGACTGAGCCGCCCAAGTGCCCTGAGTGAAGGCATTAAGAAAACAACCCAGATGTGTCCTGGCCCCAAGTAGGCCCCTTCTCCCTATCAGGTGTGAGGAGGGAGTGGGGGGAGACCGTGAGCATCGGGTCCTAAGGGGCTCTGATCAGAGTGTCCAGAGGTCTAAACCGCTGGCCGCCATGGCTCCAGATAATGACCACTGACCATGCCGAGGAGACCTTGCTGGGAACAGGTCTCAGTGGGGTTGGGAAGAGTATCTTTCGGACCAGAACCACGCCAGCCCTGGAAGGCCAGTTGGTCACCCAAGTTATCTCTGGGGTCCTCTCCTGAAATAGAGCAGGGGCGCTGTCCCTGATGTCCCCAGAGCAGAGCATTGCCACGCACCCCTGACCCACACAGCAGGTGTCTGTCGGCACCTTTGTGTGCCTGCCATGTGGTTCGGGGTGCAGAACAGAAAGCGGCCACGGACGGTTTGGTGTGGTCCCCGGAGGGGGGGGGGTGTCTTGTTGTCCTGGTAACCAGGTCGGCAGTGGCCTGGGTAATACTTCAGGGGGGTTGGGAGAGGCTTGAGCCGCTCTCCCGGCTTATTTCGGAAGTATTCATCCAAGACTTGCCGTGTGTAGTGTCGGGATATCACAACGAAAGAGTCCTGTCCCTAAGAAACCCCCACTCTCCTGGGGACACAGGTGGGATGGAGGTTGTTAGCTGTGCACGCACGAGGGCTAACGGATGCTGTTGGCATGTAGAAGGGGCACGTAACAATGTCTCTGGGGAGCAGGGAAGGCTCCAGAAGGGTGGAGAGGAATTCTCCTGGAAAAGCGGGGCTGAGCTAGGTAGTCCTGATGAACCCTGGGGAAGGCTCGTGGCAGTTCTGGAGGGCGGGGGCGGGCAAGGTGGGTGGGAGTATCCCGGACAGAGGCAGCGACTTGAGCAAAGGCCCAGGGGTATGAGGGCATATGGGGCATTTGAGGAGCCGCAGAGCACAGCCCCAGAGAGCTGCTGGACCCGGGGTGTCAATATGTGGGGAGGGAGGGGTGTGGTCGGCCTTCGAGGAGCTCCCATTTCAGTCCTGGGGGCGGTGGGGGTGGTGGGGGGGGGTTAAGCAGAGAGGTAGGTCTTCCATCAGGCAGCTTTGAGAGGCGACTCTCGTGACTGGGCTTGCAGGACTGACCACACCTGGAGCCCCTGAGCCAGGTGGTGCCTGAGGATTTGGGGAGGGGGCGGATCTGTGAGGCTGTGGGTGGCAGATATGGGGAGAGGCTGTGGGGCCAGGAAGGCCTCTGGCCAGTAGCCCTCAGGCTGGTGGGCAGCAGAACGCCCCGGGTGCTTGTTAAGGCTCAGGTGGGCGGCCCCTCGCCCGCTGTCTGGAGGGGGCTGAGAGTTCGCATTGCCAGCAGCTTTCCAGGTGGTGGTGGTGCTGCTGCTGGGGGGCCAGGCTCTAAGCGCCAGGCACCGGGCTCAGGTGACACCCCTGATGCGGTCCTGGGGTTCCAGTGGAAACGTGGGCCGTGAGCTGCTCCGCGGCCGCCTGCTGACTGTGGTCCTGAGCCCTCGTGTCTGTTTCCCTTGCAGGCGGTGCCTCTCTGAGCTTCCTGGTTTTGGTGACAGGCTGTGCGTCAGTGGGCAGAGTTCCAGAGGCTGAAATCTACAAAATCACGGCCACCGACTTTTACCCTCTCCAGGAGGAGGCCAAGGAGGAGGACCGCCTCACAGCCTTGAGGAAAATCCTCAACTCGGGGGTCTTCTACTTCTCGTGGCCCAGTGATGGGTCTAGCTTCGACCTCACCGTCCGGGCGCAGAAGCAGGGCCAGGACAGCGACGAGTGGGGGAGCTCCTTCTTTTGGTGAGGGCCCTGGGTCGTCTCTTGCCCCTCGTCCCCTCCCCCCTGGGTCATGTGGATGGTGCGCTCTGACTGGCACCTGTGTTGTTCTCTGCTTTACATTATCCCCAGGACCTCTGCGAGCCCAGTCTCTCTCAGCACAGTGAGAACACCAACTCCCTCATCCCCACCCCCTGGTCAGGGAAGGTGTTCAAAGCAGTCTGATGTAGATTTAGTAAAGAAACTCTAAGTAAAGAGCGTGAGAGCCCATACCCATCCTGTGCCCCCTAAGCGCCGGGTCCTGCTCAGTGCTCCTGGGGTCCTCTCAGCGATCCTAGTTACCCTCCGGCACACACACATTTCCCACCGATGCTTATACGGTGCTCACATTTCAGACTGTTCTATGTTCTCTGCTGGTGGGCAATAACTCAGAATCCACGTAGTAACTTATGAGGTAGGGTCTGTTTGCTATTCCCATTTTACAGATAAGGAGACTGAGGCTTGAACAAGTGAGGGAATTCCAAGCCAGGCCTTCTGGCTCCAGATCCCATACTGTTAATCACCAAGCCAGACCAGTTCCAACAGTGGGGAAACTGAGTCAGCCTGCCAAGGTGATGTGCAGTCATGTGAAGCCCAGACAAAGGTGCCTGGATCTCTGCATGTTTAGGGTCCTCTGGGTGCTCCTTCATGGACATAGCTAGGTGTGGACGTCTGTATAAGTATGTAAATTATCTGTGGTCCTTTTTGGGCCTTGGGGATCACGACCCTGGCAGTTCCGGGGCAGGGGTGCCAGGCCTGGCTGGCCAATGATGCTGTACCCCCAGATTGACCAGGACATGTGTGGGAAGTGAGTCAGGAGCCAGCGTGATGAAAATCCTGCTGTAGAAATTGCTCCAATATGCCTTACACACTGGGCCGTCCTTAGAATTCCAGTACTGGCCTTTTGGAACTCAACCAGTTTTCCAGCCCTTTCCAGGGTGGGTGAGGCTCATTTACATCCTTTATTTATGCCTGCCTCTCTCCCTTTGCCCCAGCACACGAAGTCGTAGGGATCACTGGATAAATATTTTTCCCTTGGTGCTTTGGACCCCTCACCCCAGCCAGACTTCTCTTTGGGGGAGGGGGGCTTCGCCATCTCCTTCGTGTGCCCCAGCATTCTCCACCCCCAGGTCCTCGTGGGCTTTCTGGTTTTGTTGAGTTTGGGGGGGGGGCAGTAATGTGCTCCAACGCTGAAACACCTGTGAATCTCCTGCTGCTCTTATTCAAATGCAGATTCTGATCGAGCAGGTCTGGGCTGGGGCCCAAGATTCCGCATCGCTAGCAAGGTGATGATGGTGGCCCCTGTGTCCTGTGCGGTGGTCTGAGGACCACTCTCTGAGTAACGGGTCCAGGGGATGGTGTTTCTGTGAATCACTGATTCCCTTCTGCAGGGACCCACTGGCGCACAAGCCCCTGAAGTCAGCTGAGCTCAGGGATCAGGGCTGTGGATTACCAGGGGTGCTGTACTAAGGACATGGAGTCACTCTCGAAAGGACTTCCAGGCAAGGAGCGGGGCGAGGTGTCAGAGGCTGGAACATTCTTGGCAAAATCGTAGGGCCCTAGGGGATGCCGAGGGAACTGGGTGGCCCCAGGACCTTTGTGACGGCCCTTGTCGGGCCTCCTTCCGCCAGCTCTGTGGCTGGAGATTTGAGGCCCACAGAAAGCAGATCGGAGATTTACGAGGTGGAGGCTGAGAGGGGCTTGGGAAGGGGGAGCCGCAGGTGGACACCAGACTCCGTCATGAGTTGAGAGGAGGCGGCGGCTCTGGAGGGCGCCGGGCTGCTGGGGCCGCGCCACACTCTAGGGCATGGTGCTAGGGCGGCACCCACACCACTGACCACAACTGAGTCACCCTTGACTGAGTGGTCACAGGCTTGACTGCCTAAACCCACCATTTGGGGTGCTGTGTTCCAGGTCTGGACCCACATCTGGAGTCAGATGGGGTCAACGCTGAACGTGGCTGGTGGCGGCGTGAAGTGGTTTTTCCGGGCTGGTAATTGACCCCACTGGTACCTGCCTCCCAGTACAATGAAAGCCTGGGAGGAAACTCAAAGCACTTTTCCTTTACGGATCCGGGTCTCTTCCTGGGTCTCTTCCTTGGAGGAAACGAGCCATCCTCCTGCAGAGCGGCAGGGATTCAGAGTGGGCTACTGGCAAAAGGCTCCTTTGCCTGACCCCTGGTGACTGATGGCTGCCCTAGCTGTGGGGCTGAAGACTGGAACATTCTGGAGGCTTTGCCTTGATCCCATCTGCAGATTTAATTTGTTACTAAAGCTGGTTCATCATCTGAATCTTAGAGTGATTCAGAGGAAAATGTGTTTTGTGAAGAAGTGCTCCGTGCTCATCACTTTTCAGGCAGACCCTCGCTGTGGCTTCGAGAGCCCAGAGGGGGTCACACGGCCACTCCCTGAGGGTGGGGGGTTCTCTTAGCGCCCAGATGCAAGGGGTTGTGCTCCCAGTGGGAGGCTGGCCTGAGGCCTCTGGAGTCCCTGCTGCTTGGAGGAGTGGAGGAGCACCTGAGCGCACTTTGGAAGAAATGAGAGAAGGCTTCGATCTTTGAGGAAGGCTCTAGGGCAGGAACAGGGCTGCCTTTTTTAAACAAATAGGGCATTGTGATCTAGATTTGCTTGATACCCTGTGGGAAGGCTCCTGCCTCCCTGGGAGGGTCTGAGAGGTGTCTGAAGGCGGGGCCCCTGAGCACCCTGAATGGAGCCCCCCCTGCAGGGTTGGGGGTCCTGGCACCCCTCCAAGGCCTCATTTCTCATAGAGGCTGCTGGGGCGGAGTTGGGTCGAGTGGGTGTTGGGGAAGCTGAGAGAGAGCAGAAAAGCTGTGGCCGGCAGAGGCAGAGGTGTGGCTGTGCGGGTGGGGCCTTCACTGGGAGAGGAGATAGGCCTGGGCCTGGCAGAGTCAGTGAAGAGGGCAGGCTCCCAGCTCCTCGCTGCTGCTTGCTGGCTCTGTGACCTTGGACAAGTCCTTCACGTCTCTGTGCCTCAGTTTCTCTAGCTGTAGGATGGGGTGAATGATAACAGCTTTCACATAGGGCCTTTGGAGGATGAAGTGAGCTAATCCATCCCAAAGCAGTTAGAATGGTGCTGGGTGCCCTTGATAAATGTTGGCTTTTCTCCCCATCCTTATCATCATGGACACCAGGGGTCCCCAGAGGCCCAGAACAATCCACCCGGTGTGGGGAGGAGGTACTGGAACTTTCCTTGTTTTATTTTTGTGTCTTCCTTTTTATTTTGGATTGCTTCCTAGTGCTCTCATTGGAATAGGATAGACCTCATGGGTTATGTAGGTAACTTAAATTAGCATGCATATATTTAACGATTATTTTTATCATTTATTTAATCACAAAACCTATGATTAATGTTTTACTGGTGGGATTTCTGATTTAAAACGTGGAGGCCGGGGGGTCTAAAGGGAGGCCCCTCTGACAGTCCCTGGAAGTGGTTGGCTCACACCCCCGGCTTGGCTTCCAGTCGCTGATACTGACGCCCGCAGCGGCTCCGGAAAGCACCCCTCCCGCGCCGCTGTTTGGGGGGTGGGGGGTGGGGGTGGGGTCTCGGAAGCATGTGAACCTCGGAGCGCCGATTCACCCCATCCTGCGGGGGGGCCCCTCCCCGCTTGCTTTGGGCGCCGTGTTTCCAGGAGCGCATGCGCGGACCTGAGCCGCTGTGGGCTCCGCTTGCAGGAACCAGCTGCTGCACGTGCCCCTGCGGCAGCACCAGGTGAGCTGCTGCGACTGGCTGCTGAAGGTCATCTGCGGCGTCGTGTCCATCCGCACGGTGTACGCCTCGCACAAGCAGGCCAAGGCCTGCCTCATCTCCCGCATCAGCTGCGAGCGCGCCGGCGCTCGCTTCCACACCCGCGGCGTGAACGACGACGGCCACGTGTCCAACTTCGTGGAGACGGAGCAGGTCAGTGCCCAGGCCGGTGGGTGGCGCGCAGTGGGGCGGCGGGGACGCAGCCGTGCACGTGCGTTTCCCTTTGGGGCCAAAGAGGGCCGGGCACAGTGCAGGTCGTTTCCGCGGGTCGTGGCTCCTTCTTCCGGGGGACAAGAGGGAGTCGCTGGGGCGCGGCCTGCCGAGGTGGCCTCGGCTCGCCTGGGGTATCTTTGATTCGCTTCTGCTGGGGTAATACAGTTCACCCAAGTACTTGCAGCCGAAAGGAAGCAGGAGTTTGTGCTGTGGTCATCAAGGGTGGCAGCTGTGTAGGCGCGGGCGATGAATGACCCAGCGGGGTCTTGAGACAAAAAGTAGATCAATACGGCGAGGAGGAGGGGACGGAAACAGTTTTTCGTTCTGAATCAACCGGAGCACGGCTTCGCACCTGGGAGTTGTGAAATCTGCGGCATTTGCTCTCAGCTTCCACGAATATAACCATCTGCTTAGTCTGTCATTGATGTTCCCCCCTAAATTCTGCTCTCCTTCCCAGAGAGGCTGCCTTGCACTGGTTTGGGTTTTTTTTTCCCCTCTGTAGGTTGCAAATCTGTAGGATAATGCCCCTTTGCAGACTAACAGGTAGAGTAAATTATAAAGAAAGGCACAGGTGCAGCGTGGCCGTGGGTGTCCAGCTGCAAACAGCCCGTGTTTATTTAGGAGGCATGTGGCTTTGCATCCCCTCCGTCCTGCAGCTGGGAGAGGCGTTTCCTACCAGGACTTTAGCCCTGTAATTCCGCACGGATTTGAGCACCTGCTTTCTGTGTGTGAGCAGCCGCGTGCTGGGGCTTCAGGGGAGGAGGTCCTCTTGCAGTCAGGTGCTGAGGAGGAGGACTTTGGAACAGGAGCTAAGGATGGGGAGCAAGGGCAGTTTCTTGCCCATGACTCTGTTCACTCTGCCTGCTCCCCTGGATGTAGATGAGGCTACATGCGGTTAAAAATGTCCGAGAAAACGTGGGCCCTAAATGAAAGCCATTTTCTTTTTTCTCGCTCATGTGAGCTCCTTTTGTTCACATGCCTCCCCTGCATTCCCGTTACCTGCATTTCCATCCCAGTTTTTAATCCTTGCGTTATGAGCCTTTGAATCATGGGGTTCATTCAACAAATCTTTACTGTTTCTCGCCCACCGTCGGCTGGGTGCCATGCTGGGAACTGGGGGCCAGAGGTGCAAAGCATATTTGTACAAATCAAAAGACCCATGCCCTTGAACCTGGTAACTGAACCAGAGGGAAGAGGGTTTCATCAGGGAGCCCTGGGGCGGGTCCTTGCACTTGGCCCCTGCCTTGCTCTTCATCTGGCCCTCGGGTAGATCGTCCCTTGTTTGCTCTTCCTGTTTGATGCTCCCTAGAGTCGTGAATTTCAGCCATTTAAAAAAAAAAAATTTTGGGGTCTCATCTACTCTATCTTACTCATCAGCAAAGCAGCTGCTCTCCGTATCACTGTCGTTCCTGAAAGATTGGGCACTGAAAATAATGTCAGTGGCAGGCGCTTCCTCAACCTGCTGTCACAAAGTGCCACAGACAGGGGGCTTAAGAAAACTAGAATTGATGGTCTCACGGTTCTGGAGGCCAAAGGTCCAAACTCCAGGCTCTGGCAGGACCGTGCTCCCTCTGAAGGTTCTAGAGGAGGATCCTTGCTCCTCTTCCCTCTAGAGAGGGCCCTGCTGGTCGCAGCCCTCCGGTCTCTGCCTCACCTCCACATGCTGTCCTCTCCTGGGATGTCCCTCTGCCCAGGGACCCACGCTACCTAGTGTGCCCCACTTCTGTAACTGCATCTGCAGTGACTGTCTTCAAATAAGGTCACATTCCAAGGTGCTAGGATTAGGACTTCAACATGTCTTTTTGGGGGACACAGTTCAACCCATAACAAAGACATAATGTTAAAGGACTCTGCTTTATTTTTTTAAAATATTTTTTAATGTTTTTTATTTTTGAGAGAGAGAGACAGAGTGCAAGTAGGGGAGGGGCAGAGTGAGAGGGAGGCAGAATCTGAAGCAGGCTCCAGGCTCTGAGCTGTCAGCACAGAGCCCGACACGGGGCCTGAACCCACAAACCGTGAGATCATGACCTGCCCCGAAGTCAGACACTTAACTGACTGAGCCACCCAGGTGCCCCTTAAAGGACTATGCTTCAAAAACAGCACATTTAACTCTATGAAAAATCTCAGTAGTGTCTTTGCTTTTCTCATTTTTATATAGACTGAGGCTGGGGCTTTGCTCTGGCTATTTCGTCTCTGTGGGCCTGATACCTGGCATTTGTCTCAAGTGCCCAGTTGCTCGGGCTCAGAGACAGGAACCTTGTTGCTTGGGCTCAGAGACAGGCCTTGTTGCCTCGTGGCCAAGCCAGCAAGGCCTCAGGGACACCAGTGGCCTGTTCTCTGGCTCCTGGAGCCACAGCCCAGTGCTATTTAAATGACCTCCACCTGCATCCCTTCTCTGGCTCCGGGAGGGATTTCTTGGTTCACGTAGCCTCGTTCGTGTTTTCTCTTCCTCTTCGGGCCCTGGATCAAACCGCGATTTTTCTTGATGAAACCTTCACCCCAGCCTTGCTCCCGAAGCACTGGACAAGCTGACAGGCAGCCGGACAACCCCCTCTGCTGTCTAGCTGAGATGGCAGGCAGCTGGGAATGCGGCCCCATCCGGGACCAACATGTGGCTACTTGGCCCCACGGTGACGTCGTTTTTACCAGAACACGTAACAGGGCAAGGGGGTCGTGCTGGCCTCGCACCCGAAGCAGTTCTTTGCGGGGCTACTCCCGACAGACCACAGGCCCCCAGACAGTGTGCCCACCATGGTGGGGGAGGGGGAGGAGTCCGTGCCCAGAGATGACTCCAGGTGTGTCCTCATTGGCACCATGGGAGCAAACCCTGAGCCCCTCAGCTGACTTTGATTGTGAGCCTGCCCAGGCAGGGACACTGCAGGGACAGGACGGGTGCCTTCACCCTCCTGGGAGTGCCTCCCGCGGTTGGTGCTCAGCTGCGGGGTCCTGCCTGCAGAGAGACGGGAAAGGCAACAGAGGAGTGAGGGCTGGGGGACAGACACACGCAGCACCGCGTGGGGAAGCCACAGAGGGAGATGAAGACGCAGAGTGAGATTGAGGACGGTGGGGAAGGCGTCCTGTGGAGGGACACCCTCACAATACCCTGGGGACCCAGCACAGCCCCGGGAGGGTGGGGGCAGTCATCAGCCGCTCCTGGAAGCCAGCTCCAGGCAGCGTCTACTGTAGGTGTGTCGTCCCCTTTTCTGAAATGTTCTCAGAGGCAGGATGAGCGTGGCAGAAGGAAGGCGGGGGGCCCCCCCGGGAAGGAACGCGGGGGCCCTGCCGGGAAGGAAGGTGGGTGCTCCCCGGGAAGCAGGAGACTCCCACCAGCACAAGCGAGCTGCTTGCTCTCGGTCCCGGCCATCGTGGAATCGTTTCGTTTGCAGCACTCTGTAGCAATAGAAGTACTCAGGGTCGATCTAAATTGTTTTTTATTTATTTATTTTTAAATTTTTAAAATGTTTTATTTATTTATTTATTTTTTTAGAGACAGCATGAGCAGGGGAGGGTCAGAGAGAGAGGGAGACGCAGAATTCGAAGACAGGCTCCAGGCTCTGAGCTGTCAGCACAGAGCCCAATGTGGGGCCTGAACCCACGAACCGTGAGATCATGACCTGAGCCAAAGTTGGACGCCCAACAGACTGAGCCACCCAGGCGCCCCTAAATTGTTTTTTTTTAAACATAAAAATCTTTTCCTAAGTGAAAGGTACACTTAACCAGCGTTCCTGCCGAGCACAGGGCTGCCACCCCCCCACCCCCCCGCTGGGGAAGGCACTGGGGAGGGAGTCAGGCAGCGTGGGGGGACGCACAGTGGTCTGTGACGGGCCCGTAACCCCGCTGGAGTTGGCCCGTCCAGGGTCCCGGGACTCTGACGGGGGCGGGGAGGCGGGGGAGAAGTCACTCCTGGGAGCCCCGAGAGCTCCGCTCCCCTGCGTCCGCGGGACAGAGACTGTGAGGCCCGGGCCTGGATGGTGTCACTGGGCAGTGTGTACCTCCCTGCAGTCTTGGTGGCTTTGCTCCTGGAGACAGCAGACTGCGCACTGATGGCATCCTGAGGCCTTCGAATCAAAGTGACGCAGTAGGCAGAGCGGGGGCGCTCTTCCGGGTAGTGTGATGTCGCCTGCTTTGGGACCTGACGTTTGGAGAAACGGTGGGCCTTGAAACGAGGGTTCGTCACCAGAGAGTGGCAGGCAGCGTCTTGGAGGAGATTGGCGTGGAGCCGCAGCGGGAAGGGGCCCCGGCTGGGGCTGCTTGCCCCCACACCCCACGCCACCCCTGCCAGCGGCCGCCCACAGGTCACGTCTGGCCGAGGACCCTGCCACAGAAGTGAGACCCTTCAGACCCAAGCCTGTGGCCCCCTGGGAGTGGAAGTCCTTCAGGGAATGCATGAAGGTGGCTCACGAATTGTCACACTGCTCCACGTGCTGGGACTAGACAGGGGGCAGGCTGGTCCTGTGAGGCGGGGTCTGCCCTGAATTAAATGCTCAGGGAGCCAGAAGAGAGGGGTGCTTTCAGCCGCCCACTCTGCCTTGCTTAACATTGTTCCTAAGAGGAATGAACAAGCTTTCTTCTCCAAGGCAGGCTGTGTGTGTGCATGCATGTGTGGTGTGTGAATGTGCCTGTTGGTGTGTGTGGGGGGGTATGTTTTGTGTGGGTGTGCATTTATGTGTGGTGTGAGTGCATGTTTGTGGGGGGCGTGTTTTGTGTGTGTGTGGTGTGTGAATGCATGTTTGGGGGTGTTTCACGCGTGTGCGCTTGTGTGTGGTGTGTGAGTGCATGTTTCATGCGTGTGCGTGTGCGTGTGCGTGTGTGCAGGTGTGGACCCCGTCTCAATCTCCCCGGGAAGAAGCCTGCAGTCCTTTCGGCTCTGCTGTGAGCCGTACCTGGTGCGACTGCTCTGCAGCTGTGACTCACCGTGCAGAAAAACAGAACCCAAAGAGTCCCTTTGGTTTACCAAAAGGAAAAAGATGAAAAATATTTGGCTGTTGACGATAAGGCCACTGATGAGTCCAGCGAGGGTAGTAGGGCCGCGTGTCCTCCCGAGAACGCCGCAGACTCGGTTTGTGAACACCTCACCCGCAGGTACGAGTTCAGCCAATAGAAGACGGCAGTGTATCTGCTGCCTTGTGAGTCTTCCTGTGTTACCCCTTTCTCTTTAGGGTCGCTGGCTTTCTGTGTCCCCCACTCCGTGAAAGGGGGCCGCTCAGAGTTGCCAAGACAAGACCAGGGGGTCCCGGGCCTGGCCTCGCTACTACTCAGCCATGGTGGACTCCCTCCCACCGCTTGTCTGACCCTCCCTGTCCCCCACAGCCTACGCCCTGCTCCCCCAGTGCTCTGACCCCCCCCTCCCCCGGTCAGTCCTCTGCAGGGGCCTCCTGGGCAGTGTTTTCCTGGCCTGAGGAGCAATGAGCCACTGCTCTGCCCTGGGATCACGTTCCCTCGTTACTCATTCACTCCTCCCTGGGACCAGATGGCTGTAACTCCATCGAGAGAGGGAAACTGAGGCCCCAAGTGGTTAACATGCCCAGGGCCACCCTGCAGGGCACATGGGAGCTGGCAGGTGGAAGGTGCTGTCCCAGAGCCCATGTGCTGAGCCGCGTTGACTCTCCACCCTCCTCTTCCCCCTGGGATCCAGATGCCCTCCATGAGGTGAGGCATCAGGCTCTGCCACGAGGATTAAAACCTATGTTCCTTTGCTCAGAAGGGAAAGCACCACAAATCCACGGCTGGTGTGTGATGATCAGGTTTGTCTTGTCACCTCGGGAACAAAGGTAGTGGCCCTGATGATGAACGGGACACAGAACTAGAAAATCTTCACGTGGAAGGGAGCAGTGGAGAAATTCAGTGGCATCTTTCCTTCCTGTCCCGGGAGTGGGGTCTAGGGTGTGGGGACTCTCGGCGGGTGTTTTCTGAAGCTGGTTCTGTCTCTGTGAATTCTAGCTCAAGTGGAGTTTGATCTAATGCTGGAAGTAGCTCCATTAGCATGTGTTCAAGTGAAGGGTCATAGTTCCAGAGCTCATTATGTCCTGGTGCTGCTACGGGCTATCTTTATAGAGAAATGTTGGCTAAATTGGTTTCTTTCCAGCATTCCGGATCCATCTTTTTTTTTAAGATTTTTTAAAATGTTGATTTTTTTTTTTTTTTGAGAGAGCAAGAGAGCGTGTGTGCACGCATGAACAGGGGAAGGGCAGAGAGAGAAGAAGGCAGAGAATCCCAAGGCAGGTTCTGAGCTGTCAGTGCAGAACCCAACATGGGGTTCAAACTCATGAACGGTGAGATCATGATCTGAGCCAAAATCAAGAGTTGGACACTCAACCGACTGAGCCACCCAGGTGTCCCTGGACCCATATGCTCTTTTTTTTTAATTTTTAAAAATATATTTTTTTAATGTTTGTTTATTTTTGAAGGAGAGAGAGAGAGGGAGGGAGGCAGAAAAAAGGAAGACACAGTAATGAAGCAGGCTCCAGGCTCTGAGTTGTCAGCACAGAGTTGATGCGGGGCTTGAACTCATGATCTGTGAGATCATGACTTGAACCCAAAGTCAGATGCTTAACCAACTGAGCCACCCAGGTGCCCCTAGACCCATATGCTCTTAATCTCAGGGTAGCCAGTGATGCCTACAGTAGTTTAAGCATTTTGCTACTTTCTTCTTTTTCTTTTCCTTTTTTTTTTTTTTTTTTTTAGTAGAAGAGTAAGTAAGGGGCGGCAGAGTTGCTGGTAGTCAGTATCTGAAATCAGAGAAGTTCTTAACCCGGTGCTTTTTCCCTTTGGAAATTAGGGGATAGGCATTCAGCTCCAGTCTGTGGGTACCAGGCTAGTAATTCCTGCTGTCCGGGGACCTGCAGGTCTGCTGCTCAGGTCCTTGCCGCAGAATTACTAATGCATGTGTGATCTGAGCGTGATCTAGACGCGTGGAAAGCTACCCTGTAAGGGAGCAGCCTGGTAAGAAGTGGAAAGGATCAGCAGCGTTGGCCCGGCTGGCCCTGCCAGGCCAGGGTAGAATTACTCAGATAAAGGGCAGCGCATCTGATAACCGCCACAGCGTCCCCTCGTGATGCTCGGGGCTGCACTTGTTGTCCCTTTAAAACTCCCTCGCACTACGGTTTCGGGGGGGGGGCTGCGGGCACATGAGGAGTTGGCACACTCTGCAGTAGCTGTGGAGGGGGGCCGGGGGGGGGGGTCTGTTCTTTAGCGTGTAAGTATCCTCTGCTTCCGTGCGGGCGCCCTGACCCTGGTGGCGTGGGGAAGCTGGGCTGTGTATATGTGGTCTTAGTGGTGGGCTGGAGAACATGGTGGCGTAGGGCCAGGAGCACCTACAAGTTCCAGTCTGCCTTGTCAAGTGCAGGACTGACGAGTGTAGTCACCTAGGCCTTCTGGCTGTAGCCATCCTTTTCCGGCTGCTGTCTGCTGCTTGGCTGGTTGAAAGCTAAGTGCTAAATTCTGGAGCGCGTTCGCTTCTGTTCCTGAAACGGGGGTGGGGAGGCCTTGCTGGGATTTCCAGGGGGCTGGGGGAGGCCGTGTTTATTCCCGGTCAGCCGCAGCCCTCCCCGGGTGGCCCCGTGCCCGCTCCGGGCTCCTCTGAGGCTGGTCGGCCGCCAGCAGGCCCGTGAGCACACGGGGCCGGCCTGTGGGTCAGGGAACAGCAAGGCCACGCGGGCCAGAGGAGCAGACGGCGCAGAAGTCCGCTGTCTGCCCTTCATTCTGGCCGGTGTCGGGTCTCAGGCGGCCGGATCCCGTTACCCGGCCCCAGGACACTCAGTTTCATTGAGGAACACTTTTCCCTTTATGTTTCCTTGCTGTGCAGACGATTTACATGGATGATGGAGTGTCGTCTTTTGTCCAGATCAGAGGCTCCGTTCCGCTGTTTTGGGAGCAGCCAGGGCTTCAGGTAGGTAACGAGAAGAGTAAGTCCACCTTAAAAAAAAAAAAAAGTATTATTGTTCACCCGCCTTCTCTTCCGAACAGCTGTGTTTTGTTTCTTTCCACCATGGCGCAGTTTGAGGCTTGTTCTACTGCCCGGTGGGATTGAGCTGAGCTGCCAAAGTGTGAACACCTGTGTGCGCGTGTGCACTCGTGTGTGTCGCATTTGTATACAGCAGCGTATACGTTGTATGGAATTTTCTGATCCTAAGCTTGCTGTTGATGCAGGTCAAGTGGGAAGGAAGGTCTTTGCTGATAAGTGAGCCACGTAATGTAATTGAGTAGAATTACTTTGTCAGCCCCCAAGTTGAGTGTGTAGGGAGCTTGGCCGAGGATGTGTTTTGAGAGCTGTGACCATCCAACAGGGCTTTGAAAGGTTCTCGGGCCCCAGTGGCCATGCAGCAGGTCTGGGGTTTGGAGGGGCTTGTTGTGGGGCTGCGTGAGAATGGCACGGAACATTCCCATGATTTCTAAAAATACACCTTGCAGTCTAAAACAGGGCTCTGGGCAGTGCCAGGGGTATTTGGCATCCCGTCTCCTGGGAAGAGCTCAGGGTGTGGTGCCGCGTTCCAAGAACACGTTTGTCGTCAGTGGAACTCTGCACTGCCTCATCCAGGGAGTTCCTTCCAGGAGGGTCATGGGCCAAGTGAACCTGAGGCCACTCGCCATCGACCCCAGATCTTCCTCCCTGGACTGAGTGATCGTCTGTGTGCTCAGAACATCTCTCTGGCCAGGCGTGGCTTCGGCTCCTCTTACCAAGGGCTCTGTGTGATGGTGGTTGGGTCGTCCGTGGTGCCTGGAAAGGCTCCGGGCCATCTGCCTGGTGCTCGGGGGTGTTTGACATAGCTGGGTCTTTCCCCGGACCTTGACTTGAGCCCATGTCAGCAGAAGGTACTTAGTCCGTGTGGCTGTCATTGTGCAGTGAGGTGGGGGGATGAGTGTCTCATGGGGGGTGGGGTCTGGCCTCAGGGGGGAGCTTTTTTAGCAGTCAGTCTTTCTATCAGAAAGGAACACCGAAGACATATGGGGATGGCTGGTGGCATTGAGTGGTGGCACAGAGAGGCACACGTGAGGATGATTGTAATGTGGAAAACAGCTCGTCCCAAAAGAGTTAGGGTTTTTTTTAAATGGCTTGATTGTGATACAATTTCCATGCCATAAACTTCACTCATTTGAAGTGTGCAGTTCAGTGGTTTTTAGTGCATTTACACAGTCCTGTAACTATCGTCATGGTCTAGTTTTAGAGGACTCGTCACCGCTAAAAGCCGTGTTCCCACTGGCGGTCACCCCAACCCCCACCACCCTCCCAGCTCTCCCCAAGGCCTATGCAACTGCTAGTCTGCTTTCAGTCCCCATAGATTTGCCTGTTCCAGAGCATTCCAAAAGGATTTTTGAAACTTGATTTTCTTTAGATTCAGAGTTTTCCTTCTGAAACTTCTGGACCTCTGATTTAGCAAACGTCAAACGAGTAGGGTTTGATAAAATGGAAGCAGGAGACCATGTTATGTTTCATGTGAAGATTCTAAGAAATCCAGAAATTGAGGGCGGCCATGATAGTCTTGGGATTTGGGGAGGAGCCTTTGAAATTCATCCCCTTCCTCCCCGTACCTAGTCCTGGGGTCCTTCTTCCAGGGTCTCTGAGAGGCTGAGCTCCGACACAGACTGTGAGAGCAGGGTTGGGGATGGCCGCAATTGCCAGCGAGTCCCTCCTTGCCTAGCACGCTGTGTGTCTGTCTGCAGGGCGTTGCAGGGGCTGCCCCAGACTGAGTGTGCTGCCCCGGACCTTCGAGGAGGTGTCCCTTGTGTCTTGTCCGAGGCCTTCTGGCTCATTGGCATCTTCCATCCTGTTTCTAGGACTCTCCACGTTCTGGTCTTCCTCTTCCCAAAGCAAAGCAATGCTGGTGTGTCATTCCCCTAACTTTAGTCCCTGCCTGACCCACTGGAGGCACCAGATGCAGCCTGACCCTGCTGTGGAGCAGCTGCCCCTCTCCCTGACACAGGCGGCATCGGCAGGGCGGGGCTGGCTCGCTTATAGGCAGCGATGCCCCCTTCTAACTTGTGCTTCTCCAGTGCCTCCGTGGTTTCTACAGAATAGGTTTCAAGAGGCTTTAGTGTCCAGTAATTTCATTAAGGATTTGCTAACCTTTGGGTCTGACACCCATGCTTATCCTCTAAATCCCATCCACCACCGAAGAGAGTTTAGGGCACCTTCACTGGGGACTGGGAGGCAGCTCTCAGTGATGGTCTGCAGTCCCCCTCCCTGAACTGTCAATAGCTCAGCCTGAGGATTGATTCTGGTTGTTCTTCTCCATTTGGAACACCCCCCCGCCCCGGCTCATTCTTAGGTGACTTGAAAGATGCAAAGGTTTTGGGGTGAAGAGCTTGTGTTTTAAGTTGGGGGGTAGTGCCCTCATGGGGTTCTCTCTGGGAACCAATGAGCCCCGCCAGGTTTAGGGCATAGGGTGGGGGCAGGCAGAGAGGCCTCAGGGTGACGAGTCGTCTGCCTTCTAAACTCCTGAATCTTGACGCCATCTCTTGCAGCCGTGTACCTTTAACAGTGTCGTCCTTACCATGTAAATAGGTTTGTGGACTGAAATTTTACTTTTGAAGCTCATTGCTCTCCTGGTATGGTTAGAGAGTATATATTTTTTTAACTTAAAAAAATGTTTTTAAATGTGTATTTTTATTTAAAAAACTTTTTTAAATGTTTATTATTGAGACAGAGAGAAACAGAGCATGAGTGGGGGAGGGGCAGAGAGAGAGGAAGACACAGAATCCGAAGCAGGCTCCAGGCTCTGAGTTGTCAGCACAGAGCCCAACATGGGACATGAACTGTGAGATCCTGACCTGAGCCAAAGTCGGACACTTAACTGACTGAGTTACCCAGGTGCCCCTGAGGGCTCGAACTCACGAACTGAGAGATCATGACCTGAGCCAAAATCCAGAGTCAGACGTTTAACCGACCAACCCGCCCAGGTGTCCCGCCCCCCGCCCTGACCCATGTCACTTTAGAATCTTCCTCCCCTGTAACATGCATATGCACAAATGTCTCGCAGAAGTGAAGTCAAGTCTCTGTTTTGAAGCTTCATTTGACATCACCAGTTGGAGGAGGAGGAAGAGTGGATTTGTCCCCTCTGCCTTCCCACCTTGCCTACATTTGCTTCCTCCCTGTGAAACCCCGTTTCCTAGGCTCCTGGAAATGTGGCCCTGGACGGGCTCATTTGTGTGGTGGTACTTCTTTTTTTCTTGTTTGGTCCCAAAAAGGACATGAGATGGCTTATAGCACAACAGTTTCAAAAATAATGAAGAGGTTGGGGTCAGGGAAAGAGACTTGTAATGAAAATGATCTGAACCCAGGATAGAGTTGCACGTGTACCGCGGGCCCCAGGTCTCGTGTGGTTGCACGCGGCTCCTTACCGACAACCATCACCGAAAGAAACAAGATCGCGAGGTAGCTTCTCCTGCCATTGCGAGCATAAACTTTACAGTTATGGGGCCTGGTTGCAGTTCAAATTCTGGCTCCCCTTCTGAGGGACCATGAACTTTCAACAGGTTTTTATCTCCGGAAAAAGTTCTTATCTCGAAAAAACAAAACAGACAAACCCTGAGAAGTTCCTATTTTTGCTAAGCCTTAGTTTATTCTTCTGCAAGTGGGGTTAACAGTCGACCTCGTGGGGTTCTGTCATAGCGTGTAGTAGCCTTCAGTGCTGTGTCCAGAACCCGGAGAGCATGTCAGCGTAGCTGTTGGTATTATTAACATAAATTGTAACGTTCTAACATCCGGGAGGAGAGAACACAAGTTGCATTGGGAGAACATGGCTCTTTGCACCCAGAGAATGGTGTGACAGCTTCCCCCGTCTCTGTGAGGCCTTGTGAGGTGGGGACAGTGCGCACGTATCTCTCTATCAAGACATGAGACCCAGTGCCCAGGCTCCCAGGTTTCCATCAGCCTGCTCAGAGCAAGCCACTAATTCATCCCACAGCTACTCACTGAGCGTCCGTGGGTGTGTGGGGGCACATTACATCAGAGCCCCTGCCTTTGGGAGGGGGGGACAGGTCATGAAGGTGTTGTGTGAGTAGAGCTCATGGGAGAGGAAGGCCAAGATCCCTGGGGCAGCTCCGGGGAGAGCCGCCCCCCCACCCCAGGCTGAGGGGGTGGGTGTCTGAGCTGATTCGGGAGGGATCAGACAAGGAAGGCAGCCTTGCAGAGGGGTCCGCACATGCGGGTCCTGCAGCCCCCGGGAGTCCCAGTGGTTCCGGGGAGCTCTGTGTCTTGCCGTCTACAGCCCAAGGCAGGGGGGCCACGACCAGAGGTCAGACTGGAAAGGCGGTCAAGGGCCAGATCGAGGCAGGCCCTGTATGGAACGGTAGGGAGTTTACGTTTTACTCCAGGAGCTGCCGAAGGAGGGGTGCTCCAACTAGGCTGCACTTTCGAATCCCCCGGGTAGCTTATTAAACCCCTGATCCCCAGGCTGTGTGCTCTCCCAATTAAATCACAGCATCTGGGGGTGGGAGCCAAGCTTCGGCACTTTTTGAAGACCCTTAGATGACTCCAACGTGTGGGAATGTTGGGACGCACTCAGTGGTAGGCTGATAAAGCAGACTTTTAGTGCCAGGGGAGAGAAGCTCGGGTGTGTAGCATTAGCCCGCTTCTCTGATGTGAAACTCCCGTCTTGGCCAATTGCGAGCTCGTAGCCTCACGTCAGTGCACCTGACGCTGGGAAGCGTCGCACACGCGGTCGGCAGGGGAGCTGGAGGGGGTGACTGCGGCATACACCTGACCCTGGCGCGGGCAGCTTCCGGGGGTGGGTGACCTGCCCCCACACAGGCGCAGGAGGCTTCAGGGAAAGACCCCCGGCGGGACCGTTGCAGCGATCCAGAGGGGAGGAGACTTAACCACGGGAGGCCAGTGGCGCGCAGGGACAGGTGCCGAGATCCCGTTCGTGGCTCCGGGACTTTCTCGGGTGCCATGCGGCCTCTGCTTCGACTGTCAGAGCCACGCGTGCTTGAGACCGGCTGTCCCCGCTGCCGACTCCCCTGGCTGTATCTGTGGTTTCTAGGAGAGACTCATGGCGTCAGGGACCAGCCAGGACTCCTTGGCCAAGTGTGTGCCCTTACCGCGGAGGCTCAGAGGATGGTGAGGAGAGGGGGGGTCCTGAAAGCGGCGGTGGCCGTCAGTCCCGTGTGTGTGCGTGTGCACGCGTGTGTGTGTATCATTATTTGAGTATAGTTGACCTACAGGGTTATGTGAGTTTCAGGAATTCCACCTAGTGATTCCCCATCTCTACGTTCTGCTTCACCGACGACAGGTGTAGCTACTGTCTGTCCCCATACAAGCTGTTACGGTACCATTGACCGTCTTCCCTATGCTGTGCCTTTTATTCCCATGCCTTACTCAGTCCGTGGCTGCCCACCCCCTCCCTCCCGAGGCTCCTCCTCAAGGCTTCTGACACACCGTGGCCTCAGGACTGGGTGACAGCACAGAGGGGAGGTGCAGGTCAGTGTCAGCGGGACAGACGTGGCAGCTGGATGTGAGGCCTAAGGTGACCAGACCAAAGGGCTGCTGGTGGAAGGGTGGCCTCCTGAAAGCACGTCCAAGGCTGCTGCCTGGGGCCCTGTCCACTCGAGGAGGCCGTGATGCTCGAGGAAGCAGAGCGCCCGTGGCCGTGGACACGGCTGCTTGTCTCCTTGTTGGCTCACAGGCCTGTGCAACCCGAGCAAGAAGGAATCGGGGAAGCTGAGCGGAAGCCAGAGCCCCTTAACCTGGAGCGCACGTGCGTGCACGCGGCATCCCCCGGAGGGCCTGTCACAGCTCCGACTCCTCACCCCACCCCCGCAGCTTTTCATTCAGTCTGAGAGTTTGTTTGTTTCTTTTTTTTTTTTAAATGTTTGTTTATTTTGAGGCGGAGGGGCAGAGAGAGACAGAGAGAATCCCAAGCAGGGTCCACAGAGAACCTGACACAGGGCTCGAACTCATGACCGTGAGATCATGACCAGAGCCAAAATCAAGAGCAGGATGCTGAACCCACTGAGCCACCCAGGCCCCTCCAAAAATTTGCATTTCTAACAAGCTTCCCTGAGGGTGCTGATGCCGCTGACCCAGGGACCACACTTTGCGAACCACTAGAGTCGGGGATCCATTTGCTGCCCTGGTCCTTCACTGTGGGTGGTGCCCTTCTGAGCATACTCAGGAAGGTTTGTCGCCAGCAGTGACACCGAGCTGACTGCTACAGGGGACAGGAACATGCCTGTGGTGGTCCTGCCTAGCCCCATCCACACAGGTTATCAAAGTCTGGAGTGACCGGGCCAAGCCAGTGGCACAGAAGGGACGTGCTGTGGTCCAGGCAAGCTGTGCCCTCTCTGCTCTGGGAGACTCCAGACTGCTTTCCGTCTGGTCCTCGCCTTTCCCGAGACCCACCGATATGCTTGAGAACCTGCCACATCCCACCCTGTTGCTCTGCTTGTCCTCAGTAGCTGTGTAGGAGTCAGTGCCCGTCAAATTAAGTTGCACTTGTTACGCAGACTTGGTAATAACCTTGAAGTGTGTTTCTGGCCTTTCTAGACCAGCGGCATTCTAGGACAGGGAATTCAGGGTCTCCCGTCTCTTTCCCATCTTTCCATGGTACCAGGTGTCGCATTGACTCCAGGTGGCAGGATGAGCTCACTAACTCCCTTCTGGACTGAGTGATGTTGTAATGGAGGGACTTAGAGCCCAGAGGTTGCACACTCTGGAGTCCAGTCATCTGTGGCTGAAATTTCTACCTGCGTAGAAGAAGAAACTTTGGGTTATGATTCAGGGAGAGACAGACGTGTCCAGTAACAGAATTTGTCGTGACTAAAAACCAGGCTTCTAAGCCCTGAACCGTTGTTCTTCTCCCCTCCCCTTACCGTGTTCCTCTGGGAAGGGTTCTAAAAACAGCCGCAGCTTATCCAGGGGAGATTTCTTGCCCTGATGGACAGGCTGACTCGCAGCAGGCGGCCCCTTCTCTTGGATTTCAGCCCTCAGGGATCTCGAGGACGTTGGCCGAGAGGAACTTAGCCCTGCTTTCTGCAGGCTCCCGCCTCGTAAGTTCAGAAGAAAGACAGGAGCTGACCGGCCTTAGAGTGCGGGATGGAGCAGTCTTCTCAGGATTGGGACTGTGGAAGTTTCTGGAATTAAGTATCAGATTTCCTCAGCCAGGGATTGATGCCCTTGGGAAAAGGAGCACAGAATAAACAGCGGCAAAATGAAAGCAGTTGGGTTAGCCTTTTTTAAGAACTCCCAAGATTACTCAGGACCAAAAGCGACTTGGGACTTTATCTGTAGAATCGTTTAGACAGACACCCCTAATCTGAGTAGTTTCCTACCCTGTTGCTGAGAATCCAGTCGTCTAGAGTGGTTCTTTCCTCGGGTGTGAAGAGGGACTGATGTATTACCAGTGACGGTAAGACCTGTAAATAACACTCCACCCACATTCGGTAACGACTGCGTCCGGTGGTGCAGACAAATCCAGCGATGCTCTGTTCATCATGCTCAACAACAAGCAAAGCCCAACAAAACACTTCGAGAAACCTTCTGTCTTAAAATGATGCCAGACCTGGGGCGCCTGCATGGCTCAGTCGGTTAAGCGTCTGACTCAGTCAGGTCATGATCTCACAGTTCAGGGGTTTGAACCCCACATCGGGCTCTGTGCTGACAGCTCAGAGCCTGGAGCCTGCGTCGGATTCTGTGTCTCCCTCTCTCTCTGCTCCTCTTCTGCTTGCACTCTGTCTTGTCTCTCTATCTCAAAAAGAAACATTAAAAAAAAATTAAAAAATAAAAATAAAAAAAATGATACCAGATCTACAGAAAACTTGTAGGAACAGGAGAGAGAGCTCCCCTGTGTCCTGTCTACAGATTCTATGTTAGCCTTTTGCGCGCCCCCCCCCCCCGCCACATGCTGTCCGTTATTTTCCGAATCCCTGGAGAGTCGTTTGCACACATCACGTCTCCTTACTTCGTACGTCAGGACATTTTTCCTAAGAGCAAATAGGTTCTCTTGCATCACCACGGGAGAGGTGCACACTCAGCACGTGTGATGGTGACACAGTAATCTAACGTCCAGTCCACATTCCAGATTTATTGGTTGTCTCTGGAGGGTCTGTCGGGGCACCTTGACCCCTTTGGTCCGGGATCCAGGCCAGGACCCTGTCCTACGTGTAGCTGTCCCAGCCCTAGTGTCCCCTGATCAGGGTCAGTACCTCTCCCCTCCTGTCTCCTGTGACGTTGACGTTTTGAGAGAACACGTGCCTTCTTTTTCATTAAGTCAGAAATGCCTCAAGTGGGGGTTTCCGGGTGTTTCATTGTGATCAGTTTTCGGGCATAGATCCCTGACACCACATCCTTGTCAGAGTGTCCCATGTGGAAGCCCACGGTGTCCACGTGCCCCCTCATTAGTGGTATTAATTTTGGTCACTCAACGCAAGGTGTTACTCCATTTCTTCACTTAATGTGTCTTCCTGTTCAACTGACCAGCATCCAGGAGAGAGTCTGAGACCATGCAGGCATCGTCTTCCTCACCAGCCTCTCACTTAACATTTATGATCAGCAGGTGCTTTTTGCTGAACCCTCCTTTATTATGGTGGCTGTAAAATGGTGATTTTTTCCCCCTACCACTCTCTCCACATTTATCCGTTGGTGTTCAGCTGTAAGGAAGAGCCTTCCCTTCTCCCCCGTCCACCTGCCCACCTCTCTGTCCGCTCATTCACCCAGCCAGCCAGCCGGCTTTCCTATGTAGATTCATGGATTCCTGTTTTATTGATCAGATTATAGTCCATGACTTTCCTTTCTAGTTCAGTGACCAAATTGTCCCAGATTTGTCCAGAGAGAACCTTCCAAGCTGCTTCCAGTAACAATATGTAGTTGGTTTTATTCATTTTGAGAGAGAGTCAGAGAGAGCATGAGTGGGGGAGGGGCAGAGAGAGAATCCGAAGCAGGCTGCACGCTGCCAGCACAGAGCCCAACGCGGGTCTGGAACCCACGAACCACGAGATCATGACCTGACCTGAAACCAAGAGTCAGATGCTCAACCAGCTGAGCCCCCCAAGCGCCCCATAACAATATGTAGTTTTAAGTTTGTTTTTTAAACTTTTGATGTTAAATAGGTAATTCTAAATAATAAGGCAAATTAGTTTACAGGTAGCCATAACTCAGGTCTTAGCAGGGGTCAGCGTCCCCGGAGGTGCAGAGGAGGCTGAGAAGTGGTTTCTTGCTCCCCGATTGGCTTAGCCTCACCTCTGCTCTGCAGGTCTGACGTGGGCCTCATAGGCTGACCCTGAAGTTTCCCTTCTGCCTTTGGAAGAATTCCAGCCGGCGCGGTCCATGCTGCGTGAGGACCGGGCTGCAGCACCCACAGCCAGGCTCGGGCTTTGAGACCCGAGTTCAGGGCTGGCCTGAATAGGTCATGGAGGGGGCGGGAGGCTGCCGCCTGCAGCCCGGCTGGCAGGGAGGGGGACGTGGGAAGACCATCACTTCCTGGGTTCAGGGAACAGGAGGAATCACTAGTGTTCTTTCTCTTTGTTTTAGGTTGGCTCTCATCATCTGAGACTCAACAGAGGCCTAGAAGCCAACGCCCCTGCTTTCGACAGGTAGGGTGTCTGGGACCATCCTCGGGAGTCTTCCCCACCCCCATCAGCGGCACGGGGGACAGCATGCAGGGGGAGGGGGCTGCCCCAAACCCTGGACCCGCATCTGCCTTTTACTTTTGTTCTTTGGGCAAGAAGGGAGTTTTCAAAATGGGATATTTAGTGGCTCTCAGGTTTCCCTGAAAGTTCATTAATACTGAGGTTATACTTGGCAATTATTTTACCTTACCAGTTGCTTCTTAATGAAACTTTATTCCTTTGTCCTAATTAACAAGGGATAATCTATAGGATATTTGTAGCTGCTTATTTTTCTTTTGAAAGTAATGTATTTCAAGACTTAAAAAGCTATAGTATGGAAAGGCATAAAGTAAGAAGTTAAAAAGTATTCTAACTTCCAATTCCCACTACTAAAGATTTCACTGTTAGCTTTTTACAGAGCATTCTAGAAAAACATTAGCAGATGAGATTTCATTTTCTTTTTTTTTTTTAATGTTTGTTAATTTTTGAGAGAGAGAGAAAGCATAAGCAGGGGAGGGGCAGAGAGAGAGAGAGGGAGACTGAATCCCACGCAGGCTCCGCACTGACAGCATGGAGCCCAACGTGGGGCTCTAACTCACAAACCACAAGCTCACGACCTGAGCTGAAATCAAGAGTCAGATGCTTAACCGACTGAGCCACCCAGGCGCCCCTAGAGTTCATTTTCTGAACCACAAACTGGACCGTTACATGTTTACTGCGACACAACTTGCATAAGAACAGCCATCGATAACTTAAACAGTGACTTGTATTGGAAATAGTTCATCGCTTCTTAAAATATTTGCGAATTTGATGTAAATACTAATTTAAAAAATTAGTGAATGTCCTGAAAATTCCAGGAGCGATTTTTTAAAGCGTTTCAATCGTTCTGCTTGCATCCCGATCTGGACCTTCAGTCCGAGTGCACCCTTCCTGTGTTCCGCAGACGGGTAACAGCCCCCCGACCGTGACCCCTGGTGCGCGTTAGAACCAGCGGGCTTTCCCTCTGAGGACACGTGCAGTCTGCTGATCCAAATACCGTTGCCTGCGTTCAGAGCACTGTTAGCGTGTTCTGCGCACCGTGCGCGTGGAGTCGTTTGAGGAGACCCTGATCTGCGTTCAGTGTTCTCAGGAAGAGAAAACACAGTGGAAAATGTCCTTCCTCCCAGGCTGACCACAAGTAGAAAGGAAGACACCTGCCTGCTGGGCTTGTTTCAAAAGCCTTGTGTTTATGCGCTTTTAAAAACTATGTATATATTTTAGGAACATTTACACCCACTTCGACATTGTTAAATCTTGCTACCGTGTGGTGTGCGCACCCTAGGATAAGCCCCTCCTTTTCTCACAGGAGCCCCTTCAAGACTGTAAGACTTTTGGGGCGTCTGGGGAGGCTCAGTCGGTTGCATCGGACTTTGGCTCAGGTTGTGATATTGTGGTTCTTGAGGTTGAGCCCCGCATTGGGCTATGTGCTGACAGCTCAGAGCCTGGAGCCTGCTTCGGATTCTGTATCTCTCCCTCCCCTGCTCACACTCTGTCTCTTTCTCTCTCAAAAATAAACATTAAAAAAAAAAAAAAAAAGGACTGTAGGCCCTTTGACCACTGAAAACGTGGCTCACTGCACACTTGGTTCCTAAAGCTTTCTGGCCAGAGGCAGCCGAGGCCGTGTGCACTCAGGCCAGGGCGGGCGCTGCCTGGCATCTCGCTGGGGACTGCCCCCAGAGCTCATTTCAGTCACGCGTGGGAGCGCAGGCACCTGCTTCTCTAGCAAACCCACCACAGTGGGTACTGAGGGTTCCCCCCGAGGAGCTGGGCTGGGTGTCCCTGGAGGTGCCCCCCATCTCTGGCATATCTGGGGGCTCTCAGTGTGCTTGGTCCAGAGTAAGCCCTTACATCCCCGCCCGCCGCACACAGCCCCATTCCCTGGGTGGCTTCAGCCCCTGGAACACCTGTGGCCAGTGCCCGAGTCCAGTAGGTTGTTCACTGTTGCCTCTTGGCCGGCCGCCGTCTGTAGGGGGGTCCTCTGGCTGTGCGGCCTGAGGAGGGTCTTGTTTGCTGGTGGAGTTTGGTTGGAAGAATCAACCCTTTCACAGGGGCGGTGCCTGGGTCTCACCCGCAGGGGGCGCTGGACCCCTGTTCCTTCCTGCCTCTCTGCTCAGAGCCGCCGTCATCTGCAGTTGCAGAGTGGACACGAGGCTGTGTTTCCCTGCTGGCCCCTCACTTCTGCCCTCAGTGTGAGAAAGATGCTGGGAAACAGAAACCAGCCCGACATCTAATTCCCCCCCCCCCCGACCCAAGTTCTCCACGGAGCTCCGCATGACAGTGACAGGTGGGCAGGCAGGGAAGGACCCTGGGTGCACAGAGCAGGGCGGCCAGGCTGAGTCTCTGGCTGGCCTCAGTGTGGGCTCCCAACCCCCCCCCCACCCCCAGCCCGGAGGTGAGCCTTAGCTTATCACCCATCAGCGTATTATCCACCTTCAACATGAAAAGGAAGGAAAGAAAACGCAACTCCTATGTACCAAGTGCTGTGCTTGTCACTTTCATTTGTCCTTTTAGTGCCCAAACCATTTTTTTTTTTGCAGAAGGCTTAGCTTTTTGGTACAAAGGACTCGCTCAGAAGGGACAAGTAATTTAATCAGTGGTGCTTGAGCTGCAGACAGGAACGAGGAGGGACCCTGTTGCTCTTCCAGCTCTAGGTTTGGAGTCCATTGCGACGCAGGTGCAGGGGCCGCGTGGGGGGGTCACGTGGCCATGGCAGGCTTCCTCTCACTTCACCCTCGAATCACGGGTGCCCACTCAGTGGCCCCCAGAGCAGAGCCTCCTCCTATTTGACTCCACGTGTCTAACCCCCGGCCAGGACGTGGCTTCCCCAGGCACGCAGAGCCAGGAGAGCCCGGGGGTGCTGAGCCCCGCGCCTTCCATTTCTTCTGGGACCTTCACCGGGGCTGCTCCCAGGGACAGAGCACGGGCTCGTGCAGCGGCCCTGATGGCACGGATCCGATCGAGCTGCACCTCTTCCCGGGGCAGGGGTGAGGGGAACCGCAGGGAGGGCAGGTTGCCAGGAGCATCACTAGAGAATTCCTCCACGTGACCTTAGCCAGTCAGCAGACGACCTGAATTCTGACTGCCCCGTTCACGATCCGTATTCTCCAGTACTCTGCTGTCTGTCCCTCCAAGTTGGCAAGAGAGAATTTTTTTTTCCTTTATTGGGCTAAACTTGGCTCTTTTGTGCTAATTAACTTCAAATGGGTTTATAAAAGAAACTGTCACCTTAGAAATTTGGAAAACACAAGAATGTATAAAGAAGAAAAGAATTTTAAGTCACGTAAAATTCCACTGCTTTTAGCAGTGTGGTGTGCTGTCTTCTAGTCTGTTTTCCATATTTAGGCATCAGGATGGCACAAGGAAAATACAGTTTACATCTGCTTGTTGCATGTTTTCCCCTTGTGTGTTTTAAAATTATATTTAAGCATTCCTACCATGATTAAGGTTGTAAAGTTAACTTTTCAAAAGCTAGTAATAAAGGATAAATGTTCATTTCTCCTGAATATTTCAACATTTATATATTTTTTAAAATTTTTTTAAAATTTATTTTTGAGAGACAGAAACAGAGCGCAAGCAACGGAGGGGCAGAGAGAGAGGGAGACACAGAATCCGAAGCAGGCCCCAGGCTCTGAGCTGTCAGCACAGAGCCCAACGTGGGGTCAAACTCACGAACCATGAGATCATGACCTGAGCTGAAGTCGGACGCTCAACCGACTGAGCCACCCAGGCGCCCCTCAACATTTATTTTTTAAAAGTCCCTGATCTATGAATATTTTCCTAAAGCTTGAAATTTTACTGTGCCTTCTTGTCTGGGTTAAACGTAATGAAATACAACACGTAGATAAACGTTAGATCCTGAGGTTACGGCCCTCCTCCCAGCTTTTCTAGTTTAGAGAAGGAAGGTACCAAGTGAAATTAGAGATTAATTTCACAACCGCATGTGTTGCCTTTATGGAGCTCTTCTTAGCTGTTCTAGATTTAATGGCGGTACTTTACCGCAAGTCCGGCATCTCCTTGGTCTCGTGTTGTGCTTGTTGAGATGTCCGATGTGCTGTGATCTTCTCGGCCTGAGCCTTACCTGCACACAGGCTGTAGACATGCTTGTCGCTGACAGTGGGGTTGGTGGCTGGGAGAGACTGGTTTTCTCCCCGCAACCCACCCATTTTGTGTCCTGGAGAACTGCTCAGCCAGGACCTCTAGTGCCACGCAGGCCCCTCCTGCACCCTCTCCCCTCGAGGGCAGGGCTGTCGGTCTGTGTCCTGGGGTCGCGGGCTCACGGTGCCCCGTTCCCTTGTAGGCACATGGTGCTTCTGAAGGAGCAGTATGGGAAGCAAGTGGTGGTGAACCTGCTGGGGAACAGAGGCGGAGAGGAGGTGCTCAACCGAGCCTTCAAGGTAAACACCCTAGGGGTGCGGGGTGAGGGAGATGAGGGGCCCCTGCCCAGAGGCAGGCCTCATGGTGCCCCCACTGCCCTCACTGCCGTCTGGGGAGTTTTTTCCCACCAGCTCCGCAGCCTTAGGCGATCTGGGCCCCTGATGTAGGAAATTTAGTGGTCATGAACTGGTGGGTAGAGAACTTGCTCAAAGTCAAAACAAAGCCTCTCCCTCCTCCAGCTGCATTTCCTCCAGACTTGCACTGGGGCTCTGCATAGCCAGGCCCCTTTGCCCGGCTCTCTCAGACACACATACACCCGCACACATTTGGGCTTCGCCCCGCAATCCCCGACTGCTCAGGGAGCCTGAGCTCCCCCTCCCGTGCTTACTGTTGGCCAGCACCCCCTGGCGAGCTCACCCCGACGCCGCCGTGGAGCTCTGGGTGGAGTGCTGATCAGAGCTCCTGCTCACTTTAAAGCGGGGAATTGTGCATGATTTCCTCCTGCTAACTTCAGCCTTCAAATCTTCCATCCCTGTCTGGGCCGCGCCTGAAAGCAGCTTCCTTTGCCCAGCTCCCCATGGGCTCCCTGAGGCTCTCTGGGCACGTTTGGGGCTGGTGTGGGGGAGGGGGCCTAGCAGGGAAGGAAATGGGGGCCTCCCTGTTCCCAGAGTCTACTATGTGAAAAGTTCCAGAATGAGCTCCACGCCCCTGTCCCAGGGGCCCATGTCCCCGACTTAACAGAGAGAAGCCCTCTGGTTGATCCAAGGTCAAGGAAGCCGCATACGGGGAGAGTGACATCGGACCTCTCCTCCTGGGAAACTTCACGGGAGGCGGTGTTTGCTGCCTTCCTGACTCCTGACCTCTGGCCAGTAGGAGCTGAACCCAGTGGGTGCTCATGTCCCTCTGCTTGGAAAAGCCATGTGCTCAGAGCAGACTTTCTGGTGGCCAGTTTCACTTGGCCAGACCTGCTTTTCCTGTTTGGTATGTTGCCGTTGGCAACAGGCTGGCTGAGTAGCTCCCCTCCCAACCGTCCTGGCAACAGCGTTGACAGCTTATTTTAAGCAAAGGGAAAAGGAGAAAACCCAAGGATCTCTTTTCCCTTTATGTCGTGAGTTGTGGGGAGAGGACATCCTCGGCAGCCCCCATCAGCTGGTGGAGGTGCTCCCTCCCAGCTGACGGACTCCTGTGTCATGAGTGGGGCAGGAGGCAGCCGTGGTCCGGTGGCCCAGCTGGAGGAAGGCAGGGAGGAGGGAGGAGGTGGATGCCACCGGGAGGTGACCGGCACCAGCTGGCGTCACATAGAGCTGTGGCTTCCTCAGCCCCGAGGCCCTTGCATCCGCTGCCAGGTTGCAACCTGCTGTCCTCAGCCCACAGTGGGACAAGGTGCTCACCCCAAAATATAAAGTCACCAAGAGGTCATCTCAGCTGACTTCTTTTTCACAGTGAGATGTTCTTGATGCTCAGAGCCATGCGCTGATTGGCCTTCTGACTCACAGTGGATGGGCACTTTGAGTTGGAGGGACCGCAAGGCTCAAAGTCTGCCTAGTCTTTCAGAGTCGTTAGACTCTCGGGACAAGTCTGAACTGAAGCGACGCAGGAGGGCCTGGGGTGGGAAAGGCCAGGGACCAGGTGCCCTGGTGAGGCCCCCGTTCATCTTCCAGCATCGGGCTCTTGAGAGAGCCAGGGAGTTGCCAGGGAGGTTCCTCGGATGGAAGGGAGGCCTCTGTCGGGAGCACCGAGCTGCCTGGAGCCCACCTGCTATGCGTCCCCATTTCTGGCCCTGCCTCCCCTCCAGGCTCTGTGCCAGCCTGGGCCCACTGGCCCTGACCACCCGTCACCCCCATCCTGCAGTTTCGCTGGGCTGTGCCTCTGGCATCTCCCCTCACAGGGACCCAGAGGCCCTTGATGGGAGAATTGGACACCTCTGAGCCCACCCACCTGAGGCTTGCGCTTGTCAGGATGGGACTGGTTACCAGGGCAACAGGGAGCTGGATTATGAGCTCCACAGCCTGCTGGGCCGCCCCCTACCCTGCTGGGCCCGTGGCGCTTGGGTGCCCACAAAGCAGACTGGTCCTTCCATCATCAGCACCCACCCACGAGCCCTGCAGGAGGGTGATGTCAGTACGGGGCTGTGAGCTGCCCCAGGGAGCCCGACCTCCTCTGGCTACGTTTTGCCCAGGGTGGACCTTCTGCCCCTCTGCAGGCAAGATGCTCTTTGCCGTACTGTCCTCCAGGTCTTTGTTCTTCCCTCTCAGGGTCTGGACCGATAGACAGCTCGGTCCGCCATATGCCTTAAAGCTAAACCATGTGCCCAAGCGATTCCTTGGGCAGCCACATGGGCTCCAGCCGTGCTGTCACTGCGCTCCTCCCCTTTCCCCTGCCACCCTCTCCCTTTCCACTTTCAGAAGTTGCTCTGGGCTTCTTGCCATGCCGGCGACACACCTATGATAAACTTTGACTTCCATCAACTTGCCAAAGGCGGGAAACTAGAGAAGTTGGAGAACCTGTTGAGGCCTCAGTTGCAGCTCCACTGGGATGACTTTGACGTGTTCACCAAGGGCGAGAATGTAAGTCCACGGTGAGTCTCCGCCTGCGTCCTCATGCTCCCACCTGGCGACTAGTGGTGCCGTGGAGGCCTCCGGGGCTGGGTGTCCCCCTTGCTGCTCAGCTGCCCTTGCGGTGTCCCAGAGCACAGGCTCAGAGATGTGGGGGGTCCTGGGTCCCAGCCTCCTCCTTCCCCTTCCCACCTTCAGAACACGCTCATGAAGTTTGCGAGATGGTAAAGCATGGTTTTCTGGCAAAATAAATGATTCATGAAGGGACTAGGTTAAAACATGGAGTTATGGTGTCCATAGAACTTATTGTCCAGAGGTGCCTGGGTGGCTCAGTCAGTTGAGCATCCTGTTCTTGATTTCAGCTCAGCTCATAATCTCGTGGTCTGTGAGTTTGAGTCCCACATTGGGCTCTATGCTGACAGCACAGAGACTGCTTGGAGTTCTCTCTTTCCCTCTCTCTCTACCCCTCGCAAATAAATATTAAAAAAAAAAATCATATTGTCCAAACTGATGAAAACTCACATGAGTGGAAGGGACAGCTAGCACAAGCCCCATTGCCCGAGGACACTGGGGTATGGAGTTTCCTGCTCAGAGCTGAGCAGAAAAAGGAAGCCTGCTTTCCTCAAATCACAATGCAGTCCATCCTCCTTATTCACAGATCCTGTATTTGCAGATTTTTCCACTCGCTAAAATTTAGAACATGTTTTTTCTAACATTTATTCATTTTTTGAGAGACAGAGCACAAATGGGGGAGGGACAGAGAGAGGGAAACAGAGAATCTGAAGCAGTCTCCAGGCTCTGAGCTGTCAGCCCAGAGCCTGACGTGGGGCTTGAACTCAAAAACTGCAAGATCATGACCTGAGCCGAAGTCGGACAGTCAACCAACTGAGCCACCAGGCACCCCTTCACTCGCTAAAGTTTGTTGGTAACCCCCCAAATCCATCCTTATGGCCCTGTCACAGTCATCACAGACCTGCTCAGTACCGTGAAGAATTGGAGTCACTCGGGGGGCAAGTCTGCCTTCAGTTTCAGCACTTTTACTAGGAAGTGTCCTTTTTGTGGTCTATTTAGTGCCACGTGGTCACATTTGTGTGCATTTTATTGGTGAATTCACTATTTAAAATGGTCCCGAACACAGTGCTAAGTGCCATCCGGCGTTCCCAAGCACAGGAAGGCTGTGATGTGCCGAATGGGGAAAATGCGTGTGATGGAGAAGCTTTGTTCGGGTAGGTTACAGTGTTGGTGGCTGCGAGTTCAGTGCTAATGAATCGACAAATCTATACTAAGGTGCCTTTACGCAGAAATACACATAAAACAAGGTTCCATCTCGATTTGTTGATGAAAATGTGTGAGCAGAGACTTGTGGGAACCTCACCCCGTGTTTCCTCTGGGAGCAGTAGTTCAGCATTTGCTAATCTGCTAATGGTTCAGCTCATGAATTGATTCTGGCAACTTTCTGGAACGTAACTATGGCAAATGAGAATTGGGGTCTTTTATAACGACCCGGGTGTGCAGGCTGCCGAGAGGGTGCGTGCCACTCCAGCAGTGCTGGGGTCCCTCGGTGTATGCTAGGGGTTCTGGGGGGCTACCAGAATAGGTGACTCCTGGTACCATTTCGTTTGGGAGGCTACAGTCAACCTAGGCCATCATTCCTCCGACCACAACTTGTAACCATTTGCCTTTCTTGTTTTCCTAAGTTTTCAGAAGGGCACTTTGCGGATGAACTGTCTTGATTGCCTGGACCGAACGAACACCGTACAGAGCTTTATTGCACTCGAGGTCTGTCCCTGCATCGTGAAGCCCCTTGGGCCACTCGGGTCACGTCCCGTGCCTTCCATCGGCAAGAGGGTGACATCACTGGGCTAACTTTCCAACTGTGAGGAGGTGGGGCAGAGACGTGGCAGACACCCAAGAGAGCTGTTCTTGGGTGGCTGGCTTGCCCGTACCACAATAGGCCTTCGCCCCACTTGTAGGCACACTTTTTGGAATGCATTCCAGAGATGGTGGTGCAGAGGTGCCGGGTGCCACCTTGAGAAACAGAAGTTCTGTGTCATGATTACTGTGAATATACAGTTTGGCAAGGGCAGCATGAGGCTGGCTGAGATGGGGCTGGATCTGAAGCCTAGGAGGGAGACCGGAGTCTGTCTCATGGCCCGCTGGCCCAGTGCCTGGGCGACCTCTCCTGGCTCACTGCTGGGAGGAGGGGTGGAGTCACTGCTCCCTGCCAGGCTATCCCTGCTTGCTCTCCACCCCTCTGTTGGTCAGGAGTGGGGCATGGGGAGGAGGTCAGGAGTAAGGGGGCCAGAGGAAGGCTGGTGGAATGATGAAGACAAAGTTGGATAAAGTTGGGGTCAGTTGTGCTGGGAGGCCCTGTTCTTTGCCACGGGGGCTCATTCTCTGGAGGGGTGCAAGGTGATCCACAATCTTCCATATGAGGAACTCCCGGGGATGATGCCTGGTGACATTCACCCGAGGCAGCTATGGGGCCGGAAGCTTCCAGGTGAGCAGACAGTGACATCTGTCCCTTCTCATCCAGGTCCTTCATCTGCAGCTCGAGAGCCTAGGGCTGAATTCAAAGCCCATTGCTGACCGCTTCGTGGAGTCCTTCAAAGCCATGTGGTCTCTGAATGGGCACAGCCTGAGCAAGATGTTCACGGGCAGCCGGGCCCTGGAAGGGAAGGCCAAGGTAGGGGCAGACCACAGGGGGCAAGGGAGGGCCTGCGCGGTGCCCTCTCACAGCCTGTGGTCTGGCTCACGGCAGGTAGGCAAGCTGAAGGATGGGGCCCGGTCCGTGTCTCGCACTATTCAGTCCAACTTCTTTGACGGGGTGAAGCAGGAGGCCATCCAGCTGCTGCTGTTGGGGGACGTCCACACTGAGGAGTCTGCAGACAGAGGAAGGGTGCTCCTGGACAACACGCCCCTGCTGGGTAAGTGGCTCCCACTCTGCCGTATGGAAGTGTCCAGCTGCCCTGCCGCCCAGACGGAGTATGTGTGTGTTGACGGGGTGGGAGGGGTGGTGCTGGCCAGCCCTTCCCACTCCTTTCCGTGCAATCCCAAGTAGCAGGTAGCAGGTGCTCCCCTGAGCCGAGCTTCCATGGCCTGCACTTCTGGCTCATGGCTTCAGCCTGACCCTTGACCTGAGCAGCTTACAGATGTGGTTTGTATATTATGAGACGATCAGTCATGTGCAGCCGCAAGAGGAGGCTCCAGAAAAAACAGACTTTATTCTTCAGAAGTAAGGACCTGTAGACCAAGAATGAAATGATGGAAAAAGGATGTTTTATGCAAATGAGAACAAAAAGAAAACTGGTGGAGCTATACTCCTAGCAGACAAGAGAGACTTTCAAACAAAGACTAATAATAGACAAAGAAGGGTATTCCTAATGATAAAGGGGTCCATTAAACAAGAAGAGACAACATGTGTAAGTATGTATACACCAAACATATAAGCGCTAAGATATATAAATATAACAGACCTAAAGGGAGAAATTGACAACAGTACAAAAATAACAAGGGACTTTAACACCCCATTTACATCAGTGGATAAGTCATTCAGACAGAAAATGAATAAGGAGACAATAGCTTTAACACATTAGACCAGATGGACTTAACAGGCATAAACAGAATATTCCACCCCAGAGCAACAGAACACACATTCTTCTCAAGTACAGATGGAACATTCTTCAGGGTACATCGTATGTTAGGCCACAAAACAAGTCTTAATAAATTCAAGAAGATTAAAATCATATCAAGCATCTTCTCTGACCACAATGGTCTGAAACTAGAATTCAATTACAAGAAAACTGGGGAAAAAAACAAAAATGTGGAGATTAAACAACATGCTACTGAAAAACTAATGATGGGTCAGCAAAGGAAGCAAGGGAGAAATCAAAAGATACCTAGAGACCAAATCGAACAAACAAAACATACAACAGAAATACAACACACCAAAATCTTTGAGATGCAGCAAAAGCACTTCTAAGGGGAAAGATCATAGCAATACATGGCTACCTCGGGAAACAAGAGAAATCTCAAACAATCTATCTTTACAACTGAAGGAACTAGAAAAGGAAGAATAAATGAAGCCCAAAGTCAGTAGAAGGAAAAGAATAATAAAAAAATGGAAATGAATGAAATAGGTTTAAAAATGGTAGAAAAGATATATAAAAGTAAGTGTTGGTTCTTTGAAATGATAAAACAAAATTGATACCCTTTTAGCTTAGACCAACCAAGAAAAAAGTTGCTAGTCAGCAATCAAAGAGGAGGAATTACAGCTGACACCACAGAAATACAAAGGGTCATAGGAGACTACTACAAATAATTCTGTGCCAACAAATCGGACAACCTAGAAGATAGGGATAAATGTCCTTCTTCCAAGACTGAATCCTGAAGAAATACAAAATCTGAATAGACTGATCACTAGTAAGGAGAATGAATCAATAAGTCAAAAGCCTCCCAACAGCGGGTCCTGGCTGGTTAGTTGGTAGAACATGCAACTCTTGATCTCCGGGTTATGAGTTCGAGCCCCATGTTGGGCACAGAGATTTTAAAAAACAAAATAGAGTGGCTAAAAATTAAAAACGAACAAACAAAAAAACCCTTCCAACAAACATAAGTCCATGACCTGAAGGCATCACTGGTGAATTCTACGCAACATTCAAAGATAAGATTTAATACCTGTCCTTTTCCACTCTTCCAGAAAATTGAAAAGGGGGGATTCTTCCAAACTCCATTTATGAGGCCATCATTACCCTGATACCAAAACCAGACAAAGATGGCATGCCCATGCACGCGTGCACGCACATACACAGTTGCTGGCCAGTATCGCTGATGAACACTGATGTAAAAATTTGCAATACAATATCAGCAAAGTGAATTCAACAACACATCAAAAGGGTAATTTACCGTGATCAAGAGAGATTTATTCCAGTGACGCAGGGACGGTTCAACATCCACAAATCAATCAACTGATATACCACATTAACAAAATGAAGGATAAAAATCATGCTGATCTTCTCAATAGATAGAGAAAAAGCATTTGACAAAATTCAACATCCATTTATAGAGGGAATTTACCTAAATAACATTTAGGTAAACATGAAGGTTGTATAGAACAAACCCACAGCTAACAGCAGACTCAAGGGTGAAAAGCTGAAAGCTTTTCTTCTGAGAACAGGAACAAGACAAGGATGCCCGCTCTCGCCACTTTTATTCAATGTATATTAGAGGGCTAACCTACAGCAATTAGGCAAGAAGAAGAAAAGGCATCCAAACTAGAAAGTCACTATTTACAGATGATATATTATATATAGAAAACCCAGAAGACTCCACCAAAAAACTGTTAGAACTAATAAATGAATTTAGTGAAGTACAGGGATACAAAATCAACATCCAGAAATCCGTGCTGTTTTTATATGCTAATAACAAATTATCAGACCAATTAAGAAAACAATTCCATTTATAATTGCATTAAAAAGAATAAAATACCTAGGAATAAATTTAACCAAGGAGGTGAAAGACCCATATTCTGAAAACTATAAGATACTAATAAAACTGAAAAAGAGGCAAATAAATGCAGAGGTATTCTGTGCTCATGGATTGGAGGAATTCATATTGTTAAAATGTCCATACTACCCAAAGCAATCTACAGATTCAGTGCAATCCCTATCAAAATTCCAGTGGCACTTCTCACAGAGCTAAAACAAGTAATTCTAAAAGACCTCAAATAGCCAAGGCAATCTCAAGAATCTTCTTCAGAAAGAAGAGCAGAGCTGGAGGTATCAAGCTCCCTGATTTCAAACTAAAGTATAAAGTTATAGTAAATAGCATAGTTTCGGCATAAAAATAGACACACAGAACAGTGGAACAGAATGGAAAGCCCAGGTTGAAACCCACATATATACAGACAGGAAATTTATGACAAAGGAGCCAAGAACATACAGTGGAGAAAGAGTCCCTTCAATAAATGATGTTGGGAAGACGGGACAGCCACATGCAAAAGAATGAAACTGGACCACTGTCTTACACCATGCACAAAAGTCAACTCAAAATGGATTAAAGACTTGAATGGAAGACCTGAAATCATAAAATTCCTAGAAGAAAACACAGATGGTAATGTGTGTGTGTGTGTGTGTGTATATATATATATTTGGAGATATATATATGGATATATATATATATATATATATTTGGATCTGACTCCAAAGGCAAGGGAAACAAAAGCACAAATGTAAATGCTATGGAGAGAGTGGAGAAGAAGGGGAGGACCTAGCAATTTTCCTTAGAAAAAGGTCTATGTTTTGTTTTAGAAATTTTAGAAAAATTAATTTGCCCGTGTTTAAAATGGTTTCACGGCCCTTTGCTGCTTTCATGCTTCTGTGGGGACACCCAGTTGGCTTCAAATAGCCAAGGTGATATTCGTGTCAACCTAGAAATGAGGTGAGCTCAGTCAAAGCTGAGAGAAGGTCTGAGTAGCGCAGTCTTATTAAGTAGACGGGTTGATATGACTTAAATTTGCAGTAAGTCGCTAGTTTAAAAAATGAAATCTGTTGTGGATATTCAGAGGATGGATGTGGTTCAGAGTAATGATTTTTTAAGGGTTTGAGTCCGAGGCAAAGCAAAACATCTCAGGCTTGAGGGGCGGAAGGTGAGAAATGCAAAGATGGGGTAAGACATTCCAAGTTTAATATATATGCATTTAAAGTATGGTAGGCTGGGGCACCTGGGTGGCTTGGTCGATTGAGCATCCGACTTCAGCTCAGGTCATGATCTTACAGTTCATGGGTTCAAACCCTGCACCGGGCTCTCTGCTGTCAGCACAGAGCCCACTTCAGATCCTCTGTCCCCTTCTCTCTCTGCCCCTCCTCTGTGTGTGCTTTCTCTCCCTCCCTCCCCTCCCCTCAAAAAATAAACAGTAAAAAAATAATAAAGTATGGTAGATTGCAGTGTCCCCTTGCTTCCGTCCCCACTGGCTCGTGGAGCGAATGCTGAGGCTGAGATTTCCTGTGGTCTGATGCCCCAGCCTGTGAGGCTCTGCTTGGGTAAAGGGTATGGAGAAGGAATATCTGGTCTTGTGTTTTCAGGACTTGGTGGCAAAAATGCCATAGGGAAGGGGCACCTGGGTGGCTCAGTCTGTTAAGCATCTGAGTCTTGGTTTCAGCTCAAGTCATGATCTCATGGTTTGTGAGATCAAGCCCCATGTTGGGCTCCACACTGAGCGTGGAGCCTGCTTGGGATCCTCCCTCTCCCCCTCCCTCTCCCTCTGCCCCACCCTTTCTCTCTCTCAAAATGCATAAATAAACTTTTAAAAGATGCCGTAGGGAAGTGTCCTGGCTATGGTGGCCTCAGCCTCTCACCATCTTCTCATGGAGCACACCTGGCCCGTATCTGGAGGACCTGCGGCCGTGTCTCTCCAACAAGGAACTGACGAGGGTTTCTGGAGCTTTCTGGAGGACACGTGCGGTTGTGCAGTGCGCACACACGTGCCCTTTCATGCCTCCTCACAGTGACCCCCCGGATCCTGAGAGCCATGGCAGAGCGCCAGTCGGAATTCACACATTTCAAACGGATCCGTATCGCCATGGGGACCTGGAACGTGAACGGAGGGAAGCAGTTCAGGACCAACCTCCTGGGGACGGCCGAGCTGGCCGACTGGCTGCTGGACTCCCCCAAGCTCTCGGGCCTGGCGGGGTCCCAGGGTGAGTGCACACAGCTGCCGCGGCCACAGAGACCTCGATTTGACCTTTTCCGCCGCCGGCGCCTCCTCAGAAAGTTTAGAAGGTTCCGTGGTCTACCTTTCCAGCACACACCTGGCAAATTATTTGACGCCTTCTCTCTTCCACATGTTTGGAAGGGCTGTCAACGTGGACAGTCTCCCTCTTCACATACAGAGATTCCTGGGCTTTGCTCATTAGAACCTGTTGTGAGGAGGAAGATGTGGCCCCAGGCACACGTGTCCTGTTGTCACCAAGCGCGTGTGTCCCAGCCTTCTCCCCCGCCACCCGTGTACGCATACCTGTAGTCGCAGAAGAATTTGTGTGCCTTTTAGGAACAAAATAATTCCAAATTTGGCCCCCCACCTTGTGTCTTGCATCACGCAAGGTACTGCTGGGTGGCCTCAGAATGCAGGGTTTGGAGAAATGATTTTCTGCAGTCAGCATGTACGCGGGGGCCCGGCGCCGTCGGGCTTCCTTGGCTTTTGCAAGAGATCCATGATCTGGTTCTCTGTGGACATGTTGGAGCCTCTCATTCCCCACAGCGGCCCTGAGAGGTGCCCGGAGCCCACGCCCCACCATCCTGTGCACAGTTGGCACCCCCTACCCCTTGCTTGCTGCCTCGACCAGGATAGCTGGAGTGCCCCATCCGGGGGTCCTGGGATTCTTGTGTCGCTGGGGACCGTTCAGAATGCCCATCAGAGCAGGCCCCGTACTGCTGCGAGCGTTGGAGGGAACTTCCCTCCCCCTTTGCGAAGAAAGGCCCTTGGCTCTTTGTCAGCAGGCAGGGTGGGTGGGGACAACAAGCTGTTGTCACTTTGTGGGGCATTTTATTGGGTCTCCAGGCTCAGCAGCGCCCTCTAACTAGGAAGACTCGCCAGGTTCAGGAGGGAGTAGGGGCTGTGGTGACTGTCACCAGCAGATCAGAGAAATTGGGTAGTTTTTCTTTAAACAAAGAAGAGAAGCTCTAAGCCAGTTAAGCTTGAAGTTTCCAAGTTGCCCTGTGGGGCCAACAGGGAAGGAAGTGGAGAGCCTGGCCATCCTGCCGGCGTCAGGGAGCGCAGGTGTCCCTTTGTACAGCGCTTGGACTCACAGGCTGAATTGGTGGCTCAGGAGCTGAGAGGCAGAAGGGGGGGGGCGCTGGAGGTATGCGGCAGGGGTCGTGTTAAAGCCTCGCTTCCCTGTCAGAGGGGCCACGGAGAGAACGGACGAGCAGCACCTTGGCTTGCTGTGTGCCCGGTAAGATGCAGACCTTAGCATCCCTGGGTCGCAGGGTAGCCACCTCGAGCTGGGCAGGGTTTCCGTGGCCCAGCCACTGGGACGGCAGTCTCCTCGGACAGGAAGGAACACATCAGTCAGCCATAACCCGCGAGGCTGGGCCCAGCTCTGTGAAAGGTACAGAGGGACACAGGCAAGTGTGAGACAGGGACGTGCCATGTGCCTTTGGGCTGGATGCACGTGTCTGTCACCAGGAAGGAAGAGGGACGGACAGGATGGTGCCCTTACTACCTGCCAGGTGGCTGGGTGGTTCGCACGTGCCGTCTGATGGGTGCATCACAACCTCCTTGTGAGATGGTGGTTACCGTCCTTTCCACAGAGAAAGGAGCAGAGGTTTGGAGGGGTCAGTAACGTGGCCCAGGATGTAGACAGGGCAAGGCGATGTGCACAGAGGGACGTGAGAGAAGGTGGGGCTCTGTGCGGAGCTTGACCGAGTCCCCTGGATGCACTCAGGCAGTGGCACACCTGGCTGGGCTCAAAGATGCAAATGCGGTGCCCCACGAGTTTGCTAACATGAGCCTTGTCGCATCTGATTTCCTTCACCTCCGGCCTTTCCCCCCAGAGGATGACAGCCCAGCTGACATATTTGCCGTGGGGTTTGAAGAGATGGTGGAACTGAGCGCAGGGAATATCGTCAATGCCAGGTGAGCATCCAGGCATGAGGGGTGCGGGGCGGCACCCTGAAACTCACCTGAGGCTTTCCTGAGCTGGGGGCCTGGCTAGGAGCGGGGCACTGGGGCCGTCCTGCTTCAGCATCCGCTTACCCGGGACCCTGGATGTGTAGGTACTTGGGATTGCATTCCTTCCTCGCACACAGATGTGTACCTCCGGTTCCTCTTTCTTTGCAAGTTAAGGAAATAGAAGGACGGGCGTGGTATTGCTGTATAGAAATTCTCAGCCGTGTGCGGAGGCTGAGTCATGCTGTGAGCTGGCCTTGGGCACCTGGAAGGTGTGGGCTGAGGGCCAGGCTGGAAGGGTGCTGACTCACCTCTCCTGGGGAAGGTGAGAAGTGTAAGTGCAAGGAGGCGGTGCTTCTGTTCCCTCCACCAGATGCAAAGGAAAGAAAACCACCGTATTAACGTTTTCTGTAAGGCCGACTGGACTTTTTCTTTCCTGGCTTTATTTCAAGGACTTTTCTGAACAAATACTAAAACCTGATCTGTGCAGCTCTAATGAGCGAGGTGCCATGTTGGGTTTTAGGGGGAGGGGGTGGGGTGAGATGTGTGCTGTGATGTCTGTGGCACAACCAGAAATGCACAGATAGTCCACTGCAGGAGTTAAGGCAGGGAACTGATATGGGAGTGGGGACAGCATGACACCAGTTCTATAAAAGGAACAAACTAAGGGCTGGAGGAGTCTGTGGGGGAGGAGAGCCCATCTCCAGCAGACGGGAAGGCATCGTTTCTTCCTCTTCTTTTCCAGTACCACCAACAGGAAGATGTGGGGTGAGCAGCTCCAGAAAGCCATCTCACGCTCTCATAGGTACATTCTGTTGACTTCGGCACAGCTGGTGGGCGTCTGTCTGTATATCTTTGTACGTCCTTACCATGTCCCGTTCATCAGGTAAGAAAATTGAGTTTATGAACGTCTGGGGTACACGGGGTTGTTGGTCTCAGTGTTTTGTTCGGACCTCCTCCCCCTCCTCCCCTCCTGGGCCAGGAATCGGGACTTGCCATTATTCTAGATCAATGTAGTGCTGCCGCACCCCCGCCCCCGACCCCCAGGAAAAACCAGGCTGAATAGAATATTGTCTGGCGATTAAAAAGCCACAGTGGGAACCTTCCAGGTCAGGAAGCTGAGCTCTTTCAGAAAGAGTGATTGTTGTCTCCCAAACTCAGTTTTGTGCAGGGAGAGGGATTTTTTGTTGAAGTTTTAGACAGGAAACCTCTGACCAAGAGCTGAGTAACCCATCAGGAAATGCCAGCTCTTTTGTCTCTGAAAGAGTTCTAAATAAAACGTGTGGGCAGAAAGCCTTTCCCACTGTCACCCTCTTGCCATGTCCCTCAAGTGACAGCTTTGTGAATGTCGGGAAGGGAACACTTAGGCAATCGGCATTGTTTTAGGGGTGTGTGTGTGTGTGTGTGTACACGACGTGTATGTGTGTGCATGTGTGCCCGCATGTGCACGTGTGCACGCATGTGTGTGTACATGGATGCATGTGTATTTTAAGGTTTGGGAGGCACTCACCTTTTCCCTCAATGACTCCTCACTTCGCATTGCTCCCTGGTCTCGCTCGGGTCCATAGCATTCCCTCCCGTCTTTCTCACCGCCCCGGCCGGGCTGAACCTTCCCCGCTGCCTGGGAAATACACTAAATACACCTCTGCATAGTAAGAGGCGAGGAGGCTGCCCGCGGCAGAGCTCGGAGAGCAAGACTGTGTTCTGTGCTCGTGATCCCCTTCTGTGACACTCAGAAGATCTTTAAGCCTGTGTCCCCGTGACGTGACTGCTGATTATGGCAGTTTGGCAGTGTCCAAAGTGAGCTGGTAAAAGTCAGTAAAGGCAAGGTCAGGGCAAAGGTTAGAGATGAACACAAGAGAGGCCGGTGCCTCCCAGATGCCGCCCAGCGTCCCTGGCCCCTCCTTCAGCCTTAGCTTGTTTAGCTCGTGTGCTGCTTGGCCACCCTGTGTGCTGAGTGCTGGTCCCAGGGAGCGTGGGTGGACCTCTGTGTGCCTCAGTCTACCGTCCCGTGGACCCGCACACTCGCTCGTGTACGTTGTAAGTGGGCACTTGAATGCAAGTGGGAGTCTGCATGGAAGCCGACTGCTCAGCCTGGCCCAAATAACTGGATGTTTCCTGTTTCTTAACACGCGTGGATTACCTGGTGGCAGCACCCGTGCTTTGCCGGAAGGCTGCGGGGTGGGACGGGGGTGGGGCAGCCATAGAAGCAGAAAGCGGGGGTGGAAGTGACAGCATCATGAGTGCTTCTGTGGGCACAGGGCTGTGGAGACGGTCCTCCAGGCTGCCCAGGAGGCAGCCGTTAGCAGGGAGAGGAGAGCCGTCAGGAGCGACGGCCACCCCGGGCACCACGTGGCCTGGCCACTGAAGGTGGGATTAGACAGATTCCGAGCCGCAAGCCCCTTGCTGCCGCCCAGCTCTTCTCTGTAGCGAAGCGGGTTTATGCTTGTCCTTCTTAGCCTCTAAGGGGCCGCCACCCGTGTGCGTTCTGTGTTCCAGGGACGTGGCGATCGACACGGTGAAGACGGGCATGGGAGGAAAGGCGGGGAACAAGGGCGCCGTGGGCATCCGCTTTCAGTTCCACAGCACCAGCCTCTGCTTCGTGTGCAGCCACCTGACGGCCGGGCAGTCCCAGGTGAAGGAGAGGAATGAGGACTACAGGGAGATCACCCAGAAGCTCAGTTTCCCGATGGTGAGCAGCGTGCCGTGGGTGGCTGGTGGCCCGGAATGTGACCAGGACGTGTGTGCTAGATCCCTGCTCGGGGCAGTCCCATGCGTGGTTTTCTGAGCTGCCAGTCTAGGCTGGGCATCGGGGGTGCGACCGCTGGAGGGTCCCTGTCCTTGGGGGCTCGGCTCTGGGAGAGGGGAGATGACCTGGATGGCACATGTAGGGGTGAGCCCAGGGGGTCCAGCCCTGGAGTGTTCTATGCCTGAAAATCCTTATGCATTTATACATTTTCATTGCATCTTTATGTGTTTTCTGAGCTTCTCATTCATGGTCCATGCTTTCTCCAAGTTGGTGAAGAACATCTGAATCCAAACAGTGTGAGGCTTGGTTTTCCCGAGATCCTGTGGTCTTCACGCATGCCTTCTGTGCAGCTCGGATAAGAACGCCCACTTTTTACTTTCAATTTTTAAAAAATGTTTATTTCTTAATTTTGAGAGCGAGACAGTGTGTGAGAGCAGGAAAGGGACAGAGAGAGAATCCCAAGCAGGGTCTGTGTGGTGAGAGCAGAGCCCCACGCGGGGCTTGGACCCCACAAACTGAAATCATGACCTAAGCCGAAATCGAGTTGGATGCCCAACCGACTGAGCCACTCAGGCTCCCCGAACGCCCATTTTTAAAATCTGTGAATTCGGGTCAGTTAAGCGTCCGACTTCGGCTCAGGTCACGATCTCGCGGTTTGTGAGCTGGAGCCCTGCGTCGGGCTCTGTGCTGTTGCTCACAGCCTGGAGCCTCCTTCAGATTCTGTGTGTCCCCCTCTCTCTGCCCCTCCCCTGCTCATGCTCTGTCTCTTTCCGTCTCTCAGTAATAAACAATAATGTTTAAAAAAATTTTTTTAAATAAATCTGTGAATTCCCCACTAAGGAGCCCTGGATCCTTCCCCTGGCCTCCAGGTTGCGGATAATGTGCACCATGCTGCCCTCTAGCGGTAGCAGAGGTTTTCATCCCAAAGCCAACGGATCTTCTTTTCAAATTCAGATTTGAATGCTCTCCTTCCCGTGCCAAGATGATTGCCTGCACACCTTCAGCCTGCTGCAGACCACCTGTTTCCCAGGAGTGAGGGGAGGCCAACTCTTTCCGGCACATGCTCTGCCAGTGTCTGTGACACGGTTGGCTGGGTCACAGAGCTGCTGCATGTGAGGCCAGATAGATCCCCCTAAAACTGACATCCTGTTTACTGGGCTGCACAGGCACTCAAAGCAAAAACTCTTTCATTTTCATTAACGAGCGTTGTAAGCTTTGCTGTAGTTTTGTTTTTTGGATTAAAAAAGAAGCAGAGTTAGCGCCTGGGTGGCTCAGTCGTTTAAGCGTCCAACTTTGGCTCAGGTCATGATCTCATGGCTCGTGAGTTCGAGCCCTGCGTCGGGCTCTGTGCTGGCAGTTCAGAGCCTGGAGCCTGCTTCCGATTCTGCATCTCCCTGTTTCTCTGCCCCTCTCCTGTTCGTGCTCTGTCTCTCTGTCTCTCAAAAATGAATGAAGTTAAAAAAATTTTATAAATAAGAAACAGAGTTGGAAGTTTACAGTGTGTAGTCTTCTAATTTACGTAGGACATTATGCATGTTTTTTCTGTGTGTCTCTTTAGTTTTTTTAAAAAATAGTCCCACCCTTCTCACTTAAAAGGCTATTTCAAAATATTAAATTTTGGACATATTCAAAATATTTAAAGGGCTTATAACAACAGCCTTTTTTTTCAACAACAGAAATATTGCGGATATCTATAAGTTAATGCTCTACACCTGAGCTGCAGGTATTTAAATTTAAATTAATCAAAATTAAATAAAACAAAAATTCCTTGGTTCCACTGGCCACATTTCTTGATGGCCACTCGGTGGCTGCTTGTGGCTGGCTGCTCCCGTTCTGGGCAACGCAGATGGAGACCGTTTCCATCACTGCAGAAAGTTCTGTTGGACAGCCGCGCTCTATACATTTATTTGGTTGTGATCATTTTAACCTTCCGCTCAGATTCCTGTTGTGGTTTGCAGGGAGTGATAGCAGAAATAGATTTTGGGGTTCGGCAGATCTGAGTTCAAATGTTGCATTTATTATGCACTAGTGGTATAACTTCAGAAATTTTTTTTAATCTAAAAGAGAGCCAATAGTGCCTGCTTCCCAGGGTTGCTGTGAGGGCAGTGTGCCCCTGGAACACAGCCCAGCGCTTACAGATGGGTTGTAGGGGTGGTGCATAGTGGCTGCTGTCATTGTCTTTGGTGATTCATGGCAGGAGAGAGGACGAGGATCAGTGCTCTCCAGAGCTGTGCCAATGGACCTCAGGCTCAGGGTGGGCTAGACCAGGAGTTGGGACAGAGAATGGGATGGAGGATCGCAAGATGAAAATGGATGAAATCCATGAGCTTTTACAAAGCTGCACATTCTGAGCATTTCTACGTATTTCCTCATGCCTGATGCTCATAACTCTGAATGTTTGGAGCAACTCTTTGTGTAGACATAACAAAAGCAGGAGCACAGCCAATCACGGAGCTGGGGTGGGCACAGCGAAGGACGCAGTCATGCTCGCCCAGTTAGAGTTGAGCTTTCTCCAAACTGCCCAAAAACACTGTCATTTAAAACAAAGTAAGCCATGTAGGGGCGCCTAGTGTCTCAGTCTCTTGATTTCAGCTCAGGTCATGATCTTGCAGTTCATGACATTGAGCCCCAAGTTGGGCTCTGAGCTGACAGTGAGGAGCCTGCTTGGGATTCTCTCTCTACCTCACTCTCTGCCCCTCCCCTGTGCTTTTTCTCCCTCCCTCTCTCTCAAAAAATAAACTTAAAAAAATAAAATAAGCTGTGTAAAAACCGCTTGGTAGGTGTACAGAATTAACGAAAGATGAGACGCTCTATTAGGAGACTTTTTTAAAGTAACATTTTAAGAAAAACTGCACCTGCATATTATCTGCATAGTGAATTTTTCTTCCGTCTTCCACCTTCTTTGCAAGATGCGCCAGGATGACTGTGGTTTTCTTTACAACAGGGAAGAAACATTTTCTCTCACGATTACGTGTTCTGGTGCGGCGATTTCAACTACCGCATTGATCTCACCTACGAAGAAGTCTTCTATTTTGTCAAACGCCAAGACTGGAAGAAACTTCTGGAGTTTGATCAGCTACAGCTGCAGAAGTCAAGTGGCAAGGTAAGTTGTGCTCTTAAAATCAGTCTTCGCTTACTTTACCACGGAGTAACACCTAAGCGTCTACACCGGCGTTCCGTAAATTAAGCTCCATGAGTGGATTTAACAGCGATTCTGATGTTAAAACGTGAGGCATGTGAAGTTAGAGAAACGAGAGTGTCCATTCACACCCACCGCCTGGTCCTCCTCCAGCGGGCTGCGTGTGGGGTCTGTGCGTCCTCTCGTGTGGGAGTGGCCGTCACTCTGCGGAAGGCTGGCGGGCACGCAGCCCCAGGAGCAGTGGCAGCAGGTGCCTGTCTGCCAACACCAGAGCCTGTGCTCTGTCCTTTCCTCCTTCACACAAACCAAGCCCTCAGTCCTCTGGGTCCCGCCAGGGAGTAAGTAGCCGCGCTCAGCGGGAATCAGAGTTGCATTGAAGGGCCCTGGATCAGCAGTGAGCACTGCACCGGGAGAGGATGGAGAACATATGCCAGCCCACACCCCCTCCTACCCACACGCCAGCCTCGAGGGCCTGCCGTACTTCACACGCATTCAGCCACCGAGGGACACTCGAAGCGCTTTATTTTGATATTTCTGTTTCTCATTGGTGAACACACTAGCAAATTATAACCGTATTTAATATAGTTTATATACCAATTTGTGTGGATAATCCTCAAGACCGTCCTACAAATTAGGTATTATTCCCGTTTTATAGACCAGAAAGCTGAGGCCAAGGTCAGATGAGTCCAAGGTCACACAGTCAGTACACAGAGCCACGATGCAGTCCAAGATTGTCAAACTACAGAGCTCAGGTTTTCCTCCCCCCAGATGACCCATGTGCAGTTTCTTAGTGACTCCATAGGCTGTGACGTGATAGGAAAGATTCAAGTGTAGGCTCTGTCCTCCGTTCCTCCAGGTGCCCCTGGCCAGCTTCCAGATGACCCAAAACTTACCTTCTCCAGTGAATACTGTTTGCTCATGTCGGTGTCTGTTAGCTTTGCGGCAGGCTGGGCCGAGATGCCAGGCGCACAGCCATCATCCATTTACCTTTTGAAAACGCAGCTGGTAAAATGTGTGGCGAGAGGGACGTTAAGGTCTCTCCTACAGCAAGGAGGACGTGTTTCTCGACGCCTTCTATGCACGCCCCCCGCCCCCGCCCCAACCCTGCCAGGGACGTGGATTGCTGAGGGAGGCCAGATGGAAGAGTAACCACGTCATACATCTCTACCCCAGGTTTTTCTCTCTGCCTACCAGTGTTGTCCACACCCTTCCACAGATGCACTGAGAGAACGAGTACAGGCTGTTCTAGGGTCTTCTCACGGCACAGTGGCTGGATCCGGAGCGAAACAGAAAGAGGGTTCAGCCTCAGTTCTGTGCTTCTGTTGACCCAGTTCATTTAGTTAGCAAATATCGACATAGACCTTGACAGCAATGGCCGGGCATTGCGCTAGGTCTGGGATGGTGTGGATGGGCACCTGTGAGTGTCGCCGCGTGCCCTCGGGCACCGACAAGGGGATGGTGCTACATCGGGTATTTCAGGCGGGTGGGAGATCCCGTGTGGTGTGTGAGTCAGTGGAATGAGCGATCGTCACTCTGTTGCTAATTAAATAGCACACGTACGTTCAGTTTTAAACATATTTGCAAATATAATGTAGATTCTGTGTCTTTTAAGGAATAGAGCCCTTCGGAATGTGCTCTTTTATTTTTTTTTGTTTTTACATACGACGCACAGAATCTAGGAGAATGAAGGCAGTCTTGGTCTTTTCTCCCAATAGATTTTTAAAGACTTTCACGAAGGCATCATTAATTTTGGACCTACTTACAAGTACGACGTTGGCTCGGCCGCCTACGACACAAGTGACAAGTGCCGCACCCCTGCCTGGACTGACAGGGTCCTGTGGTGGAGGAAGAGGCACCCTTTTGACAGAACAGGTGCGTGGGACCTGGAGGGGGAACGGTCGATACCATAGAGGGCAAGTCAGTCTTGGTAACCTTGAACTACAGGAAAAGTCCTTCCGGTTGTTGGCCTCTCAGCTTTGGAAGTTGTGCTTTGGGGAGCTCCCCTCTGGCTCTCTCTGTCCCTGCATCACGGCTGTCCCCCCACACCAGCCCTTCCGCCTTCTGTCCTGGGTGGGCGACAAGGGGAGAGGCCACAGCCCTAATGTCCAGCGTGTGTGCCCTCACCCACGACATGCACTACATCCGGCCCCTTCTGTTCAACCAAACTCTTACCTGCTTAAAGCTCCAATTGCAAATCGAACATGAGCCCGACGCGGGAGAGGAGAGTTTTTTCAGTTGGATGACCAGCGTGTGTTGAAGCATTGGCGCTGGCCAGCGAGGAAGGGCGGCTGATTTAGAACGCCTCCACGTAAAACCGAGATTTCAAAGTCAGGGAGTCACATCGTTCAAATCAGTCTGTGGACATCTGTGACATCCCCGGGGCACCGAGAGGCAGGGGCACCGTCATGGTCTTAGTCTCTGCTTCTCCTCCTGGACAAAGGGCCGCGGACGCCCTGTGGCCCTGGGGGTGGGGACGCCACCACCTACATCCCCACTCGGTGCGTCCCTGGGGAGGAAGGAGGCGGCACTGGACCCCCGACCTAGATTGCCTGCCCTTAACCCCAGGGCCACCTTGGCGTGGTTTCCAGCCCAGCGGGTTAGAGGGAACGAGTCTGAGACGGGGTGGTCTGCAGCCTGGACCCCTGTGGCCCAGGCCCTGCAGTCGGCATTTCCGTATGTTGATAGGATTTTGTGTTGTGTGTGGGTCTCTTGATCATAATCCCCACAAGCAGCTGGAGATCTCAACCTGCTAGATGCCGATGTAGATGCCGACAGCACAGTCAGACATTCCTGGTCTCCGGGGGCCCTCAAGTATTACGGCCGAGCGGAACTGCAGGCGTCCGACCACAGGTAAGGTTCTGGCCGCCGCGGGCACGTTCTCCCGGCGAAAGCGGCGTCTGCTGCTCCCCACGGAGGACGGGCGCGCTGTCCCCTTCGGATGCGTGTGTGCACGCGTGTGAAATTCAGCAAACAACAAGGAAGCGTGTGACAAATCGCTGTGTACCCACCGCCAAGAATTAACCTGCGTTATTAGTAATTTGCAATTGCTCATATCAATGATGTCATTTAGGAACATTTCAGGGATGCAGCCTGTGCTGCTTTGTCCTTTAAATTCCCGTAAATGATGTCATTGGGCAACTTGCTTTGTTGTCCCTTAATGTCTTTGAGATACAGTCAGGTCGATGTTACAGAACTGGCTCATTCACTCGTAATTGCTCTCCAGGGTTCCACTAAATATGCCCATGGAATTTACCCGTTCACCTACTGGTGATGTGTTCCATTACAAATGTCATAGGCCTTTTAAAAATTTTTGTTAAATATTTATTTCTGAGAGAGAGAGCACAAGCTGGGGAGGGGAGCAAAGAGAGAGGGAGACAGAGGATCCGAAGCAGGCTTAGTGATGAGAGCGCAGAGCCCGACGCGGGATTCGAACCCACAAACTGTGAGATCGCACCCTGAGCCAAAGTCGGGTGCTCAACAGAGGGAGCCAGCCGGGTGCCCCACGCCATGAGGTTTTTAAGTGTTAGATTCTGAGTTCTTAGATGCTCTGAGCTGTTGGTTTAGACTTGCATGTCTTGCGTGAAGGGTGGAACACAGCAGCAGGGCCGGTCAGCCCAGTGTGCACCCAGACCAGTCTCCTAGAACGTCTGTGAAGAGACAGAGGATGGCATTTGAGTGTGTAAATAGGAAGGGTGTGATCTTCCCACAGCTGCTACGAAAACTTGCCTGTCAGTTTCAACTTCTACAAGGAAGGAGACTGGGAGAGAGAGTCGGTGGTGAGCAGTTAGTCATAAATGTAAATCTTCGATTATTCTAAATTCTCAAGAAACCTGCTGTTGCAAATCCATACCCAGAAATGACCCTTGGGAAATCTCCAGATACAGGACTTTGAGGTTTACTAGTTCGGTGAGTGTTTCTAGAAGCAATTCATTTAACCATGTTCACTGAGCGTGGCCTTGTATGCTCTGAGGATTCACAGGGAAGAAAACAGACAAGACCACGTTCTCATGGAATTGTCTAGTGAGGACAGACAGGTAACTGCTGTGAAAGAAGAAACAGTAATGGCAAGAGTCAGACAAGGGGTTGGTGCTCTTTTAAACCCAGTGTTCAAGGAATGCCTTTCAGATATGGTGGCCATGGAGCCAAGACCTGAAAGATGTGAGAGTGTGAGCCATGGGGGCGTCCAGGGGAGAGCATTGCAGGGTGAGGAGCAAGGCAGTGAACATTCAGGAATCCAGAGAGTAGAGGCGGAGTGGAAAGAGGAGAGGAAGTCATAGGAGACGAGCAAGAAATGCAGACCATGTGACACCCAGTGGGACACAAAAAGACGTTTGGTTTTACTCGAGCGGAGGAGGGGAGTTATCTGACGAGGTGTTGACGGAATCAGCTGAAGAGCATCCAGTGGGGCCAGGGAAGGACGGTGCAGCAGGCAGGGGGAGAAACCGTGCCAGTCCTGGGCCAGGTGGTCGTGGGTGCCCATGGCGGGAAGTGGTTCGGTTCTGGATGGATTTTGAGAGTGGAGCCCGTGGGATTGCGTGGCGTGTGTGTGTGCGCGCGCGTGAGAGAGGATTTGGGGAGGACCCCAGGGTTTGGTCTAAGCAACCGCAAGGATGGAGTAGCCTTCACTCAGCTGGGATGCTGGGAGCTACAGATCTGGACAGGATGGAGAGGCGTCTTAGACATTTATCGATTTTTCTAATTACAGAAGCAGGGCCTCTCGCTTACTGACGGTTAGGGGGAAACATAAACCAGCAAATCCTCCATAGTTCTGTGTCTGCGGCGGTTTGTCGTGTGTCGTCTGCGTTCTCCAGACATGTTAGAAGATTTTACACCAGAATGTTAACCTGTGTGTGGTCTGTGCTCATGCGTAGACGTGCTTTTAGGCATATAAATGCACGTAAGAAAATTGGGATTATATTATGCAGACATAGCATTTTGCCTCTTAGCTTATTACTACATTAATACTTTTTAATTAAACTATTTTGAGGGCACCTGGGTGGCTCAGCTGATTAGGCGTCCAGCCTGGATTTTGGCTCAGGTCGTGATCTCACCATCGTGAGATCCAGCCCCAGGGTCAGGCTCTGCACGGACAGTGAGGAGTCTGCTTGGGATTCTCTCTCTCCCTCTCTCTCTCCCCACATTTAAAATATTTTTAAATGTTTAGTATTGAGAGAGAGAAAGAGAGAGACAGAGCATGAGCATGGGAGGGGCAGAGAGAGAGGGAGACACAGAATCTGAAGCAGACTCCAGGCTCTGAGCTGTCAGCACAGAGCCTGATGTGGGGCTCAAACTCAGGATCGGTGAGATCATGACCTGAGCCAAAGTTGGACGCGCAACCGACTGAGCCACCCAGGTGCCCCCCCCCATAAAGTTTTTATTTTGAGGTAATTATAGATCAACATGAGTCGTAAGAAATAATACGGAGACCCCATGTGCCCTTCTCCCAGTCCCCGCAGTGAGAGGATCCTGTCACTGTGTAGCACCGTGTCATGACCGGGATAGTGACATGACACTGTCCAGATACAGAACGTCATGGCGCCTTTTTACAGCCGCACTCGTCTCCCCTGCTTGGCCCCTGTCCGCCGCTGCCCTTTGTCCTCCTTTTCCATAATTTTGTCATTCCAAGCATGTCGCATCGACGGGATCAACAGGGAGACCGGCCTTTTCCCGCCAGCCGCGTTCTCTGCAGGTCCCCGCAGGTGTCCGCCTACCAGCAGCCCGTTCGCACGGGCGCTGGGGGCGGGGGCGCTGCCCGCGCTGCACCGGCACCTGCTTTCCTCGGTGATGCTTCACTTACCGTTTGCGCCGCTTCTCTGAAAAGGTCCTCGCCAGTTTTTATTTGTTTAGTTTTTAAGTTGTATATATTTTGAGAGAGAGAGGAGAGAGCAGGGGAGGGGCAGAGAGAGAAAATCCCAAGCAGGCTCCACGCTGTCAGCGCAGAGCCCAGCGCGGGACTTGAGCTCATGAACTGTGAGGTCACGACCTGAGCCAAAACCAAGAGTCAGATGCTTCACCGAGTGGGCCACCCAGTTTTTAAAAACACTCACTACGTGCATATTCCTGTGTCAGGCTTTTCTCAGTCTTCTTTCTTCTTCCAGAGGCAAAAGTAAAAGCCTAACAGTGGTGCTGTAAATCTGGGGGATTGTACTGTCGCTTTTGCAGGGTTCCCTGGCTTTAAAGCCACCACTGTATGACCTGCGATTTTGCCTCGTTTCTTCTCGATGCTGTAAGTGTCTTCAATGAGGTTACGTAATCTTCACAATAGAGGATTTTCTACAGTTTTGTAAAGAGAGTAAACCCATTCCTCCATCACAATTACAATAACAGTTGCTTTGGGGCGCCCTGGGTGGCTCGGTCGGGTAAGCGTGCGACTTCACCTCAGGTCATGATCTCATAGTTTGTAGGTTTGAGCCCCATGTTGGGCTCTGTGCTGACAGCTCAGAACCTGGAGGCTGCTTCAGATTCTGTGTCTCCCTCCCCTGCTCGCTCGCTCGCAAGCACTCACGCTCTCTCTCGTTCTCTCTCTTTCGCACGCGTGCACGCATGTTCTCGCTCTCTCTCAAAAAGAAACATGGAAAATAAATAAATTAAGAAACTAACCTTTCAAAAAAAAAACCAATAACAATTGCATTGCATTATTTCCTGCCCATCTATTTTCTTGTGTGCGTCAACTAGACTTCTCCAACATTACTCTTATTAGCTGTATAAAATATTATCATATGGCTGCACCATAATCTGTTTCACTCTTATGAAACAGATTATTTCTCCTTTTCCCTCCCATCAGCAGTAATAATCAACGTTGTATATAAATCTTTGTCTGAATCTCTGGTCATTTTCTTAGAGTCCTAGAATTGAAATTAGTAGATCAAGAGAGATAAACATTTTTGAGATTCTTTTTTTTTTTAAGTTAATTTATTTTTGAGAGAGAGAGAGAGAGAGAGAGAGACAGCATGAGCGGGAGAGGGGCAGAGAAAGAGAGAGAGCGAGACACAGAATCAGAAGCAGGCTCCAGGGTCTGAGCTATCAGCACAGAGCCCGACGTGGGGCTCGAACCCACGAACTGCGAGATCATGACCTGAGCCGAAGTCGGATGCTTAACCAACTCAGCCACCAGGCGCCTCGACTTTTTTGAGATTAACACCAATTGCCAGTCACCCTCCAAAAAGCTTGAATCCCTAGCAAAGGGAGAATTCGCACATCCCCCCATCCTCGGCACTGCTGGCGAAACCATGTAAAAGGTCTTTGCTAGTGGCTGGCACTGTTTTCTCTGAATCATCCGTAGGTAAAAGTGCCAAGACAACGCTGAGATTGGGCAGAGATCGAGTCTGCAACCCCAGGACAGGACAGGACAGCCGGGCCGCAGGCGTTGTGCTGGGGTCATACTCATGGGTTGTTGGTGTCCCTGTTGACGGTGGAGCTGCAGGGGCGGGAGATGCTCGGCCCCATTAACTGGTACCTACCTTCCCTCCGTGTCTGACGCAGACCCGTGCTGGCGATCGTGGAGGTGGAAGTGCAAGAAGTCGACGTGGGCGCTCGGGAGAGGGTGTTCCAGGAAGTGTCCTCTTTCCAGGGCCCCCTGGATGCCACCGTCATAGTCAACCTTCAGTCACCAACCTTAGAAGAGAAGAACGAGTTTCCTGAGGATGTGCGCACAGAGCTCATGCAGACACTGGGCAATTATGGGACCATTGTTCTTGTCAGGTAAGTGCTGCCCTGGCTGGCGCGGGCCCCCGCGTGCGTGTCACGCACATGCCGGCCAGATCTGCCGCGTCGCACTTGGCACTGACTTGGCACATCTCGTTTATTCCAGGATCAACCAAGGGCAGATGCTGGTGACCTTTGCGGACAGTCACTCAGCTCTCAGCGTCCTGGACGTGGACGGTATGAAGGTGAGTCGTGCGTGGTCGCCTGTGGAGCGGGGGCTGCTCTCTCCCCAGGGTTTTCTTGTGCTTTTACGTGACCCTGGCATCTCCTCACCTGTGCCTCTAGATGTGGGCACCACATGAGCTAGCACTCTTCCCTCTGGTATCGATTTCTGGTATCCTCAGTGAGGGATCTGATATCCATCCCCGGCCACTTGCAGAATTTGGGAGAAAGAGCAAGTTCTCGAGCCCGGATCCCGCTGAGTCACTGGGTCTGTCTTGGCTCCCCCTGCACGTGGGAGCGCTTTGCAGTCCTCCTCTCCGTGCATTTCGGAATGTGCCGCGTACAGGTGGTTTCCAGTTTGGTAATATCCCGGTCTGACGTTCACACAGAACGAAAAGCCAAAGATGATAATTCAACTTTTATTTGGACCATATGTGAGCCGTGCTGATCGCGCCCGAGGTCTAGACCCTCAATTTTTCTTGGTAAAACAGGAAGATTGACCTGCTCCTGATGCAGGAGTTTGAGCGAGGAAACGTGTGAAAGGAGAGTGGTTCTGACGTCTCTGTTGGCTCTCGGCTGGTCGCCCTGTCCTCACAGGTGAAGGGCAGAGCAGTGAAGATCAGACCAAAGACCAAGGACTGGCTGAAAGGTTGGCAGGAGGAGATCATCCGAAAGCGGGACAGCATGGCATCCGTGTCTCCAACCGCCAATTCCTGTTTGCTGGAGGAAAACTTTGACTTCACCAGTTTGGACTATGAGTCAGAGGGTGAGTAGTCCCTGCAAGACCTGGCGCCTGTGGCAAGGCGGGCGGGCCAGATGCCCCGGCAGCACGGGATTTTCAGGACTCCCTTCCAACACCTGCCCGTAAAGGGTCCCAAGGGTCCTTGAAGTGCAAGCGTGCTGTTCCACGTGGGCAGCGTGCGTGTCTGGGGGTGATGGTGGGAACTGGTAAACGGGACCTGCGGCCGTCCCGAATGACATTGAAGACAGGGGTTTCGAGGCGGTCTGGGCTGTGGGCTTGGTCCCCTGTCTCCGGTGCAGACGGAATTCCGTGTCTCCGGTGTGGATGGAGTCCGGGTCCTGCACCTGCTGACACGGGCTGCAGGCGTCCTGATGTGGAACCGCAAGCCCGGATGTTGAAACAGACCCGCTGCTGAGACGCAGTGCCAGTCACCCTAATTGTGTGCTGTGACCTTTCCTTCCCCAAGGGGACATTCTCGAAGATGACGAAGACTATTTGGTGGATGAGCTAAGTCAGCCCGCGGTCTCAGACGGTGAGATGGCAGGGGACAGCCCTTCCGAAGCCCCCAGCTACACAGCTGCGGTGCCTGCCAGCAAGTCACCGGCACTCACTAAAAAGAAGCAGCACCCGACCTACAAAGGTAGCTTGGCCCTGGCATTGAGTTTGCTCTTTCCCTCACAGCAGGGCATTGAGTGATGCCACCAATCAATTGCCCACACCCACGAAAGGGCTGAAGCAACAAGTCCTAGCAAGTGGTGGAAATGGGGCTCCGGGCTCGCATCCAGCCACCACCGCACCGATTTTCTCTAGTGCTTCTTATTTTTTATTTATTTTTTCTATTTTTTTTTTACACCTGGTACCTTATAACACGCCAGATTTATGTTCATTCCTGTTTCCCTCTATATATTTAAATGGTCCCAGCGCTGAACTGGTTTTACATTTGTAATTCTGTTTCTCTTCTCCGAAACTTTTCTGTTTCGACGCCTTAAGAGACCTGGGCATTGTTTTAAACTGAAGTATAATTGGCTGCAAAGAAAGTACAGTTGATAGACCGTGTTATATTAGTTTTAGGCAAACAACACGGTGACTCAGTAATTCCGTACGTTACACGATACTCACCACAGTGAGCGTAGTTCCCGTCTGTCACCGTGTAATGTTAAAACAGTGTCACTGACTGTATTCTCTATGCTATACTTTTCATCTCTGTGCCTGACTTATTTTATAAGTGGAGGTTTGTACCTCTTAATCCCCTACGCCTATTTCGCCCAATCCCCCCCCCCCGCCACACACCCCAGTCAACCACTGGTTTTCTATATGTATGAGTCAGTTTCTGGAGTTTTTTTCTTTTGCTTTTCTTTTTCTTTTCTTTCTTTTCTTTTTTCTTTTGCTGCTTTTCTGTTTTGTCTTTTAGATTCCACATATAAGTGAAATCATATGGTATTTGTCTTTCTATGTCTGATTTATGTCACTTAGCAAGATGCTCTCTAGGTCCTGAGTGCTGGTGTGTGGTTACATTTATGTAATATGTTACTGTACAACGACATGATAATTAGCTTCATTCTATCATTTTATTTTATTTATTTTATTTAAAAATTTTTTTAATGTTTATTTTTGAGAGACAGAGAGACAGGGTGTGAGCAGGGGAGGGGCAGAGAGAGAGAGAGAGAGAGAGAGAGAGAGAGGAAGACACAGAATCTGAAGCAGGCTCCAGTATCTGAGCTGTCAGCACAGAGCCCGACGCAGGGCTCGAACTCACAAACCACGAGATCATGACCTGAGTCGAAGTCAGCTGCTTAACCGACTGAGCCACCCAGGCGCCCCTGTTCTATCATTTTAGACTTCAGCAGAGAGGGACTGAAAGTCCCACAGATTGAGCTGCAAGGCCCTAGGTTATCTAGTCTAATGGCGCTTGTGAGTAAGTGGAGAAACCCTCTGGTGTTACGTGGGAAGTACGGTAGTTGGTGCTCCAGCCTCGGACTCTGTCAGTAGTATCACCTGCTGCCACAGGTGCCTTCTAGCTGTCGGTCACTGTGCCTCCCCCACTGGATGACAGCTGTGACCGGCGAGTCCAGGACCCTAGCAGGTGTCAGGACCCTGTGAGCTGGGACTGAGAATACAGATTAGGATGAAAGTGAATTGAGAGGCCTCCCAGGGAAGATAATTTGCCAGGAGAGGTGCAGACACCCCAAAGCCCCTTTGATTGTATAGTAGCCCCAACGTCGGTTAGTAGCCTGCCTGCCCTAAACCCTCAGGAGCTTGTAAACTTCCAGGCTGCTGAGCCCACCGTGGAGCTGTGGGTTTGGTGGGGGGGGCGGGCTGGGACCCTGGAAATCTGGCGTCTCTCGAAGCTCCCCGGGTGACTGAGGCACGCGGCTGGGTTTGGGGACTGCTGCCTGATACGCAAGCAGCAGACTTTGTCCTGCATCGAGGTGGTTCTATGCATTGCACTTCCGGAGCGTTCCTGCCCTGGAGCGGAAGGGACGTGCTCTTCAGACAAGAAGTGGCCCCTTTCTCCAGGGGTGGCCATCATTGAGGAAGTCCCCCAGGGGAGGACATGTATGAGCACAAAGGCCTCTTTGAATGAAAAGTTAGAGCAGGGGCGCCAGGGGGCTCCGTCAGTTAAGCATCTGACTTCAGCTCGGGTCATGATCGCGCAGTTTGTGAGTTCAAGCCCCGCGTTGGGCTCTGCGCTGACAGCTCAGAGCCTGGAGCCTGCTTCGGATTCTGTGTCTCCTCCTCTCTCTGCCCCTCTCCTGCTCGTGCTCTGTCTTTCTCTGTCTTTCAAAAATAAACATTTAAAAAAAATTAGCAGAGCAGCATGGAGCTGCGTGGGCATCAAGAAGGCCTGTCCTCTACACTCTGGGTGGTCAGACATTCCCAGTAGAAGGAGAAATCCTGCTTCTCCCCAGCTCCAACCTCAAACATCCATGGATTTGAGCTGTTGGAAATGTGAGGGGTGGAGTGTCTGAGCCAGAATGAAATTAACTGGGCTGCGTTGCAGTGTGGGAAGGAAGGTCTGAAAGTGTCCTGAACTTGTGTGTCATAAATGCACAGGGACTAAACCAAAGCAGTTACCTCCTCGCGCCCCTCTTAGCCTTCGAAGGTATTTGCAGGACAAGCCAGGAGGGTGAACGCCTGTGAAGTAGCTGGCGGCGGGCTGTGGTACTTGGAGCTTGATGGCTGAGCAGGGATTCTCCACACTAGGAGCTTGTCACAGGATGGCTGAGGGAGAGAGCATGCTCGGCTTCCCAGACAGCTGTCCTGTGTTAGAGTGAGGAGCTCAAACCAAGGTCTCTGGTCTCCCAGTTGTCTCCTCTACCCTGCGGGAGAGCCTCCTTCGTGATTTCAGAAGGAAACACACCTAACGCTTGGAAGTCTTTCCCTGTCTCTCCCATCTGGACCAAAGTCTTGTCCACGGTTCATATCTCAGGTTCCAAGCAGGCATTGGGCGACCCCCCCCCCCAGCCCTTCACACCAGCAGAGAGGGGTCCCCTGTCCTCGGGAGGCCCTCCTGCACGGTCAGCCCGGCACAGACCCGAGTCCGAGCCCCGACTCCCCTCACCCGCGTTCCACCGTGTCCTCCAGATGATGCTGACCTGGCGGAGCTCACGCAGGAGCTGGAAGCAGTCGGGGACTTGCGCCACCGTTCTCCAAGCAGGTCTCTGTCGGTCCCCACTAGGCCTCGGCCACCTCACCCGCCGCAGAGACCCCCCCCTCCAAGTAAGACTTCGCTGCTTTGGGCTGACGCCGTGCCTGCTGGGAATAACCGCCTGTGGCCTGCTCCTCAGCACCTCCCTGAGTCCCTGAGTCCGCCGCTGCCTCACCCGGGTCCCCAGCGTCACCCCCCCAGGCTCCTTTTTGTCTTGGTGTCAGAGATGGTCGAGTTTCTCTCTTTTCCAAAGCTATTCACCCTCCTGTGGCTGTGGTTTGCTTTAAGGCGTTTGCTGTTTGAGACGGTAGAGAATGGAAAGTTGAGGCGCCTGCCGAGCGAGGACCTCCCGACCCCTTCTCCCCCACTCCTGCAGAGGCGGCCGTCTGTCCGCGCCTGCCGCCCGCCCTCTCCCTGCTTCCCAGGATTGCAGTAAGCCCAGATGCCCCACACTCCAGGCGACCTCGGGGCCACCTCACGCCGGCGTCCTGGCTCCTCCGGGCCCGGGCCTGTGGCCTCCGGCCGCCCAAGGACAGGCCCGTCCCCACGCGCCGAGGAAAGCGCACCGCTTCCTGCTGCTCAGAGCCCGTGCTTGGCCCTCAAGCTTTTTCCTCAGCAACCTGAGAAGAGATTTGTGACGTGCTTTTGAGCACTTTCTCTTTTACCTCTTCTGTTTACTTCTGTCCCCACCCCAAAACGTGTGACAGTCAGACACAGATTTTCCTCAGGCTCTACTTTCCATTCGGGTTCATCTTGGCTTATGTCACCGTAGTAATGGCTGGCGAGCCGGAAGCACATGACTCTTTATGTGTATTCCTTACTTTTCTGAGTTAACACTCAGAGAACAAAATCCTAAATAAATGAAGTTTATGTCATATTTTTACCGACATAGATAATATCAAACTTTTTTTACCGAAATAGATAAATATCAAACTTTTTAAAATTCACTTGACTGTCTACAGATAACGATTGTTAATCACAAGGTTCCCGGCCTTTTTCTAATTATATATGTCTATAACTACCCACAGTTATTCTTTATTTTTTACAAGATTGGCATCTGTTTTGTTTGGTCATTGGTCTTTCGTCTGATGTCTATGTCATTAAACGTTCTAAGACATTTCTGAATGACCATAAGTATAATTTACTATCATTTATTCCTCTGCTTTGGAATATTTTTTAGATTTTTGTCCACAAACCATTTTTTAAATTGGGACCTAATAACTGCGGTGTGTTTTAAACCACTTAAAAATGAATTGGCTTTTATATCAGATTTGAACGCCCCCCACCCCACCCCAGGATGTTAGATTAAAATCTGTGTTCAAATAATACTTCTCCAGAGAATAGTCACAAAGTGCTTGAGAATCAAAGGAGAAAGTTAGTATCGACTCTGTGAATGCCCAGCAGCCCCGTGGGCCCAGACCCTACGTGCGTCTGTGGTTGGCCTTGCCCCCCCGCTGGCTGGGAGATGGCGCCAAAGCAGCCAGTGACCTCACTGAGATGGGGACTCTGCCTTGTTGGTTTTCACAGCTGGTTTAATGGTGAAAAAGTCGGCTTCGGACGTGTCCATCTCCTCCGGCACCCACGGGCAGTACTCGATTTTGCAGACGGCAAAACTGCTACCAGGAGCCCCCCAGCACGCAGTGAGTTCTTTTGTGTTGTGCTCAAAGCGAAGTGGGCCAGCCTGGCCCATCTCCAGCCCCTAAGGTCATGTGGGATCACTTCCTCAGTGAATGCATAGACTGGTACCTCTTTACCCTCTGCCAGCTCTTTCCAAGCCCATAACTTAGTAGCAGGTCTTTTATAGGGTTTTTATATGGCCATTAGAGGGTTAGAGAGAAAATCACGTTCGATGAAGAAAATCCCATGTGTCCCTGCGTGGTCTCACTGTTTCCAGACTCACCTGCTTCTCTCCCTTCCGAGGTTTGACTTGGACCTTGGTGGATATAGAGCAGTGCTTGATGGAAGGCAAAATAGGAGAAATTCTGATCAGTTGTCTTGAGAGAAGAGGTAACAGGGCCTAAATAGCGCAGCACGGGAATGCCAGTGATAAGAACAGGGAGGATTGTGGAGGTGGAAAGTTCCAGAAGACAGCAGTGAGCTGCTCAGGAAGATAGTAGGTGGAGGTCAGTAGAATAGAGCAAGGAAGGTGGACCCGGGGTGCTGGGCGGAGGCAGACTGTCCCAACAGGGTGCGGCGGCTGGGCCAGATGTCACGCGTGACAGCAGGGGGAGGGGACGGCCAGGCCTCAGTAGTTGATGGTAGTGAATGCAGGTCGTCCATGGCAACCCAGAGGTTTGCGTGAAGAGGCAGAAGGAGCACTTTCGAGAAAACACGTATCTGGAAGGTGTGTCAGGAATTGTGCTGAGCTGCAGGAAAAGTGGCTTCTGTTGATGCTTTCTGGCTTTTGCCCAGTTAGCGCAGTAGACGGTGGTTTGCCCACATTGCGGAGACCTGGAACCGCCCGGTGTGGGAGAGGAGGCTCTGTCAGCTCTGAGTATCCCTGCGTTCCTTTCGGCCCGAGAGTGCTCTGGGGGCACAGGGGCTCGAGGGAGGGGGTCTGGATTGGAGTCTGCGTTTTAACCGCCGTCGGACAGAGCCCTGCGCGCCTCACGCTTGCGAACAGATCAGCAGGCAGGGAGCGTACAGGGTGCATCTGTTTGCCTGCCTGTGTTCATGTTGCTTTTCTTCCTGATTCTGTCCTGAAGCCCAAAGCCAGGACGGGGATAAGTAAACCCTACAACGTCAAGCAGATCAAAACCACCAATGCCCAGGAGGCAGAAGCAGCCATCCGATGTCTGCTAGAAGCGAGAGGGGGTGAGTGGTCCTCTGGGGCTCTGCTTCTGGTCTTTTCTTTGCCTCTTCCTACTAAAAGGGACCTAGAAGAGAAGGTAACTTCTTTCTTTCTGGAGGCAGTATTAAATGGAAAGACCCTGGGGCGCCTGGGTGGCCCAGTCAGTTGAGCGTCCGACTTCGGTTCAGGTCATGATCTCGTGGTTCATGAGTTCAAGCCCCGCATCGGGCTCTGTGCTGACAGCTCGGAGCCTGGAGCCTGCTTCGGGTTCTGTGTCTCCCTCTCTCTCTGTCCCTCCCCCACTTATGCTCTGTTTCTCTCTGTCTCAATAATAAATAAAAACATTAAAAAATTTTTTTTTAATAAATGGAAGGACGCTTTAGCAACATATGATAAAATTCCACTACTAAATTTTACTGTCCATTTAAAATTACATATTTATTTATTTATTTTGGGAAAAAGAGAGTGCACGCACGTGGGAGGGGCAGACAGAGAGAGAATCCCAAGCAGGCTCCACACTGCCAGCGCGGAGTCTGATGCAGGGCTCGAACCCACGAACCGTGAGATCATGACCTGAGCTGAAATCCAGGTTCGGACGCTTAACCGACTGAGCCACCCAGGTGCCCCTAAAAATATATATGTTTAATGTTCAGTAAATATATAGAAATAACCCCAGAATTATTAAGAAGCACTTTAAGAGAGAGACTGAAAGAAACAAAGAATTTTAGAAAAGGATAATGCCCCAGGCACTGACTCATTCCGCTGGCTTTATAAAAAGAGATAGGTAGGGACGCATCCCTATTTCAGGCATAAAACCTACTTTTCAGATCACCACCAAGGATAGATTCTTCACTGTCTGGCAGGGACCTCTTCTCCGCCAAACTGCCTGGTAATATTTTGGTGCTGTTTTTTCCCTTGAAACCCATGTTAATCATATTTTAACTTGGGATCCCCACCCACCATGCACTCAAAATTTCTGGCACTAATATTTCTTGTTTCTTGTTTTTTTTGTTTTGGAGAGGGGGGACCATGACCTCTGGGAAGTGGTGTCCAGGCCTAGCTGTCTGTGTGCTTTTAGTCAGGGTTACCTTCCTTGCAATCCCAAGTAACAGGTAAGGAGGGCATGAAGTAAGAGGTCAAGAAACATTGTTGTAGGGTAACTATCATGAGTGGTTTCTTTTTTATTAAAAAAAAGTAATAAAATTATGGGGCACTGGGTGGCTCAGTCAGTTGAGTGTCCCTCTTGGTTTTGGCTCAGGTCGTGATCCCAGGGTCATGGGATCGGGTCCATGTCAGGCTCTGCGCTGAGCATGGAGCCTGCTTGGGATTCTGTCTGTCCCTCCTTCTGCCCTTTCCCCTGCTGGTGTTTTCTCTCTATCTCAATAACAACAACAACAACAACAACAACAATAATAATAATAAATAATTGTATGGATGAAACCACCCACATGACCCATCAGCTGATGAGTGGGTAAGATGTAGTATAACCATATGGCGGAATATTATTCAGCCATAAAAAAGCACTCATCTATATGCTTTATCATGGGTACATCTTACCAATATTATGCTGAGTGAAAGAAGCTAAGCCCAAAAGGCTTTATATTATATGATTCCATTTATACAAAGTGTCCAGAATAGGCAAATCTACACACACAGACAGAAAGTTATTAGTCGTTTCCAGGGACTGGGCGGGGCAGGGGTGACTGCTAATGGGGACAGAGTTCCTTTTTGTGGTAATGAGAATGTTCTGGAGGTGATAGTTGTACAACTTTAGGAATATACTTGAAAAACCACTAAATTGTATTCTGAAAAGGGTGAGTTTCATGGCATGGGAATTATATCTCAATAAAACTGCTTTTTTAATTTTTTTTTTTTTTTTTGAGAGAGAGGAAGGGGCAGAGGGAGATGGAGACAGAGGATCCGAAGCAGGCTCTGTGCTAAGAGCAGAGCCCCGTATGGGGCTCGAACCTACGAACTGTGAGATCATGACCTGAGCTGAAGTTGGATGCTTAACTGAGCCACCCAGACACCCCAGTAAAGCTTTTTTGAAAAGTTCTCTGAGTGTGGCAGTTAGGAGAGGTTTGAAGTTCGAAATCTACCCAGGATCCCAACTTAACATTTCCTTGGTCGTGGGCCCTGCGGAGATTTTGCGAAGTTTCGGATCGCCTGAGTAAATTAGCATTAGAAGGTAGCAGACCGTCTAACTACTGAATCATGCCACGAAGGGCCCTGTCCTGCCCACGTCACCGTCCGTACGTCTGTGTGTTTCAGGCGTCCCAGGAGAAGCCCTAAATGCCACAGCCCTGAGGGACCAAGGGGCTTCCAAACCAGAGCCCCCAGTGGCGGTGGCCCCGCTCCTGCCCCGTCGGCCCGCACCCAGGGTTCCTGCCATCAAGAAGCCGACCTTGAGGAGGACAGGAAAGGTAAGAGCCTGTAGCGAAGTCCCCTCCGATCAGCTCCAGCGTCTGCTTAGATGATTGCCAGACGCGGCCCCACCCGCGAGGAAACTGCTGGGCCGTCGCTTCCTCCTTCATGTCCGTGCCGTGTCTTTGGCTCTAGCTGAGAGAAAGGCCCGGGGTTTGTCCCTGCGACGGAGCAGCTTGGAGGTATCACGCTTCCTAAATGTTCCGTTTGAGCCCCCGGACGGAGCCGCCGTGCGATGCGCCCCTCCAAGGGCTCCCGTGTTTCCTGCTCGTGTCCATCTGTGTCCTGTGCACGGGGTTGCACACGCACAGATTTGGTTTGCGCCGGAAAATCGACTACGGGTTCCCGGATTAGCAGTGTTGACGAGCTCGTGGGCTTCCACGACCCTGGGGCTTCGACGGCTTCTCTTGCCACTTTTCTTGCAGATTGTTTTTTGCTCTCGCTCTCAAGCTTCTCAGCCTCGCTTGCTGCTTCAAAGACATGAGTTTGTCAGGACAGTCGCAGCCCAAAGACTGGCACCTGTGGACACATCTGGATCTTCCGTTTGATCTCAGTGTTCTAGTAACGGGACCCTCGGTAATCCCTTGGCTGGTCGTTCCGGGGTGGCCGCTGCTTTTCCACCTGTGGACAGCGTGCGTTGTGGCTTTTGCGCTTGCTCTGGGCTTTGGGCATCCATCTGCCTCTCCACTTGCGAGTCACATCTGTCCATCTGCCGGGCCTCCTTACGGAGCAGACCTCTTTCCTCTTCGTTTCCCTGTCCCTGCTCTGTCTCGTCTCTGGAAAGCTGAGGCAGAAGGGGATTCATTTTCTCAGGCCACTGCACAGGGGTCACAGTAAAAGGCTGGTGGAGAAGGGGTGGAATTGGCAGTTTGTTCTCTGAAGAGCCAGAGGCCATGCCGATGCTGACAGTACCAGCAGCCCCTGCGGTACGGAAGCTTCCGTTGGCTCTCTGTGGTTGTTCTGTGACCATTTTGAATCAGAGCCAAGGAGGTGACACTCGCATGCGAAATTTTCCATCTTCGGTGTTTAGATATCAAAGATGTAAGGAGCAAGCCGATCCCTTAGCCCTTGTTAGCTGAACACCGTGACGGACGTTCCTTCAGCCTAGCATGGCACACACTGAATTTTCAAAGCCGTGGCCTCAGAAAGGATCGTGTGTTTTTTTGGAGGTTTGCTTTTAAAAGTCAAGGAAGAGCATAACCCCATTTCCTAAGGTACCAAAACCAAACAAAACTTGTTTCAAACTAGTCGCTGTGTGGCCCTGGTGTTGAAGCTTCCCCTATTTCGTTGGACCTGCTGGTACTTGGTAAATGTTTCTCCTGTGCCGTTTTGTATCTGGTTACCTTTCTGCATCCCAGACACCCTCAGATCTTGAATTTGCTGGAATGTCCGCTCGGCCCCATCCCCGCTCCCCCGCGGACCACGTCTGGGTGCGGATTCCTGCTCCCCTGGCGCTGGCCTCTTACTGACACACGCTCTTCTGTCCTGCCTTTTCTCAGCCTGAGTCACCAGAAGAGCAGTTTGGGCAACAGACTGTCCATTTTACCATCGGGCCCCCAGAGACCAGCCCGGAAGCCCCTCCTCTAGCAGCTGTCCCTCCTGTTCCCAAACCCAGAACACTTCAGCCCGGGAAGGGGACCGACAGGAAGCCAAGTGGGGGGAAGCTGGCACCCGGCGACACCCCTCCTGCCGCTGGAGCCGCCCCGCCGCCCCCTCTGGAGGCTCTAACCCCTGCGCCCCAGGCCCCCCCAAGGAGGAAGAAGTCGGCCCCCGCGGCCTTCCACCTGCAGGTGCTCCAGAGCAACAGCCAGCTTCTCCAAGGCATCACCTGCAGCAGCAGCAGCAGCAGCAGCGACCGTCCCCTCGTGCCCCCGCCTGACCTGGGCATGCTGTTTCCCCAGCCGGCTCGTCCTGGCCCTTCGTCGGCTGCAGGCGGCCGGGCGGATGGTACCAAGGAGACGCAGCCAGAGGCCGCCTCCCTTCTTGGTGATTACCAGGATCCCTTCTGGAGCCTTTTCCACGACTCTCACCTGCTGAAGAATGCCTGGCTTTCCAAGAGCTCTGACCCACTGGACCCCGGGACCGGGAGCCTTGGGAGAGCACACACAGCCCCGCTGCAAATCAAGGCCTCAGCGGCCGACGACCTGCCACCGGAGCAGGGGCCGAACGATGTGGATCACTGGATGACAGTCAGTGACAAGGACAAGAGGACGGTGCTGCAGGTGTTTGACCCGCTGGCAGAAACATGAGCGGGAGGCATGGACGGCAGCGCTCTCCTAGAACGTGCGCCTTCCTCCCTTTGGCATCTCTTTCCAGGGCACAGCCCTGAGCCTTGGCCTCACCCCCCCACCCCCGGGTCAAAAGAGACCTCTCTTTAAAGGCACACTGAAAACACAATTGTCCTATCACTCTTGTGTAGTTCACAGAAATCGTGTCTCTTACTCAACAAGATGATTATTCAGTTCTATTCCAGACGTGTGCATTTTAGTTTCCTAGAGTCTGGTTAGAGTTGGTGTGTGGACTTGAGGAAAGGGAATCTAGCTGATAATGTCTGAGAAGCGCTCTCTCGTTAGATTTTAAATGGTTTTTCAATTTATGCGTGTATGTGGGTGTTTTAAATTTTTGTTTATATTTTACAGATTTTGGGGACAGCTGTATGGTGAACCACCTGAAGGTTGAGCTATAAAACTAAAAGGTGGCTGGGACCAGTAAGAGCTGTGGACCTGACTTGCTAATACCAGGTTACAAAAATAATAATAAGTTGGACGCCCCCAATAGATCAACCAAATGACTAGACTGTACATTCCCGTGAGCCTTTGTGTTTATTTACATACGTGTAAACTGGCCTTGATCAGGTGGGAGATGGTGTCCTACACCGCCTGGGGTCTGAAGCACATCCCATTTGCTTACCCTGAGCTGAAGCTGGCTGCAGACTCCTTCCTGCATCGTGTCCTGGATAGTGCCTGCCGCCTAGAGCACTACAGTCTTGAGCCCACGTGGACGAGTTAAGCTGGTTTTTGTGCAGTGGCTCTTCCCTATGAGAGGAAACCCGGTGGCTTCTTTCTCCCCTTACATTCCATACCAAGTAAAAGCACACACCGTGAAAACCCACACCGGCACATGATATTGGTCCTCGCTGTTGCATTATGAAGAATATGTATTTTAGCCTGGTCTACCTGCCTGGGGCTTCAGGAAGGAGAGTTTCCCCTTGTCCCTGTGTAAGAAACCCCAGGGCAGCATTTTTGGGTTTGCTTATCTATCTGTTTATTAGATTTACTGTTTTTGTCGATACATTTTTCTATACATTTGCAATACCACTTCTTGCCCTAATCCGTCATTTAGAACGATATCACCATACTAGTTTACATTTTAAGAATGAGGTTATAAGGCATAGAATCCATTTGGAGCGGATACCATATTTTCGGTAACAGGAAATTCACTGGTGAAATCTTAGTATGCCACATGCCATATTTAGGAGTTTTTAATGCCCTAGGGTCGTACAGCAGTGATTCTGTATTATCCCTAATGTGGCCGGAGAATTGCTGCACTAAATGCTAGTGGTTAGGCTGGCGAGATTCATCTGCCGAGGTATACTGCTCTCTTTTTACCTCTGGGATTTCAGAATTATTTCTCATTGCCACTATCAGGATACACTGCAGATTATTTAAGTTTGGCGCTCAAAACAGAAATGAAACCACCACATTTATCACATTTCATCTGAAAACCAGTAAGAGAAAAAGGTATTAGCGACCCCCAGAGATCAACAGAGCGTACATGTAGTTGATCAACAGTACATGTACATGGCTGGTAAAAGGTGGTGTTTCTGGCCTTCGCTGATGAAGACACTTTCTGTAGTCAGTACTTTATATCCCGTTACCTCTCCACACACAAGCAAACAACATCATTCTTGAAGAGTTAGGGAGAGAAAGAACAGAAGATGGGTAAGCAGCCCGGAGAAGCTAATGATTTGCCAGGATTCACTTTGCTACTAAGGGTACAACTGGGAATGGAATCAAAGATTTCTTAATTCAAATGTTCTTTCCTCTGTCACCTCTTTTTCCCATAAAAAGGAGGTGAATTTGAAAGCAGGTGTATGTATCACAGCAGTGAGTTGCAGTGCTGGAATTAGGCCTAATTTTCAGGTTTCTTCTTTGTTCTAGATGCAAGTAGTCATAAGTGCGACAGAGAACAGAATTTTAATTCAGAAGGTGCTCATCACACAGGTAGCTCTTAAGAGTCTGACAGTATTAACACAGAATTCTGTTGCCCTCAGGAGGCAGACCCCAAGAAAAATGATCAGGAGTTTAGCATAAAGAACAAATATTATGTGATGAGACGTGTTCAAATTTAGTGAACAACGTAGACTGAATTTTGAGGTGATCATAGGTAAGGTTCACACACCAATGTTCTCTTTAAAAAAAAAGGACAATTGGAATTGCCTTATTTATTTTTTAGATCAGTGCTCTGATAGTTTGTAGGTTTCCCAGGTTCGCAGCAGAGTCAGTTGAGTAATCTGACAATGAGCAGCTACCACCCTGGGGATTTCATCCTGTGGGTTTTTTTTATTTTTGGTCTTTCTCTGCTCCTGTACAGGCCGTGCAGTTTCTTCAGTACTGCTCTGTAAGACAGTACAGGTCACTGCAGAGAATTTGAGGCACAGAACTTTACAATTCAGCATTTTCTCTTTGACCCCAGTTATATAATTTTTCCAACATAATCTCTGACTTCTTGCCTATTTTTAAAGTTTGTTCCAGTAAATGACTGAAATTAGGACATCTGCCCAAGCAATTCCTGTAAAAGTTTAAAGTTGTTGAAATTCAAGATACAATAAAATTCTCCTGATACATAGACGTACAAGCAAAGTAATGTGTTAAAACATTCGCTTTATAATTAAGCAATTTTATCAGAAAGCTACAAAAATTATTTATTGGGTGACTAGTGATTAATGAAAACCCTGTAACGTTTATTTGAAGTGATAATTTGTACTGCAATTGTAAAAAAAATGCCTATTAAATGTTTTGTTTTTTTAATTTGGCTTGTTTCTTTGCAGGTATGGAAAGAACTGTGGGGTATCTTCTTTGGCTAGCCTTCTATTCTGGATGAAATGTGATTACTAGTTTTTCCTCTGAGTTTGGGTCTTGGTTCCTTTTTCAGCCACCACATTAAGTTGAAAAAGCATCAAACTCATAATGTGGTTAAGAATTTATGACTTGAATGTTGCCAGCAGGGAACACTAAAATAACATATGTAATAACTTCATGCTACATTAGCTGGAAGACTTGAGAGACGCAAGAATTCTCTTCCTATAGGATCTCCTAGCAACTTCCAAAACCTTAGACTGCTAGGTTAATTTGAGTACATTGTTGTGTAGAAGCAGGCAAAAGGGAGCAAACAAAGTCCTGTCCAGGTTTGTTCTTAGCTAATTACCACAGTAAATATAAATGTTTTCAGATGACTTTCATGAACAGGAATATACCAACCATCTCAAAATAGTAAAGCTGGCTGGTCCCTCCTGACCAGTAAGTACAATATTGAAATCATTTAATCTGAACACACAGCTCTGTGACTTGGATGGGGAGGAAGGAAACAGCTGTTTACAGTGCCTGCCTTTTCTAAGGTAATGGCAGAGAGATATGAAACTCACTCTCATACAGGACAAACTGTTTATGCATATATAATTATCTCAGGCAGGAGAATACAAATGATAGAAGTGATTAATTGTGAACAGAGGTCAAAGAAGATAGGAGAGGATTAAGAATTTGACAAATAGCAAAGTGGGTCTGTATACATGGAAAAGATGTTAGCTGATGGGAAAGCATTTCAGTGGACCATAAATGACTGTTTAGGATTTTATTCTGTATATAATAGAAGTAGTGGGTAGCAGAAGTACCTACATAAATCTGTGTGTTAGAGTCTTAGGATTGCAGGGTTTGTCTAGGCTAATAGCAAGTCTTCAAAGCATCTTGGAATATAGTTTATGAGTGGAGTGAGGTAGGGGTCCAGCATCACCTTGCTGAGGGATAGTTATATTGTATCATTTTTTAAGTAACAAACCATTCCCCTTGTTTCCTTTAATACGGTTTCTCAAGGTTATTCAATTTTATTGACATTTTCAAATAACATTGGGATTTATATAGCCTATTTCATTTTTTTCTGTTGATTTTTTAAACATTTTTCATTAACTTCAAGTTATCTGTAATTTGCCTCTTTAAATTTTAATTTTGTATTTTTCTATTTTTTCCCTTAATTTTATAATTAAAAGTAGCACTAGATTTCATTATCTTTAGTCTTTCTCACTTAAAAGTAAAGACATTTAAAGTTATATATTTTCCCCTGATTATAGCTTTAACTGTACCCTATGCATTTTGGCATGAAATTGATGTTCTTTTCATTACTTTCTAGATTAATTTGCTTTTATTTACTCTTTCATCCAAGGGAGACTAATTTTCCAATAGTTAAGGGTTTGTTTGGCATTGAAAAATTGTTTACCCCTAATTTTTGGGATTTAAAATTTATCAAGGTTTGCTCTGTGGTCAAGTGCAGTATTAGTTTTTGAAGTGTGTTCATCAATGTAGAATAAAAAATTTCTTAGTAGTAGGATACAAAATGTGTGTGTGTGTGTGTGTGTGTGTGTGTGTGAGAGAGAGAGAGAGAGAGAGAGAGAGATTTGCAGTGCCGATTCCTCTGTAGACCAAATGGAACAGGTCTTTCTGCAAGGCAGATCTGGGAAGGGTGAGTAGGGGGGTGGGTGCAGGCTCTAGTTATCCAATGCAGTGGCCTCCCATTATTCTTACCAAGATTCCTTAGTTTATTGAATTAATGCTTCTCAATTTTTTTATATGTTTATTCATTTTTGAGAGAGAGAGAGACAAAGAGTATGAGCAGGGACAGGTAACGAGATGGGGAGAGAGGATCCGAAGCAGGCTCTCCCCTGATAGCACAGAGCCCGATGCGGGACTCAAACTCAAACCACAAGATCATGACCTGAACCAAAGTCAAACACTTGATCAACTGAGCCACCCAGGTGGCCACCCTCAATTTGTTGTCTTTTGATCATTCTCTAGATATATTGAATGATTGCATTTGGTAATTTTGACTAATTTAACAGATGGCTCTCCAAGGGAAATGTTTCCCTGTGCTCTTCATCCTCCCATTCCTTCTGCCCCCTGGGAAGTCTGTTCTGTGTCCACCAGCCTACTTGTCAGTCTCTGTGCCCATACTATGTTGTCTTAATTTTATATAAATTTGATAACTAGCAAAACAGTCCCTCCTACCTCATTCTTTTTCTTGAGGCTGTCTTGGCTTTTCTTGACTCTTTGCAATTCCATGTAAATTTTAGCAACAATTCATCAAGTCCCATTAAAATAAAAACTCTTGGAATTTTTTACTGAGAATGCATGGAATAGAATAGACATCTTTACAGTACTGATTCTTCAGTCTAGGAACATAATGTACCCTTTTAAAGATTTCAGTGTTTCACAAAGTTTTAAACTTGTTATAAATATTTCTAAATATATATGAAATCAGAGGGAATAGTTTGAACCCTCATGTCTATCACCAGGATTTAATAGTAACACTTTGCTATATTTGCTTTATATTTTTCTTTTGAAATATATTTTAAATTTTGTAATGTTTAGTTTTGAGAGGGAGGTGGAAGGTCAGAGAGAGAGGGAGACACAAAATCTGAAGCAGGACCCAAGCTCTGAACTGTCAGCACAGAGCCCGATGGGAGGCTCACACTCATAAACCACAAGATTACGACCTGAGCCGAAGTTGGATGCTTACACAACTGAGCTACTCAGGTGCCCCCACTTTTTAAAAAATTTTTAATGTTTATTTAGTTTTGAGGAGGGAGAAGGGCAGAGAGAGAGGGAGTCTTTTGAAATATTTTAAAGCAATGCTGCTCATGGCATTTGAGTCCCAACTAAATACTTCCAATATGTAACTCTAAATAACATTTTTATAACCTTCATACCATGATTATATCTAACAATTCTTACTTTAAAATCCATTTGCTATTTTTGGCTGGTATACTTAAATATGAGTTTTATTGTGTGTATTGACTGCATCAATCTTGTTAAAGTCTCATAAAATTCTAACAATTTACTGTATTTCAGTATAGCTAACACACCACCCATATACTGTACGATAACATACCGTTGTAACATACACCATGTATGTACTATTATTCTTAAGAAGGTGCTATGGCCTGAATGTCTGTGTCCTCCCAAAATTCATATGTTGAAATAAATCTTAACCCCTAAAGATGATGGCATTAGGAGGTGGGGGTCTCCTCTGGGAGGTGCTTAGGTCATGAGGGTGGAGCCTTCACGAATGAGATTAGAATTATTATTTTTTTTAAGTGTATTTATTTTGTGAGAGAGAGAATTCTGTCTCCTGACATGGAGCTCAATCTCCAGAACCGTGAGATCATGACCTGAGCTGAAATCAAGAGTTGGACGCTTAACCGACTGAGCCACCCAGGTGCCCTGAGATTAGAGTTCTTGTAAAAGAGACCTCGCTGAGACCCCTCACCCTCTCCACATGTGAGGACACAGCAACTGCCAGCTATGAGCTATGAAAAGGTGTTTTACCAGAACATGCCCGTGTTGGTGCCCTGATCGTGGACATCCAGCCTCCAGAACTGTGAGGATAGATGTCTGTTTATAAGCCCACCAGCCTCTGGGTGTTTTGGTGTAGCCGCCCAAACGGATAAGACAGGCTTCCAACTTAATTACATCTGCTCATCTGTTGTGAGATGCAGCCCAATTACAGATGTTAAAATAATTTTTAACGTGTCTTAAAATTGATAAAATATGGTCTCTGTAGATTCTTTTGGATTTTCTATGTAGACAAGCATATCTTCTACAAACACGTTTTGTTTCTTGCTTTCCCATTCCTGTACCTTTTTATGCTATTTTCTTGCCTTACGGAGCTGGCTAGAACATTTAGCACAATGTTACATAAAATTGTTGATAGGGATTCTCCTCAAAAGGAAAGTTTTTTGTTCTTTGTTCTCTAGACACCATTTTTATTAGGTTTAGGGAAATTCTCCTCCTGGATTGCTAAGCTTTTCTTTTCCACGAATAGTTGAATTTTATCAGCCATTTTTTTGCATGTATTGAAAGGATTAATTTTTTCCCTTTTTGTTAATACAGTGAATTACACTGATCAATTTTCCAATGCAAAACAAGTTTGCATTTTTGGTATAAATCCAACTTGGACAAATTATATTATTTTTTAAACTATTGCTAGATTTAGATTGTCGGTATTTTTAAGACTTTGGAAGGATGTTCATAATTGAGATTCTCTCTCTCTCTCTCTCTCTTTTTTTTTTTTTTACTGTCCTTGGTAGCAAAGTTTCAGTAACCTCATAAGTTGGGGAGTCTGCTCTTTTAACTGGAAGAATTCAACATTGGAATTATTTTCTCCTTAAATTTTTGGTAGAGTTCACCAGTAAAGTCAACCAAGTCTGTAGTTTCTTTGTGAGATTTTTTTTTAAATCACTGATTCTGTTTCTGCAATACTCATAGGAGTCTCTACTTCCTGGGCAAATTCTCTACATCCTGGACTAGTTGGGTAAGCTATATTTTTCTTGGAATTTTTTATTTCACCTAAAATTTAATATTATTGATCTAAAAGTATTTATAATATCCTCTTTTAATGTTTACATTATAGTGATAACTCCTTTTGATTCCTAATACTTGTAAATTGTCCCTTTTTCTCTTATGTGGTCTCACTAGAGGTCTGTCAATTTTATTAGCCTTTTCAAAGAATCAACTCCTAGTTTTGTTGAGACTCTGTTTTATGTTTGTTTTCTACTTAACTAATTTGTGTTCTTTTTAAATTCTTTCTATATTCTTTAAATTTTATTTTGCTGTTCATTTTTCTAATTTCTTGAGATCAGTGCTTAGCTCATTCGACTATTTGGCCAAATTTGAAAAGATTGCATATTCTCCATTCCTTAGGTACAGTACTCTAAATATTTCAGTGGGTGAAGTCTGGGAAGCATGTAGTTCAAATCTTATATTCTCCCCCTCTTTTTTTTTTTTTTTTTTTTTTTTTTTTTTTTTTTTGGTCTGCTTGTTCTATCAGTTCCAAGAGCCATATAATAAAATCTCTCATGCTGTCTATTTCTTCTTGTGGTTTTCTCCATTTTTGCATTATATAATTTAGGCCATATACTCACATTTATATACAATTAAAATTTACTATTTTCCCGGTGAAGTATCTTTTTCCACGATGAAATGACCCTCTTTTTCTCTAATAATTCTTGCCCTAAAGTATGTTTTATCTGATACAGCTACACCATCTTGCTTTTGGCATTTTCATGACATGTCATTTTCCAATTTGAACTGTGCCCTCAGGCTTCAGATGGGTCTATTATAAATGGCATATAATTGAATGTTGTGTTTTCTTATCTAGCCTGATATATTTATCTTTTAACTGGGATATTTAGTCCATTTACATTTAATGTAATAATTGCTATATTTGGGGTTAAATTTTACCGTGTTGTCTATACTTTCTCTATGTACACGTGTTCTTTCTTTTCCTCTCCTTTAATGCCTTCTTTTGGATTTTTATCATTCCTTTTTCTCTTAGTTTGTAAGTCATTGTACCCTATTTTTGTTGGTTACATTTTTATTGGTTATCTTAGAAATTACAACATGTGCCATTAAATTCTCCAAGTCTGATGTTAACTATTAGTCTACCTTCCTCTTGAATAGGACAGTGACCTTGGAACACTTTAACTCCATATATACCATCCCAAATATAGTTGCTGTATATTTTAATTTTACATATCTTAATACCCACTCATGTCATTGTTCTTGTTTTGTACAATCCATTTTCATTTAGTTTATCCAGATAGTTGCTTCTTATTTCACACTACATTTTTCCTTAAATCTCAGCACCCCTGGCTAGATCATTTATTTACCTTCTATCTGAAGTACATCTTTTAACATTTCCATTACAGAAAGCCTATTGGTGGTAAACTTTTAATTTATATAAAATAGCCATTTCATCTTAATATTTTAAATGTCTTGTTATTTTTACTGAAAGTATAATTCTAGAGTTTTCTTTCAGCATACTGGCAATCCCATTGCAAAGTTTTCTGGCTTCCATTTACTGGTGACTTCTCAACAGCAGAAATCTTAAGTGTTGCTCCTTTAAACTTTTTTGCTCTTGTCTTGGATTTTCTGAAGTTTCACCATGTTGTGTATAGATTTGGCTTTATTTTTATTTGCTCTACTTTGGATGTGTTGAACTTATTTGATCTGTGGTTTGGTGTCTTCCATCAGTTCTGGAAACTTTTCAACCATTATCTCTTCAAATACTACCTCTGGGACATTCTTTTTCTCCTTTCTTTTTGGTACCCTAATGAAACATATAATGGAATTTGTTATCTTTTTACTTGCTTATATCCTTAGTCTCTCTTCTGTATTTTCCATCTTTTTGTCTCTGCTGAACTCTGGATAATTTTTCTGACCTCTCTTCCAGTTCACTAATTTTCTTTAGTTGTGTCTAATGTAATTTCAGCCTTCTTTTCTAGAAACTATTTTTGGTACTTTCTAAAATCTAAGTAACTATATAGTTTCCTTTTTTTAAAGTTTATTTATTTTGAGAGAAAGAGAGAGAGCGCACGTGCTCAACTGGGGAAGGGGCAGACAGAAAGGGAGAAAGAGAATCCCAAGCAGGGCTCAATGTCACAAACCGTGAGATGGTGACCTGAGCTGAAATCAAGAGCTGGACGCTTAACTGACTGAGCCACTCAGGCACCCCTTGTTTCCTGTTTCTAGAGAAATTTCACCCTTGTGTTCTTAAAAGAATAATAATAAGCATAGTTATTTTTTATCATCTATATCTGATAGTTACAGTACCTCAGTACTTTTCGGAGGGAGGGATTTTGCTATTTGTTTCCATTTGTGTTATCTTATTTTCTTGTATGCCAGTTATCTTTGTTTATTGATTATGCCATTTGGAAAAGTGTCTGTAGGAATAATTTAAGGGCTGGTATGAATATATCTTCCTCCTTTCTGGGATGTCTGGGGACACTATCAGTATGGGATCCTCTGATTCAAATTGTAGGTGTGCAATTCTCTGGACTACTCAGGAGTCATGAACACAGGAGGTTTACTTCCAGGTCATCCTTACTTTGTATCTATAGCCCTTTACAGTCCCAGCTTAATGACTGTGTGGAGTTATCAGATCCCTTGGCCAACCCTATGCGTTGACTTCTGTCCCCTTCACCATGGAAATTTGCCAAAAATCACAGCTCATCTCTATTGTTTGTTTTGGCTCTGCAAGTGACCTCAAAGTTGGGCCTTGCACAAAGATGTCCAGCTAAGGAGGGTAAGTGGGATCAGAAATAGAACTCCTGTTTTATGTCACAAGCTGTGTGCTGGAGGAAGAAAGCCCTTTTAAAAATTATCTGATCACAGGGGACATTTTTTGTAAATACCAGATATGCCAGTGGCATCCTTGCCTCAAGCAAAAGTTTCGTTTCTGGTTTCTTGCCTTATCCTCTATTTAGTCAATAATTTTTGTGTTAGCACTTTGATCAGTTGGAAAACATTTCATCCAGATGTATTGGTTGTCCTCACTGGGAATTAGTTCCAAATAATCTAGCCTGCTATTACTGAAAGCAGAAGTCTATAGTTAATTTTTAAGATTTCTTTTTCACTAATATTTCAACTTATCTTTGTTCTTCTAAGATACACTCTAGCTTATGTATGTTGCAAAAACTTGACTAATCACAGTGGCTGTGATTTTCATTCTTGACTTCTATAGAGCCTCCTTTTTAGAATAAATTTGTGTATCAAAATAAACCCTAATAAAAATTCAGCATTCCAGAAAAGTATAAAAAGCTAAAAATTCACCCCAAATCTACCCAGAAATAATTATCATTAATGTTATTTATTATTCTAGAAAATTTTCTGTGTGTAATGTACAGTAACATATAAGATGATTAATACTTTAACATACTATATGCCATTGTGTAGTAATAACCTTAATTCACCAGAAATGAACCTAAGAGGATCAAACTACAGGAACTGATTAACAATATTCTCTGTGTTCCTTAGGCTTGAGCGTGTTGCTCCATTACCTTTGTAGCCATTTCAAGGGCAGTTTACCTGAGGACATAATTCTTGGTTTCCAAAGTTACCGTTTTCTAACACAAGAGCTTTTTGCTTGTTTGTTTTTAGGATTTTTATTTGCATTTTATAGTGCGGTATTTTCGGGGAGCCTGGGCTCAGTCAGTTAAGCATCTGACTTCGGCTCAAGTCATGATCTCATGGCTCATGAGTTCGAGCCCTGCATCAAGCTCTGTGCTGACAGCTCGGAGCCTGGAACCTGCTTTGGATTCTGTGTCTCCCTCCCTCCCTGCCCCTCCCCCGCTCACACATGCACATGCTCCGCTCTCCCTCTCTCTCTCTCAAATAAATAAACATTAAAAAAATATTTTTGGGGCACCTGGGTGGCTCAGTCAGTTAGGCGTCCGACTTTGGCTCATGTCATGATCTCGCGGTTCGTGAGTTCGAGCCCTACATCAGGCTCTTTGCTGACCGTTAAGAGCCTGGAACCTGCTTTGGATTCTGTCTCCCTTTCTCTCTGCCCTCCTCTGCTCACACTCTGTCTCTGTCTCTCAAAAATGAATAAATGTTAAAAAAAAAAGTTTTAATATTTTTAGATAAAGTGCAGTATTTTCATCCTTTTTTTTCCCCTGTAAGCCTGGATTTAGTCAATAAGCAGATTTGTCAGAAAAGGCATATGGGTTCCTATTGCCTTGAGTTTATGTTGGCAGTGTAAGTCTTTTACCTTTATAGCTGAATAACTTTTAATCTCTTACCGTCTAATTACTTTATTTTCTTTCTGTATCTACTGTGGTTCAGCACTCATGGAGCAATCACTGTGTTAAGAGGATTTTCATCCATGTCTCTCTTTTTTGACATGGTCTCTCTTTTATTCTGTAATTGTGCTGATTTGGTTTTCATTTTGTTTCCATATCTCGGCCTTTTTCCCTGTATGTCCCTTTTTGCTGCTGTTATTCAGAGAGGATGTTTTCTTTTAGAACTGAACCTTCAGACATCCTTACATACCTGGGTGAGTTTTTTTCTTTATTATTGTTTAAGTGTCATGCAATTTCTTTTCATCTTGCTTGTGCATCATAAACTTCACCTAGATCCATTTGACATAATAAATGGAGGATGAACTCTCCTGACAAACCCTCCCTCCTCATCTGAGGCTCCTTTTTGGCCATCCATGTTTGACATTACCACTCCTTCTCTCTTCGTTTATCTGAAGGTGGGAAGGGGCAAAGTTTCCCCTCCAGCACAGCTGGGGTGAGTCACATACTGTCCTTGTTAGAAGATCTGGCCTCTTGTTCCTCTCGGGGGTTTGTAACAGTGTTGGGGTCCACTTCACTTAGAGTGATTGTATCTTATTTCCATGAGGGCTTTAGAAAACAAAGCCTGGCTATTTCAGTTTTTGAGTGTTTTAACATTTTCAATGATAGATGAGGTTTCCAACCTCAAGACTTTTCCCCTAACTTTGCTCAGCACTATGTCCCTCCCTCTTTATCCACAAAATACAGAACTATTATCAAAATTCTCAAGGTTGTTTTGATTAACCTTCTCTGATATCACTTATTTTTCTTAACCATCAGTTTTCAAAGTTAATGGCATGAGCTTTTAGTCCTTCCATTTTTTTTGTTTGCTGCTGAATTATTTTTTTCTACTTTTCCTCTTTTTTCCTATTTTTCTCCTTTTTATTAGGTATTGGGGAGAAAAATTCTAAATTCTAAGATCAGCTTGAAAGTCCTAGACTATTTGCTCTTGTGACTTTGTCAGTTTTTAAAATTAATGGTGTGAAATGTTTTCTGAAGATATTGTGACAAACATGCATAGATTTAAAATTTTTTTAATGTTTATTCATTTTTGAAAGAGTGTGAGTGGGGGAGGGGTAGAGAGAGGGAGACACAGAATCTGAAGCAGGCTTCAGGCTCTGAGCTGTCAACGCAGAGCCTGACATGGGGCTCGAACTCAGACCACGAGATCACGACCTGAGCTAAAAGTTGGATGCTTAACTGACTGAGCCACCTGGGCGCCCCAAACATGCATGGATTTTAAAAGCAAAACTGGAGAGGTTCTTGGTGGCTCAGTCAGTTGAGTGTCCGATTCTTGATTTTGGCTCAGGTCATGATCCCAGCAGGGTGGGATCGAGCCCTGCATCGAGCTCTGCACATCGAGCTCTGCACTGAGTGCTGACCATGGAGCTCGCTTGAGATTCTCTCTCCCCCTTCCCCCACCCCTCTCCTTTACTCGCACTCTCTCTCTCTCTCTCAAATAAAAATAAAAATAAAAACTGGGTTTAACTTTCACTCTCAATAGTGTTGAGACTTTATACCAGTTTTATGGTTTTTTCCTAATATGGCTAATAAAGCTATTTTCTATAAAAGCTATTTTATATGTATATATAATACACCCAGAAGTGATACACCCAGAAGTCTATTTACCATACATCACCCTACAGTCTACCCCTTTCATCCACCCACCCCTCGACACACTTCCCCTCTGGAGACTACCAACTGTTCCCTGTATCTGAGTTTGCTTACTTGCTTTTTTTTTTTTTTTTTAATTTCACATATGAGTAAAATCATAAGGTATTTGTCATTCTTCTTCTGATTTATTTCACATAGTATAATACCCTCCAGGTCCATCTGTGTTGCAAATGGCAAGATTTTGTTCTTTTTATGGCTGTCATTCCATACATTGGCTATTGTAAGTAATGCTGCAGTGAACATAGGGGTGCATATGTCTTCTTGAATTAGTGTTATCTCATTTTTCAGATAAATACCCAGTAGTGGAACAGCTGGATCGTATGTTAAAATTATTTAAAAAATTTTTTTAAATGTCTCTTTATATTTGAGAGAGAGAGTGTGACAGTGTGTGAGCAGGGGAGGGACATAGAATCCGAAACAGGCTCCAGACTCTGAAGTGTCAGCACAGAGCCCGATGTGGGGCTTGAACTCACAAGCCATGAGATCATGACCTGAGCCAAAGTCCAACACTTAACTGAGTGAGCCCCCCAGGCACTCCACCTGGATCATACGTTAGTTCAATTCTTAATTTTTTTGAGGAATCTCCATACTGTTTTCCATAGTGGCTGTGCCAATCTACAATCTTACCAAAGGGGTACAAGTGTCCCTTTTTCTCCACATCCTCTCCAACACCTGTTATTTCTTGTCCTTTTAACAGTAGCCTTACGGGTGTGAGGTGATAATCTGTGATTTTGATTTGCATTTCCCCCTAATAATTAGCTACGTTGAACATTTTTTCATGTGCCTGTTGCCCACCTGTATGTTCTCTTTGGGAAAATGTCCTCTGCTCATTTTTTTAAATTGGTTTGTTTTGTTGTTGAGTTGTAGGAGTTCTTTATTTTAGATATGAACCTCTATTAGGTGTATGACTGCAATTATTGTCTGCCATTCAGTAGGTTGCCTGTTCATTTTGATGATAATTTCCTTCACTGTGCAGAAGCCCTTGAGATTGATGTGGTCCCATTTGTTTATTTTTGCTTCTGTTTCCTTTGATTTTGGAGTCTGGCCCACAAAAGCATTCCTAAGACCAATGCCATGGAGCTTACCAGCTGTTTTCTTCTAGGAATTCTATGCTTTCAGGCCTTATATCCAAGTTTTTAAATCCATTTTTAGTTAACATTTGTATATGGCCTAAGATAGGAGTCTAGTTTCATTCTTTTGCATGTTGCTGACCAGTTTTCCAAAACTCATTTATTGAAGAGACCATCCTTTCTCCATTGTATGTTCTTGGCTCCTTTGTCATGAATTAACTGTCCATGTACGTGTGGGTTTATTTCTGGGCTTTCAGTTCTGTTCCATTGATCTGTGTGTGTGTTTTGTGCCAGTTCCATACTGTTTTGAATACTGTAGCTTTGTAATATAGTTTGAAAACAGGGAGTGTAATATGTCTAGCTTTGTTCTTTCTCAAGATTTCTCTGGCTTTTGTGGTTCCTGCAAATTTTAGAATTTTTCTTCTAGTTCTGTGAAATATGCCATTGGAATTTTGACAGGGATTCAGCTAATCTACCTCATATTCTTACATAAAGCAACACTGGTACATAGGTACTCAGTAAGTGTTCACTGAATTACAGTTCTATTTTATTATAGTGATGAGAAGCCAACTAAGAGGTTATTATAGTTCAGGCCAAATGTGAAAACCTGAACTGAAGACTGGCAGGAGAAATGGAAAAGGATTCTGGTACATTTTAAGTAGACTAGATAGCATTTTGTAATTAAACATATATGGGAAAGAGAAGTCAAAAAATTGAAGAGTCCTGTTTGAAGGAATATAATGAATTACCTGAAATAGAAACAGAATAAGTGGACTTGACTGACGATAAACAGAATATGCAATTCTTAAGGCTCTTGATGTTTTAAAAGAATTTTAATGAAAAAATTTTAATGAAAAAATTCAGCTTTATTGAGGTATAATTGACATATAAAATTAAGATAGTCAAAGTATACTTGTGGTGATTTGATACAAATATATAGTGTGAAAATATTTCCCCTGTCTAGTTAATTAACACATTCACAAACACATTTAATTCAGTTAATTAACATGTCACCACCTCACATTTGTGTGTGTGTGTGTGTGGGTGTATGTGTATGTGTAAGAACATTGAAGTTTTACTCTTAGCAAATTTGAATAGTACCTATGTTTTACATTAGATCTCCAGACCTTATTCATCTTATGCTGAAAGTTTGTACCCTTTCCTCCAACCTCTAGCCCCTGGCAAATCATTTTCTTTGAGTTTGACCTTTTTTCTTTTTCTTTTTTTTCTTTTTTTTTTTTTTAAGATTCCACTTATAAGTGATACCATACACTATTTGCCTTTCCCTGTCTGGCTTACTTAGCCATAATGCCCTGAGGGTCCATCATGTGGTTAGAAATGACAGGACTTCTTCTTTTCTCATGGCTGAATAAAGTCTGTTGTATGTATACACCAAGTCTTCTTTATCCATTCATCTGTTAATAGACACTTAGGTTGTCTCCTTTTCTTGGCTATTGTGAGTAATGCTGTAATAAACTTGGGAGTCCAGATATCTCGATATTTTGTTTTCGTTCCTTTGGATATTTATAAAGGTTGCTGGGTTATATGGTAGTTTTTAGTTTTTAAAGGAACCTCCATACTGTCTTACATAGTGGCCACACCAATTTACATTCCTACCAGCAGTGTACAAATGTTCCCTCTCTTCCATATCCGTGCCAACACTTGTTACCTCTTCTCTCTCGATGATAACCATTCTAATCATGAAAGGATATCTCATTGTAGTTTTGATTTGAATTTGATTTGAACTGATGATTAGTAATGTAGAGCACATTTTCATATACCTGTTAGCTATTTGTATGTCTTCCTTGGAAAAATGCCCATTTTAAAATCAAATTGTTTGAGATTTACTCTTAAGTTGTATGTATTCTTTATATATTTTAGAATATTAGTCCCTTATCAGATATATGATTTGCAAATATTTTATCCCATTAAGTAGGCTACCTTTTCTTTCCTTTGCTGTGCAGAAAGTTTTTTAGTTTGATAATGTTCCAATTGTTTATTTTGATTCTCTTCCTTTTGTTTTTGGTGTCAAATCCAAAAAATCACTGTCAAGACCAATGTTAAGATGCTTATCAGCTATGTTTCCTTCTAGGAGTTTTATGGTTTAAGGTCTTACATTCAAGTCTTTAATCTATTTTGAGTTGATTTTTGTGTATGGTATAGATAGCGGTTCAGTTCCATTCTTTTGCATGTGGCTGTCCAGTTTTCCCAACACCATTCATTGAAGAGACTACCTTTCCCATCAATATATTCTTGGCTCCTTTTCCATAAATTGATCATATATGCACAGGTTTATTTCTGGGCTCTCTGTTCTGATCTGTTGTCTTTTAATGCCAATATCATACTGTTTTGGTTAGTGTAGCTTTGTGATATAGTTTGAAATCAGTAAGTGTGCTGCCTTGTTTCTCTTTCTCAAAATTGCTTTGGATCTTTTAGATCTTTCATGGTTCCACAAACATTTTAGGATGGTTTCTTCTATTTCTGAGAAAAATACCATTTGAATTTTGATAGGGACTGCATTGAGTCTGTAGATCGCTTTGGGTAATATGGACATTTTAACAATATTAAGTCTTTCAGCCCATAAACAGGAATATCTTTCCATTTATGTCTATTTCTCTCATCAATGTCTTACCATTTTTAGTGTACAGATCTTCCAATTCATTTAAATTTAGTCTTAGTTATTTTATTACTTTTGATACAATTGTAAATTAATTTCTAATAGTTTGTTATTAGTGTATGGAAAGGTAACTGATTTTTGTATGTTAATTTTGTATCCTGAACCTTTACCGAATTCATTTATTCTAAAAATTTTTAGTGGAGTCCTTAGAGTTTTCTAAATAAAATGTCATCTGCAAATTGAAACAATTTTACTTCTTCCTTTACAATTTGGATGACTTTTCTTTTCTTGCCTAATTGCTCTGGGGTTAGGACATCCAGTAGTATGCTGAATAAAAAATGGCCAAAAAAAAAAAAAAAAGTGGTGAGAGTAAGAGTATTCTTGTTCCTGATCTTAGAGGAAATGCTTTCAGCTTTCCACCTTTCCATATTAGCTGTGTGCTTGTCATATTAAGCTGAAGCACATTCCCTCTCTACCCAATTTGTTGAGAGTTTTATATCATGCATGAATGTTGAATTTTGTCAAATATTTTTTCTTCCTTTATTTTGTTAATGTGGTGTATCACATTGATTGATTTGCAGATACTGAACCATCTTGAATCCCTGGAATAAATCCCACTTGATCATGGTGTAGGATGTTTCTAATTTACTGTTGAATTCAGTTGGCCATTATTTTTCTGAACATTTTTGCATCTATTTCATCAGGGAGGTCATGTCCTTGTCAGGTTTTTATTTCAAGGTAATGCTGGTCTTATAAAATGAGTTTGGAAGTAGTCCCCCCTCTTCTACTTTTTGGAAGAGGTTGAGAAGGATTGGTGTTAATCCTTCTTTAAATATTTGGTAGAATTCACCAGTGAAATGATCTGGTCCAGAACTTGTGTTGGATTTTTTTGACTAATGATTCAATCGTCTTACTAGGACTGTGCAGATTTTCTATTTCTTTACAATTCAATCTTGGCACATTGTATGTCTAGGATTTTATCCATTTCTTCCAGGGTGTCCATTTTAATGGCTAATAATTCTTCCTATTAGTATCTTATGATTCTCAGTATTTGTGTGGTGTTAGTTGTAATGTCTCTCTCTCTCTCTCTCTCTCTCTCTCTCTCAAGTTCCAAAAAGGTTTTATTACTTAAAGAGGAGAGATTCAGTTCTTGGCTGCCACTTTCCTCATGCCAGGATGTTGCCTAGCTCCTTGCTCCTCCTTTTGGCATAGATACGTCGCCACTCTCTTCTTGACGAACTTGAGGGTGCACTTGTCCTTGGGGACCTTGAGCAGTTCCACAGCATGCCACTTATATGTGACAAGGCTGCATACCTCTTAGATCTTCCACATGAACTTGGTGTGCTTGGTGAGGTGCCCGCAGCAGCGGCCGTCCTCACGTTCACCTTGTGCGCCTTGTTGAGTCAATGGCCGGAAGGTAGCACAGAGCCATGGCGGCTGCTCTTCAATGGCTCCCCCAGTGGAAGGACCTCCTCTCTCATTTTTAATTTTATATGGCTCCTCTCCCCTTTTATCTTGGCATGAGTAGCTAAATGTTTGTCTATTTTATCTTTTCAAAAGCCAGCTCTTAGTTTCACTGATCTATTAAGAATTTATTTCATTTATTTCCACTCTGATCTTTCTTTCTTTCCTACTACTAACTTTGGGCATAGTTTCATTTTTCTTCTAGTTATTTAAGATAATAAAGGTGGTTGTTTGAAATCTTTTTTCTTACTGTAGACATTTGTTGCTATAAACTCGCCTCTTAGAACTCCTTTTCTACATCCCTTAAGTTTTGGTATGTTGTATTTCCATTTTATCTCAAGGCAATTTTTCTTTGATTTCTTCTTTGACCCACTGCTTATTCAGTTGCATGTTGTTTAATCTCTACATATTTGTGAATTTTCCAGTTTTCTTCTTTTCATTGATTTCTAGTTTCACACCATTGTGGTCAGTAAAGGTGCTTGATAAGATTTCAGTCTTAAATTTATTGACTTCTTTTGTGGCCTAATGTATGACCTACTCTGGAGAATATTCTGTATGTACTTAGAACAGTGTGTATTCTGCTACAGTTGGATGGAATGTTCCGTAAATATCTGTTAAGTCCATCTGATCTAACATGTCATTTAAGTCCAGTGTTTATTGATTCTCTGTATGATGTGTATGTTGTTGAAAAGCAGGGTACTGAAGTCCCTATTATTATATTGCTGTGCATTTCACTCTGCAGGTGTGTTACTTTGTTTCATATATTTAGGTGCTATGTTGGGTGTGTAAATATTTACAAATGTTATATTCTCTGTTGGATAGACCCTTTTGCCATTATGACCTTAGTCCCTTATTTAGCTTTAAGTCTATTTTGTCTGATATAAATACAGCTACCCCTGCTTTCTGGTTCCATTTTCATGGGATATCTCTTTCCATCTCCTCACTTTCAGTCTGTGTGTCCTTAAAGCTGAAGTGAGTGTCTTATAAGCAGCATATTGTTTTGTTTTTTCCCAGTCCATTCAACGACTCTGTCTTTTGATTGGAGAATTCAGTCCATTTATATTTAAAGTGATTGTTAATAAGATAGCAATAGTAAGTCCATGTCTAATCTAATTGTTTTCCTTTTGCTTTCTCTTTTGTGTATTTACTGTAAGTTTTTTGCACTGAGGTTACCATGAAGCTTACATAAAACATATTTATGTTTATTTAAGCTAACAAGTTCAAATGCCTACTAAAGCTGTTTTTACCCCTCCCATTTTTTTGATGTCACAAATTACGTATTTTGACCTTGTCTATCCATTAACAAATTATTGTACTTACAGTTTAGTACTTTTGTCTTTTAACCTTCATAATTGATTATCCACCACTATTACAACATTAGGGTATTCTGAATTTAATTACAAATTTACCCTTACCAGTGAGATTTGTATGTTCATATGTCTTCCTGTTACTAATTAGCATCCTTTCATTTCAGCTTGAAGGATTCCCTTATCATTTCACGTAAGGCTGGTCTAGTGGTGATGAACTCCTTCAGCTTTCACTTGTCTGGAAAATTCTTTAGCTCTTCTTCAATTCCAAAGAACTTTGCCAGGTAGAGTATTCTTGATTGCCAATTCTTTTCTTTCAGTACTTTGAATATATTATGCCACCCCCTTCTGCCCTGCAAAGTTTCTGCTGAAAAATCTGCTAATGGTCTTCTGGGGTTCTCTTGTGCACAACCATTTGTTTTTCTCTTGCTACTCTTAAGATTTTCTGATCCTTAATTTTTGCCAATTTAACTGTAATGTGACTTGGTGTGGATGTGTTTAGATTCATCTTGTTTGGTATTCTCTGGGCTTCCTGGTTGGGGGAAGAATTCAGCCGTTATTTCTTTGAATAAGCCGTCTGTCCCTTTTCTCTTTTCCTTCAAGGAGCCCTATAATGCAAATATTGTTGGGCTTGATGGTATCCCATAAGTCCCTTAAGCTATCTTTTTCATTATTTTTTCTTTTTGTTCCTCTGATTGTATGAATTCCACTGCCATCTTTGAGTTTGCTGATCCTTTCTTCCACACAATCTAGTCTGTCACTGAAACACTCGAATTTTTCAGTTTCTTACTGTATTTTACAGCTCTGTGATTTGTTTGGTACTTGCTTACATTTTCTGTCTTTGTTGAAATTCTCACTTTGCTCATGCATTATAGTTCTCACTTTGGTGAAAATCTTTATTATTTTTAACTCTTTATCAGGTCGATCACTTATCTTCATCTTATTAAGGTCTCTTTTCTCAAGTTTTATCTTCTATATTCCTGTTTATTCATTTTCCTCAACACTCTGCTGGTTTCTGTACATTAAATGAAACAGCCACTTCTCCCAGTCTTGACAGAGTGGTCTTGTTTAGATGAAACTTGTCATTCAGTCTGCTGAGCTCTTGATTCTCTCTCAAACCTTTGTGACTGTCCAAACCACCTTCTTTGTTCTTAGGATCTGCCAAAACTTGTCAATGTTACAAAGGGGAGGACCTGTCAGTACCTAGATGTAGGCTGATTGGAAGCTGGACTTTTAAAGTATGTAAGTAGACTTTTTCTAGGGGAAGACTGTGAGATGGGGGTTCTGCCTGTGCTGAGCCCTGACTGGTTTCTGTGTTTGTTACAGTCCCGTGGGACCTACAAACACAAGCCCTGTGGGCCACCAGAGCCAAACAATCAAGGGGTGCATTCCCTGGGTAGCAGCCACAAAAGCCAGGGCACAAGACTTGCACAAGGTTCTCCCAGGGAGACACCAAGGACTTAGAATGGGCCAGAGGGAGAATGCAGATAATGGCTTCCATCTGCCTCCCCAGTCTCCATGGAGGCTCACAGCCTCTAGACATGTGCTAAATTAGAAGTCTGAGCCTCAGGCTGCAGCTTTTAAGATCTGCAAATAGATCTCCCTTAGCTAGTACTTACTGTCAGCTTACTATTGTTAGCTAATCCTTATAGTCACTGTATCTACATAATAAAACAAATGGTTAAGTCACTTGTTTAGGTTGGTGCATAATTAAATGTTGAGAGGGTTTACTGATGACCTCATTTTCCCTTCAGATGCTATACTCTATAGTTTTAGCTTTGATTATCCCATTCCACAAATGTCTATCATCTTCAAAATGCTAAAGATAGCTTTAAAAGGACCCAGCAATTCCACTCCTTATATCCAAGAGGATGGAAAACATATGTCCACATAAAAACTTGTACATAAATGTTTACAGCAGAATTATTCATAATAGCCCAAAAATGAACCTTAATATTCATCAGCCAATGAATGCATAAACAAACATCTATCTGCACACAATTGAACATTTGACCATAAAGAGGAATGAAGTACTGATACATACATCATAAATGAACCTTGAAAACATTATGCTAAGAAAAAGAAGCCAGACACAGAGGCCACACATTGTAGGATTCCATTTATATGAAATGTCCATGATATGCAAATCCGTAGAAGGAGTAGATTAGTGTTTGGCAGGGGCTGAAGGGAAAGGAGGTGAACAGTGATTGCTAATGGGTATAGAGTTAATTTGGGGGACAAGGAAATGTTCTGAAATTGGATAGTGGGGAGGGTCGTACAACTCTGTATGTACACTAAAAATCAATGAACTGTATATTTCAAAAGGTGAATATTATGTGATTTCTAGCTTAATAATGCTGTTATTTACAACTAAAAAGTCATCAATATGATTTCATATTTCTTACATGCTCAAGGTCAATTGATGCAACTTTCAAATGAGCATGAAAGAAAGGTACATGTTATTCAGCTAAAGAGAATCAGAGAATCTTCATACTAAGTAGTGCTGCTATATATAATGGCTTAGAATAGTTTTATTTCATACTCTGATCAATAATGGATTAGCTACTTTATCCTCATCTGGGAAAAATTGTAAGTATAGGTAGCTGCAATCTGGAAAGAATTACTAGAGGCTACAATTCTTTTAAAAAGAGAATTATTTGTTCTCAGCTGTTATGAAGCTAAAAACTTATAAGGAACTGCCCATGGATGACAACAGGTCTGACAACATTAGACAAAGGTTTACACGGATGTATTTTTTTAAGTTTACAACACATGGGAACCCAAAACAAAAAGTCTTTATATTCTATATATTATATTCCATAGTTCAGTCTCGTCTCCAGTCTAAGTATTCTCCAAATGGCATTTTTATGGAAGGTGATGATTGCTCTCCCTTTAGAAACCATCAGTGCTCCTCCTAGCATGAACTGGAGACAGTCACAGATGACAAAAGGCATTTTCTGTCCGTAGGAACTTGCTCCCTGCACCAGGGCCAACACTGCAAAACCTAAGCACACATAGAATTTCTTTTAAATCAAAAGAATCCAGTCTAGCCCTTCATTCTTTGCCACTTTAGGTTTGTGCTTTTCAGTGCATGAACTGAGAACATTATTCTGTTGCCTGCAACATGCTTCAGACCACAGTGATGCCAAAGGGACTACGTTTGCATGATTGCTTAGAGCTTAAAAAGAGAGAACACCCAAGTTTCTTGCAAAATGGAAGACGATAACAGTCAGTCTTCAAGATCTTTGGCTAAAGTTTCACAGATGAATTGTAAGGTACGCTGGTATAAAAAAGCATCCTTTTTCTTTGGCTTACAAATGTTCAAATGGTCAACGTCCACAGGTATTAGATCTCCAATGCCTAAATCTGAAGAAAACAAAAATGTCAAAATCTAAGCAAAAATACAGGGCTCCCCTGTCAATACGGAATGAGGACAAATTGGGTAGTTCCAGATGGTGATTTGGTGGTGATAATGGACTCCAAAAAAAAAAAAAAATAGAGGAACTGGAAGTTTGACCGCTGCTAAACTACATGTGACTAATCACACAAGAATAGATTCTCAGTAGGTATAATTTTATGCTTTTCATAAACTCTTCATGTGTGTTCTGGCCTACTTGCTAACTGTGAACAGAACATGAGCAGTATCATCCTCAAAATCTTTATATATTTGCATGTTATTACTAAATTATTCCACGGTTTTTTCTAGAGTTTATGTTGTTATACTTCATGATGAGCTCCCTTATCCTGATGATAAGACTGGGAACGTTTCACATAGATAGGATCCATTTTTCACTGTGCCAGGGGGAAGGTGATTTAGTGCTGACTTTCTGATGTTTCAGCCTAACAAAGTCCACCTAGCTGGAAGTGACAAGAGGTCCTAGTTCCAAAGTCCTTTTTTTAAGTTCTTCAACCCATGAACTCCTCACCCTATGGTGCAGTACTTTGTAGTAGTAAAGCCTCTTTAGGCTCCACTACAGAGTATTAAGCCTTTCATTTTACTTAGATAATATGTAATGGAATTAGGACAAAACTTGGCATACAGGCTGAAGAACCATCTGGCAGGCCCTCCAGATACACACTGTCCCTGAGAGCTCTCAGTATGGCCGAGTGCCACCAGACGGCACCCAACCCTGCATCAGAGGTGACCCAGTTGGCCAGGTGAGGGAAAAGCAGTTCAAGAAGAGAAATGTGGGGGTTATATACTACATACCGAGTAATATTGGAGGCTATAAAGAGAATTAAGGTTTGGGCCCTACTCTCAAAGAGCCTGTGATACATTATAATACACCATACTAACAGGTATTGGTTATTACCCATATTATAAAAAAAAAAAAACTGTCGTTTGAATATTCTCCAAGATTCCAATGGAAAAAACTAATTTAAATTAACAAATCATCAGTCTGTTAAATGAAATGTCCCTTTCGTTTTAGCTGACAAGAGGGCCCTGTATTCTTACTTTCTTGCAACAGAACTCACTGGTTATGGCTAAGTTAGGAGTAGCCACTGAACCTTGGCCAGCTATTGAGTTAACTGAAGGGATGGGGAGGAGTGATGCCAAGGTTGTATGTTGGCAGAGAAATTTTAATATATAGCTGAAAAGAATCATAGAATCTAGATCTTCATAAAACTTCTAAGCCAAGAAGCTGAATATAAAAACGGGTTGCTTATGAATTATATAGAGGTACCACCAACTAGGCATCTAATAGGGAACAAATTTCAAGAGTGAATACCTGCTGATTCCACGGGTACCACGTGCAGTTTAATCATGCTACCAATGTAAGTCGGCAGTGTTTCCACGAAATTCAGCACCTGGAAGTTTCTGTCTTTAGCAAACTCCAGAAATTCATCCTGTAGTGTTTTAAGTACAGGAGAATCTGTAAAATTATAGAAAACAAGACTGTGACAAATTCTGTTTACCCAATTTGTAATAAAATGTACGAAAGAGAAAATGAGGGTTCTGATTCAAGTTCATGGCTTATTTTCTCTTCCTAAGAAGCCATTAAGATGAGAGCAAAGAGCTAAAGCCACCCCAGAGCTGACAGAGACCGGCCAGCAGAGGGGAGAGGTTCCACCAGTTACTGGCTGACCGGAAGTACGTGGGGCAATGTGGGACTAAGGGTCCCTTGGTGTGCTGGCACCTTCACCTTAAAGCCCAGCCTCCCATCAACAGAGCCTGTCTCTAATCACAGAGTGCCTGTCCCCCATCCTCAACTAGGAAAAGGCAGCCAAGGCCGACCATATCCTAGAGGATATAAAAGAGACCCGGTGATCAAAAAGGAAAAAAAAAAACCTGGGCACAGAAAACACAACTCCGTGAAGAAACAGAAAAGAACTTTAAGAAAAACCTCTAATTAGCATCGTTAGAAATGATTTCAAAAGAATCAGAGAACAAGAAAAAGCTTGTGGAAAATGACATTGGATTGCAAAAAATAAAGTTCAATAGAAGGTTTAGAAGATGTAGTCAAGTAAAGTAACTCTCCATAAAGCAGGAGAGCAAATTTGAACAAGACGACAACTGGCATATTAAGGCTAAGACAGGGGCTCCAAAGTGATTAAAAAGTGTTCCAGAAAAAGAAAAAAATGCTTACTCCTCCTGTATAACCAATATTATAATACAATCCCAATTCCCTTCATGACAGAAGGTAAATATTACCCTTGCAGAGTTCTTTGACTTCCAAGGAGGGAAAGAGAAGATAGCGAATATTAACAGAGTATTCAGCCAGATGGGATCCATGATGAGGGACGCTATAAAAAATGATTCCTCTGGTATTGTTGATAACAGTACTCATTTCTGGCTTCTTAGAGGCTTCCAACAGCATCTTTTTGACAAGAAGACCTAGACGTACAAAGGAAAACAATGCATGAGCTGTTTTTCTTCCCTACATTCTTCTAAAAAAAGAAAAAAAAGCGGGGGAGGGGGGCGGTGGTAGGGAACATGTACACAAAAAGAGATGTTTCCTTCAGAAGTTTAAACAATTCTCTCTAGTCCAATGGACAGGGCCTTAAAATATTAGCACTTGATAATACTGCTGATGTAGAATACAGCTGTCCCTTGAACAGCATGGTTTGAACGGTATGGGTCCACTTATAATGGATTTCGTACAGATACTATTAATGTATCTTATTTATTGTAAGAATGCAGTATAGAATACATGCACAAAACATGCTAATTAATTGATCGTTATCAGTAAGGCATGTGGTTAACAGTAGGCTATCAGTAGCTAAGTTTTGGGGGAGTCACAAGTTATATACAGATTTTTGACTACGCAGGGGTCAGTGCCCCTAATCCTCATGCTGTTCCAGGGCCAAGTGTAAGGAACACAAGCCTACAAACAGCTAAGATTCTAGAAACTCTCCTGTCACAGGATGCACTGTCCCACAGAAGGAGTGCCAGGCATGGCTATTTGGGGGGTCCACCAGTGAAGTACATATGCAGCACCAGTCTCCCCATCCTGCCCCCAGTGGCCACACCATGAGGATAGTACTAATATGCAAAAAAGACAGAGTCCCCTAAAGCTTGTCGCCCGTGGAAAGCAAAGCTTCTGTAGGCAAATGCACCTAGGAAGACAACATCTCTTCTGTCCCCCTACCCTGGGCTTGAAGCTGATGATGCAACACAAAGGTCACTGAGATGGTGACAGTGGATCTCTGTGGACACAAAGGGCTACATCCACCTTTCTCTCAGAAAAAGCCCCAACTCTGAGTCTGCAGTCCTGAGCGTTTCATCAGATAAATGAGGTCAGAGGCTGCAACAAGGACCTGCTACAGGGCGGAGGGTGAAAAGTCACAGGAGAAAGGGGTTGGGGAGTGGGCTGGGAGGAGCAGGGGATGTCACTGAGCAAGCCCACGCCAGGCCCCAGCTGCCATCACATCTCTCCTCAGCAGGCTTGGGGCTGTGGGCTCCGCAGGGGCTGGGGGCTCCGCAGGGGCTGGGGGTGCAGGGAAGGAGAGTAGGAGAGTAATGTAAAAACTCTTAGCCATAGCCAAAAATGTTAATTCAGGGGGGAAAGGGCCCAGTGTTAAGCGAAGCAGTGAGCTGTGGTCACTCAGCTCCAACAGCCGACGATAACCTCACAGCTCAGGCTTCACAACAATGGAACACACTTACCCCCCATGCTGTGTGACACCCAAATGACTGGCCTGTCCCCAACACCAGCAGCTCTGAGCTTCCTCAGAAGCTCGTCGCTCCTGAATGCAATGGACTTCCTGAATGAAAAGAAAACAGGCATGACGTGGAGCTAGTGCTCCCCCCCCCCCAAACTTTATGCTCCAATTTTTTAAGGCAAGTAGTTTAATTGGGCCAATACCACATACTACGCTTTGGGCTCAGGAATACCCCTACTCTCTCTGCTTCATTTCTACAACTGCTCATTCCCCACTTCTTAGTCACAGTGGCATAACTAGGAATATCTAGGCCCAGAACAAGCCATTCGTTTACTAAACAAGTAGGGTTTGCACATCTAATATACGTCTAGCAATTTTTACAAGTCAAGCTTGGGTCTCGCACCAACCGCCCCCACCACTTAGGATGTGTGTCCTTTCTCATTATGTGGCCTGAAAATTATGCCACGTTGTCTCGTGAGTTCACCTACATGGTCAGCTGCCATTGCTGGTTAGTTCTATTTGTATTTATGCTGCAAACATGAAGCTTTCATCATTTTGGTTATTTAGAATTACCAGAAAGTTATTAGAATCAGAAAATTCAAAGTAATTTTCAAGCTAAAAGGGAACTTCAAAACTATGTAGTCTGGTAGTTTTAAACTGTTTATCTATAGAATCCTTTCCTTGCAATAAAGGTTTGTCAGAGTTCCTCCAGGTGAAATGGGGAAGGACCCTTGAGCTCTTGCCTGATGGCCCTCAGAACACCTCCTCTGGCACCTACGTGCGGGCCGTGCACAGGGAACACTCAGTTTGGTAACAGTGCTTCAGACCAACTCTCTCAATTTGCAGACCAAGCCTCCCAGACAAGTTAGATGGCTTGTCAAAGATCACACAGTGGGTCAAAGGTAGAATCAGCTAAAGCCTTGGTCCCAGAGCCAGAGGTCCAGTGCTCCTCCGTGTATATACAATCAGCACATATGACATACAAGTGACACAGGGAGCCTACGCTGCTCAGCATCTTCTTCTTTGCTTCCTTTAGCCAGTATACTTGTGGACACAAAAGGAAAAAGCCTCACGTTTACTTCTGGAGTAAAGGAGACTTCGCTATAGAATCCACGGTCCTTACTGTGAGAATAGTTATAAATGAACCACTTTAGGAGCCCAACATTGACGCTGTATCTAAGCCTCATACTGTTTCATTGTTTCATTTCTCTTCTTAAAGGAAGAGAAACAAGGCTAGGGTTTTCATAATAAAATTCTGTCTGTGGCATCAAAAGCTTAAGCCCCCTCTCCACCCCAGAGGGTCCACTTGTGGCCTGGACCCTGGCCCTTCCTCCCGGCCCACAGCTCCCTGTTACCTTTCCATCGGGCACCTCGTTCTCCAGTCGCTCAGGCTGGTGTCGTATTCCACAGATATAATTCGGAGAGCAGGACAGTCTCTTGCCAACCATGTCTACACAAAATAAAAGGTACAAAAGCACATGCATGAATTTCCACCGCTTCACTTATTTCCTAGTAATTGACACCTGTAACTAAAGGTCACTGTAATATGACTAATAAACATCACATCAGAATAAAGTTTAAAGGTGACCAGAAAACCAGTTCCAGCATTTTATCTTACGTCTCTGGTCACAAGGTGGCACCACTATTTATAAGCATAAGGCCAATGCAAGTTTCCAGAAAATAGTCTCAATTTTAATGTGCTAATGCCAAAAGCAAGGAATCCAGATCAAACTAGGTTTTGGAGAGCACTTAACAGAAAGGGATGATCTCAGCACAGACAGTCTACCGGCTGGAGATGTGACCTGGGAGCAGAGATGCTGACTGAGTCACAGTTCTGTCTGTGGACCAGGGTCTGTCGTGCTTCCACGCTGCCAGAGGCCACGGACAAACCACCGGTCCTGCGGCACAAGCCTCTGTGAAGGCGAGGAAGCCGCGGGGGGACGAAGCCCTAGATGCCGCATGCGTGCGCAACATTCATCCCAGAGTTAAGGCTCTTAGAAGAAATATCATCAAGGAAATCCAAAGTAGAATTCTTTCTTCAAAGTATTTCTATTTTTATAATGATTAAAGTCATAGAACTAGCTAACTATTATGAATATGTGTTATATTTTTAATAGGAGTGAACGAGCACTGGCCTTGCCCATTTGTTTACATAATGAAGTACTCTTGGAGAGTTCCAGCCACACCCTGACCAGAAACTACACAGCAGAGGCAGGTTGACAAGCCGAGCCGTTCATGAATAGACGAGGGTCCCCAGGGGACAGAACATCTACATGGAAGAAAAATCCCCGTAGAAAGAGAAAAATAAGCACATCACAGCAGGGCTTCGCCAGCCAGAGACGCTCGTGTGTCATGAAGAAGGTGGCGCTTGCTTACCTTGGGCCAACACGTTGTATACCTGGCATCGTCCTCTAAAATCTTTTCAGTTAAAACCTGCTCATTGTCCTGCTGGCGCCACGTTTTGAATGCTGCTCCCATAAGGCCATGAATAAAAAGGACATCTGCTTTAATGGGCTGACTGATGGGGGAGAGAGTTTTAAAAAGAAGCAGAACAAATGCATTACTGTGCGGGTAAGAATCTACATGGCACGCTGTGGACGGTGCTTAGCAAGCTTATATAAACGACAGCAAATAAGGCCAGGAAGGCAGGCCGTGTAAGTACAGGTGCGCGATCTCTGTAAGGAGTCTTGGCAGAGAGACACGGAGCGTGCTCGCTGCTCTGTAAGAATGGACAGAGACCCAGCCAGCAGACCAACCAGAATCAACTGTAATGAGTTCAGTGACTAATGAAGTGACATAGGTCGTAGACTACCCTCCAAAGAATTTCATGAGAATATTCCACAAACCAATAAAAGTATTTAATTAAGAATAAGCTAGTGTAGTTTCAAATTGAGTATGCATGAGAGATTTTTAAAAGCTTATCAAGGAAAATGTTTATCAGAAATGAGATTTTAAAGTAATTCATTCTTTAGATATGACATTTAAAAAACTATACATAGTATATTACTTGTAAGCTATTTACAGTACACAATTATGCAATACATATAAAATACATTTCCATATTGTTTATAAATTAGAATTAGCCAGGCAATCCATTTTTCAATTAAATGTTTTTGCTATTTTCTGAGGTATTATTTTTTTTAATGTTTACTTATTTTAGAGAGAGACAGAGAGAGAGAGACAGAGTGTGAGTGGGGGAGGGGCAGAGAAAGAGGGAGAACACAGAATCCAAAGCAGGCTCCAGGCCCCAAGCTATCAGCACAGAACCTGATGTGGGTCTCGAACCCACAAACAAGAAGATCATGACCTGAGCCAAAATCCGATATTTAACCGACTGAGCTACTCAGGCACTTCTCTGAGGTATTAAAGTGCCTGACAAGGGGTGCCTGGGTGGCTCAATTGGTTAGGCATCTGACTCTTGATTTCAGCTCAGGTTATGATCTCGGGGTTCTGTGAGATGGAGCCCTGTGTAGGGCTCTGTACTGACAGCAGGGAGCCTGCTTGGGATTCTCTCTCTCCCTCTAAGTAAATAAATAAAAACTAAAAAAAAAAAATAGGTATTCTAAATTAAATAAATAAGTAAGTAAGTAAATTAAATAAATAAAGTGCCTGACTTTAAAAATCCCAGAAATGTGTAAGTTTTTCATTGTGGTCGTTTATATTTATTATGTCAGCAATGATAAACTGGAAATGGTGACCAGATATAAACTTAAGGAGTATGAGTCAAATTTATTATAACTTATTCCTTCCAGTGCATGATTTCATACCTTGCATAAACTTTCTCCAGTCCTTTTGAGTTCTAGAACCAGGCTAATGTAATATGGTTGCTTGCACAGGACGCCCTATCTCCTCCCATGCAGACCAACCTCCAGTCCTAATCGGCTATTAACTCAGATCTCCATGAAGCCAGCAGTGAAACAAAGAACCCGCATTACAAAGCTCAGGCAGGCCACACTCTAAGAGGTGAATGCTGTCTTACTGAAGGCTGGCCCTTGGTGTAAAATCATGGTAATTTCGCCAGTTCCAAACTTTCATGACAGCCTGCAATTCTTCTGAGGTTATTATGGACAAACTGAGTCAGTATATAAGGTTATCAGGATTATCTGTAAGGCACATCTAAATTATGCAGAAGTAAAATAATAAGCCGTCTAGGCTTTACCCCCCCGTCCCCCCACAGAAGACAAAGTGACGCCGTGTGCTTTCCTACCTTGTGCGATACTGGGGGTGTAGCACGTACACGCCGTCCTGGTATTTCTCTTGCATGGTCTCTCGGTCCAGATTCGCCAGCGTTCTGGCGGCATGGGAGGCCTCCATAATGCGGGGAGACTTCATTGCTTCTGCCAGTATGGAAACCCAACCTGGTGAGAAGAACAAGCCCCTAAATGCCGACGCTCCTCCATCTGACTATGAGCAAACCGGGAAACAGGACAAAGGCAGATTCTGGCGTCTGTCTCATGGAAAAGAACCACCACTCCAACTCCATTCTGCCCTAAGGTCATCTGGGTCCCATGGCACATGATGTCCCAAGCCAGGTACCCTGTATTAGAGGGTCTCAAAGAAGGTAGGAAGGGTTTAATAGCCATTTTCTTTATTTAGAAAATGTAACAAAAGTTGTAATTACTAGAGATGTCATCAACAGTAAGAAAATATGGTATTTTGCTTTCGGCAAGAATTATTAAACTCAGTAAGTTTTAATACTAGTTATTTCATCCTGATTGTCAATCATATTAGCAGCCTTTAATGTACATAAGAAATGATTTCTTTGTAATGAGCTTGCTTAGAAATAACAAGTATTGGCAAGGATGTGGAAAAAAAAGGAACTGTTGGTGGGAATGTAAGCTGGTACAGCCAATGTGGAAAACAGTATGAAGGTTCATCAAAAAATTAAAAATAGAATTACCATATGATCTAGTCATTCCTCTACTGAGTATTTACCCAAATAAAACAAAAACACTAATTCAAAAAGATACAGGTACCTCCATGTTTACTGCATTATTTACAATCTGGAAGAGCAAGATACGGAAACAAGCGTCCACTCACAGAAACATGGATAAAGATGATGTGGTATACATGCAGTAGAACATTGCTCAGCCTTAAAAAAAAAAATAAAGGAATCGTGCCATTTGCAATGACATGGCTGGAGCTAGAGGGTATGCTAAGTGAAGGAAGTCAGAGACAAATACCATATGATTTCATGTGTGAAATTTAAGAAACGAAAACAAAGAAAAAAGAGACAAACTAAAAAGACAGACTCTTACCTACAGAGAACAAACTGGTGGTTTCCAGAGGGGAGGGAGTGGGGGGGAAACAGGTGAAGGGGATGAGGAGGACACTTATCATGATAAGCACAGAGTAATGTACAATGGATGAATCATATTGTACACCTGAAACTAACAGAACACTGTTCTGTTAAAACAGTGAGTTTGCTTCATAGATGAAAGTCTATAAAATGAGTTTGCTTCATAGATGAAAGTCTATAAAACAAGGGGTTCAGGAAGGAAACACTTTTTTTCTCAGCTCAAAGATTCACAGTATTTGGCAGCTATCTGACTTCTCAATGACTTTTTTTTTTTTTCAACTCTACCCCTGACATGGGGCTTGAACTCAAGACCTGGAGGTCAAAAGTTGGCTCCACCAATTGGGCCAGCCAGGCACCCCTAATACATAATACTATATACCTTATAAGCACTTTTTTCTTCAACAACACAGGATTATACTGTACAGTATGGGTTGTTTTTTAAGATTGTTTATCTATTTAATCTCTACACCCAACGTGGGGCTTAAACTCACAACCTGGAGATCAAGAGTTGCATGTGGTACTGACTGAACCAGCCACGTGCCCCCAAAACATTATTTTTTAACGAGACACAAAGCCATACTATGTGCAATACAGCTTCATTTATTTTTCCTGTTTTTGTTACTTAAAACATACTACTTTTTGCACATAAATATGTATGAAAGTGCTTGTGCACGTGCGCATACACACCATAAGGAAGCAGCAAACTAATAGACAGTCATAACCTCATAGGAGGGAGTTGGGTTAGGGAGGGCTCTGTAAAAATGTGGGTTTAACTTTTTTGCTCTATCTATGCTCTCTGAAGTTATTTACCATGAGACTCTATCCACGTGGTATTTGTATAATTTAAAATAATACAACATGGACCTTGAGGGCAGAGATATTTGGGCTCAAATTTCTGTTGCCTACTGTTGCTGTGGAACCTCGGTCAAGTTACTTGGGCTGGAAGAAGGTTCTAGTAAATAAATCCAAATAAAAACTGCATTTACCAGGCCCACCAGGTAAATGTGTCCGTGTCCTCCTCCCACGCTCTGTGGCAAAAGTGTCAGTGTGATGATAGGAGGCCAGTGTTTAAAAATCCAAAAGAAGTCTCAGACCCAATCATCATTCTTTAACAATATTCAAATTTGTAATATCAAAAAAATGTCCTTTCAAAATGTGCTAAAGAATGCTTTATAATAACAATATAAGAATGTTTTGAAATTCTACCTGTAGAGATACACAGGTGTATTACTGGTATACATTCAAACAGATGGCCTTATCTTTAATGGAGTCCCAAGAAAGTAAACGCCAAGAGAAAGCAGGGTGCAAGCCATTTCCGTGGCTTTGTTTAGTTGACGAAGTATTTTCACAATGCCTGAGATGCTTCACCTTTTATAAAACATCAAATGTCCCTTGGAAAACTTGTGTTTAAGATTCGATGCTTTTAAATCCTGTAACATCTGAAGACATATTAATTATAAAAACAACTTTTTAAAAACAGCACTTAATAATCAGATTCCCACTCTAGCACTCCCATCACTGCCCAATTCCATGTATCCTCAGAAGTAACCAGAGTTAAAAGTTTGGTGGACACCCTTCCAAACCTTTTTTTTTTTTTTTAAATTCAGTCACAGCAATAGCACTGCTAGGGATTTACCCAAGGGACACAGGAGTGCTGATGCATAGGGACACATGCAGCACTTTCAACAATCAAATCATGGAAACAGCCTAAATGTCCATTAATTGACGAATGGGTCAAGAAGATGTGGTTCATCTATACAATGGAATACGACATGGCAATGAGAAAGAATGACATCTGGCCATTCGTAGCAAAGTGGAGGGACCTCGAGGGTGTCATGCTAAGCGAAATAAGTCAGGCGGAGAAGGACAGATACCATATGTTTGCACTCATAGGTCTAACAGGAGAAACCTAACAGAGGACCATGGGGGAGGGAAAGGGGGAAAATAGTTGGGTAGAGGGAGGGAGGCAAACCATGAGAGACTCGAACTGAGAACTGATGGGGGAGGGGGAGAGGGGAAAATGGGTGATGGGCATGGAGGGCACTCGTGGGGATGAGCACTGGGTGTTGCATAGAAACCAACCTGACAATAAACTATAATAAAAAACATTCAGTCACATCCCTGTCATTATACATATACACTGTGGCTTTACAGGCATTGTTTTTGGCCCAAGTGGAATCTTACAATCCCTATTGCTCCATGACTGATCACGTACTGCAGCAGGTGTGCCTTGGAATCCTCCCACATACATCAGCTTCGTTCTTTTTAACTCTAGCATTTGGCATCGATGGAGTGTTATACCGCTGTTTATTTCACCGTTATTCCCACTGGCAGACATTTAGGTGGTTTCCATTTTTACCATACTGCAAACAACAGTCTGATAAACATTTTTATACCCAGATCTTCAAGAACACCCATGCGTATTCAGGTAGGAGAGTCTTTGTAGTATTATTACTATTTCAAATGGTATATACATTCTTTTACCAGGTACTATACTAAGTGCCTATTAAAAAACTGAATCAATTTACATCCCCACCAACACTGTGTGAGAGGAGTTTTCACGCACCTTCACCAGCAGTGGATATTATCAGTATCTTTTTAACTTTCATAAATCTGAATGGTAAAAAGCTACAGATCTGTGGGGCACCTGGGTGATGCAGTTGGTTAAGCGTCCACCTCTTGATTTTGACTCAGGTCATGATCTCATGGTTTGTGGGACTGAACCCCACATCGGGCTCTGTGCTGATAGCATGGAGCCTGCTTGGGATTCTCTCTCTCTCTCTCTCTCTCTCTCTCTATGCCCATCCCCCCACTCGCAGGCACTCTCTCTGAAATAAATTAACTTAAAAAAAGTTAAAGACCTGATACTATTAAGATTTATACACACACGTGCGCTCGCGCACAAACAGGAAAAGATACAAGAAAAAATAAAATAGGGTAATTCAGAACTCAAACTGAAATATTCAGAAATAATGGGAGCTGAACAAAAAGAAGTACAGATAACTCTCTGAAAGATTTAGACATAAAATGGAAGAGCAGAGGAGAGGCTGAAAAACCAGGGGGATGTGGTGCTGTGACTTCAGGCTGTCACACTGCCCCCTAATGTGTGTGGATCTGAGGGTCTTGTTGCGAGGGAGCTGCTGACCACACAGATGAGAAAGGCTGGCAATTCCTGAAACAGTGAAAGGAGCCAGGGGCCAGGCATAGTTGGAGGTCTCCTAAGAGATGTCCCTTCTCTGGTTTTCAAGAGCAGAAAAGGAGAAGGCAGGTCTGGTTTTGGTAGTGGGAAGCTGAGGGAAAATTCCTTTCAGGGTTTCAGAGGTCTCACCGAAGTAGGAGAGGTCCTCTGCTGAAGGATGGAGTATATGAAAAGGCTGAGGAAGGTGGAGTAGGCTTGAATAGGTATTGCTAGGAACAGCGAGGCCTGCTGAGAGATACTGCAGGTGATGACCCATGTGCCATGACTCTAAGCTCAGCCATAGAAGAAGCAGACAGTGGGTTTCATCTAGTGTTGGGGTCTTGACCAAGGGTGTGCTAAAAGACGGGGAGGGGAGTTCTGGGGTATTGAAGACAGTGTTATGGAAATGACAGACCATGGAGCACGGATATGCTGGCTCAGGAGTGAGAGGAAGAATAAAGAGGACTGACCAGCTGGGAGAAAATAAAGTGGTCAGTAGACAGACTTCTGGAAAAACAAAAACCGGTCCCTGTGGCAGCAGGTGCAAACACAGGCTTGAACGAGAGGAGGTCGTGCTCAGAGGTGAGTCACTGACTCGTTAGATGCAGTGGTTTCCGGCAATGACCAGGACAAGGTGTGGCACAGGAGTGGAGCGCTAGACAATCAGAAGCAGGAAAGGAAGTTCGATGGCGATGAGAAGGCAAGGGACTGAGAGACCAAGGTGTTTAGCAGACTGTCTGATACATGCTAACATCACCAGAGAGGACTAAGGACTTGGGGTAGAGCCAGGTGTCAGTTTTGGGAAGAGTGTGCATTTTTTTTTTTTTAAATAAAGCACTGATTTGATCAAGGCTCTATCCCATTAAAGAAACTGAAGGTACGTCAATAGAAATTATCCAAAATAAAATACAGAGAGAGAAAAAAATTTTGAAAAGAACAGAATCCTAATGATCCGGGGAATAGAATCAAGAGGTCTCATATACATAGTGAGGTCCCAAAAGGAGAAAAGGGCAAAAAGGGACAAGAACAAATACTTTAAGATGTACTGACTGGAAATTTTCCAAATCTGATCAAAAACATCAACCCACAGATTCCATCAGCTCAGTGGATCCTGAGAAGCATAAATATAAAAAAGGAACCAAGCACTTCAGAGTCAAACTGCTGAAAACCAAACATAAAAACTTCAAAGAAGCCAGAGGGAAAACGACAAGTTACACACAGGAGAATGAAAATGGGAATGAGATTTCTCATCAGACAGTGGTAGTCAGGAGAGAGTGCAATGACATTTTTAACATAAATAACATACTGCCAACAAATAATTCTTTATCCAAGGAAAATCTCTTTCCTGGGATAATAAAATAGAAGCGAAGTAAAAGACTTTCAGAAAATGCAAGGTGAGAGGATCTGTCCACCTGACCCAGGTCTTTAGGCTGTAGGGAAATTATATCAGATGTAAATGTAGATAAACAGAAAAGAAGGAGGAGCACTGGATATTATAAATGTGTAAATAAACAAAAACGACTTTCTTTTTTCCTTATAGTCTTTAAATATGACGACTCTTGAGAATAACAACCATGTATCACAAAGTCTGTAACACAATGCAGGAGTAAAATATATTATGACAATGCCAGAAAGGATGACAGGAGGTGAGAAGTGAACTACACTGTTGTAAGAATCTCACACTACAGATAAAGTGGTATATTAACTCAATATAGGCTGTGATAAGGATACCACCAAGTAAAAAAACACACAAATAACAACTATATAAAAAGCCAAAGGAGGAGAAAGAACAGGATGTAAAAGATACTCAGGTAACCCAAAAAAGTCAGTAAAGGGGAAAAAATGGAAACAATATTCGTAATTACATTAGAGATAACAAGACAAAATACCCCTATTAAAAGGATCAAGCTGGATTTAAAAAAAAGATGCACTATATGCTATCTCTAAAAGATGTAGTTACTTTTAAAGTCATAGAGAGGCACCCGGGTGGCTCAGTCGGTTGAGTGTCCGACTTCAGGTCAGGTCATGGTCTCACAGTTTATAAGTTCAAGCCCTGCGTCGGGCTCTGTGCTGACAGCTCAGGGCCTGCAGCCTGCTTCGGATTCTGTACCTCCCTCTCTCTCTCTGTCCCTCCCCCGCTTGCACTCAGTCTCTCTCTCTCTTAAAAATAAACATTTAAAAAAATTAAAAAATAAATAAAGGCACAGAAAAATGAAAGTAAAAGAAGGGGAAAAGATAAAAGATAGGTACTGCGAACAACAAGCATAAAAAAAAGCCAGAGTGATCATTCAGGAAATGAAAATCACAACCACAGTGAAATATCACCTCATACCAGTCAGAATGGCTAGAAGCAAAAAGACAAGAAATAACAAGTGTTGGTGAGGATGTGGGAAGAAAGGAACCTTCGTGTACCGTTGGTGGAAACATAAATTGATGCAGCCGCTGTTGAAAACAATATGGAGGTTACTAAAAAAATTAAAAATAGAAATACCATATAAACCTGTAATTCCACTAGTGGGTATTTATCCAAAGAAAAAGAAAAAACTAATTCAAAAAAATATGAGCACCCCTGTTTATTATAGCATTATTTACAATAGCCAAGACAGAGAAACAACCAGAGTACGTCAGTGGGTAAATGGATAAAGAAGATGGTGTGTGTGTGTGTGTGTGTGTGTGTGTAATGGACTATCACTGAGCCATAAAAAAGAATGAGATCTTTCCATTTGTGATATCATAGATAGACCTAGAGAGTATTATGTTAATGAAATAGGTCAGAAAGCGAAACACAATGTTTCACTTATATGTGAAATTTAAAAACCAAAAACAAAACACTCTCATAGAAACAGACTCGTAAATACAGAAAACAAACTAGCAGCTGCCAGATGAGGAGGGGAGGGGATGAGCAAAATATGTGAAGGAGACGAAGAGGTACAAACTTCCAGGTATAAAATTAATAAGTCGCAGGGATGAAAAGAACAGCATAGGAAATATGGCCAATATTAGAATAATGTTGTGTGGTGCCTACACTTATAATGGTGAGCACGGCATAATGTATAAAATTGTTGAATCACTATGTTGTACATCTGAAACTAACATGACACTATATGTCAACTATACTTCAATAACAACATTTTTTGTTTTTTATTTGAGAGAGAGGGAGCACATGCGAGCGGGGGAGAGGGACAGAGGGGGAGAGAATCCCTTGCGGGACTCGATCCCACAACCCTGCGATTATGACCTGAGCCAAAATCAAAAGTCAGACGCTCAACCAAATGAGCCACCCAGGCACCCCAATAACAAAAATTTTTTTTAAAGAAAAAGCTAGTGTGGCTATTTTGATACCAGATGAAGCAGACTTAAGGAAAACGAGTGCCACCAGTGGTAGAAACATCGTTTCATAATAAACGAACAATTTGCTAGGAAGAAAAACCTGGCAGAACTGAAGGGAAAACAGACAAACTCACAACTATATGTTAACAATTCAACACATCTCTCAGTAACTCACAGAACTAGACAAAGCTCATGAAGATCTGGAGAAGATTTGAGCAACACTATGGCTTCACTGTTCCATATAGAACACTTCGCCAACAACTCCAGAACGCTCATTCTTTCCAGGTGCGCACACAACATGCCTCACGATAGACCACACACAGGCTATCAAATAAGTCTCAATAAATTTCCAAAGAAAAACTCTTACAGGGTATGTTCTCTGAACACATGGAACATTAAATTAGAAATCACAGACATATGATATCTAGAAAACCCTTAATATTTATAAACTATGCAGCATTTTTGAGTAACCCATGAGACAAAAAAATCAGATTAGAAAATATTTCAAACTGAATAATGATGAAAACACAATATATTCAAAATTTGAGGATGCATCTAAAACAGGTTAAATTTACAGCTGTAAATACTTGTATTAGAAAATAATTGTAGTGATTTGAAGACATGTCTTCAAAATCTTTGACACTAATTCTCCATCAAGAGGTGATGAGTCAACCCCTTCCAAAGCTCTTCCTCTTGAATATGAGCTAGCCATAGTGATTATGTCAGAAATTATTTCCAAGGCTCGATTATGAAATGTAAAAAAGAGCTTATACCTGGCCCTCTCTTGAGACATTTGCCCTTGAAACCTAGCCATCAGGCTTTAAGGAACTCCAGGCTGTAAGGAGAGGCACAGGTAGGAAGGAGCCAAGGTCCCCAGCCCCAGCCGAGCTCCCAGCTGATAGCCAGCACCAGTGTGCAGGCCATGTGAGGGACAGTCATGAAAGTGTACCCTCCATCCCGCAGCTGAGCTGCCCAAGTTTGTGCTGCATGAAGCCCCAGAGCCTTCAGTACTCAATCCTGCCCAAGTTTCACATTCACGAGGAAATTACAGGGCACTATTTTAACCAATGAATTTTGTGTCTGATACAAAGTAATAGATAACTGAAACAAGAAAAGAGGTTGAAATCAGTGATCTAAGTTTCTACCTTAAGAATCTAAAAAAGTGGAATAAAGCCCATAGTAAGTGGTCCTTTATAGAAAGAGTTTGCTGATCCCTAAATGAGATTCATCAAATTAAAAACTTTTACTGATCAAAAAACTCTTCAATGTAAACAAAGTAGAGACAGACACAAGAAAAAATGTACACTCGCAGTCTCTAATGACTCTGAGCATGTGCACGGATATGTGCACATATGAGTGCATACTTGTATGTATCCTGGTATTTACCACCGTGCTTCTGCCACTGAAAGAGCCAAGAAGCGAAGACGCTCCAGGAACAATAAGCACACCAAGCACCCAGGTCCTGGTCTCTACAAATCAATTTGCACTTGCCCTCAGAGAAGGAGCCGGGAACATCCTGTTATTCAGACAGTAGTAAGGAATGCCTCCGCAAAGGAGGTGTGCACGTTGCCAGGACACAGGCAGCCGGTGTGTCGGGCTCCCACTGACCAAACCCGAGACAATCTGGCATCCAATGTTAAGTACAGTAATAAGTTATAAACCATGAAAAAAACTCTAGGAATCCATGTGCCCATACTGATGGGGAGGGAGGGAGAGACAGAGGGACAAGAGGGAAGAAGGGGAGACAGATGGAAGGAGAGGAAGGGCTCTTGCTTACAGGAAAATGCCTAATGCTAAAAAGTACACGGGGAGGGCGTGCTGCAGTCAGAAAATCATCATTTTGCAACCATCATGATGAAGACTGGATCAGGCAGGGATGTGAGGAAAATCACGAATTATACTGAGTACATGTACTCTTGGTTAAGTGAATCCTATCAAAGATGATGGAAACCATTAGATGGTCGCCACGGCAAAAACTGCTTTCCTGTGTCCACACACTGATGATCTCAGGTGTGGAGTATCCATGTCTCAAGCAATTCCACGGCCCTACTATTATGATATGCTCTAAAGACCCGTAACTCACCCTAAGCAAAGTGTTAAGTCCATTAAAAGATTAACGTATTGTGGGGCGCTTGGGTGGCTCAGTTAGTTAAGCATGTGACTTTGGCTCAGGTCACAATCTCACGGTTCATGAGTTCGAGCCCCGTGTCAGGCTCTGCCAGCTCAGAGCCTGGAGCCTGATTTGGATTCTGTGTCTCCCTCTCTCTCTGCCCCTCCCCAGCTCATGCTCTGTCTCTGTCTCTCAAAAATAAACATTAAAAACAAACAAATAAAAAGATTAACATATGGTGAGGGGTGGAGGTAGGAGAAGAACAAAGGATCGGATCCAAAATACTCAGTATATAACAATGTTACCTGAGCGAACTATAGTAGAATGAAGATGTTCATTCAAAGCCATGTTTCCAATGATACGCATTATATTTCTCTGTACTTTGGGACAATCCTTGTGAAGTTGGTACAGCCTCTGAAGTAGTTGCAAGCCTCCATTTGCTTCAATTTCATCACAGTGTGTGGGTATCTAGCACGATAAATTAATGAAAGCTCACCGTATGTTGCACAAATCCACTAGCCAGGCGACAGCATGCTGACGGCACAGCTAGGGGCTCCTGCTCACGGACAGAGACCCAGAGAGACCACCCAAAGCTCTCCTCTCAGCTCACTTAAGTAAATAAGCAGATTCCTATCTATGTGGGAGGGGCTTCAAAATCACTGAAAAAATGAAGGCATATCTCACCAGGGCTTCTGAAATTTTTACTCTTATTCTGGTTAGCTCTTGGTGGGATGTACCTTGACAATGTCATTATTATAGAATTGTTTCAATTAAAAAAAAATTTTTTAATGTTTATCTTTGAGAGAGAAAGAGACAGAGCGTGAGTGGGGGAGGGGCAGAGGGAGAGAGGGAGACACAGAATCCGAAGCAGGCTCCAGGCTCCAAGAACCATGAGATCATGACCTGAGCCGATCGGACACTTAACTGACTGAGCCACCCCGGCACCCCTAGAATTGTTTCGATTTACAGTGATAGTGTGACTGACTTGAAACTACCTTAAAAAGGTTCTCTAACCACGAAACCTGCCACCTGACAATGGGAAGAAAAACCCCATCCAGGTGGCAGCTTTTGCACCTACAAACAAGAACCCCCGGAGAACGGCACCGTGTGCCGCCCTGCACGCCAGCCCACACAAGCCCACAGGTCTGGGGCTCTCCTAAAACGCAGCAGTCAGAAACACTGCTTAAAGAGAAAGATCAAATGATTAAAATAAAAAGGAAAGAAAGGGGATATGAATTTTTCATAGAGAAAAGGGATCAAATACAGCCAAAAGAAATATGTAATATTACGGGAAGGCGACAGTATTGAGCAACAAGTCCTCACGTGTGCCAAGGTCACCGGCATGGCCTTGGCCTCTTCCCATCACTAGTTGTACTCAGTGACATGAGACCGTGTCATGTATATGCAACAATTTTCATTCTCTACATTTTTATTGAATTTGATCACATTTTAAGTGCGCTTAAAAGTATGCCTTTTAGACGTGTGTCAGTGAGACAACGTAATAGCTTGAGAGGTTTCTGGAAAGGTATTGCACACACTGTACTTCCTACTGAAGATGGATCTGATGCTTCAGGAACTAGTCGTAAGCTGCAAAAACTCCAGCCTCATCGTCCCACGTGCCCTTCTGAGCGACAACACTAACACCTCTACTTTGTACGCAATTCCTAACTCCACTGGTGGGAACTAGAGATGACCAGAGACCACTAAGCTTCTGAACCGTGTCTAATGGTTCTCAAAATTAAACTGGGGAGTTTAAAATCTCTAGGATGGAGTTTCTCATGATGTGGGATGAAACCTCTTCCAGCAGCCTCACCGGTGACGCCTACTACAGATGCAAACTCCCGGACATCGGCCCGCAGTTACTAAGTTAAAACTGCTAGAGGTGACCAGGAAATGTGCACTTTCAGACATGCTTCCTGAGTGGTTTTTATGCATTCGTGTTTGAGCACCACAGTTTGTTTCTTTTTTCATTTTAAAATCAAACTATGATCATGACAGAAAAGTTGTCATAAATGCTAAAAAATTTAAAATCTGCCACTATATGCTCTGGTTAAAATTCAAGAGGATGGCCATTCAAATATTTACCCTTTTTCTATATTGCTACATCTTTGGGCAGGTGTTTTACTGGAAATTAACTACCTGGTAATATTATTTATAAAAAAAAATCTGAGAAAGGTAGTAGAAGACAGCATAATTCAAAGGCCAACACCAGATTTAGACAATGGGTTGCTGTCTTTATGGACAATTAAGATTATATCCATTTTCAGAAATAGCTGGCAAAAACGAAATACATGTATTGGTGCTCAGTCATGATTATCAGTTCTAACAACTAAATAAGATAGAAAATTTTAAAACAAGCAAAAAGTTTCTTTTCCTTTCTAAAAATTGAGGATTATGTCCCTTGAATGAACCAAAATGTACAACTTTTTCATTGTGATCATAAAAAGTAAACCACATTCTGAAAATGTAAGTTACCTCAGAATGTTTTACCAAAGCTTCTAAACAGAACATTTCCACTGTAGCTGAAGGAACTTCTCCAAAACTTTCAGCATAAGGAAGTCCATTTCCTCCAAAACACCATAAGCCACCCTGAAAAAGAATTAAAATATTTACTGAGAAGAGTAACTCATATTTTTTTGTTTGACAAAAAGAAATCCCTGAATTATACACAACCTATTTTGGAAGCTGAAAGGGAACTAGTGATGCAAGTTGTTGCTTACTAGAACAGAAAACATAAGGGATCATTTCTAGAAGAGGCGATCTTTGCATCTTTCTCATTTCTTTCCTCTGTGTCCTCTTCTCTGAAAGTATGAAGACTAACACAATTCTTTATCAAGTAGGAAAAGCCTCGGGTTGACTGTAATGTTCTACCGTCAGATGATGGTAGTGGAGTCTACCTGAAGTCTATTAATCAAAATAATAAAAAAGAGAAAAGGCATTAATGGAAAAATATAAAATGAAGACAAACAATGACAATGATCAGAGAGCTTTTAACTCTTCCTAAACTGAAATTCAAGTTCATATGGAAGAATAAACAGAAGGGCTAGGAAAACCAGAAGACAGAAGAGGAGTGTGCACTAGCCCTAATAGACAGCAAAATATAAGCATAAACTGGGAAAAGAAAATTTCAACTATTATCACAGGTCAAACGCTAATGTCACCAGTATGCAATAATCCCCTACAAATCAGCGGCAAAAATATCAACAATGCTGTGGAGAAATGAGCAACAGTCATAAACAGAAAGTTCCTAGGAAAGGACATCTATGAAACGATGCCCAACACTGCTCATAACGAGAGGCAGGCGTGGTAACACTCATGAGAAAGGACAATTTTCATCTATCAGATGGGTGGGGAGGCAGGCATGTCCATCACCCTGCTACTTGTACGGAGGACAACTTGGGGACAGCTAACTTACAAGCGCCCATGCCCTTCAACAATCCATCCGAGAGACATACATAGGCAAAGTAATACGGGTGGAGGTTTGTTCAGTGCGACATTGTTTGTAAGCACTACCTTCTGCCATCAGCAGAGGGCTGGTTAAGCCATGTGGTACCACTGTACAACGGAATGCTATACGGATATAGAAATTTGGGGGGGCGCCTGCGTGGCTAAGTTGGTTAACCATCCAGCTTCAGCTCAGGTCATGATCTCATGGCTCATGAGTTCAAGCCCTGTGTCAGGCTCTCTGCTGTCACCTCAGAGCCTGCTTCAGATCCTTTGTCCCCCCACCCCCACCCCTGCCCCCCCGTCTCTCTCTCAAAAATAAAATAAACGTTAAAAAATATACAAAAATTTTTGAATCTCCTCGTATACTGACATATACCAATCTCCAAGACGAACCCCTAAGTAAGAAAAAGAAAGGGCAGGAGAATGTGTACTGAAAGCGACAATTTGTGTAAAGAGTATATATACCTATGTGAATGGGTTTGAGTGTGTGTGTGTGTGTACGTGCATGCACGTGTGCTGGGATGAAGGAGACAGAAGAGATGAAAAGAAGACTCATTACTGCACCTCCTTTGAAGTGCTTCGTATTTGAACGAGGGGCCATAACTGTGTGCACACAGGCCATCTGCTGGCAAAAGAGCTCAACTACAAGGTAATGTTTTTCAGAAACGTATATCTAGAAAGCCCAGTGTTTCCTACAGGAAATAAAATCTGTAAGTTTCTCCATTTTGAGTTAATTTATAGGGCCCATGGCTCAGTAAACCTAGTAAACATTCAAAGTGTTTGGCCACTGTATAATTCTTACTCATGCCATCCTCTCTTGATGTAACATTCTGTTTTTCCAAGTTTAAACATGCTTAGATCTCAAACATTGACACTATGGGGAAGGGACTAATTTACTGAGTCATTCTCTCCTCTAGCAGGGATAAGGGTAAATAGTGAACTGGTGGGCTTCGAGGGGTGGGGATCTTTTCTTAAAGATCTACCACCACAACATGCCTCTCCCAAATCCTTCTCCCTACTTCACACCCCCAAATCATCTGACCTCTAAGCTAAATGCTCCAAGGAAATAAAGAGAAGAAGGGGAAAAAATACCTAGGATTTTACGTTTTTCTTGATCATTTTCTAAGTGAGATATAAAAATACAGTTCCAATTCCAACCTCATTAGCAAAGCTTCTAAGTTATTTATGAACTGGCAGATTGTGTGGCAGTTAAAAACACAAGAAAAAGGAATACAGAAGAGGTATAAACTCACGGTGTGAGCATATGGAATATATTCTAATTCTTGACATGAAAATAAACATACATAGGTTACTGCTGCTTAATTGCTGGATTAAGGCAGAGCAAGATTACATAAATTCGTAAAAATTTAAGAAATGCCACACGTCAAATTCTGTAACTGCAACTAAAAAACAATTTCTTAAGGATCAAAGAAATGCAGAGGAAAAGGAAGAGAGAGTGACAATGTTAAAAATAAAGGGTAAGGCATAAAAATTAAAAGGCAAGTAACAAAGTGTAAGAGGAAATGTCAACTAATAAAGTCACTAAAGAATTTACATCCATATTCTCTATTAGTTATATGTGTAACAAAGCATTTTATGTATAATTTTTTTATTACCGTACTCAAGTTGAGACATAACATTACTCTGGACTCACATGGTATTTTTCAAATGCATCTCAACAAGTTTATAACAGCCAAACGATTTAATACATAACACTTTATCATATAACTTACGCTCCATTTAAACAACGTCCTTATAGTTATCTCCACTTTTGTCTGTCACGCAAAAATACTTTGATTCATAGCAGAAATATACCAGTTGTTATTTAAGTATATATAAAGTTTGTGCACAGCTGGCTCCCTTAGCCATGTCATGATTCATTCACCCATTATTAAACAAATGTTTAGTGAGAACAGATTGTGTGGGAAGCACTGTTTTTGGTAGTGGAGAGATTATTATCGACCACTGGAAGGGAGTAAGAGAATTAAATAAGCAAACAGATAAATATACAGCATAATTACACAATGGGATAAATGCTATGAAGGGCGATAAATGCACTAAACATTTGAGATGGAGGCAAAGGTCTCTCTGAGGAGTTGACAAGCTGAAGGACGAAAAGCAGCTGTATGACCAGTTGGTGGCAGAGAATCCCAGGCAGAGGGAACCTGAGCAGGTAGCGAGTTCAAGGAATGGAGAGGGAGGGCCAGCGTGGCTGGAACACAGTGAGCGTGAGGGAGAACGAGCAAGAGGGTGGGGACGGTCAGAAAGGTAGTGAAGAGACAGATGCAGGCAAGCTGCCAAGAGATGTGACATCTGAAAATAATGATCTATTCTCCGAGAAACACTTAGAAATGAGCTGAGTTTGCTTTGTCTCTGGTACTTACACTTGAGCAGATTTACCCATAGCCAAAGTTGGGAGGAAGGGAGGTGCGGGGAGTCTGCAGGTGACAAGGATGGATTCATCCCCAACAAAGAAGCCTCAGTGTGACAGCTGACATCGTGGGGAACTGCAGGACCGAGGAACCCTGTCCATCCATGAGAAAGCAAGCTTCACGGTCTCCTGCGTGGTCTCCTGCTTGGTGTAAGGGTGTCTGTAGGTTTCCAACTCCTCTGTCATTAAAGAAATCTGCCATCCTTAAACCAAGTCTGTTGGTGTCTTTCTCTCAATCCTAACACACTGCTGTGCTTATCAGATCGGTGTCAGAAGTGTCTTGACACAAGGACTTCAGACCCTAACGGCTAAGCTCATTTCACAGAGGCTGGGAAATTACAGGGGGAAGTGACAACACTAGAATTGCAGGATTTTAGCTGGACGGCCGTTAAACCGAGACTACAAGGCTCTGTGATGGAAATCATTTCGGCGCACAACATCCACTGTTCTCTGGACTCCACGCAGCGTGCCACATTAGATGAAAAATCACAACCCAAAGTGTTCAAACTTCTGCATCTCTGGCTGCTGCCTTAGGCTCTAGGTCACAGACAGCCAAGGTCCTCTAAGGAAGGTTGACGCTGGGGACCGGGTGACTGATTGGAAGGGTCCAGATGCTAACAAAAACAAAACAAGACTGAAAGCCGGATTCTGACATCAAAGAAGGAGTGATCTTGATGGTAATATCTTGAGAAGGCTGAGGCCACCCCTCCCTGTCCCCCAAACTCCCAGCAGATTATAGTCAGCAAATTCCCCGGGCAGACACTGCATAACTGCCAAGGCTGTAGGTGTGGAGTAGGTGCCAGCAAAACTGGGAAGTGCTTTTGCTCTCTCTGACCCAGTTTTCCCAGTGAACAGAAGGGGAGCAGGCAAATCGCTGCCAGGGTGGGTGGGAAGCGGGGGGGTGGGGGGGGGACAGGGAGTCTCGATATTGCTTCTTATTCCGGGACCCTTTGTTTTAATGTGTGCAAAAGCTAATCCCTGGCATTTCTGCATAAAAATTTACAACCTCAGACCCCTGCAATCTGTGCAAACTAACTGGGCTTAGAAATGGTGTGTTCAGGGGCACCTGGGTGGCTCCATCGGTTTAGTGTCCAACTCTTGATCTCAGCTCAGGTAGTGATCTCATGGTTCCTGAGATCGAGCCCTGTGTTGGGCTCTGAGCTGACTGCACAGAGCCGGCTTGGGATTCTCTCTCTCCCTCACTCTCTGCCCCTTCCCAGCTGGCACTGTCTGTCTGTCTGTCTCTCAAATAAACCAATAAACCAACCTTAAAAAAAAAAAAAAAAGAAATGGTACGTTCATTCTAAAGCATGAGTTGCAGACTCAGGATCATTCTTAAGGGCCTGGGGTAGATAGAATTCGGGGTCTGAAGGGTATATGCTTGGACGAGAAAAAGTTACGTCTTTATCCTCCTGACATCTAACAAAAATTTTGCATTGTATCAATTGTAAACACAGACAATAAACCATAGTAATGGTAGCAATCTGTGTGACTCTGTCAGCAATAGAGAGAGAGAGTGCAGATATTTCCACATCATGTCTCATTTGTGGTAGCTCTCTCAGGAAGAGAGAAAATCCCAAGCTGTCTCTGCCCTGACATGAGATCATGACCTGAGCCAATACCAAGAGCTGGCTGTTTAACCAAGTGAGCCACCCAGGCACCCCAAAATTTAAAGCATTTTAAAAATAAACTCCAACTTTCCCATTTTAAAGGTCTCTTCTTGTTGTTTAATGAATTAACTAGAAATACATGATACCACAAAATTATTTTTGATAAGAGTATTCCATATAATTGGTTTCTTTTATAATCCTGCGTATTGAGCTTTATGCCTCTAGAAATGAGTTCCCAGACTTTACACAGATTACGGAATCACCAAAGGGGTCCATGGCGATTGACAAAGGTGAAGAAGTCTTGCCCTAGGGCCCAGCAGCTGTGTCTGTGTGGGCTACCTGCCAACGCTACGCTACCTCAGTGAGGAGGCGGTTTTGTACAGAAGCAGCATACTGTCCCTTGAAGAGTGCTTAGAGACTGTCACAGGCAGATCTGACGGATCTCTAAAAATCAGATGGACACCCCTCCTATCTCTTCACTCCCAGCTTCTTGGCAAGTAAAATATCTGAAAAGCCTGACTAGACAGGGGCGGTAGGAGGGGAATAACTGACATGGAGTTGCTTCTGGGTCTGATGAGATGGGGCCTCAGAAATGAAATTAAGTTATATATTTTTTTCAACATTAAATTAATTAAAGATAAGCAATTTTTCTGGCACAAAAAACAGACACTCAGATCAATGGAACAGAATAGAGAACCCAGAAATGGACTCACAAATGTATGGCCAACTCATCTTTGACAAAGCAGGAAAGAATATCCAATGGAATAAAGACAGTCTCTTCAGCAAGTGGTGCTGGGAGAACTGACAGCAACACACGGAAGAATGAACCTGGACCACTTTCTTACAAAAAGAAACTCAAAATGCATGAAAGACCTAAATGTAAGACAGGAAGCCATCAAAATCCTCGAGGAGAAAACAGGCAAAAACCTCTTTGACCTTGGCCACAGCAACTTCTTACTCAACACATCTCTGGAGGCAAGGGAAACAAAAGTAAAAATGAATTACTGGGACCTCATCAAAATAAAAACTTTCTGCACAGCGAAGGAAACAAGCAGCAAAACCAGACGGCAACCAACAGGATGGGAGAAGATATTTGCAAAGGACATAGCAGATAAAGGGGTAGTATCCAAAATCTATAAAGAACTTATCAAACTCAACACCCAAAAAACAAATAATCCAGTGAAGAAATGGGCAAAAGACACGAATAGACACTTCTCCAAAGAAGACATCCAGATGGCCAACTGACACATGAAAAAATCCTCAACATCATTCATCATCAGGGAAATACAGATCAAAACCACAATGAGATACCACCTCACACCCGTCAGAATGGCTAACATTAACAACTCAGGCAACAACAGATGTTGGAAAGGATGCGGAGAAAGAAGATCTCTTTTGCACTGCTGGTGGGAATGCAAACTGATACAGCCACTCTGGAAAACAGTATGGAGGTTCCTCCAAAAATTAAAAATAGAACTACCCCACGACCCAGCAATTGCACTACTAGGTATTTATCCAAGGGATACAGGTGTGCTATTTTGAAAGGGCACATGTACCCCAATGTTTATAGCAGCGCTATCAACAAGAGCCAAAGTATGGAAAGAGCCCAAATGTCCACTGACAGATGAATGGATAAAGAAGATGTGGTGTATACACACACACACACACACACACACACACACACACACGAATATATACAATGGAGTATTACTTGGCAATCAAAAAGAATGAAATCTGGAACTAGAGGGTATTATACAAGCGAAATCAGAGAAAGACAAATATCATATGACTTCACTCATATGAAGACTTTAAGACACAGAACAGATGAACATAAGGGAAGGGAAGCAAAAATAATATAAATACAGGGAAGGGGACAAAACATAAGAGACTCTTAAATATGGAGAACAAACAGAGGGTTACTGGAGGGGTAGTGGGAGGAGGGAATGGGCTAACTGGGTCAGGGGCGTTAAGGAATCCACTCCTGAAATCATTGTTGCACTATATGCTAACTAACTTGGATGTAAATTAAAAAAATAAAATTTTTTAAAAAGGAAAATAAGTTACTTGCCCAATGTTACAAAATAAAGTAGCAGGGCAAAGATAGAACCTAGATTTCGTGGCTCCTAGTTTGGCATTTGTTCTACTATTGCACACTTTCAGTTAACTAATAAAATGGCTTATTTGTGTTTGTTTAAAAAAAAAGATGTGCCACTTTTTGGTTAGGTTTATTCCTAGGGATCTTATTGTTTTTGTTGTAAATGTAAATGGGATTGATTCCTTAATTTCTCTTTCTGTTACTTCATTATTGGTGTATAGAAGTACAGGAGATTTGGGACACGTGGGTGGCTCAGTTGGTTAAGCATCCGACTTCAACTCAGGTCATGATCTCATGGTTCGTGACTTTGAGCCCTGCATCAGGCTCTGTGCTGACAGCTCAGAACCTGGAGCCTGCTTTGGAGTCTGTGTCTCCCTCTCTGTCTGCCCCTCCCTCTCTCTCTCTCTCTCTCTCAAAAATAAATAAACATTAAAAAAAAGAAATACAACAGATTTCTATACGTTGATTTTGTATCCTGTGACTTTACTGAATTCGTGTATCAGTTCTAGCAATTTTTTGGTGGAGTCTTTTGGGTTTTCTACATAGAGTATGTATTCTTCAAGTAGAAAAGTTTTCCTTCTTCCTTGCCAAATAAAACCTAACCAAAGAGGTGAAAGACCTGTACTGTGAAAACTATAAAACACTGATGAAAGAAACTGAAGAGGTCACAATGAAATAGAAAGACATTCCATGCTCATGGGTCAGAAGAACAAACGTTGTTCATATGTCTATACCGCCCAAAGCAACCTGCGCACTTAAGGTAATCCTTATCAAAATACCAACAGTATTTTTTCACATAGTTAGAACAAACAACCCTAAAATTTGTATGGAACCACAAAAGACCCTGAATAGCCAAAGCAACCTTGAAAAAGAAGAAAAACACCATAGCTGGAGGCGTCAAAATTCCGGACTTCAAGTTACATTACAAAGCTAAAGTAATCAAAATGGCATGACACTGTCACAAAAACAGACACACAGACCAATGGAACAGAATAGAGAACCCAGAAATGAACCCACAGCTATATGGACAACTACTCTTTGACAAGGCAGGGAAGAATATCCAGTGGAAAAAGAACCGTCTCCTCAACAAATGGTGCTGGGAACACCGGACAGCGACATGCAAAAGAATGAAAGCGGACCACTTTCTTACACCATACATGAAAATAAATTCAAAATGGATGAAAGACCTAAATGTGAGATATAAAACCATTAAAATCCCAGAGGAGAACACAGGCAGTAACCTCTTTAACATTGGCTGTAGCAACTTCTTATAAGACATGTCTGCTGAAGGGAAGCAAAAACAAAAATAAACCATTAGAACCTCATCAAAATAAAAGGTTCTGGACAGTAAAGGAAACAATCAACAAATCTAAATGGCAACTGACGGAATGGGAGAAGGTATTTGCAAATGACATATCTGATAAAAGGTTAGTATCCAAAATATATAAGGAACTTTAATCAAACTCAACACCCAAAAACCAAATAATCCAATTTAAAAATGGGCAGAAGACACAAATAGACATTTTTCCAAAGACATCTAGATGGCCGATGAAAAGATGACACATGAAAAGATGCTCAACATCATTCATCATCAGGGAAATACAAATCAAAACTATAATGAGACATCACTCCACACCCGTCAGAACTAAAACAACAACACAAGAAACAACAGGTGTTAGTGAGGATGTGGAGAAAGATGAACCCTCCTACACTTTGGGTGGGAATGCAAACTGGTGCAGCCAATGTGGAAAACTGTATGGAGGGCTCCTCAAAAAATTAAAAATAAAGCTACCCTGTGATCCAGCAATTGCACTACTAGGTATTCACCCAAGGAATACAAAAATACTCATTCAAAGGGATACATGCACCCCAATGTTTATAGCAGCATTATCTACAATAGCCAAACTATGGAAACAGCCCAAGTGTCCACCAACTAATCAATGGATAAAGAAAATACGTACACACACACACACACACACACACACACACACACACACACAATGGACTATTACTCAGCCATCACAAAGAATGAAATCTTCCCATTTACAACAACATAGATGGAGCTAGAGAGTATTATGCTCAGCAAAATAAGTCAGAGAAAGACAAATACCACTCATATGTAGAATTTAAGAAACAAAACAAACAAGCAGGGGAAAAAAAGAAAGAGAGGCAAACCAAGAAACAGACTCTTCACTATAGAGGTGGTTACAGAGGGGAGGTGGGAGGGATGGGGAATGGGGATTAAGGAGAGCCCTTGCTGTGATGAGCACCAGGTGTGCTACGGAAGTGCTGAATCACTACACTGTACACCGGAGACTAACATTGCTCTGTATGTTAACTCACTGGAATTTAAATAAAAACTCTTTTAAAAAATGTCAGAGGACAGGGAGGCAAATCAAGGTGAAAGCAGCAACTTCCAAATGAACAACCAAAAGTACTTCATTATACACAAAGCATTCATTATTTTTTTAAAGTACCAGAAACATTTCTTTCTGAAATTTCTAATAAAAGGGTAGATCACGTGTGCATATAGTCTGCCCAGTAAAACAAAATGTTTTGAGTAAATATCACTTTCATCATTTCCACTGTGATCTATGATACCTAAATATACTGACTGGAATAGTGTCAAGTCAGTGCAATTAAAAGGTCACATGGATTACTTTTTCAGACATCACTTTGTTTAGGGAAAGATTTTGTTTAAAATAAGCCAACCAAGGGGCACCTGGCCAGCTCAGTCAGTGCAGTGTGTGACTCTTGATCTCTGGGTGGTGACTTTAAGCCCCATGTTGGGTGTGGAGATTACTAAAAACTAAAATCTTTTAAAAAAGAAAATAAGCCAACTGAGATGTGTGGGGGCATCTCAGATGGCAGGAAACCTACATCATCTCCAGGGTAGTAAGTGTCAAAACACACATACACACAGTACATGTTAATTATGAACGTGCATAAGTATACACACACATGAAGCCCTGGGTCTTTAAACTGCTGGTCAAGGCCATGGCTTCTAGGCAGAAAAGAGGTGGCATAATATATTAAACTACTTTCTCTCTCTTGACTTGGAAAAATGTTGAAAAATGTTGTAGAAGGTGACAGAACACTACAGAAGTTAGGAGGATGTTAACTCAATAGTAATAAGCAAAAGAAAATCTATTGTGCTGAAAAAGGACATCAGGCCAGGTGCCAGGAGCTCTGACATGGGAAGGAGGAGAGACATGAGTGACGGTAGTGGGACAGAAGTCACTGGGACACTGTGGCAGAGAGCAGGGAGGCATACCCACCCCACTGTACCCACTGTTCTGCTGATAAGCAGTCTGGTCCTGGCAAAGCTCAAACTACCAGAAGTTGGACAAGACCTGCTGAAAGTGAGGCTATGCTCCCTGCCTCCCAGATGAAAAGGGAAGCCTGAGAACAGCAAAGGCTATAGTTAAGGAATTACTCAGAATGACAGGCACATGTCCTCAGGACACCAGCAGCACAAGCAACAAAAGACAAAAAAACACATAAACTGGACTTCATCACAATTAAAAATGTTTGTGCTGCAAAAGACTATTGGGAAAGTGGAAAAACCCCACAGACTGGGAGAAATACTTGCAAATAATTTGTATCCAAAATATACAAAGAATTTTTAGAATAAAAAGACAAGTAACCCAATCAAAACATTAGGCAAAGGATTTACACAAATATTTCTCCAAAGAAAGTATATAAATAACTACTAAGCACATAGAAAGGTGCTCAACATCATTAATCATTACGGATATGCAAATCAAAACCAGAATAAAGATGTCACTTCACACATAATGGGAAGGCGATAATAAAAAAGATAGGTGGGGTGCCTGGATGGCTCAGTCAGTTAAGCATCTGTCCAACTTCAGCTCAGATCATGATCTCGCAGTTCGTGAGTTTGAGTCCCACGTCAGGTTCTGTGCTGACCACTCAGAGCCTAGAGCCTGCTTCAGATTCTGTGTCTCTCTCTCTCTCTGTCCCTCCCCCACTCATGTGTGTGTGCACTCTCTCTCTCTCTAATAAATATTTTAAAAAAAGAAAAAAAAAGATGGGTAACAAGTATTGGCAAGTATGTGGAGAAATTAAAAGCATCATACACTGCTGGTGGGAATGTGAAATTATGCAGCCACTGTGGAAAACAGTTTGGGAAGTTCCTCAAAGAGTTAAAGCGTTACCATATGGCCCTAGGAATTCCACTCCTAGGTATACACCCAACAGAATTAAAACCATATGCCCACACAAATACTCGTACACAGATGTTCTTGGCAGCATTACTGATGATAGCCAAGAAGTGGAAACAACCTAACTATCCATCAGCTGAGGAATGGATAAATGAAATGGAGTCTATCCATATGATGGGATATTATTGGCCATAAAAAGCAAAGAAATACTGATACTTGCTACAAGGTGGATGAACCTTCAAATGTCAGACACAAAAGGTAACACTGGTAACATATCAGATGATACCCTTTCTGTGAAATGTCCAGAATGGACAAATTCAGAGAGAATGGGAGCACACTAGTGGCTGGGGCAAGGGGCCATCGAGAGTGGCTGCTAATCAGACTGCCCTCAGGTGGGTCAGAGTTGGAGTCTGTGTAGGCTGCTACCCTCAGGACGCCACGCTCTGATTGACTTGGATGAAGCCTCTGCCGAGTATATTATTCACATCCAGTGAGCGGGCCCACAGCTAATGCAGTGGGAAGCGGGGGTGCAGGGGGAGAGAACATAAACTCTCAATCAAAATGGCTTCTCATGTGTGAGGGCAGTCTTCACAACCCAAAACACAAAAACTGCTCTGCGGGGACAGATTTACAATCCAGGGTGCTTGGGACTCCCATAGAAAACGATCCATTCAGCTAACGACAAGCTCACAGTAAAAACACATAACCCATGTTAATCCACAATCTAACACAAGAGAGTCAATATCACAGACGGGAATTAACACCTCAATGGACTTAATATAATAGACAGTCTGAAAGAGACTTTAAAATTATTTAAAAATGAAAGCAAGAACAGAAGGCAAGACGAAAGAACAGGACAGTATGAGAAAGAGATGACGGTGGCCAGGAGGAGGTGGCTACAGTGCAGACAGTGAGACAAACGGACTCAGGCTGTATTTGAAGGGACAGCTTGCAGGAACTGTGGATTGGCTGAACACGGAAGGAAGGAATCAACGAGAAGTCCCAGTTGTCAGCTTAAGCAACGAGGTGGATGCCATGCCGTTTACTGAGATGGAAGGACTCGAGGAGGAAGGGCTTAGCAGGGGGAGAGTGGGCTGGACGTGCTGAGTTTGGGACTTTGATTAGACATCCAAGCAAAGACATCAATCAGGAGGCTGAATATTCAAATCCAGAGCTTGAGTTAGAACACAGGATTAGAGAGATCACTTTAGGCATTAGTAGCATATAGGTGATATTTAAAACCTTGTAAATTACGATCTACTCATTTTTCAAGATTTAACTTCAGAGGCAGGGAGCTCCATGAAGCCTTAAGCGACCTCTTAAGCACAGTGATGGGCTCTGGGAGTAACCTGTATCTCTCTTACATACTCTGTGATTGTTTATTTACCTGTCTCCCCACCATCCCTAACACCCGGCCCAGTGCCTGGAATTCAACCCGGAGTCACCATGTTTATTGTGTTCCTGGATGGATGACTCTTCTAGGGTTCTGAATGCTGGCCCCTGGCACAGGATCCTAGAAAGGTGTGCGGGCATTCCAAAATATTTACTGAATGAATAAATGAGCGAACCTTCTGAGCAGCTAGGCTTTGACTGCTTTCATTCAGAGCCAAAGATGTGAAATACTGGATACACTCATCCAGCTCCGTCTGAGATAAAGAAGCCAGCAACTGTCTGAGCTCTTCTTCAATGCAAGTATCCTGGAATAAAAGGAGAAAAAATGCGTCATAGTTAAGCTCAACAACAGAGACAACGGAAGTACCCAAAGAATCAAAGCAAGAAAAGACAAAACAAAAGAGCAGAGATAAATTGGTGCTTTTAGTCTTAAAACGTATTGCCTACCCAGGTAAATAGAGCATCACTTAACTCTGGGACTTCTGTGTCTGCTACCTCAGTCTGAAAACCCTACTGCAAAATTTAGTTCTTGATTCAAAATGGATGATTACACTCTTCCTTCTTCTATTGCACTCTGGCTTCTAAAGTCCAGAACTCATTAGTGATTTTCTCTAATAACTTACATCTAGCACATTCACTTGTCTATTTTTCAACAACTGATTGCAAGTTTTCTAATTTTCATTTTCTAGGAAGGCCTAGAAAAGCTGCTCAAGAAGCACGCTCTAATACCTCTTGGTGGTTAGTAATTAACACCTGAGAGGAGTGATACATTGATATCTACATGTAGTCGTTAGTAAATATCTATTCAAAGTGATACATTAGTATCTACATGTGGTGGTTCTCCAGGGGCTGTCTTGGCGCCCCAGGAAACATTCAGCAATATCTTCTGTTTAGGTTGTTACAACCTTGGGGATGCTACTGGCATCCAGTGAGTAGATGCCAGGAGTTGGCTAGACACCCTACTACGCACAGAACGGTCTTCAACAACAAAGAATCGTTTGGTGCAAAATAACTGAGGTTGAGAAAAACTGAATATAGCAATATTAGAACAAGGGTCTAACTCATCGGTGTTAATAGGCTATGAAGTTACCATGTGGTGTATAGAGACGTCCAATATCCAGAAGGGAAAATAACACAAGAGAAACAACATCTCCTGATAAATCAGGAAATCTTGTTATAAAAACTATAATTTCAGGTTTATATCTAGTTTACCTGCTTCTGAAAAGTAGTCAATAAACTGATGGGGAATTTTTTCAAACTGCTTTTTGAAAGGTTACTTTGCACCCCAAGTGAAGATGGCATATTAATCTATTTTTCACTCACTGGATTATTTTATTTACTTACTTCGCTTAAAGATGGCAAAGGAGGTGGTGGGAGAAAAAAGCGAAGATCACTCTCTTTGCTTCGTGCCAAACCAATAAGAGTTCTCAGATCGCAGGCTTGAGCAATTATCCTATACTGGTAATCTGTTGTAAAAGTATGTTGTTAGCACCCACACTGGCTTATAGCTGTTTCAAGAATTAAATAAACAATTTAATTTTTAAACTACAAGTTTATGATTCAAAATTTCCCAAGTCTCTGTTCACCATGACAACTGCCTTTACAATACCAGTAAGCCAGATGTCCAACATTTCCATGACTGATCTCACAATTCTCCTCCACATATATGTAGGCATATGACAGTCTAAGTAACCTTTTGAAGATCCAAACCTTCAATGTGAAAAATCGATAGGTCAGAACCAATTTAACTTCTCCTTTTCTTTGTAGTAATTCTAGTGTTTAAAAACTGTTTTGCTCACTACTCAAAAAACCTGAGGCTGCATTGAGATCTATGGTCCCTGATACGGGATGGTGCTTTGGCATTCCACGATGCCCATGAATGACGTGAGGTTCCAGAGGGTGGTACTTCGTTTTAGCCGCCATGATTCAACCACTCCATCCTTTCTGTGTTGCTCTGAAGGTTCGTGTCCCCTCTCCCCTGATACATATATGGAAACCTAATCCCTGATGTCATGGTATTTGGAGGTGGGAAGTCTCTGGGAGCCCCCATGACTGAGATTACCGCCCTTATGAAAGAGATCCAGAGAGATCCTTTGTCCCCTCTGCCAAGTGAGGACACAGGGAAAAGCTGGCCATCTGTGAGCCAGGAAGCACAGCCTCACCAGACACCAAATCTGCCGGCACTCTGCTCTTGTATTTCCCAGCCTACAGAACTGTAAGATATACATTTCTATTGTTTATAAGCCATGCAGTCTATGGAACTGTGTTATAGCAGCCCACAGGAACTGAGCACTGAATCGTAAACACAACTGCAACCCCTGAAGCAGACATTATTTTTAATAGTAGGTGAGTTCTTCAACATCAAGTGGGGAACTTTTCCAAAACCTACATGCTAGGGCTCCATCTCTGATTTTTCTGATATAGTAAGTCTGAAATGGAATCCTGGAAGGCATATTTTTTAAAAGGTTTTTATTCTAAGTCTTCAAAGTAAGCTTACGTTGTACGTTATTAAAATTATACCTACCAATCAATTAATTAGGTTGTATGGAGGCAGAGATCTTATTCTGATACTTTCTTTGAAAACATTCTTTTTTTATTTGTTTTATTTAATTTGTTTATTTTTGACAGACAGAAAGAGTATGCAGGAGGGGCAGAGAGAGACAGAGGATCTGTCTGATAGCACAGAGCCTGACGTGGGGCTCTAATGCATGAACCGTGAGACCATGACCTGAGCCAAAGTCGGACACTTAACCGACTGAGCCACCCAGGCGCCCCAAACATTATTCTTTATTTACACCTTTTAATAAGATAACTCTACTCATAAAGTATACTTTAGTCCTTATACTATAATCAGAGCAGATCTGAACTCTCAGCTCATGTAGTTGTTATACTATAGGGCTTGCAGTGTTTACATACAATTAAATATTTTAAAGGTTCCTTTAAAAACAATACACATACACAAATCAGGTACATTTAACTAATTATTAGTATTGGAGCCAAGAAGATTGTCAAAGTGAATACAAATATAACTGTATGCTGCAGCAAGCAATTAGAATATGTCAGTAAATAGGAACCAAAACAAAATTCGAATACAACATTAGGCGATAGCTAATCGGCACCAAGAGTTTCTCTAATCAAGCAAAACTTTGTTCTGGTAGAAAGTTACACCAATAGACCTTCCCCGGTTTTGAGGCTGATCTTAACCAACCTTAACCGGCGGCCAGGCCAGCAGGCTTCCTAGTTTCTCCACCACCGGCGTTTCTTTCAAAAATTTTTGAAAATATTTTTTATATATAATAAGGTATCCTGAATTATTTTCCTTTCCTAGCATCTCCTTTCGTTCCCGTTAGATCAGAGGTCAGGAGCGAGCCGCTGGCATGGTGGGTGCTCAGAGGGCCTCATTACCGTGCCAGTGGTGGGTCTCCGACATCTCCTGCACGGCCTGCAGTCGCGCCGTCCTGTCCCCCGACTGGCTCTTCCTCAGCAGTAACCACACAGCACATTCATGATCCTCCACATCGACTGTACTGAAAGTGTCTTTGCAGAAAGAAAAAGGGACAGGACCACGTAAACTGTGAACAGTTAGAACAACATTTTATGCTCTCACTTATTTAATATGGTAATTTGTAAGCATTTGAAATCTACAGTAACAGAATAAAATCCATTTCCAGGTATCGATAATGACTGACAGGGTTGTTCTCGGGTCTGCCGTATTATTTTGTTATATTTATTATGTATGTTATTAAGTGCTTTTGTTTTATGTACTATGTTGCTTTCACAAAGTGATCTCTTTTGTTGTTGCTCTTTTTCCTTAAAAATCTTTTTTATTATGAAAAATATCAAACATATAGAATTAAAGAATACACTAATATCCACATGTTTACCACAACCTCATTTAATCAATTTTATTATTTTGCCATATTTGTTTAATCTATATGCATGTGTGTATTTTTTTCTAAACCATGTGAAAGGAAGCTTGCAGACATAACATTTCACCTTTTCTCAGTCGACCTGATCTCCGACGAATAAGCCCACATTCTATATACTCACAATGCCATTATAACACCCAAAACACTAACAATAATCTTCCAGAACCATCTAAAATCCAGTCTAACTCCATATTCAAATTTCTCCAAGTGTCCCCAAAATATCTTCAGAGCTGTTTTTTAAGAACCAGGATGTGATTAAGTCCTTTTAGTATATTTTAATTTTGATTAAATTAAAATTTAGTATATTTTAATTTTGATTAAGTCCTTTTAGTATATTTTAATTCTTAAAAAAAAAGTTTATTTTGAGAGAGAGAGAGCGAGCGAGTAAGGGAAGGGCAGAGAAAGAGGGAGACAGAATCCCAAGCAAGCTCCATACTGCCAATGCAGAGCCCAACACGGGGCTCGAACCCACAAACCATGAGATCATGACCCAAGCTGAAACCAAGAGTCAAATCCTTAACTGACTAAGCTACCCAGGCGCCCCGAGTATCTTTTAATTCTTAAAAATGTTCTCACTTTTTTCATGATGCCAACTTTTTAAAGAGATCAAGTAAGCTCTTTCATAGTTAACACCACATTGTAGATCTGCTGGATTGTAAAATCTACATTATTGATGCAATTTCTCATTATGAGAAAGCATGGGAGTGATTTTCTAACAAATTTAAAATTTTTGAAACACTCATCAAGAGAAAAGGATGTATTTAGTCTCAATATTCCCTTACCGCTACCTAACAAAACGTCCACAAAGTAAAAGGAAGAAAACTGTCCATCAAGCCCTTAAAATTAAAGATAGCCCAAGGGAATAATGTCACTCAACCTTCCACATCGATAATAAGTGTCAGTATAAGAGATGGGAAAAAAAGATCTCAAGTTGATCACCAAATGACTTTCAGATACTGATAAAGATTCCAAGTCAAATATTTTGTACTTACCAGCAAACGGGCCCCGCAGTATCTTGGCTGATGTTGCCAATATTTTTCTTACTGCTTTGTGAAGCTCTTTTCTTGCCTGGTAGGTGATTCCTAAAATGATTACAAATTTAGATAAAACCAAGTATATACTCTTAATGCTATGCTCTAATACTTCAAGAGAAATATATAAGCTACAAGTTTTTTCAGAAATATAAAATAGCATTTTTCTCTTTTATTATTGCTATCGAAACAATTAAAACCATTATGCAAACACAGAACTCCAGATCCAAAAGAAGATTGCTCTCCAAGTCAGGAAAAAAGTAAAAAACTAAACAAAAACAAAAACACTATCTAACTAAAGCTAACAAAAATCCTCACAGGCAACATAGGTTTAACTACATTCAGGAAAATGTCCCTTGACAATAGCCCTTCTCAAACTGAAATTTGGGGATACCTTAACTAGACTTATCTTTGTGGTCCAGAATAATTGTAAACTATAAAAATTATCTGTGTAATTGAAATTGTAACACACCAGGGGAGATAATAATAAACACAAACAGGAGAGAGTGGTGATACAGACAGCTGTAGACAGGGAAAACCAGAACCTGTCCCACTCAGAGAACATAATGTACCACCAAGCATGGTTACTCTGGCCAACAATGTAGGAACAGGCAGCTGTAGGTCAAGTGTAGTGACTCACCAGGCTACCCATATCTTGATGAAAAGATATGCCTCTGCTCTAAAATTTCATGTTCACCAAACTACTATCTGGTTACTAATTAGGTTTCCATGTGACCTAAATATGGAGGACAGGAATGTTCTGACTAGTAAAGACAGGTTTTCCAGCCTCTGTGACAGACCTTTTTGCCCTCTAGTAGTAAGTTGGTATTCATATGTTCGCATGAATAAATTCCTTAAAGCATGACTATATCTGAGCTAAGTGACAAAAATCATGTTTTTATACTTGCTACACTGAGGCCCAGCCTCTGAACTGATGACCTCCACTAAGGTGTGGAATTCCAAGTTTAGACTAATATAGCCAGCTAGTCTTTGCTTCATTTAGTTACAGGAGAATTGCAAACCTGAATTAAATATGAAGTCCAAAATCTGGCCTTCCATTAATTCTTTAGGAACTTGGTTATTACAGGATTTGGTGATTCTCAGAATCAGGTGAACCTATCTTGTTAATATTGTTTTAAATACTCATCTTAAAATTTAATAACTCGCTTCCATTTTTCACAAAAATGGGATTACTTTACCATAAACTTACCATAATTTTCTCTCTTATCTAAAGAAACTGTGTGCAAATATATGTATGACTTCATTTTTTCTCTTTCTACCACTTGAGTATCTAATGTCAAAGACTTCTTCAGGGCCAGAACTTCATAGGTAAGAAATAAAGAACCGCTTAAAAAGAAACAAGAAATTCATCGTAAATACATGATGTAAATTGTAACATAAGAGCCACTTTTTTTACATGACAGAATAACAACTATATTGGTTATGGAGCTCATCAGATTATTGAGTATCACATAAACTGAATGGCCCAACCTGTCCAACAGCCCAGCTCCTGAACCAGTGGATCAAGAAGAGCATTTCCTACAAATGGTGAAAAAAGGTTAAAGGGCAGAATTTCCCAAAATAGAATGGGAAAACAGTACTTAGTAAACACTGAGGGAGATAAAACGTGTTTTGAACAAGTTTTATATGCACTATTGATTTGCACCCCATAATGAACAGAAGTTTCCTCAACATATACACTGCAAATTGAGCCAGTCTTTGTTATTAAGCTTTCTGCAGTGGACTTTTTCATTCTTTTTATTGGGAAACAGAATATATATATAGTAATGTGCATATAACATACACTATATTCATATACATATGTATAAATGTATACACATACACACATTACAGTTTAATGAATATTAATTATGATATCCAGGCAAAAAGCAGAACATTAACAGTACCCCAGAAGCCCACAGTGCGTCCCTTCCTGACCCTGACCCACTCTCTCATCTCTATAGCTAATTATCATTTTGACTTTTATTCTAATAATGTCCTTGTTTCTCCTTATAGTCTGCCATCTATACATGCATCCTTCAACAACAGAGCTTAGTTTCGTCTGCCTGTGGACTTTATAGGAATGGAATCACTGTTATGTATCCTTTCGCTCAGCTTCTTGTGAGATTCCTTCCTGGTGTTGCATGTATCAGCAGTTCGTGCATTTGTATTTTCCTATGGTCTGTGATTCAGCCACTGTATAGGTATACAACTTACCCATTCTACCGCAGATGGGCATTCAGGAAATTCCTAGCTTGAGTCTCTTACAAACAATCCTGTTATATATCTTACACATCTACACTGTACACATGTGCATATGTTCCTTTAAGATACTCATCTAGAAGCAGAATTACAGACTTTCTTACTGTACATATACTATTCATCTTTATCAGAAACTGTCAAACTGTTTTTTCCAAAAAGATAAGCCAATCTGTACTCCCATCACCAGCAGATGAAAGTTTCTCCTTTCCCCTCAAGTCAAGTTAAAGTCTCCTAAGTCAATCTTTAAATGTGGAATACAGTGTTCTTTGGTATGTACCCAAAATGAAGGCAATGAAGGGGTTTTACCCTGATCTGACTAACCTCCACGCTCCCTAAATCCAGACACAAAAACTGCACTGTCTGGACTCAGGGCTTCCTAACATCAGTTATACTAAGCATTCTTCTGACCTTTGGTTTCCACCGTAGAGCTAAAGCAGATAAGACAGGAGAGCCAGACACTGGCCAACACCAGAGGAACAGACGGCTCTGAAGAATCCTCCTCTCTTGAGGAACTGAGCACCGCAAAAGAGCAAATGCATTCAGTATTTTTATCATGCTTTCCATGAAAGACAAAATTCTTTACTAGAAACTATGTAATTAATTTTCACTATATTCCTGAATATAATTATGAAATAGACAAAGTATGTTACATTTATCTTTTGCCTGGAATGATTCAAAGAGAAAAATCATCTATCTTTTGCCTTACACTGGTGTCATGGAGAAATTATGTATTGGAATAAAAGGCCAAATATGCCTCCTTTATCATTTTAGCACCTAAGGGTTGTGTGTGTGTGTGTGTGTGTGTGTGTGATCTTATATGTATAACAGTGAAAAAAGAGTAGTATTAAAAAATACAGAATAGTATTAGATGTATATTAACATATACACCCCCCTTTTCCAAAAAAAGATAGGAAAGCCACTCCATTCATCAAGCATGTGCCTCTGAAGAGTGTGAGATAGAAGAGGTCAATCTGCTGGTTTTCTTAGTTCAGCTTCAATTTCCTTTTATGAGAGCTCTATTGTGATTTAAAGGGTTTTCAAAAATAGTTCTGGCTACAGTCAATCTTCACCTTTCTTACCCACTTTAGAACACAACACGAGATGTGATTTTAGGTGCGTGAGAGCATAATGACTGAGCGCCTGCTGTGTGTGTGTGTGTGTGTGTGTGTGTGTGTCAAGCGCTCTTCTCAGAGCAACAATGCCTGGCGGGTAGAATGCCCCCCATACCCTTGGACCCAAGATAAGACACGCCTCAGAAAGTAAAGTACCTGAATCAAGACCACACTGATGGGGTGGAACCAGTGATGAAGCAGTGATTCATCCACCTAATTCCAAAATCTGTACCCTATTGGCCGCCCCCCATGCTACCTGAAAATCACTTCCACTGAGATTTCAAACAGGAGTACAAAGAAGCCAATTAATATTTCATAGTTGATACTTACCCTAAAATAAGTGATCCAGTAAACTTTAATATATTTCCTTCGAAAAGAAAGGGAAAAAGTCAATGTGATGAGTTTCATTTTTAAAATGTGACAAGAAATACACAAGTGTCTCTACTTATATAATTGGATAAGAAGTCACTGATATTCTTCCATAAATATGATCAATTCCTACCAATACAAGGCTTCCTATCCCCAGATACAAACGAACCAAAAAACGCTGGGTACAAAAATATAACCTGCATTTCATACTCCTTCTCATTTCATACTATTCCCCCCTTCTTACATCTCTTATTCTGTCATTCCCAGCAAAGCAGAGACCCCACGCCTGCTGCGCTACTGACCATGCCATGTGCTTCCACGGAGAGTGACAGCCATGAAGCTAATCTGCCTTCTGACTCCTTTTAGTTCACGACCAAATAAAGGGATGGGGAGAGTTCTATCACTGTGAGGGCTATGCTGAAGGGATTACGCTTGTGGTGTAAGGACACAAAGTGACTTTTTCCAAAGTAATTATGTCATCGTTGGTGGTTAAGTGCATATGTACATAACCCAATTAAAAATAATGGTTACATTCTACAAGTTTACTTGTAATTTTTTTTTAATGTAAAAAGGAACTCCTAGTGGAAGACACCGCTAGTTGCCTATCTGACACACCAAGCCCCCTAATCCTCACTGCACAACCTGATGACTATCTGAAAATATTTGAATTCCTGACTCCGGCAGCTAGGGCGGGCTGTGCAGCATGGCTGCAGCCAATCAGATAGAGATGGAAGTCCGTACGGAGAGATCCCTCTTCAAATAAAGAGACGAAGCTTCATAAGATGGCTTTTGGCCTTTCTGCCTTTTGGATGTCTAGAGATTCAACAATCATCTTGTGACCCTGAGGACAATAAAGATAATGGAGCAGGAAGACAGGAGGATTGCTAAACTGCGATTCCTGCTCTAAACGGTCTCTGTCTTGACTTCCTGTTAGATAAGAAAAATGAAACCTTTACTGATTTGAGCCATTGTAGTCAAGCTTCTGTGACATGCACTGGACACAACCTTAACTGGTTATGCATTTAGGTTCTGCCACCAGTCTGCAAAACCTACGTAACCCTTCATTTATTGGGTGTGTAGTGGTGGCCCTTTGTCAGACTTTCCACTCAGGCTGCTGACAACATATTTCCCTCCTTACTGAGGGATAAGGAACTCTCCTCAGTTGGCTTCTCTGTGCATCAGGAAAGGAAGATAGACATCCCTCCCAAACTCTAAGACCTTAGCGGTGGTTCCAGAACCGGGAAGGGGACAGTTGCAGGAGGTCTGCAGGGATGAGGTCTGCAGCTGTGACAGAGGTTCCTGACTGTGCAGCTCCTCTGCGAAGTTTTTCTTTCCAAGATGGCCTCCCGGACTTCCTTCCCTCCACCCTCACCCTGGGGGCCCTGGGGGCCCTGGGAGCGTCTCACGGATTTCTCCACTGCTACCACTTGCTATGTTTCTTTCTCACTAGGCCCTGGGAATAGAACATAGTCTCACAGCCTCTTCTCCCATCCTAAAATCAATTCACTACTCTTGAGTTTGTCCTTTAGAAAGGATGAGAAAAGAAAACCTCCCTTCTGTCCCCACCCCTCTTTTTTTGTTTAAAATACACAATCATAGGGCGCCCGGGTGGCTCAGGCAGTTAGGTATCTGACTTTTGATGTCAGCCCAGGTCACGATCTCATGGTTTATGAGTTTGAGTCCCGCGTCAGACTCAGTGCTGACAGTGTGGAGCCTGCTTAGGATTCTCTTCCCTTCTCTCTCTCTCTGCCCCTCCCCCACTCACTCACTCTCAAAATAAATAAACTTAAAAAAAATACAGAATCACAGAACTTTTCTAGATGAAAAGGACCTATCCTAAAAAAAAAAAAAAGATCTCTCTTACAGAGCAAACAGAAGCTCCATGAAAACAGGGACTTTGTCTCAATCCATAGCGTATCCTAAGGGCCTAGAATAGTACCTGGCATATAGTAGATGGTAAACAAATAATTTGTCAAACTAATGAAAGATGATCTAGACCTATCTTCTCTTTTACACATAAAGATTAGTAATAAATCGGTAAATAAAGATACTAAATCAGCACTAGATCCTAACCGCCCATAGGGCAAGTATAGTATCTTCTTGGCTCACCGCTGAATTCCCAGAACCGAATACATGTGCCTGGCATTTGTTTTTGCAGAAACGTGGTGCTGAATGAGAATGTGGGGATACTTGAGTTTGAAAAGATGAGCATGAATTTGACAGGAAACACAGGGGGGATAAAAATTCTCAAGAACAAGGAGTATGCATGACTCTGGGCCCACAGATTTGGGGTGCAGCGTCAGTACAGAAAATACAGAAACAAATGCGAGATTTATCGTGGATTACATAGGTTTTTGTGGACGCCCTGGGGAACTCGGCCATGATTCTGTCACTGTCTCCATAAGAAATATTGTTGTTGAAACTGTACTCACTGATGTCTCTCCAGCATGTGGTGCTCTGGGGAGGAGGAGTTGAGGTTCCTATTCTTCTGCAACAGATGACACAACAAGCAGCCAAGGACATTCTGTGTATTTGGAACAATGAGAACAAATTTAACTTGACAGCTAAGTTATAACATTTAACTATAAGAACATGCCACAGTCACAGCTGGATTGCCTATAGAGTTCGAGTTTTCAAGACCAGGAAAAAAACTCTTCAATTAAAAAAGAGATTACATCCTTAAAAAAGACACACTAGAACAATACTTTGGTAGTACTTTGTTCTTCAAACTGAGTGCAACTGTGAACAATGATTAGTAGGAAGCAGGAAAACACAGATTATTACTCAGAATGCCAATATATGAATTTAAAAAAATTTTAGTATCTTTTGAAATATATATATGGATATGGATAAATAGATATTTATATTTACCTGTGATGACCAAAGGCCCTACAGAAATGGAAAGTGCTGTGAATGGAAGACAAACTTTAGAACCCCTGCAAGCATTCAGCTTTCCTCTAGTTCCTTCAGGATGGTACCCAACACGGTTTAAAATTCTGTTAGCTGTTGGCATCCTATCAGAGAAGGAGAACTGTCACTCGACTACTTCATCAACTGAGTAAAGATGATCGAAATATGATGCAATCGTTTCTAGAACAACTCAGTATTCTAGAATCATTATCAGCTTGTGTTTGGATAAGACTGTTTTTCTTTTGTGTTTGCTATAAAGGAAAAGAAAGGAAAGTGCCTCGAGGGACTCTTGTGAGAAAAGGTCCTTTGGTTCAACATATAAAAAGTTCTAGCAGCTTTATAGTGACAAGGAAATTACATGGTGTATATACGTGAGAAACATCTGTTAGAACACAAAATAAAAAGCTTTTACATTTTTTCTTGTAATTCCAGTACATCAATTGATGACTAAGCAAACTGATTTAGGCAAGAGGTAAACTTGCGAAGGTCACTGCTTTAAAGGTCATCGTTTCTTATTTTCTCACGTTTTTAATGGGCTGCTACTACATCTCCATGAGACATAAGGATAATGGTACAGATAATATAAAGGCTGCAGTGAAGTAGATGCTCATGAAACCAGGGCAGAAGGCAATGTAAACTACTTAGAGTTCGTGTATAGATTTCCATTTTAATTACTCCAGGAGAACTTGCGTAATCTTGACACTGGGAAAGCAGTCAACTATAAAACATGACACAAATACTCTTTGCTATTACTTCCCTGGCCTACAAAGCTTTATATTGTTAACTTCCACATACCTCCTCCCGTCCCCCAGGCTTCCCTCCTACTAAATCTTGGGAACAAACTGGAGTCTACTGGAAATGTATGTCATCTTATTTCCTTCTGGGTTTCCTCAGATGGCTTCACTGGCCCTTGCAGCTCTCTCCTGTATAAACTGCTCCCTTTCTAACTCTCTCAACTCTCTCAGAGTCTTGACTTCTCTGCTCTCCAGCCCCAACTAACCTCCCACCCCTCACTTGTCTGGGAGGGAGCAGCCTGTCCTGTGGCCATCCTCCCCTTACCCAGCCTCCACACTGTGGTACATGGCTCTCTGCCTCCTCCCTCAACAGTCCTAGACCCCTCCTCTTTCTAGTAGCCTCTGCAACCCTAGTATCTGAAAACGTGCTTGCTTTCTCCTACACGTGGACAGCCAAGACGGGGTGGGTGGGGGAGAGTGGTTTGCGGAGAATAAGACAAATTGGAAGCGGGCTCTCAGAATCATTTCTGCTGTCCCTAATCCATTCTCTCCTCGTCCCCACAATGCCTGCTCTAAATGACCCACATTCCCTGCGAAGCCTCCTCCCTACCTCTGTCCCTCTCAAATGGTGTCTTATTTCACTGAGAAAGTTAAAACTATGAACTCCCTCAACTTCTTCCCCCTTACCCATAAGCAAGGATAGATCCAAGTAATGAAGCGCTTAACATTTCTTTGTATAGGAGTGGGGGGGAAGGGTCTTTAAAAAAAAAAAATCACAAATGCCAAACTAGGTTCTAAAATAAAAGTTATTTAGAATGAGAAAAGATATCATAATAAATGACTGAAGTCTTAGAAATTTCGACACCTTTCTTCTGACATTTCGTTAGGCAATTTGTCAGAAATGCTTGCGGAGAAATGTTTCTGGACTACAGTCTGGCATCCCCTCTCTCCTCAGGACTCCTGGTAACGCCTAGCACTCAGAGGGGCTCATGCCAGTAAGGTGTCTGACAGCATCAGGTTCTCGACTCCCCGGTCATTCACCTTGGCCTACAAATGATATACATCTGCACTGCCTTTTCCAGATTCCAAATGAATCTTCTTCTGCACTGCTCTTCCAGTTTCTGAGGAAAGGATCCCATCCCCTTTCCAAGGGGAAATCTTGTCCTGGGTCTCATCGCTTTCACTTCCACAGGGACCTGGACTCATCCACTAGAAATGCCTTTCTCGTCTTAATCCTCACTCCCTTTCTTTCAGCTCTTCCTATGCCTCCTCCCTTAAGTACTGGATTTCCAATGTTCTCCCATCAACGCACAAAATCAAATGGGGGTAGGGGGATCCCTCCCTCCCTCCAAGTGCCATCCTCTCACCTTCCCTAAGATTCTCACTCCAGTGTCCTTCTCTAGCAGGGACAGCACTCCCTAAAGTCATCAGTGAGTGACGTCTTCGTTTCTAAATCCACTTTTCATTCCTCCTCTTGTTTTTTTCTGAAACATCTGACTTCTCTCCTTCTCTAGCTACTATGACTCCCTGTCTTCTAGTTTTATTCTCACATTTCTGGCTGCTCCATCCCATTATTCATTCAACATTGACTGAGCACCTATCAACTGTCAGGGGTGGAAACTTAAGATATGAATACGGAAGTATAGCCCCTGCCACTACCGGGCTTACCAGTGGCTGGCTATCTCCACCTGGCCCTTAAATATTAGTGTTTCAGTGACTTCCATTTATGGTCCTCTTTTTTTCTCATGCTACACTCTCTGGCTGAGAAACTTCAGCTTTTTCTTGTCAGACTTTCTTTCTCTGTTCTTTAAACCTCAACTTCTTCCATAATTTTTTCCTTTCTATCTCTCTGATACGCATTATGGATCAAGACAGAACTTCAAATCTATCTTCCAATTCACCAATTCTTTTTTAAAATGTATTTAGCCTGCCATTCAATGTGGCCACTATTTCAGCAACCTTTTTTATTTCTAAAATTTCTAGCTGGCTCTTCTTCATCCTTGCCTGCTCTTTTGACACACTATTCTGTTTGTCTTAAAGTATGGCAGATTTTTAATGGTCACAAGTTATTCCTCTTTTATTTCCATGTTTTCTGGTAGTATCCCCCCCATACTAATTCTGGAGGTGGCTTTACACCTGACATTGCTCATGAGACCACAAAAAAATGATGCAAGCATAGACTTGAGAAGCACTTGCACCGAGGCTTCTGCCTTTGCTGCTCTTGGAAGCCATGTGACGGCCACGTGAAGACGCCCATGTGAAGACGCCCAGGTTAGTCTGCTGCATGACAAGAGAAATGTTGCCCAATACCCCGACTAGCCCAGCTACCAGCGCCAGCTGCCAGGCATGTGAGACCACCCCAGTGCTATTACTTTGAGTTTCCTCTTCTCTTCTCACAATTCCAAGTTCTCTCATTACATTTTAACTGAAGTTTTCATGTGTATGAAAGAAGCAGAGGGTGCTGCCTGGAAGTAAAAGTAACTTTTTATTTTATTTTTTTAAGTTTATTTATTTATTTATTTTGAGAGAGAACATGCATGTACAGAAGAGGCAGAGAGAGAGAGTCTCAAGCAGCCTCTGCACCATCAGCCCAGAGCCCAGTGCAGGTCTTGAACTCATGAACTGTAAGATCATGACTTGAGCAGAAATCAAGAGATGGACGTTTCACCAACTGAGCCACCTAGGCATCCCTAAAAGTAACTTTTTAAATCTAAATATATTATTCCCTTGCTGCAAATCTTTCAGTAATTCCCCACTCTCTCAATCTGTATTTCTTAAAATTTTGGCCTCTAGGAAATGAGTGGTACGAAGTTCTCTATCGAGACTGCTGCAGGTCATACCAATTTCAGAGGAAAAGTGATAAAATTTTGTTCATTCACCTTTTACAGTAATTTAGATACAGTAATATTCACCCTTAAAATTTTTTTTAATCTTTATTTTTGAGAGAGAGAGAGTGTGAGCAGGGGAGGAACAGAGGGAGAGGGAGACACAGAATCAGAAGCAGGCTCCAGGCTCCGAGCTGTCAGCACAGAGCCCGGTAGGGAACCCGAACCCACGAACCACAAGTTCACGACCTGAGCTGAAGTCGGACGCTCAACTGAACCACTCAGGTACCCCATGCGCCTTTTAAATGTACACTTCCAAAGTTTTGACAAATGCAATCAAATAAAATATAAAACATTCTTATCAACTCAAACAATTTCGTGCCCTTTTGTAGCCAAATCTCTTTCATACACAGTTCTGGAAACCACTGATGTGTTTTCCTGACCCTAGTTTTACCTTTATTAAGAATGTCATATAAATGGAATCATGTAACACATAGCCTAGGAGTCTGGTTTCCTTCACTTAGCAAAAGGCAATTGAGAATCATCTTGTGTTATTATATCAGTAATTCATTCTTTTTATTGGCTAGTATTATTCCATTATATGGATATTACTTGTTTATATATTCCCCAGCTGAGAGATACTTGGTTTCCAGTTTTTGGCAATTAAGAATAAAGCAGCTATAAACATTTGCATAGTTTTTTTTTTGGCATGAACATTAGCTTTTATTTCACTTGGATAATAACCTAGATGTGAGTCAAAAGGTAAATATATTCTAACTTTATAAGAAAGTGCCAAACTTTTCCAAACTGGCTGTACTGTTTTATATTCCCACCAGTAAACTAGAGTTCCAGTTGTTATGCAACTGTATTTACACTTGATAAGGTCAGCTGCATTTAATTTACCCATTCTAACAGGTGTGTAGTAATAGCTCGTCATTGATTTCACTTGTATCTCCTCAGTAACCACTGATATTAAACATCTTTTCATGTGTTTATCTGCCATGTCTATGTACTCTTTGGTGAAAAGTCTGTTAAAATATTTTGCCCATTTCTTAAAAATTTTTTTCAATGTTTTTATTATTTTTATTTTTGAGAGAGCGTGTGAGCAGAGTGGAGGCAGAGAGAGAGGAAGACAGAGAATCCAAAGCAGGCTCCAGGCTCTGAGCTGTCAGCACGGGACCTGATGAGGGGCTTGAACTCATGATCACAACCTGAGTTGAAGTCAGATACTTAACTGACTGAGCCACTCATGCACCCCTCTTTTGCCCATTTTTAATAGGTTGTTTTTTTATTATTGAGTTTTGGGAATACTTTACATATTCTGGACAAAAGATCTTTGTTATCCAATTTGCACATATTTTCTTCCAGTCTACAGCTTGTCTTCATTCTCTTAATTGTGTTTTTGGAAGAGCAGAAGCTCTCAATTTTGATAAGTCAAATTAATCAATCTTTACGGATCATGCTTTTGGTATTGCATAAAAGAAATCTTTGCCTAACTCCAGGTCACCAAGATATTCTCCTATATCTTTCTCTACAAGCTTTATAGTTTTAGGTTTTTACATTTAGATTCAGGATACATTCTAAGTGAATTTTTGTATAGGGTGAAATGTACTGATCAGGGTTCCTTTGTTTGCATATGAATATGCAGTTGTTTCAGAATCATTTGTTGAAAAGACTACCATTTCCTCATTTAATTGCCTTTGCTTCTTTGCCAAAAAATAACTGACCGTGTATATTCGTGTCTATTGCTACATAATATTTCATTAATCTATATGTTGACACAATCTTTCTCCCAATGCCACAGTGATGATTATTGTAGATTTATAGTAATCTTAAAATCTGAATTTGTTCTTTTTTAAAATTGTTTTTGATACTCCAGTTGTTTGCCTCTCCATATAAATTTTACAATCAGCTTATTTCTACAAAAAATTCTTCTGAGATTGTGGTCAACACTGAGTCTTCCCATCCATGATCATAAATGATCTCTCCATTTGTTCTGTCACCTTTTATTTTTTCACCTATGTTTGGTCATTTCCAGCATACAAACATTACCATGTGTTTTTAAAAACTTATACCTAAGTATTTCCTGTGTTTTGGTACAAATGTAAATAGTATTTCTAGAGTTTTTTCTTTTTTAATTTCGATTTCCAATTGTTCATCACTAGTATATGAAAATGACTGATTCTGTGTATTTCCTTATATCCTGGGACCTTGCTGAACTAAACGCATTAGTTCTGGGACTTCTTTGGCGGGGGCGGGAGACTGTTGAGGATTTCTGACGTTCACAATTGTGCGGCCAGTGAAGAGAAACAGTTCAATTTCTTTCTTTCCAATCTATATGCCTTCTATTCCTTAATGTTGCTTTACTTCACAGGGTAGGGCCTCCAGTACAACACTGAATAGAAGTCGTGAGGCAGATATTCTTCTGTGTTCCGATCGTAGGAGGAAAGCACTGTCTTTCATCATTAAGGATGATGTTAGCTGTAGACTTTTTTGTAGATGTCCTTTATTGGTTTGAGGACATTCCCTTCTATTCCCAAATTACTGAATTTTGACAAAAACATTTTGTTCATCTATTAAGGTAAACGTGATTTCTCCATAGTCTGTTAACATATTACTTAATATTCCCAGGATAAATTGAAGTCATGATACATCATTATCCTTTTCATATATTATTGGATTTGATTTGCTAGGACTTTGTTAAGGATTTTTATGTCTATGTTTGTGAGATATTAATCTCTAGTTTTCTTGTGATGTCTTTAGTTTTCACATCAAGGTAATGCTGCTTATAAAATAAGCTGGTAAGTGTTCCATGTTCTTCTATATTCTGGAAGAGTTTATGTGGAACTGGTATTGTTTCTTTGTTTTAAGTAGTATTCCTGTATTATCTCTCTAAGGTCTTAGGGTCTAAAGTGCGGTCTTCTCTTTCATTCCTGATTTTGGCAATTTGTGTCTTCCCTCTTTTTTTCTTAGCCTCTCTGGCTAGAGGTTTATCAATTTTATTGATATCTTCAAAGAAGCAGCTTTTAGTTCCACTGAATTACCTTGTTTTTTTTTAATTATCAATCTCATTGATTTGAGCTCTTATTTTTATTAGTCTCTGCCTTCTGTTTGCTTTGATTTCAAATAGTTCTTCCTTGTCAAATTTCTTAAAATTGAAGCTTAAATCACTGATCTACAGTTTCTTTTCTGTTAGTTTTTAACACTAAGAATTTCCCTCTAAATACTGCTTTGCCTGCATCCTTCAAATCTTGATATACTATAGTTCTTTCATTCAATTCAAAATATTCTTTTAAATTTTTAAAAAAAATTTTAAAGTTTATTTTGAGACAGAGAGAGCACAAGCAAGGTGGAGGGGCAGAGAGAGAGAGAGAGAGAGAGAGAGAGACAGAATCCCAAATAGACTCCTTGTGGTCAGTACAGAGACTGACACAGGGCTCAAACTCACAAAACTGTGAGATCATGACCTGAGCTGAAATCAAGAGTTGGACGTTTAACAGACTGAGCCACGCAGGCACCACTAAAAATATTTCCTAATTATAGTGTGACTTCTTTGGCCCATGGAATATTTAGAAGTGTGTCATCTAACTTCCAAATATTTGGTAATTTCCAGATATCCCTGCTGACTTTTAGCTTAATTCCATTGTGTTGGAGAACAGGCTTTGTATATTTTAAATTCTTTTAAAACTTGTTTTATGGCACAGAATACAGTCTATCTTAGTGAATGGTCTACATGGACTTGAAAAGAATATATATTCTGTTATTGTTGAGAAGAGGGTTCTACATGTGTCTATTAGGGAAAAATGGTTGATAGTGTTTTTTACATCTTCTCTTCCTTACTGATTTAACATCAACTCATTCTGTTGATTACTAACATAAAAGTATTGAAGACGGGCTAGTCAGATCATGAAAGTCCTTTTCAGCTAAGTTAAGGAGTCTTAAGTTTACCCTGAGTTTTGGGAAGCTGTTGGGAGATTAACCTTAAGAAAATGGAGTAACATGATAAAAACAAATTTTTTTAACTTCAAGATTGGAAATGAGTTGGAGAAAAGCCAAAGCAGCAATGGGGAAAACCAATAGGGAGACTTTTAATGGTAATTTAAGGAGAAACTACTTGAATTAAAGCAATGTCTCTGAGAATGATGAAGAAACAGATTTAGGAACTATTAAGAAAATCTGATAATCAATGGTAACCATACCATTTTATGCTGACTCTCCTGAATAAGAGATGGAGAGTCATGGATAACAGGGAGGAGACGGTTAAGGTTCTGTCTCTGGTTTAGAATACTGAATATGTAGGGAAAACATTTACCAAAATAGGGAAATACAAGAAGAGTAATTGATTTGAGAATGATGAATTCCCAATTTCAATATGCTGAGATTAAGGTTCTTCTAAAATAGTCATGTAAAAGGTCTGCTAAGTTATGTGGGGTCAACAAAAAGGTCTAAGCTATGCAAACTAATGAGTCATTAGTACATACTATGAATTGAAATCATATGTTGGGATGAATTTATTTGAAGAACAGTGTATAAAAAGGTGCTTCTCAAAATGTCATTTTAGAATTATCAGCAGATTATTAATATGCAGACTCTTAGGCACTATTTTAGATTGACTTTCTGTTTTCAGACTCACGAGGTTGAAACCAAGGTGTTAGCAGGAATGCATTCCTTACTGAAAGCTCTGGGGGAGAATCCACTTCCAGTCTCACTCAGGTTGTTGGGGGAATTCAGTTCCATGCAGCTGTCAGACCGAGGTCCTTGTTTCCTTGCTAGTTGTTGTCTAGGTGCCACCCTTAGCTCTCAGGGCCCACCCTCTCGTCTTGGCAGGTAGCCTCCTACATCTCAGAACCAGCAATAGCTTCTCCTTTCCACATTGCCTCATCTCTGACTCTTCTGTTTTCCTAGTCCACTTTTAAGAATCCATGTGATTAGGCTTTCTCAGATAATCTAAAATAATCTTCCTAGCTTAAATCCTATAACTTTAATTCCATCTGCTGAATCTTTTTGCCATAAAACATAACATACTCACAAGTTCCAGAGATTTGGGCATGGGTACCTTTGAGGGGCGAGTATTCTGCCTACCATAAGCTACTATGAGCATTCTGATACAAGACTTTTCTAGACATACATTTTTCATTTTCCGTTTCTCTTGGGTGAATACCTAGGACTGGAATTGCTGGGTCATCGGCAGATACACGTTTAACTTTATTAAGACCCTGCCAGAAATTTTCTCAACATGATCATACCATTTTATGCTGTAACCAATAATGAAGGAGTATGAGAGCTCCAGTCATCCTCACCACTATCTGATGCTGTCAGTCTTTCTGTTTTTAGCAATTTTAGTGGGCACATGGTAGTATTTCCTTGTGTTTTTAATTTGCAATTTCCCTGAAAACTAACAATGTCAAGCACTTTTTCATATTTGTGTTAGCCATTTACATTTATTTTTGTGTTAACTGTCTGTTCAAGGCTTTTACCTATTTTTAATTTGGACTGTTGGTGTTTTTTAAATGAAGTATTAGCTCTCTATTCATTCTGGAAACAAATCCTTTATCAGATGTGTGTGTGTATGGCAAACATCTTCTAGTCTGTGACTTATCTATTCATTTCCTTAAAGATACCTTTTGATGAACCAAAGTTTTAATTTTCAAGTCTCTTTTATTAAATTTTTTCTTTTATTGCATTCTGTGTCCTATCTTAGATATTGCTGCCTACCTCAAAGTCACAGAAATTCTCCTGAGTTTGTTTTACCTTTTACTTATAGGTTTCTGATCCATCTCAAATTAGTTCTTGTGTATTGGGTGAAATAGGTTTGCTTCCCCCCAAACACACACACCCCATATGGATATCCAAGAGTTCCAGCACTATTTGTTGAAAACATTTTACTTTCCTCACTGAATTGACTTGTGCCTCGGTTGAAAATCAATTGACTATCTAAGTGTGGGCATTACCTCTGGACTCCATTCCATTTCATTGATCTATTTGTCCATCCTTATAAATACCACACCATGTCAATTATTAGAGTTCTATTATAAATCTTAAAGCTAGGTAGTACAAGTTCTCTCCTTCTGTTCTTCCTTTTCAAGACTGACTATTCTAGGTCTTTGGCACTTTCACACAGTTTTAAAGTCAGCTTGTCAATTTTCAATGTTTAAAAAACCTTTGGGATTATGATTATGATTGCATTTAAATATGAAATGCTAATTTTAAGAGCAGAGGAGAAATTCTGAGAAAGACACAGAAAGTAAAAAGGGAGGCAATTATGATTACCAAATGAACCAAATAATCAAAAGCTCCATTAAATTTAACAACAGGGTGGTCACCAGGGCTTTCCCCATTTTCACTGCCCTGGTTGGAGAAGAAACCAAACTGAAACTAAACATCCAATTTCCTCTTCATTCTTATTAATAAAACACCTAAAATTGTAGCTGGGCATTCAGATAACTGGACAAAGACTGCCTATCTTTCCCTCTAGTTAAGTGTGACCACTGAATAAAAACAGGTTACCGGGCTCTTAGTAGATATGTCACGTGCAACTTCTGAGAAGCGTTCTTCAAAGAGCATGGGCCTTGGGGCGCATGGGTGGCTCAGCTGGTTGAGCATCTGACTCTTGATTTTAGCTCAGGTCATGTTCTCAGGTTCATGGGATGGAGCCCCGTGACGATCAGGGGCTCAGTGTGAAGCCTGTTTGGGATTCTCTCTCTCCCTCTGCCCCTCTCCCCAGCTCATGCTCTCTCTGAAAAGAGAACATACGCTTTGCATCTTTCCTTTTCCCTCTTGCTATGAGCAGGTGGCATATGAAATTAAAGCAGCCTTCTAAACCATGAGGAAGCATGCTGAAGATGGCACAACAGCAAGACAGAAGAGCCCAAGTCCCTGTGCTCCTGGAGCTGCTGCCACACCAGCCAAGGCCTGCCCACCCATGGAATCATATGCAGAGTTAAGCCATTATCATCATCTATTTTCTGTGTAATGCAGCCAAATCTAATTCTAATAGATCACAGTCTTAGATATATCTATATGCCAGTCATTACAAAGCTGTACCTTTAGCCACAGTCTTTCCAGACTCATCTATCCAACCTCTACTGGAACATTTCCATTTAGATATCAAACAGGTCTTTCAAACTTAACTATCCAAAACAGCATTCTCTATTTTCTCTTCCTAAAGTCTTCCTCCACTCACCTTCTTCACTGTCACCAAACAGCAAATGGTTTTTGGTGATAAATGATCTACCCTGTAGTTCAAGCAAAATACCTAGATGTTGCCCCTGATTCCCTCTCTTCCCCTCACCCCTTATCCAAACCATGCACAATCCCTGCTCTCTGCCATCAAAACACATCCCAAATCCATCCTCCTCTCTTCATCTTCACTTCACCTCTAGTTCAAACCACCATGATCTCTCATTTGGAATAATGCATTAGCATCCTCCATGGTCCTTTTTGCAGCTTAAGAAATCCTTCCCAGTGAGAAGAAAAAGTTCTGGAGATAGACAGTAGTGATAGCTACACAACAGCATGAACACCACCAAACTATACACCTAAAAAGGGACTAAAAAGGTAAATTTCCTTTCCTGGGAATAATATAGACTCCTATGTTTTTTTCTAAATATTATATAGAAGTCTTTCATACTGCAGTCTTTAAGCCATCTGGAAACATTTGTTGTGGAGAGACTAGCTTTATTCTATATGGATACTATGTATTTTAACATCATTTAGTGAATAGTGCATACTTTCCCTGGTTTTATAAGACCGTTTAGTACTTCCCATATAATGTGGGTACATTTCTAGGCTTTCTATTCTATTCCATCAGACTACTTTTCTATCTCTGAATCAATACTAGTAATTAAGAATAATTAAGTAGTCTTAATCATTAATAGCTTCATAGAAATTTTGATATCTGGGAAGAAGGGACTTCATTCAATTTTTTTCAAAATTGACTTAGCTATTCTTAGTCCACTGGCTTTCCATATATATTTTAGGTTCAGCATGTCAAGTTCTGTGAAAAAGTACATACAATTTTCATTGTAATTGCACTGAATTTGTAGAATTGGGGGAAACTGACACCTTTATGATATTGAGTCTTCCCACCCATGAATATGGTATATCTCTTCATTTACTTGGGTCTTCTGTGTTTCAATAGAGCATTGTAATTTTCTCCCTAGAGGGCTATATAGCTCTATACAGATTTCTAGATACATTTAGTTTTGAATACTGTTATGAACAGTATCTTTTCTTATTAAAATTCCTAGTTAGTTATTGCTGGTACATAAAAGTCATTTTTTAATTCAGAAATCTTCCTGAAGCCCATTTTTTTCCACCATTTATGGAATAATACTTCCCTTTCCCATTTATCTGTGATCTTTTCCCTTACCTCATAAATGAATGTACATGTATGCTTACATATGTACATACACATATATACACATATTTTTCTTTTGTTTCTGGGATGTTTATTCAGTTCCATTGCTTTGTCTCAGACTACTGTCACTGTTTTAAATGCTGTAGTTTTATATTTTGATAGCATTCCTCCTCTGTCTCAAACTTTTCTTAGCTCTTTGTTAGTTTACTTTTCCAGATAAATATTACAATCATTTTGCAGATTCCTCCCCAGAACCTACCTCAGTTATATGATTTGGGGGCTCTGCAGGCCATTCTGACACCCTCTAACCAAAGCAGCTTTTCCAGCCACTATTACATCACCATCCACCTTCTTGTTAACTGATTTTAGTCTTTCTCCTCCCACTGTAGTTAGTTGCTTGCTCATCACTGTATTCCCAGTGTCTAGAACAGTGTCCAGCACATATCAAATGCACAAATATGTGTGAATTAATGGATGGAGATTTTACAGTTGGGATGATTCAGGGAAACACCTGAAGAAAAGCAGGTTTTGAAGTAATGGCAAAAGATGAGAACTAGTTCACTTGGAAAGAAGGGGCTTTGAATTACACACAGTTGATTAATGTGTAGGCCTCAGGCCAAATGGTCAAGGAGTAGAACACATACAAGAAAAAAAAAAGGAAAGAAAAGATACTTGCAAATAACAAGTGTTTGACAAGGATGTGGAATAAAAGGAACACTCTGGGCGACTGGGTGGTTCAGTCAGTTAAGTGTTTGACACTTGGTTTCCGCTCAGGTCATGATCTCACAGTGAGTTCAAACCCCATGTGGAACCTGACGTTGGGCTCCCCACTGACAGTGCAGAGCCTGCTTGAGATTCTCGCTCTCTGCCCCTCCCCCAACTCACGAGCATGCTGGCTATCAAAATAAATACATAAACTTAAAAAAAAAAAAAAGTAATCCTCATACACTGTTGCTGGGAAGGCTAGTGCAGCCACGGTGGAAAACAGTATAGAAGTTCTCAAAAATATATGGGATTACCATGTGTTCTAGTAATTCCACTACTGGGTATACACTCAAAGTAAATAAAAACATTAATGCGAAAAGATATAGGCACCCCCATGTTTACTGCAGCTTTATTTACGACAGCCAAGACACAAGCAACCCAGGTGTCCATCCACAGGTGAATGGCTAAAGCAAACACGATCTATTCATACAATGGACTATTGGGCATAATAAAGAATGGAATCTTGCCATTTGCAACAACAGAGATGGATCTAGAGAATATAATGTTAAGTGAAAGAAGTCAAAGACAAATACCATAACATTTCGTTCATACATGGAATTTAAGAAACAAAACAAAAAGACAAATAGACTTTTAAATATAGAGAACTGGTGGTGGCCAAAGGGGAGGTGGGGAGGGGGAGGGGTGAAATAGGCGAAGGACATTAAGAGTGCTTACAGTGATGAGCAAAGTGTTGAATCTTTATGTTGTTCACACTTGAAACTATAATGCCATTGTATGTTAATTACACTTGGCTTAAAGAAATCTTAAAAATTAAAAAATTTGGGTGGGGGGGGCACCTGGGTGGCTCATTCAGTTGAGCATTCGAATTGGCTCAGGTCATAATCTCAAGGTTGGTGGGTTCCAGACCCACATTGGGTTCTCTGCTGTCACTGCAAGGCCCACTTAGGATCCTTTGCCCCCCCCCCTGCCCCTCTCCCAATTGTGTTTGTTCTCTCTCAAAAACAAACATTTAAAATTTTTTTTTTAATTTTAACATGACACTTTGGAAGAACCATACCTAGGGAGCACACAGAAGCAGCAATATGGAAACCAAAAAGAGGAAAAAATTGGAGGGCTAAAAAGAGGAAAATGGAATAAAAGAACTGGGTTCATAAATCACACAAACACACGAAGCAATACTATGCAGCATTAACTAAATTGGGGAAGTACAATTTAACCTAAGGAACCTCAGCAAGAACCTCATCCCTCCACTGGTAAAAAATATAATTAAAGTGAAAGCTCTATTAGACTTATACATCAAAATTTCGGGAAAGGATTAATTTTAGAACCCTCTGGGGGTCTTCCACTTTAAAATGACCGTTACCAGGCTTTAAAATCTAGGAGCATTCAATCTATTCGGCCCCTCGGGTCAGAGCTAGAAGCTGTGGTTTGGCAGGTTCCGATCTGAATGAGAGGACTGTTTCCTACTCCTTCCCATCATCTTTCCGTGACTACCGAGGCGGGGCTGATGGTACCAGCAGGTGCTTTTGGGGCCTCAGGGAGATGCCAGAGCTGGGCAGCGACCGGGAAAGAAGGGTCGGGCGGCCCAGGTTCGGAGAGAGGCCCTCCAGCCCGGGTCGGCGGGTCAGCAGGTCGGTCGGGGGCCGCGCCCCGGCGCCACCCTCCCCACTCCTCGCCGTGCCGGCTTCGCCGACGCCCTCGCCCGCCCCCGCGAGCCCGGGCTCCCCGTCCTACCTGCCGGCACGCGGACTCGGCCCGCCCTCAGCCGCTCGCCGCCGACCCAGGCGGCACGGAGCGCACCCTTCTCGGCGGTTCTCAGCCCGAGCCCTCCAGCCGGCCACCGGCGGCACGTAATACCGCCCCCCGCCCCGTCGCGCCCCGCCCCCCGCCCCGTCGCGCCCCGCCCCCCGCCCCGTCGCGCCCCGCCCCCTCGGCTCAGCTCGCGCCCCGCCTCCCTCCGGGACGCCCCACCCACGAGAGCGTCGCTGACCGATGACGTAGCCGGCGTCGGCCCTCTGCGAGGCGGAGTTACTGCTGGATCTGTGGATAGAGGTGCGTGGTGTCAGTTCTACCAGCGAGAGGGGAAAGTGGGGGTGCGTAGAAAATCGAGGGGTCCCCGGGGAAGAGGGGAAGGGAGAGAAAAGACCCAGAATCAGGTCCGCAAGTGCTGGGATATAGGGCGGTGTCCCGCACCCTCTCGGGGCCCTTCCTGAAGAGGCCTGGAGGCTCTCCCGCCGTTAATTGAACCGTGGATTTCATTAGGGGAGGTAATGGCTCGCGCCCCGTGTGAAAGTTTAAAGATTAAGTTGGCGTCTGCCGCGTGGGATTTCTTTTCCTCCTAGGGCAGATCCTTGGGGAACTGATTTAGTTGGTTAAAAAAAAAAACACATAATCTGGTGACCTGGCTTTTCTCTCTCTCTCTTTCTCTTTCTCTCTCTTTCTCTCTCTTTCTCTCTCTTTCTCTTTCTCTCTCTTTCTCTTTCTCTCTCTCTCTCTCTCTCTCTTTCTCTTTAAATCCGGGAGTTAGGGCTTAGTCCTTTCACTCTATCTCATCTGTGAAACGAGATGGTCGGCCTCACCATCTCTTTTAGAGCTCCCATTCCGCGATTCCTGCTTCCCCAGGATCTTTTATCATTAGCCTAGGTGGGAGTAGAAATCTTGTGACTCATGTTCTAAACGTGCTTTGGGCACGCGGGCGTATAGTTAGGTGGCTTGCTGTCTTTAGGACTGGCTCGGGTAGCATTTGCAAGATTTCTGCATTAATATTCCAATAGACTCATTATAATTTTGTTAAAAATCAGAATAGCTGTATGTCTTGTTAATGTTAGCCTTATGTTTTTCATAGACTTAACTCTTTAATCTGACATTTAACATTTTGCCTCATTTCAGAGGCAAATACGTAAAGTATACTGAAGTCGGTGCTTTTTGAATGTATTGTCACCTTATCTTTTATTAGCATTTTAAAGGTCATCTGCACCTTCTGACCGGGAAAAGATGGTCAACGTCTTGAAAGGAGTGCTGATAGAATGGTTAGTAGTTTTGATACTTAATGAAATGTAAATCTCCATGTTGAATCTTGATGTATGTATACCTCCTCTAAAATCCCTGTTTCTGTTTTAAGATCTAAATGAATCAAGCCTTTCAGATCTAAATGAATCAAGCTTTCTTAACTTCATTTTTCTTATATAACAAGTGGAACAGATTTTGTTGGTATCTTTCTTTCTTGTGCCAGATTTCAATATCTCTGTCCAGTGGTGTAATTGGCATTCTTTCCAACACGTTTTAGTCAGGGGAAGTGTATTTTTTAAAAACTTTTTTAATGTTTATTTATTTTTGAGAGAGACAGGGAGTGCGAGTGGGGAAGGGGCAGAGAAAGGGAGACACAGAATCCGAAGCAGGCTCCAGGCTCTGAGCTGTCAGCACAGAGCCCCACGCGGGGCTCGAACGCACGAACTGCAAGATCATGACCCGAGCCAAAGTCAGCCGCTTAACTGAGCCACCGAGGCACCTCCAGGGAAAAGTGTATTTTTTAGATCAACAATCTTTAGAGGAACAGTGCTTGTATTGTCATCCGACCCTCAGGGATTGACTGGAATTTAGGATCTGCCTACGTCTTCACCTTCACAAACTATGGTCTTGAAAAAGAGTAAGGAAATCAAGAGTCAGTTGAAGGTTTCTTAAACCAGGCACGCATTCCAAAGGAGAAACTAGAAACCTTAGTGAGCAGCATTGAATTTCAAAGCAAGCTATATAGGGCTTGTTATCACACGGTCTGAAAACCTCAACCCTCCTTGTTCAGTCTCCCCTCGTTTGTGATGTTAAGGCTGGGGGAGGAGCAAAGCCAAACCCTAGGATGCTTCTGGCATGAAAGCAGCCTCGTCGTGCCTTATGAGCCACATGTGTCATCTTAAATTTTCTGTTGGCCACATTAAGAGTAAATTGAAACAGGTGAAATTAATACATTTTATTTAACCCAGTGTATCCAAACTATTTCAACATGTTGTAAATCTTCAAATTTCGGGCTAAGATTTCAAAATTGTGCTAGTCTTTTTTCGTATCGCAGCTTCAAAATCCAGTGTGTAGGTTACTTTCCGCAGCCCATCTCACAGGCTGGCCACATTTCAAGCTCTCAGTAGTGAGCAGTGCCGATTTAATGTTTGGATAGAGGAGACACAACAAAGGCCAGAAGAAAAGAGCCAGTGACTAGGAGGGAAGCTAAGAGCGGATGTTTCCTGAAGGTGAGTGGGCCTGAGTCCGGTGGTCCTGAGAGATGGAATAAGGTGAAGACCCTGGAAGTCAGCGGTTTTTCTCTCATCTTTTCTTTCTATTTCTATTATTTATTTATTTGAGAGCACGCGCACACCAGTGGGGGAGAGGCTGAGGGAGAAAGAGTGATAAAGACTCTGAAGCAGTCTCCACGCTCAGTGTGGAGCCCTACTTGGGGTTCTGCCTCAGGACTGTGGGATCATAAGATGAGCCTAAATCGAGAGCCAGACACTCGATTGTGTAATACATTGTGTAATACAATGTTAAATAAAAAGGGCTGAATGCCTTCATGAAATAATACTGAGCATTTACTGGTCTGCACTAAGCTCGGTAATACTCAGTTTTCATAACAACTCTATGAGATACAGGTATTATTATCTCCATTTTATAGACGCAGAAATGGAGGCACAGAAATTAATTGCTCAGGGTTACACAGCTGCTAAGATGGGATTTTAAACCATAGTATTCTGTCTTCAGAACCCACGCAAATAAGCCTTACATTGTCTGTCTAACACAGAACTAAGCATTATATCATGTTAAGTTTTGTAGAAGGACTTGTGCATGTGTAGTCTTAGAATAATATATATTCACAGGTTAATAATAAACATTTTTGTAAGAGCAGATCCTTTAATAGGGATAGAAGTGGGTCATTTGAACCTTTCTACCTAGATCCTTTCACACACCCCAAAACTCTTGGCATTTTAATTGCCCTTCACCTGAGTATCTACCATGAGCAAAGTGTTTTAGATGCATTCTCTAATCCAGCAACCCTGCATCGTAGGTGGGGCCTGTCTCCATCTTACTACCTAGGACCCTAAGACATGGAGAGGGTTAGTGATTTTATAGATCATACGTATTTTGTTTGAGGTGGAGATTGGGCTTTGGCTGAGTCCAGTTCTTTTCTTTAGCGTCCTGGGTCTTTTTAACAATAAACCTCTTGTATGTCATATTAGGAACTTAGGACAGTCATTCTGGTTGGCGTAATGTCCCCTGTGGTGGCGCTAAGACCCTACTCATTGCAAACATAAAATTTTAAAGTAATTATAGCTTGTAGCTAATTATTATCAGGAAGGATGTTTACCGTTGAGCCCGTGCTGTTACTCTGGCGGTATGGACAGTGCTGACAGTTCTGTGCAGGTGGCCAGTGGCTCCGTGACCTGTTGTGTAGCCAACTCCGTCATCTTCGTAGGCTTTGTGCTGAAATACTTCTTAGATTCCTGTTTCGTATTCTGGTTACGTAGGAAGAGGTTGTTGACATCTGTCCGTCACATCTCCAGGGCAGAGACATTTATTTCCTTGCTCACTAGCCCTGATCCCAGTTTTTTAACCAAGTATGTCTATGGGCACTTGGGTTTGTTTTGTCCTTTTTCATTTTAAGTATTTTTTTAATCTTTATTTTTGAGAGAGAGAGAGTGTGCACGAGTGGGGGAGGGGCAGAGAGAAAGAGGGAGACACAGAATCAGAAGCAGGCTCCAGGCTCTGAGCTGTCAGCACAGAGCCCGATGCGGGCCTTGAACCCATGAGCCGTGAGATCATGACCTGAGCCGAAGTCGGACACTGAACTGACTGAGCCACCCAGGTGCCCTGGGTTTGTTTTGTTCTTACCAGCAGATTCTCCCATAGACTCTCTTCATGAGAAAGTGGAATAAATAACCCTGTATTCAGGCAAGATCCAGTCGCTCAGTGTTTCATAACAAAGAGCCCCTAAACTTTGAGTGTCCTTTTGAAACATTACAAATTATATTTTTTAGGTACATGTTTGAGAATTCAGTCTCAAATTGACAGCCATCCGTTTCCTTTCAAAAAGTTTAATTGAGGCAATTAATAACAGAAATAGTCACTGACCAGTGACTAAGTATCTATCCCATTTGTCAGCAGTGTCTCCCCAGGTACGGGGAGTGCCCCTGGTGTTCAAGATGATTTGTAGTGGGACACAAAAGGGAGAGGGGAGGACACAAATATAGTTTGTATATGACTAGTTTAATTTAGTTGAGGGGAAAAAACCACATCAGGATGACTGGTGATTCATACCAGGTGAAGTTAAGCCTAAAAGTTGATTTAAAAGCAATTTAGAGAAAAATAATAGGTAATACCTAATGCAGGTGTTACAAGAGCTGGCTCAAATAGGGATGGTTGAGGCGCCCGGGGGGCTCAGTCGGTTAAGCGTCCGATTTCGGCTCAGGTCATGATCTCACGTTCGTGGGTTCGAGCCCCGCGTTGGGCTCTGTGCTGACAGCTCAGAGCCTGGAGCCTCCTTCCGATTCTGTGTCTCCCTCTCTCTCTGCCCCTCCCCCTCTCATGCTCTGTCTCTGTCTCAAAAATAATAAATAAAACATTTAAAAAATTTATAAAATAGGGATGATATGCAAATGGCAAAAATTTTGAAAACACCAGTGTGCTAATTCAAAGCACAGACATGAGCTCCGCTGATCCTTCTTAGTTTCAGTTGTTTGGGGTTCACTTCATTGAAATAATGTAAATTTATTTCATCTAGAAAATTTCTGGAGATCTATTCGTCTTTATAACTACTTAACCTTTGCTGTCTTAATACCTCTTAGAGCAGCCAGTAACTAGAGTAAATTGGCTTCCTCTGAATACGCTGAGCTCAAATAGTAGCAAGGCAATCTATCACATTTGGACCCCAAATCTATTTTAAAGGGCCAACAAAGAACAGTTGTTCTGTTGTGTGAAGAATATCCTTCAGAGAGGCCTCTGAGTGATTTTTAATTGAAACTACGGAGGTCTGTGGCAACCGGGTGGCTCAGTCAGTTGAGCGTCTGACTCAATGTAGACTCAGTTCCTGATCTCACGGTCATGAGATCGAGCCCCATGTCAGGCTCCATGCTGGGTATCAAGGCTGCTTAGGATTCTGTCTTTCCTTCCTCTGCCTCTCTCTCTCAAAGAAAGGAAATACCGAGATTCTTGTGGGACCTGAGGGTAAAACGGGCACCAGGGTCTCCATGTGAGAGATGAAGCTGAGTCTCCCCCATCCCCAGACGGCAGGGCAAGAAGGGAAGCGGCCTAGCTACAGAGCGGGGAAGCGGAGGACTTCTGTCTGTCTCTCACCCCTGTCTATTCTTGAGTGAGTCCTCTTTTATTTGCATGGACAAGGAAAAGTTTAAGGAAACAACAGAGCTTTTAAAAACAATAGTGTTAGAGACACTGAAGCTTTGGTTTCCCTGCTCCTCAACTCCATTTCTGTCATTGGAATTGCAGCTGTTTGTTACAACCCCCCCCCCATTCTTTCTAGAATTGCTTTTTTTTTTTTAATGTTTGTTTTTATTTTTTTTTGAGAGAGAGAGAGACAGAGCATGAGCAGGGGAGGGGCAGAGAAGGAGACACAGAATCCGAAGCAGGATCCAGGCTCCCAGCTGCCAACACAGAGCCTGACTCGGGGCACAAACCCATGAACCGTGAGATTTTGGCCTGACCCAAAGTCAAATACTCAACCGACGGAGCCACCCAGGTGCCCCTAGAATTGCTCTTTAAGCCCTTTTTAACTTTGTTTCACAGCCTGCTTTTTGCCAGTCATTGGTAAGTTGTTTACCTCAGTGAGATTTTTCAACGTACGACGTATTAACTGCTTTACAAAAATTTCTTCTTCTGTGTCAGAATTAGGGAATTCCTGGAAATGGGCAGTTATCTGTATCTACTTAAATCCGTGACAATTACATTATCTTTCTAGAAGACTCCGCTCTCTCCCATCCCTCCCTCCCTGTTGTTGCCCTTCAGTCTCATGTCTTTACCTGCCCTGAAATCCTCATGCTCGTACTCTTTAGCCCTACTTTTCCTGTTTTCAGTCACCCGGGAAGCCACAGACTTCCAGGCCACCCCTCATCCCTTTGACACTCGTTACCTGTGGCTCCGTCATCTGCCCTTTCCCAGCTCCAGCCCTCCTCTGAGCAGGACCCCCTGCACCTCTGTGCCCTCTTCCTCCGCCCAGCCCCCTTTTTTCTTCCTCATTGTAGGAGCACCCAGCTTCCTCCTGAGCACACCCCTTCTCCCGCCACCCTCTCAAGCGTTGACTCTTCTGTGGTCACTCATGTACCATTGGGGACAGGAAACAGGCTAAGTATCTGCCTTATGCCTCCTTGCCACTTCCAGAAATGGTGCCTTCAGTCTTTCACAGAAACCCCCAGCACCAGACCTCCCCCCGTCAGAGGTCGCCCACTCACCCTCTCCTTCGTAAGTATCCCTTCAAGGGTTTTCTGGAAGGCTGTCACTCCTGAGTAGCTCTCCTCTGCGCATTTTAGTGATGGTCCCCTCAGTACCCTGTCCTCTCAGGCTCCTGACCTCCTCTTCCCAAGAGCTTGTCCTCCACCCTGTCCCAGCCTTTCCTGCTGCTGGTCAGCCCTCGGCCCTCGTCTGGCCCTGCAGGTACTGCCCTCCCTCTGCTCTCTCCATTTAGGGCATCTCCCTGACCACCACCCCTTCTTGCCCGTCCCCTCCTTCTGATGCCCTCCTCGCTCTGTACGGTCTTCAGCTCTGCCAGTCGTGTGGTCTGTTGATCTCCCGCCTTCCCGTCGCCCTTCCCCTCCTCTTCCCAGCAGTGCTCCCATGTCCTCCTCACTCAGCTGAGGCTCCACAGTTCCAGGCCTCATTTGTTCAGTTAAAGACTGCCAGCGCCCTTGCCTCTCTCTCCCACTAACCCAGTGTGGTTCCGTCCCACTCTGCACCTGCTCTGAGCCTTTACCTCCACGGCTTAAAATTCACGACTCCTACTAAACTCATGTGGACCCTTAACCCTAGCCAGCAAATCCCTGCTTGCTTTCCCACTCCTAATAAAGCTGTTCTATTTCATCAAATTCAAGATTTCAGTAGTTTTAAAACTTACTGGTTTTTATGCACCGCCAAGAGAAACCACTGCCAGCTATACTGTGTGATGCCGTTGATGTCAGAGTCCTCTCGATTTTGCAGATGTTAAAATGTAGGGGAAATGTACTTCTTAGAACAGACGAACGTGGTATTTCATACCTTCAGCTCTTCTACCTCCAAAAACTTTCCTGCCTTCACTTTCAGCTCATTACCTTGCTTCCTGTTTCACTGAGAAAATAGAGGAAAAGCAATCAAGAGAGAGAGTCAGCAAGTCTGTCACACTGATCTGTGCCCATATACTCTTCCCCCCCTCCCCCAGCTGTGGTGAGGTGTCCTTTCTTGTGTCTTAAGCCAGCTTCTCTGCTTGGGAACTGGGTCCCCTCCCTTCTCGCCTGTTGCAGGACAGCCTTCCAGCAGCCTTCCTCCTTTTCCTGCCATAGCAGGTTTTCCTTCGCTATGAAATCACTCCCATCAGCACTGTAAACACGCTGTAATGTCCACCCACCCCCACCCCGGAAGGAGGTGAGCAAAACCTGTTGATCCCCAAACCCCTTTCCAGCTGCCACTCTATTTCCCACTCTGTGAAGCAGGATTTCTTGGAAGACTTGTCTAAATTCACTTTCTCTGATTTCTGTCCCGTGACTCCACCGAAACTGTTCTTGCCACGGTCTGGTAGTCAAGTTTCAGGCCTTATCTTCCTGTACCGGGTACCAGCCCCCGTCACAGTGGGTCACGTCTTCTCCCTGAAGGTCCTTTGTTCTCTTAGCTGCCAGGACTCAGGCCTTTCTTCCTACCTCTGCGGTCACTCCCTTATAGTCTACTTTGCTGATTTGCCTTTTTCCTCCTAACCTTTTGACATTGGGGAGTCTGGGGCTTGGTCCCTGGTCTCTTCTCTGCAGTTGTGTTCACTTCCTTGTTGGGGCTTGATGACTGACTTTTGCTCTTCAGTCCAGACTCCGCTACTGAAATCAGAATCGTATATCCCCTTTCCTACGCGGTTTCTCCACTTGGGTGCCAGTAGGCATGTCAAATGTAACATGCCTCAAACCCGGCCCTTCATCTTCCCCACACCCCTGTCCTTCCTGCTTCCTCATCCATCTCAGTAAAAGGCAACTCCATTTTTTTCATTCGCTCTGACCAAAAATGTTGGAGTCTCCTTAATTCTTCTCTTTCAAAGCTGGAGTTTAGTCTCAGCAAACTATGTTGGCTTCACATTCAACATAACATCTAGAATGCAGTCGCTTCTCATCATTCCACCATTACCACCTACTTCCAAACCATTCTCATCTCTTGCCTGGACTACTGCAGTCACCTTCTAATCCGTCTCCCGGTTTGCACCCTTGCCTCCACCACCACCACCACCACCTACCTCCCCAGTCTTTTCTCAACCCCACAGGCAGTACGATCCTTACTTTTAAAATTTAAGTCAGTTTGGGACGCCTGGGTGGCTCTGTCGGTTGACCGTCTGACTTCAGCCGAGGTCATGATCTCACAGCTCGTAGGTTCAAGCCCCGCATTTGGTTTTGTGCTGACAGCTCAGATCTTAAGCTTTGTGCTTCGGATCCTGTGTTTCCCCCTCTCTCTGCCCCTCCACCTCTCAAGCTCGTGTGCGCTCTCTCTCTCTCAAAAATAAACATTAAAAATGTTTAGAAAATTAAAAAAGTAAAATTTAATTCAGTTTGGGCATACCTGGGTGGCTCAGTCAGTTAAGCGTCTTGACTCTTGATTTCGGCTCAGGTCGTGATCTCATGGTCGTGAGATGGAGCCCGAGTTGGGCTCTGTACTGGGTGTGGAGCCTGCTTAGGATTCTCTCTCTCCCTCTCCTGTCCCACTTCCTCGCCCACTCATGCATGCGCTTGCTCTCTCTTTCCAAAAAAAATAATAAAATTTAAGTCAGTTTGTAAGTTAAATCATGTCTCTCAGTAAAAGCCAAAGTTGCTAAAATCACCTCTGAGGCCCTTTGTGATCCAGCCCAGCTACAACGAACATTCTGACCTCATCTCCCACTTCTGTCCCCTTGAGTCACCCTCCTGGCAGCCTCTGTGCCCTTGCTGTTCAGTCTGCCTAAGTCACCACGTGGCTTACTCACTACCGCCTCCTGGTGTTTGTTCCGATATCACCTGTTCAGTCAGGCCTTCCCTGCCTCCCCTGTTTCAGCATGGGAGTCTGTCACTTTCATGACTGCCATTTCTCATCCTATGTCCCTACTGTGTGTGTGTGTGTGTGTGTGTGTGTGTGTGTTTATCATAGCACTGTCGGTAAATGTAAGCTCTAGTAAAAAGGAGGGTTCTTTTTTTTTTTTCCTTTTTTAAATTTTTATTTTAAGTAGGCTTCACGCCCATCATGGGGCTTGAACTCATGACCCTGAGATCAGGAGTCACGTGTGCTACTGAGTTAGCCAGCCAGGAGCCCCAACAGGGAGAGTTCTGAATTGTTTTTTTCATCCCCAGGACCAGAATAGTGCCTAGCACATGACAGGTGCTCAGTAAATATTTATTGAATGAGTGTTTAAAACTTCAAGTAGCACATTTACATCTGAATCAATTGATTCTGCATGTTAGTATGGTCATTCTGATACCACAGCCATTGAATATAACTGAATTTTCCCAAGCCTATGTGGACAAGTGTAACTTAAGTGTTCTGAACCTACGCATAAGATGACAGACATACTACAAACTAAATTTAAAATCCGTGTCAATTTGGGGGCACCTGGGTGGCTCAGTTGGTTAAGCGTCTAACTGCAGCTCTGGTCATGATCTTGTGGTTCATGAGTTTGAGACCCACATTCGGCTCTGCACTGGTGGTATGGAGCCTGCCTGGGATTCATTCATATTCTCTCTCTCTCTCTCTCTCTCAAAATAAATAAATAAACTTTAAAAAATAAAATCTGTGTCACATCTGATGTGGGCAGACCTAATTAATCACATCATTTTACATTGTGGTAAAATGTTCATAAAATCATTGTAATGACAAGTTACTAAAAATAAACACTAAAAAAATAATCTTTTCAGGAATACTTGGCTTTATTAATAGGTAATATACCATGAACCATACCCATTTAGTGACTGAAATAAATCCTTTACCTTTGTTGGCTTCACTCATACCTGGTTTGTACTTGAAGGAACTAAACCTTGTTTTTGTTTTCAGGGAATTACACTGACCCCTTTTGAATTAAGTCATCTTTGTTACTGATGTCATTTACATTTTCTCTAAGAGTTAAAAAAACTATGCAGCTTGACATTCGTATATTCATCTTTTGCTAAATCTATTGTACGTTAGGTCTAACGTGTGTCCTGTTTTTGTGATTCAGGGCTGTTACGACAAATACGTTTCCGTAAATCCAGGAAGTTGTATCCCTCTTTCCTTTATGACTTATTCTATTCATTACAAACTAAAACCCACAAATAAATAGAATTAAATTCACATCTCTTTGAGCTCAGTATTCTCCAGGAGATTTTGGTAGGATTTCCCTTAAAGGTTGTGAATGATGGTTTAGACTTACAAAGTTTAGAATTTTAAGGAAGAAAACTAACTTGAGTACCTGCTGCAAGCCAGACTGTGTAGTTGGCATTGTGCTTTAATTTTCATAACAGTTCTGCTCCGTAGGCTCATTTTGAGGCTTTGGGAGATCAAATACATAACTAAGGTCACACAAGTAAGTGATAAAGCTGGGACTGAATCCAGTTCTGACTTTCGCAGAGAGACTGTTTAACTGGTTTTGTAAATAAATTTTTCACTGCAAAGATAGTGAAAATCCTTTGGCTTCTTAAAATTAATGGTCACGGGCAAGTAAGGAAGTTCATTTTTTAAATCAGTGAAGGGAGCTCTTAGGCCCTGTTAACTACAAAGCTTTGAACATTACTTTTTCACTTGTCAGTAACAAACTATTTTAAAATCTTATCATTGGCCTCTTTGTCTAAAACTTGAACCAACAGTTCTAAAATGAAGCTATGTCTACAGGCCGTTAATGCTTGAGAGGAAGTGAGGGATTGAGTTAACAGTTTAGAACTTACCACTCGTCCTAAAAATTCTACATGCCCAATTTGAGTTGCTCCCGTGTAATTTGACAAAAGGCGTCTTATCTTCATGTGTTTTCTCTGCAGTGACCCAGCCATGAAGCAGTTCCTGCTGTACTTGGATGAATCAAATGCCCTCGGAAAAAAGTTCATCATTCAAGACATTGATGACACTCATGTCTTCGTTATAGCAGAGTTGGTTAATGTCCTCCAGGAGCGAGTGGGTGAATTAATGGACCAAAATGCCTTTTCTCTTACTCAGAAGTGAATATATTCAACCTTGACCACTTAGGAATTATAAATAACAAATGTGAGAGACTGTCACCATTCAGTGTTCTATGTGACACATTAAACTTAGTTGCTTAGACGCATGTTACGGGAAAAACTGTGATGTTCGTTCAGAAAAAAGCCCCCGAACAGATTTTCCTGTTCTGTTTTTTTTTTTTTTTTAAGAACATGTACCCTAGAATTTAAAAAAAGAAAGAAAAGAAGCTTTAATGCTTGTCTGTAATTTGCCTTTTATTATCCTACGTTAAAATATTAATATAAATTTGGTTTTCCTACCTTTTTAATACATTAAGAATATGATGGAATATGCTTTTAAATTATCCATCTAGACTAGGCTGTTTGTTTCACTTGTTCCTGTTAATAATTGTGGGGTTTTGTAGTGTGGGTGTGGTTTGTTCTGTTCTGATTAGAAACTTCACAGATTATTTGGATAAAGATGCCACGGTGGGACCTTTGGTAGTATTTATGTCTTGTCAGTAACGTCTGCATGCCGGCTGGCTCTATTGGTGAAGAAGATGGGGAAGAGAATCGTGTAACATTAATGTAAACTACACTTTGCATTTCCCTAAGAATACAGTGTTGTAAAAGTACAGAGGGGTAGAAATACCCAAATGAGAAAGGGGCCTGTTGGCTTTGCAAGCTTTAGTTTTTCCTTGTTCATACTTTTTTGGTCACATTTTCCTTTCCCATCAGGGCAAGTGTTTGCGTTTTAAAAAAAAATCAGTTTTATTTGTGCCTTATTCCCTCTGAGAATCCTTGTTTAAACTGATTTTAAAAAGAAGGACTATAGGGAGAGTGCAGCATAAGGATATAATCAATAATATGGTACTAACAGTGTACGGTGACAGATGATAACTAGACTTACCATGGTGAGCGTTTTGTAATGTATGTAACTGTCAATTCACCGTTATGCGCCTAAATCTCAACAGAATATCATATGTCAACTGTACTTCAATTTTAAAGAAAGAAAGGGAAGTAGGAGCAAATAGAAACAGCCTGTGGGAAGCGGCATGATTGGGTTAAGATACACAGCATATCGTTTTGTGATTGATGGGAGGCAGGAATAATCACACTGCTAGGGGCTTTGCTTCCCTTCCTGAAGACAGTGTTAACTAGGATGGGCTCCTGCGGTGAGAATTCTCCGGAAGAGAGAAGGACTTTGGTGATACTGTGTGGAATCCTATCAAACCTGGTTTACTTCCCTCCTATGGGAGGTTTACTCAAAGCACCCGTGTACCATTTTCGCTCACTTACACCAGCTGGACGTTTCCCCTGTTTGGTACTCCCATGTTCGCGGTGTCACTTTTCCACCTTCAGCCAAGGCCCAGAAGCAGATGATGGATTCTCCTCGCTAGCCTGAGAGAGGCCGGTAGTAGAGTAGCCTAATGCTGTGTCACGAAGCCTACGTCAGTCACCTCACTTCATCTCCTCGCGCAGGCATTTTATCATCTCACATGAAGACCCCACAGGAGGAAAGAGGGTAAGGACACACAGTCTAGAAAGATATTTTGAGAGAGACCATAGTCACATAACCGTTATTATAGATTATTGTTGTTCTATTTTATTATTTATTGTTAGTAATCTCTTACTGTGCCTAATTTATAAAGTAAACATTATGATAGGTATATACATATTGGAAAAAAACACAGTATACATGGGGCTCGGCTGGGCATCCCCTAGGGGTCTTGGAATGTAATTCCCGAGATGGGGGGGGGCTACTCTACGTCCATCATGACTCCCATCAATACAAATCAATACTCAGAACACTGATTCTTATATAACCATGCAAACAATTTTGTGGTATTTTTGGTACATTTGGTTCTGGAATTTGTTGAGTAGAAAGTACATTTCTTTAGACTTTCCAGCTGTACTGTAATGTTATTGAGTCTTGTATTTCAGGTATATGTAAATCAATTTCAAATATATCTCAGGCATTTGTCATCTAATACCTTTTATAGGAACGTGAAACCTTAAGAAAATTTTTCTTCAAATCCCAGTTTAAAAGGTGTGGAACAAACTATATTGGATAGTCGTTGCAAAGAGTGTTACATGAAGGAAAGTTTTGATTTCATTAAAAAGTATTGGAGCAAGTGGTAAGTATTTCTCCCTGGACACTGCAGCAAGAAAAAGGGACGTTGTGACACTAGGAACCCTACATGCAGCTGTTTAGTTGACTGTCCAACGACGAGAGAATAGGAAATACCCAAGTGACATTTTACATAGACTCACCTTGGAATCTGATTAACCTTATTTGATTTGACACACTTTAATTTTTTTTTTAATGTTTATTTTTGGGAGAGAGAGGGAGGGAGAATGAGCAGGGAAGGGGCAGAGAGAGAGGGAGACACAGAATCTGAAGCAGGCTCCAGGCTCTGAGCTGTCAGCATAGAGCCCGACGCGGGGCTTGAACTCACAAGCTGTGAGATCATGACTTGAGCTGAAATTGGACACTTAACCCACTGAGCCCCCCAGGTGCCCTGGATTTGGCACACTTTAGATGTCCAGAACAAGAGATGTAGGCTGCTTGGTAGTGGAGAAATTGACTACTGTCTTCTAAAAAGAAAGTCCTAAATATTGTATTCACTTAAATTTTCTTAACTGAAAAAAGAATCCTTTTAATTGATGGAAGTTAGGTGACCAGTTATAGATATCCATGTACTAAAATTGTAATATTTAGAGTTATACGTTTTGAGAGAGAGAGAGAATCTTTAAGCTCGGAGCTTGTCAGCGTGGAACCTGACAGAGGTCTTGATCCCATGACACAGGATCATGACCTGAGCTGAAATCAAGAATCCGACACTTAACTGACTGAGCCATACAGGCGCCTTACTTCTTGATAAAGGGTTTTTTTCTTAAACACTCTATGAGGTCAAAAAAAAATTTTTTTTAGAGATCTCATGCATGCTCATGAGTGGGGGAGGGGCAGAGGGATAGTCTTAAGCAGGCTCCAAGTCCAGGACAGCACCCGACACAACTGTGAGATCATGACCTGAGTCAATCGAGTCAGATTGAGCCACCCAGGTGTCTCAAAAATTCTTAATTCCTTGAACCCTTACTTCCTTGTAAAATTTAGTGTGATTATTTAAAAATTCCAGGCATCCTAAGTAGGCATCCCAGTTAATGTAAAAATGTATATTGAGGCATCAGGTTTAGTGAACAGTACTGATAATAGGCAACAAAGACTATTCCCCTTTGTTGTGGATAGACACTATAGGTGGTGATCAAAATTATTGATTATGTTGCTCTCAACACCAGCTATAACAGATGATGACAAATTTTAGTATTTTCTGAAAAGATGGTTATTAGTGTATTTTGTAGAGTAACAAACCTGACCTCTAAAGAAACTAAAATCTCTGGCATGGTTCCTTCTGATTTCACTAGAATACTCGGATCATTCTCTTTCCTGCCTTAAGAGATAGGAAGAGGATATAGAGGTGAAAAAATGAAGCAGTTGCAAATATAGTCAGTAAACATTCTCAAGGGTACGTAGCTCTTTGCAGCAAAAAGAACACTGAAAGGTCTCTTGGTGAAATTACTGAATAAACTTTTAATTTTTTTTAAGTTTGTTTATTTTGAGAGAAAGAGCGAGAGGAAGAGAGACCACAAGCAGGAGGGGGGCACAGAGAGAGGGAGAGAGAGTCCCAGGCAGGCTTCGTCCCATCAGCACAGAGCTTGACACTGGGCTTGAGCTCAAGAACCAGGAGATGATGACCTGAGCTGAAATCAAGAGTCTGAACACTCAGCAGACTGAGCCACCTAGACGCCCCTGAATGAGCTCCCCTGAATGAGCTTTCTAAATACCTTATTCTCACTCTAGGAAAGTGATTAAGAGACTGCCTGGATCCAAATGTCTGCTCCCTGCTTGCTAGCTCTGGGGTCTTGGACAGGTCATTGAGTTTCTCTCTGAAAACAGGAATACCTGTCCTCAAAAACTGGTTTGGATGATTGTCAGGTAACACAAGTAAAGCAGATGATTCTGAGGTTCCATTACTTTGAATCTAGAAGACCACAATGAGAGGGGGAGGGGAGACATTTCAGCACCCGCCCCCTCTACCTACACATTTTTTTTTTTAAGTGTTGCATAAGCAATAGATGGGGGAGGAGGGAAATTCTTAGAAAACAAGCTCAGGGTAGATAGCCTAATGGGGGCCCACTGTCTTCACTGATCTTGAAGCTGTCTCTTGGACAACTTGAACCTTGTTGGAAGTATCCAAACAGTTCATTTCCCCGAGACTGGACCTGGGGCCTAAGGGTGCAAGAGCACCTGACTCCCGGGGTCCCAAACCAGATTCAGCTACCGGCTGCTGACAAAATCCAAAGGCAGAGAGGCAAATGGTGACTTTATTTCACTGGCTCTAACACTGGGAAGACAGCCAACTAACATGTCAAGGTCTGTCTCTAAAGTGCTGAAAATACATCTAGATTCATATAAAGAAAATGTGTGGGGGTGGGCGCCTGGGGGCCTCGGTTGAGCGTCGACTTTGGCTCAGGTCATGATCTCACGGTTCGTGAGTTTGAGCCCTGTGTGGGCTCTGTGCTGACAGCTCAGAGCCTGGAGCCTGCTTCGGATTCTGTGTCACCCCCTCTTTTTGCCCCTCCCATGATCATGCTCTGTCTCTCTCTTGATGATAAATAAATGTTAAAAAAAAAAAAAAAGAAAATGTGGGACAAAGGTCAGTGGGCAGTAAAGGTCAGGTCAATCACTGTCTTGGAGTCAGGCATGTGTGGCCTTGCTGGCATCAGGGCAGTCCCTATTATTGGGGGAGGGGAGTCGTTTCAGTTCCCATCACAGGATGCTTTGCCCGCCAGATCTTTCATCTGAGTTAAGCGATAAGCTGGAAATAATTTGAGCAACTGAGAAAGTATAGACTGAGGTCAAAGTGGAAGTGTTGAAGTCCTCTTTCGAGGCCATTCCTCTCTTTGCCTTCGTGTTTGAATGATGATTAGTCTTGTGTAGAATTCCTGGGTCATAATCCATTTCCATGAAAACTGGACCATTATTCTCATTGGCTTCAGACATTTACTGAGTCCAGTTTGGATTTATTCTTTAGAATGACTTTTTCTTCTTGAAACGTGTGGGTTTCTCTCAACTCCTTTTTCCTACTTTCTTTACCTTACTGTTCTTTTTCTAGCTGTCTCTCGTTCTTAGTCACTCTGTCCCTTTTTTCTGTTCCTCTGCATTGTTTATTTCTTTGAAATTTTAAAACTTGACCAGGGTGTATATCCCTTGTATGTTTTTTACTTTTTTTAATAGTTTATTGCCGAGTTGGTTTCCATGTAACACCCAGTGTTCTTCCCCACAAGTG